>CAWUFW010000982.1:2400000-3000000 GCA_963921515.1 Calotriton arnoldi | reverse complement strand
TGCAACATGAGAAATTAAATGTAAGCACTTGACATTCAAAGGGGTGCTGCAGTGGCCAGATGGAAATCGGTAATAGGCGAACAAGGAGTCTAGTTTTGGGTATAATCGACGGGTAGAAGTTCACTCCTGTTCTTTGCTTTTGGGCAAGACCTCTGGCGGACCCTGAAGCTCAACTGAGATTGGACATGATGCTACGATTTTTGGTCTGCAACTCACTTTATAGGTTTGTCAAGCACTGACCGACCTCTCCATAAACAGTCTTTATGTATGGTTTTTACCAGACCCCCCCACTTGGTGTTAATGGTTGCTGCTGGTTCTTCGTAACCCTCCACAATAACAACATTCTGATATGGCATAACCTGTTGCTTTAATCCACTGTTGCACATATTTTCCCTGGTGTATATTCATTCTGACAAAAATCCACTCAAGGGCCAAGCGCAATCTGCACACCGAGCCTTCCTTACCATTTCTTCTCCCAGTGAATTCTCAAGCGTGGCTAAGTTGTAATTATGGCATCCTTATAAATGGAGCATGGGGGTTACAGAAAACTGCACTATTTTACTATAGCCCACCGTAGCGGGCTATACTGGCTATTAAAGGCCCGCTCCAGCGTTAAAGGCCCGAGCCGAAGGCGAGGGCCTTTAACAAGGGAGCGGGACTTTAATAGCCGGTATAGCCCAGCTACGAAGGGCTATAAGACTATTAGAACATTCTGCCACTAGAGGGCAGAATGTTCTAACAAATAAAACAAAGGCTTCTCGGAGCCCGAGGGGGTTTAAATCCCCTCGAGCTCCAAGAGGCCTTTGTTCACAGCAATAGCTGTGAACAAAAGCAACATTGGAATGTTGCTCTGCGGGCCTTTACTGGCCCGTAGAAGCTCGGAGCACTCCATTGTATTCAATGGAGTGCTCCACATTCCAATGTTCTAATATAGCCTTATAGCCTGCCATAGCGGGCTATACCAGCTATTAAAGGCCCGCTCCAGCGTTAAAGGCCCGAGCCGAAGGCGAGGGCCTTTAACAAGGGAGCGGGACTTTAATAGCCGGTATAGCCCAGCTACGAAGGGCTATAAGGCTATTAGAACATTCTGTCACTAGAGGGCAGAATGTGCTAACAAATAAAACAAAGGCTTCAGGGAGCGCGAGGGGATTGAAATCCCCTCAGGTTCCCTGAAGCCTTTGTTCACAGGCACAGCTGTGAACAAAGAAACATTGGAATGTTTGAGCTCCGGGCTTATACCAGCCATTATAAGCCCGGAGCTACTCCATTGTTTTCAATGGAGCTCACAACATTCCAATGTTCTAATATAGATTGCAGCAATAACAATGGCAATTATAACTTGTGAAGCAGTTATTAGACTCCCTCATGACACTGCCTGGAAGGCCAACTCTCATCTCAATGAAGATCAACGTGGCTTTAGAACTCAGTCGATCTAACTCCTAATGAGGTCTCTGGTGTGGCCTCTTTCTTGTGCCATTATACATGGCATCCATCCTAGGGATTCATATTGCTGTTGCCTTTGTTGCTGACTTGTATCCACAAACAAGGACGTGCTTGAATTCGCTATGCAGTCATACTTGGGTGGTGGGTCACCCGTGTGTGTGTGTTTGTGTGTGTGCGCTTGTGCATGCTTGTGTCTGTATCGGAAGGCATGGTTACAAAACATTATAACAACTCAACTATGTAATGCCTCCAACAGTGTATTTAGAAGTATTTGAGTTGTACTGAGCACTGCATGTATGCAGTAAACCACTAGACAATATGGCATTGAAAATTGCCATATATTTTAAATGAATTCAAAGTAAATGATGATCAGGTTAAACAGTCCTACATTTAGCTCATTTATCAAATATATATATATTGCTTCATTTTGATTTAAGAGAAAAAAAATGTCAACTGTTCAGTCTGCCTTTACAAAGTTTTGCAATTTCTTCAAATAACACTTCATTGTTTGCCAATGTTTCCAGGCTTATATGTTAATAATAGATTTGGTGTCTAAAGACATGTACTTGTTATATTTAATGGTTAAGACAAAGAATTATAAATTGACAACAGTGCATGACAAGGATGTATTTAATTAAGGATTGTTGAGTGACATCAAATAATCAACAAGAATGAAGTAATGAGACAGGAGTTTCACTCGTAACTTTGAGGTGAAAATCATCCTTATTATTCACTTTGACCCCTGTACAATTTTGTTAATTTGGTCTCCCCAAATCATCTGCCCCCACTTTTCCTAGTTACACAATGGTAGTGGAGTAATGGGGGAGCCATAGAGAACACCTCCCTCTGCATATACACTCACCCGTACCCAAACTAAAAAAAAAAACCTGGTCTCCTGCCAACTTCCCAACCACCCTCTGTGCCTTGATTCCCCCTCTCTGCCCAAAGCTGTGATTTCTGCTCTCATTGAGAGCAGAGAGCTAGCGCCTTGCTGACAGTAGCACTGCGAGAGCAACTTGTCAGTGTGGCATGTTTTTCTCGGTTAGCACAGGTCAGAAGACCGCAATGCTGACAGGGAATGTGGCTAATGGTCAAGGCAGCACGATGCCAACACTCTCCCACCTCCTTTGGGTCTGTGGAGACCTGGGACAGGTGGGACAAAGTGAGTGAGACAATCTGCCATTATGCTGCCTTGCTCGCATCTTCACAGACAGGGTGGGGCAGCACAAGGAAAGAGTGCTTCCCCTGGTGACGTAGCAACAGTGAGAAACAAGATTTATTTCCCTACTGTTATGTCATTGTAGTGAATAATTGGACTTCAACTCTGGTTATTCACAGTAATAGCCCTCAACGAGAGCCATACTATTCAAGACTCTTTGTGACTCTGATAATTATTAAATACATAGTACATTGATTGTTTAGCATGTCAGCCACTTTATAGTGCATAATGTGCTGTTAGTCTAGCAATAGTGATGTATTCTCCATCTCTGCAGTACAGCTTATAACCTATACTATGATTTTTCTTTCCAGTTGCCCCTGGGTCATCAAATGGAAGAAATGTGTATGGCACAAACTGAATCGCGTCAAGGTGTTTTCCGCTTGAAGGAATGGTCACTCCCAGAAATCGAAAAATGTGAGTTTAATTCTGCAGGAACTGATTGTTCTTGGTATGGATGTTAAGTTTGACTTCTGATGCTTGGGGCTTACAAGAGATGATGCAGCAAACGCAAACATTTCATTTCAGATATGTAATAAGCAGATTGCTAAAATATATGTTTTCTGATGCTTCCCACACAAGTGGGGTAGCGTTTTTATTGGGAGAAATTTAGGAATGCTGGGTGGTGGCAATTTTAAAGCTCATGAAATGTGAGGAAAATGCATGATTTTAGGAGAAGTTTGACGATTGCCGGGCATCGTGTGTAAGAAACAGTTGTGGGATCCATGCAAGGTACACCTCCCTGGACTCCCTGGGTACCTAGTTTTAAAAAATATCTGGGTTTTGTATGTTTCCCTGGATGACTGCCGACGCCGGGCCCAAATACTGCAGCTACCCCCATTGCCAAAACAGTTAATTTTTCGTCAGGAAATGTTGATGTTTCCACATTGCATTTTGGGGCATTTTGCGTTGCGGATAATAGGCCCAGCCCTATAAGTGGGGTAGCATTTTCATAAGGAGAAGTGTGGGAACAACTAATAGTATAATATATATATATATATATATATATATTTATTTATTTATATATATTTGTTATTATGGTTTGAATTTCTCTCAATTATTGTCTTCAAAATGGAAGGCATTGTGCATGATCGATAAAATTTAGTAAATTGCCCGGTGAATCACATGATAAAATGGGTAACCCCAAATTCAGAAGTGTACAATGCCCAGTATTCCTAAACTGAGTATCTTGCTCACATTTCAAAAATACATTGGATTCCTTCACACCTCTTTTTCATTTATCGATTGTTTTTGGACAATCAACAAGCACAATAAATCTCCGGAAACAGAAGGGTCTGACAGATGTAATAGTATGCTTCTTTTGCCATTCGTTCATCGGGGTAAAAATGTACAGATAAAAACGTTGTCACCAATTACTATGTTTTCCCAAATGTTATTTTTATATATTTCAAGCATTCGTATCTTTTGTAAAAACGATGAGCAATTTACAGACATGATCCCTTGCTGAGTTCAGAATTTTGTCTAGTTTTCAGAAGTGTGTAGCTTTCTGGGTTTCACATCTGTTTCCACCGCAAATTAAATGTGGGTTAAAAGCAAGCCAAATAGTGAAAATGGACTAAAAGTTACAAAAAATGCATAAATTGTAGTAAATTTTTAAATTTCTTTTACAATTATGCTTGTTCTTGAAAGCCGGAAAGATGGTCATCTTAGCACAGCAAACCTTTTGTTGATGCCACGTTTAGGGAAAACAACATACTCTTTCTGTGTAGCACTTTTTCACTACAAAAAATCCCATATATTGGCTATTTCTTTGCCCCCCTCCCCCAGGAGAATCTCCAAGATATATGGGGAAAAAGGGTGAAAATTTGACCTGGATACCTTTTTGTGGTGGGGGGGGGGGGGTTATTGTGAAGGCCTAAGTGCAAAGTGCCTCAAACATCAAAAAAGGGCTCAGTAGATAAGGAATTCAGTGCAAAGCACATGTGCATATGTTGGGCATAGAGGGGCAGGCTAATGGTTACAGTATCTCAAGGCAGTAGAGTTTTAATGAATGCTGCAAAAATGTAATGAGACTAGGCAATTAAATTAGATAAAAGCAACGTGCCTTACCTCCGCACAGTTCAATATTTGTGTGGCTAGTCTTTATTCTTCACAGTGCAATGTATGTTTGGATTTGACATCACAACTGAGCCCATAGGGTTTATTCCATAGGGTATTCCAAATCTCTAAATACATTGTCTCGGAATACATTGGTTGCAAAGTACCTTAGCAAGAAAACCACACTGCTTCTTTCTAAAGCACATGCTGCATGTTAATGGCTGTCCACCGCCAGACCCAGTCCAGTGACAAGTTACCACTGAAAATAAAACGATTAGATTTGTGCTGCACACAGAGCACTGGGCATTTTTATTCCAATATTTGCCTCCCAGTTAATTGCTATTTCTGATGTGACCATTGTAAATGGCCTGCAGAGATTCCATTAGTTGCAGCAGGCAGGCTGAATTGGAGCACCGGACTGTGGTTTTCTGTTGACCATGTAAACATTTGCGCCAAATCTTCAATGTAATCAGTGTGAGATACTAATCTCCCTATTGTGGGAATTATTTTCTTATTTCTGGCGTGTGTTGATTTCAGAACGCACCTCTAATAAGAACATTATGCCACTAATTTCTCATGATAACTTAAAGCAAGAGAGTAGCGATGCCCAAGCATGTGTAGGGTGGAGTAGGGGGGAAGGATGTGGCATTACGGCTAGAACAGTTGACCTCGAAGCTGGGGTCCGGGTTCGAGTCTCGGCAATGACGCTCAACATCCTGTGATTCTGGACAAATCACTTAATCTCCCAGTGCCCAACAAAAATGAATGTGTCCTTGTGTAACGCAACTAGTGCTCATGTAAAGCGCTCTGATACCTTCAGGTCAAGTTTGCGCTATATAAAACTCTAAGAAAAAAAGTGGGTCGAGGGGATGCTGTACAATCTGGCAAATCTGCTGGCCCTCAGCTCATTGCACATGGAAGGCCACACATGCCGGGACAATTGCCTGCCATGGTCTCTAAGAGAGAGTCCTATCGATGCGGGGCCACCTGCCTGCTGCATCCAGCTGCCTCTATTATAAGGATAGGGCAACTCACTTTGTATTTTCATGCCCTTACAAAGGATCCATGTGGTCATAAATCTACTCTGTGACTTGCAATAGCCTTATAGTCATTCAGTCATGCATACATTATGCCATATAAAATGACAGTAACACAATTGTTTCATTGTTATCAGTATATCATTTTGTGATAACAAGGTTAGGAGAAGCATGTAAACAAACACCTCATTACGTATGCTGAGATGCTATAGTTGGATACAATTAAACAGTAACCTTACCCATGTCGGCCCATTATCCTTATACTTTTTTATACGTTTAGAACCAGTACTGGATGGCCTTCCATGTTTTCTGGATGCAAGCTGAAAATATTTGTGTGTAGATGGTTGCCATATTAGACTTGTTTGCTACAGTGTGTAGAACAGTGCTTTAAATGGGAAAAAAATAAGTGCAGGCACTCATTAAAATGAGCTAGAGGTGTGGCAAGTGGGCAGGGCTATGGGCGGGGCTAAGAGCAAGACATAATGATACTTAATGACTTCTATACCAGTTGCAGCACATATCAAAACACAACAGAAATGCATTTATGTAAACAAAATAGGTTAAACCATTACACAAAATGAAAGCCAAACAGGATATGTTAACATTTCCTTGTTTTGCAATATTGCAACTTCTTATTGTCATACCGTTATTTGTTGTTGTTTGGCACAATGCTAGATATTCTCAAGCGTGCACACACACAGAAACAAACAAGCAGACGTACACAAAAGCATTCCACCATGCAAAGGAGCCTATGCTGAATAGTCAGCAGCGGCTGAGCTCAGGACTACAGAAGCACTTTGGCTGTCAGAGACAGCTTCTTCTCAGACAGCCTAGTGCTCACCAGCACTATCAGCCAATGAGCCTACCAATAGCGAAGTGCCAGTACTAACAGTGATAAAAATAAGAAGTGCCGGTACTCAGTACCTGTGAGTATCGTCCCATTTATAGCACTGTCTCTGCCCTTTTCACAACGGTCAGGCTCTTCCTATCTCTTACTGGTTCAGTGTCTTTAAATCCACATCTCCTCTCCGTTGTCGATTCACCTCTCATTTCTACCCAGCCTCTAACCTTCTCTCTGTGGTTCTGTCCCTCTTACTCCCACCTCTCCTTTACTCTCTCCACAAGTCTCTTACATTTTGACACTGTTTTTATCCCCACTTGCCTCCTCTTCTCCACTTCATGATGTACCCATACCCAAAATTTGCCACCTGGCCAGTATTTTGTTGCCCTATATTTCATTATTTGTGTTGATAGAACACGCTTACTGTTGAGGCCTGTATTTTTAAATAAAGGCTCGCAAAAAAAACACCTTGCTAAATCAGGATTGATATTTTTTCCCGTAAGTAAAAGCATAAATCATTTAATCACTTCGAAAGTATTTAAAAGCTGTGAAAGTGTGTGCCTGTGCGCGTGCGCACGCGCCGTCGCAGCCCTGTAAATTCTGCAAGGCAATGTTTTAAACTAAATTTCAGGCTAAAGGTTATTTCATTTCTCTTAATCAGACTGCTTCCCAGCATTAAAAGAGGCAATTCGATTGAAATCGCAATAGTTAAACCAGTTACTTAAAGAAATACAGCGGATTTTTTACTTTACACAAATTTGTTAAAATACCATTTCTAAGCACCCATTTCAGAATTGAACAAATATCTGGTATTTTTATCGGAAAAAAGTGGCAATCCTAATTTCAGCTGTCACCTCACTTTTTTACATTCCCCCCCATTCCTTCTATGTTTATCTTGTTTTTCCCCCCCAACCAGATCCATTGCCAGTTGTCATTCCTGGGGTGCTGCAGAGGTCCCTGCTATTCATTGCTCTTTGGGCAGGGCTGCCTTCACACCCAGGGATCCCTCGCTGTTATCATGTAAATGCAGCGATTAGTGTTGGAGGGGCACACAAAGGGAAGCAGCTCCTGTGCTGAAAAAAACATGAAAAGAAAACCAGCTATGTTTTAGTACGGCTGGTGCAATGCCCCAAATGGGACTGGATTACTGACCCAGCAGCCCCAGCCCATTTCATACACCTGACAGAGCGAAGGGTTGGGGGGGGTCTAAGTACTTTGAAGCTGAATAGTCGTTGAACGCCTAATCAACAGTGCAGGGTCTGCCTAGACCCCGTCCATCCTGTTAATCACCGCGTGACACAAGCCCTCTCCAACACCTTCAGTGTGGGGAAATTCAAATGGGCGCTGCTAATCCAGCAGCCTCTCTGCAAAAAGGCTACTTCAGGGGCTCAGGGCGATTTGCGAGATCCTGGAAGCAGAGCGGCATCTGTCCTGCGTTGGAGGAGACGCCTAACGCGAGCCTGCCGTGCCATCAATCAGGGTACCGGTACTCTCCTTGACTAAAAAAAAGTGCCGGTACTGACGGCTAGAAAATTTGGAAGTGCCGGTGAGTACCGGCCCATTTAAAGCACTGGTGTAGAACGAGTTTCTTGTGTCCTTGCTGTGTGCAAAGTTGTGTAAACCAGTAAAGTTAACATTAAGTTGGCTAAACCAGTAAAATGATGTCCCAAGTGCCACACTTTTACACACTTTTCCCCCACTCTCATCAGAGGGGTCATTAATAAAATGTCCAAATCAAGACTGGGGTCAATACTCAATGAAGTCTGCACTGAGTTCATTTTCCCTCTTACATGTTGTTCACAAACAAAGCATATAAGCAGTGCATTTGTGTGTATGGTAGAATCAGAAATGTATGCTTACTTAGCTGCTAATCATAGCATTAAAAAAAACCGCATCCTAAAAATAACCTTCACTGTATGAATATTTCACCCATTGAATTATTTTTTTAACTAAAGACTTTACTTTTTGTCAATGTAATAGATTTCTCTTGCCTTTCTTCTAGGTGCCAAATCCTGGTGAAAGTGTACTGTCAAGGAGGTGTAAATCTGGGGAAGTACAATGTGAGTGGTGCGCACAGGAAGGAACTGGAGAGGAGGCAAGATGTTGGCATAGCTGTTGTGATCAGGCCCTGCTATGCCAATATATTGCCATCTTTCTTGTCTGTCAGCATCTAGAGCAAAGTGAAGCTGGTCAAGAAAGGACACTGGACTTATCGCCCCCTTTGTTTTTGGTCTTCCTTGGCCTGCAAAACCATAATTTGCTGTTAAAGTTTGACAAAATGTAATACTCATTAATTTGTCAAGTGATGCTATGGCCATTCTTCCTTCTCTGCAACTCTTCTTAAATGCTTAATAACCTTAATTCTTTCGCTTTGGCATGTCTGCCTCGGGAGTCCCAAATGTCTTCTTCCAAAGGTCTGTTGACTTATGTGGTAAGTTGAATTTTCTTTACATACGCCAAACTCAACTTCTCAAAAACGAACCGTCATATTTGAGCCTGAATGCTCTTTGAGATGTTTTTATTTTTGTTTCACGCCCCAGAATTTGACTATATTTGAAATCCTATATAAGAAGCCCCCCAAAATCTCTAACCAGAGAACCATGCAGAAAGAAACCCACAAACTATCCTCAGCTCTGAATTAGAATCTACATATAGTTACAGGCCTGATCCTACCTAAAAACCAACAGTGCTACCCACCTATTCACTGGCTGCCAGCAATCGCTAAAGAATAATTTTGCTTGCTTCGTATTCGAGGGCAGTGAATTCCTATACCCAGTCGTGTCTCTCCCTGTACTAGCTTCCACTGAAAGCCAGTTCAGTTTGACTCACCTCCAGAAAGCTAACCTAAAACTAATAGCCCTATTAGCCTGCAAAAATAATCTGTGCTTTTAAGATTGCAAACTCATTTTCCTTTGCTACACAGTACCAGAAACCAGGTGCCGTCAGTGTTTTTCAGTACAATTACTATACTGTTTTATTCTTGCACTTTTAGTACCTCTACATGAATATGATCCCGAACTGTTTCAACACATCTTTGATAATCTGTAATTAGTAAATAAAATTATTTTTGAAACACATTATTTCAGATGGTTAAAGATTGATAACGAGTTGTCAAAGGGATTACATAGCCTCTCTGAGGTTCTCTGGTTTCCTTAATTGTGCTATTAAGTTCACCAAGTGTTCAGGCAATGAAGTGAATTAATTACTACCTCCCGGCACAATCCGGCAGATTCACACTTTTTCTGCATGTTAGCCATTATTCCAGCAGTAATAAGCAGCTGCGTTGCACTTTTCCATAAATATGTTTACCGGTGTAATAATTAGCTCACTTCGCTATTATTACATCATATATCTCACAACACTGAATGATATTGGATGCCACTCTAATACCTACAGCCTGCATCAATTTCCAACAACTGGCCCACAAAGTTGCCCTTTTATTAGGGGATTTGGAGTGCCCCTGCTGCAAAATGCTACCTTGCTTGGAGCTCCAAAAACCCTTGTATCCTTTTTGCTTGATTCATAATCACAATTCACATTGATGATATGTTTCTGATTTGCTAAAACGTAAATTGATTAAGCAGTAGAATCCTGTCAGGTGTTTAAATGTTTAAATGAATGACCAGTAAGACTTTGGCGAGGAGTTATTGGAATCAGTTTGTTTGGCATTGTTTTCCAATTACTATTCGTTTGAGATGTAATTCAATGTATTTGTATAATTCTGGTTGATAATGGATGCTACTATTGAATTGATCTATGTGCCTAGTTGGGCTCCCTTTTAGTAACTTTTATTATTGACATTTCTGAAACTATTTTGTTTGTACATAGAATTTGCATTGTCCTGATTATGGTTCACCTCATTTTTTGTCCTTCTGGGTCAAAGCTTTATCAAGGCTTTTGGCTCTCAATGACTAAAAGAATCTTTTTTTGTCTAGTCTGAATTTTATTTTTTATAGATTGTATTTCTCTTTATATCCCGTTTTTTACTGGCTACTAACATGCATACTCTGTATTCCTAGTTCCATTCAAAATTATTATTATTATCCGTTTTTCCATAAAAATTATCTTACCAGCAAATACATATTTTGAGTATTTGTTTTGGAACCATGAGATGTCCACTATAAAGATGAAGATCTAACATGACTTCATTACACACAAATATAAATTCTCCTTGAGTGATTTACCTTTAGGAATCATATTTTGGTGGTATTTTAACACAAATAGCCCCACCTTGTATCTCTGAAGAAATCTGGGTACTGACATGAACAAATGCCATTCCCTGTTGATATCACCCACTTCAATCTCCGGATATTAAATAATGTCAAACCATCATGGTAGTGAGGATTAGAAAACCTGCCTTTTGCAGAACAAAATGTATTGGATTGACTTATTGGAATAATATTTTTGCATGGCCTGAATGAACAGATTCATTTTCCATCTTGATTATTAATGTTGCATTGATGCGTGGCTGACAAAGGATATTTCTGCTGTTGTAACACTTGATTATGGAGCTTTTTCTAAATAAATAAACTGTGGAAGTGTATTCTATTGCTCTCAATTGCTGATGAAACTTTAACACTTTTTTCCTAGTTCGTTTCTTTTTTGCAAGTTTACCAACATTTTTGCATCACGAAATAACTGAATCTTGAAAAAAATGTTTAATGTGCATGTCTAGGATTGTAGATTTGCTGCAAGTGTCTGTCTGTAGCTAAGATACAAATGTATTTGTGTAAAAGAGGTGTGACTATCTTGTGGATAATTCCCCAATGTGCAAAGCGCTTTTATTAGGAACACTTGAGTAAGGGCTGAGCCCAAAACATGTTGTGCAACATTCAGGCTTTTATCACTATGGACTGGGGTTTGTGTTAATAAAAGATGATTTGATACTATCAAGATTGTGCTGTTGTGATTGGTTAAGAGGTCTCCAGAATACCAGAAATGCCAGCTCCCAAATATATAAATGTCCCTCCTTTTCAGTGCATATTCATGGAAACATGAGGCCCACGACAAGATAAATCAATCATCGCAAATCATGTAAATTTTCCTCAATCATGAAACATCTGAGCAATACCTAGGTTGTGGATTTGTGCCAGCATTCAATCTTTAAAAAATAACTTTTGGAATAAATAGATTAGTTATATCAAATTTTTATAGTGAGAATCCTGAAGATGCAGAGCTCCCTGTGTGTGAGGATTAAAGCACCAAGGAGGCTCTGGTTCCTGTCATCCCTGATTGTATACACAAGTGATGCTATGAAAAATATGGCATGAATATGCATACACAGGCTTACTAAACTGAGGCTAACTTAGCATAAACCTAAATCTGTTGTTTGATCACCTCCCAGAAGGAACACCTAGCCATGCTGGTTACCACAGATGGAGGAGCTCCTTCCCCATCAATGAATTGCTGCGGTGAGAGTTTCTGGGATGGTGCGTGCCCTGCCCCAAAGTTTGTCTCCCCCTTGCTCCATGCCCATCCACAGGTATTGCCAGCCTACAAATGACCAGTCATATATATACCAGTCTTCACATGCCAGTCACAGGTGTTGTCTGTCTTCACAGGTTCACAACTGTTACTTGTTTTGACCTGCCCATTCACTTGTATTGGTAGTGTCACATGCCCTGTGCAATTCTGCCAGGCTATTTACTGCATATTTCTGAATGCCCAGTTATGGTTGTTTAAAGTTTTCACGTGCCCAAAAATGTAAACTGCACTGATTCTCCTACCCACAGCACCTCCTTCCTGGTGCCAGGAAGGGTGAGGAGACGCCAAGAAAAGTATTAATTTATGTCCTAAGTGCTGTCCACTACCATTGCAGGGGAAGTGTGGTGAATGTGGGCATTGGCCAAAGATTCAAACAGCTATACACCTGCTTGTGTTTTGATGTATTAATGGCCATCCACCAAATCTTGTCACAATTGGTTTTACAACACATCCTTTCATCATGAAACACCGGTGCATTGTGGAACCCGTATGGTTGATGCAAGATTGGCTAAAAGAGCTATATTGTTTCTTTTCACTGGATGACGCCTTTAACTTAAATTACTCATGTCAAGTTCTGTTTGTTTTTAGGTTATATGTACCCACAACAGATTATATTCCTAGGCAAATATATATACTGTAACATTGTGGAAAATTAGTTTTGGACGACATTGAAAATGTTAATAAAGATATAATTAAAAATAATAATAATTGTGCCACTCCTCTTCCCGAGCTTTCCCATCTTGAAACCTGCCCTCATAATCATTTAAGTATATTTCTGTGAGCTTGTTAAGAAAACACAATATTGTTAAATGTATTCCAGAACGGGGTGGTTTACTAATGGTATCTTATTTTCCTTATGGCACCAGCTGCCAAAAGTGTCCCTTCCTGATAAGATGTTTCACTTTTTTAACCACTCCTAACTGGTGAAATTGGATCTTTTCTTATCCTTAATCATAAATTATAATTGGGTATGCTGCAAAAAACCCAAGCTGAAGTACATTCCCATTTGGGTGTTTTGAAAGAATTGTCATGAAGCCTAGCAAACTGCTAATTATGATAGGCAAGTGAGTAAATGACAAATATGTGAGTGATTGTCTTTCATGCAACCATATTGGCTTGAGCTACTCTGACATTGTCATTCACTTAGAATTTCAGATACAACAGTGCATCAGTGACTAAAAGAATATGGCAGGTAGGAAAGGGGTGTACCTAAAGGGTTTCCATAGGCATGCTGAAGGTGGACTTCTGAGTACAGATCTGAAAGGAGATGACTAGTTCCCACTATAGGAAAAAATTATTTGTTTTGAGAAGCAAAATGGTTAGCTCTACCTGGTTATGAAGTGTAGGTGTAGAGTGCTCCCAAATGTAAGATTATGGAAGAACCCTTGCAGACTGAGTTGGCAGGTACACTACCCTTAAGGTTATGCAACAACTGTGCTTTGGGCGAGAGGGCAGAGCACAGACAACTGACAACTTGTAGAGTGGAAAAGGCTGCTTAATGAAGCAAGTGCACATCACAAACATTTTTATAACCCTAGGCAAATCGCCTTACAAAACTACTGTCCTCACAATACTTCAATATTCACCTACCGCTACAACCAACCCCTAATTGTCCCCGCATAATTCTCCTATTTCAACTGCCTGTCTCTGTACCTATACTCTACATCCTGAACTAACTTTACTTCCTAAAACTGTAAACCTTTAAATTCCTGTTTTCTGCAAATGTAAACTTACGCCCACCCTCCCTTCAAAATGCTTCACCCACCACCCCAGCAACAATAAAACCGGTTCAAACCACAAAATCATCTCGGCAAACTACTATTCCAAAAAACCCTGACTAAGGAGTTTTCAGCCTCCCCCGCGCTGCCTACAAAGGGCTACATGGCCATACTCAACTGAACGCCTACCACCTCTGCCGATGGCTTACGCAGGTGCATCAAATATGTCTGTCCCTATAGTAGAAAGGCTTTTACTTGCGCCCCTGTATCCTCTCTACTTTGCTCAACCTTCCAACAACTGTGTTCCCAGCTTGCTGGCAAACTGGGCATTTCTCCAAAGCAACTTGACGAAAGCCAGGCCCACCAACTTACCCGCTATCGTAACCCATGACCAACCTTTCTTAATCATGTCCATGTTAAAGTGTGTAGAATCAGTTTTTTTTTTTTAATTGTAGTGTTTAATGTATTAGAAATCAAGACTATGCTAACATAAGCCAGTTTTATGCCTTCTTCCATTTTGAATGTGACATTGTAGTACACCACGTGATCACCACTGTTATTTTCCTTGCTGTAATAAAGAATTGTGAGCTTTAACCCTGAAAGGCTGACGCTTTCCCAGTGACACGGAACATGATGTATCTAACCAAGGGCAACCTGGCTGTCCCAGGTAGTTACAGACTTTGTATCAACTCATGTTACCTGAATAGACCCTGAGAACAACTGAGTCTAATGTTATCGTATTATGAGAGAATCTTCAAATGTATTCTGTAGTAAAATGTTTCTTCTCGCTCGTTCCATATTGGTGCACATCCTGGAAACCATGTTCTTGTGTAGTGAATGTAGAAATCCTTTGTCTAAAGTCCTATATAAGGGCCTGCAATTTCACTGTTGGGAGCTCCACTTTTTCCTACTTTTATTTATTTTAAAAGACACAAGTTATTGCATTTTGTAAGGTACATCTCACTGTAGAAAGATAAATAAAATATGAACATTGAATACAACCAAGGAAACAAGGTGCATAATCGACAATCCTCCCCTCCTCCCACCACCCTATTTCCCTCATCAGGCCAATATCTATGGTGACTTTCTGACACAGGCCCCTCTGCCCCACCCCCCTCTCGCCACGTCACCCCTTACCCCGTGTACGTGCAAATTTCAGAGTCCAGGAAATCCTCCCTAACGGGACCTGGGAGGAAGTCAATCCCTCTGTAGCGCGCCTAGTCTCCCCATATCTTTTCATACTTCTGGGGGCACTCTTTCTTCATATACTGGTCTTTCTATGTTCATGCAATGATCAAGCCCACTCTTCCACTCTCCCATCATAGGGGGCCTTGTTAGTCCCAGCCAAAGCAGTGTAAGTTCCACCCCAGATGATTAAGCCCCACTTTGGTTGCTGGTGGGAGAGTGGGGTGCACCCTCCCTCCATATAGCAAGTGGAAGATTGACACTCCTTTGAGAACCCATTTCTCGAAGCATATGCCAAATCCCCTGAGAAATCGTACCACCATTCATTCACTATTAATTAGTGAGAGGGCCTGTAATGTGAGTGTCTGTGACAGCCACCCAGCCTTCAAATGTAGATTGAAAGCACTTTTCCAGAGTAGGCCTTCCTTCCATAAGAAGCCACGAAGGAGAGAATTAATTTTTAAAAAGAAAGAGGGTGGGATCTCAAAAGGGTAATTCTGCAGGTGATACAGAACCATTTGAAGATGGCCAATCTACCAAGCAGCGATATGGGAAGTGCCATCCATGCCCGTAGATTAGACGTGAACCCCTCCATTAACTGTGCACTGTTCCTCTCCTAGGCGAGCTTAGGCTCCTGTGTGATAAAGACCCCCAGATATCTGAATCCCCGTGTATCTATCTGTAGACTAGACACTCACCCAAATCTTGTGGGTAAGAATAACCTGGAAATAAGACTGACTCAGATGCATTTATGTGAAGGCCAAATATCTCCCTTAAGACCTGCAAGATCCGGAGCGCTCTTGGGCGAGAGTCCTCTGGGTTTGTTAAGAATAAGATGACATCAAAGACGCCCTCCGTCCACATGAATCACCTAATCTGAGCATCAATATGGACCTATTCCACAAGAGGCTGGAAGGGCTCTGACACCTCCCTTCTCACTCACACTCTGGCTGAGAGGCCTGTATATAAGAGTCTGGCATTTTGTATGAATTTCAGATCAAAATTGAGGTGTTTGAGCAGAAGAAACAAATAGTCCCACCCCACGGAGTCGAAGGCTTTTTCTGTATCTGCCAGGAGCACTGCTGCTGGCCTTTGTAACATATCTGCCAACGCTAGAGCATTATGGAAGCGGCGTATATTGTGTCTAGTTGCCCTATGCAACATAAATCCAGCCTGACCCGAATGGACCAGGGAGGGCACCACTCCCACCAGACTCTCTGCCAGGGCCTTCGTAATGATTTTGACCACAGTATTCAAGAGGGAGCTAGGGCGATAAGAAGAAAAGCAGTCCTGCGGGTGCTCCATCTTTAGGATCACCACAATCTCCGACTCTCGCAGATTGGGAGGCAAGCTCACCATCTCCACTGTCTCCATCAGCATTCTCTGTAGGGGTTCTCCAAACAGGTTCATAAAGGATTTGTAGAATTCTGGGGGAAAACAATTGAGGCCTGGAACCCTGCCCGAGTTTAGTTTAGTCTGGAACCTTGCCCGAGTTTAGTTTAGTCTGGAGCCTTGCCCGAGTTTAGTTTGGCAAGGGCAGTGGAAAGCTCCCCCGCTGTGAGTTCATTTTCTAGGGATAGTCTCTCCGATCTTGAGGGACTTCTTGAGGGAAGGTCATCGACGAAGTCCATCATCAGTCGGTGCGAGATGCTGTCTCACTTGGCATACAAATTTGAGAAATATTGTGCAAATTGGAAGGCTATCTCTATGTCGCCTGTGAGGTTTCTCCCTCTGAGGTTACTAGGGACAATATCGGTGGGTTGTGATTTATACAGGGGCGGCTGGTGTTAATGGGCAAAATGGGCGTTGCCCTGCCACCCTTAGGGGAGAGGCAAGAAAAGAATTACCAAACGCCAAGCAGCTGAAACGAAGTTACTACTTGGTTGCTGCTCTCATATTTATAATAGGGCAGCTGTGAGGAGCTTTGCAGAGGTACGGTCCTGCTGGGCGAGGTATTCTTCGACCAGCAGGCACAATCTACAGCAGTGACATCATGGCGAGGGCATGCCGACTTTCAATGCCGTGAATAAGGGTTCTTTTTGGGCGCATACACAATGGCCCTGGGAGGAGTTCACAGAACTCCATTCTTTTCAATGGCAGGGGGAGTGTCAGGCTGATAGGAAGAACGAGGGAGTGGGTGGCAACAATTAAACACTCATCACAAGAGGGGGCGGGCTTAGGAGGGGTGGAGCAGGCTGCTGTCTTCATTCCTCCCTTGCCGTCTCATTACGCAAGAGGGAGTGGGAGAGACGATGAGTCATACCTTTCCTGCTCCGTCGTCCGTCCTGACCTTACTGGAAGGCAGCAGTAGCATTGGCATTCGAAGTAAGTTCCACTTCGTAAAATCATAAATGATGAAAATTAAAATATGGTGCAGTGCTTGCTCTCCGCTGCCAAAGGAAATCCGACCACTCAGAATATAAAACCATTGGAGAATCAAACTGGATTTAAAGCATCTTTGTTGTTTGTAAATTAAATCAAAGAAAAAGTTTTTGCATTTTACTAGTGTGAATCAAACTAGTAAAATGCAAAAACATTTTCTTTGATTTAAGTTGCAAACAGCCAAGACGCTTCATGTTTGAATACGAAGTTGTGCGCGCGCTTGTATTAAAAAATAAGCTGTGACTTGCTCAGTCTGCGGCTGCGCACTTGAAGCTAACGAGGGCATGCATAAATGAAATAAGTATCATGATTTTAATTTTGGCTCTTCTGCGACTTACATGATATTCAGACATACTGTCAAGCAGTATATTAACACACACTCTTATCTGCAACTTTAGAGTTTTACTTTACTCTGCACCCAGCGGCAGAAGGAAAGAACTGCCCTCCTTGGGGCCTATGCCACAGACCTACCATCCCCTCTCCTTAGAAGTGGCCGAAGTCCCCGGGCAGCGCCAAGCTGCCTTCCCATTGGTCACCACTGACGATGTGCCTGGTGCTGTCGAGGCACTGTCCGGACTCAGAGCTCGGCGTCACTTCAGCAGGGAGTGGGGGTGTCGGGACCCTGCCATGTACCCCAAACACAAAAGCACTTACCGCAGCCTCCTTCTGTTTCTCGTGGTGAGCCTCTGGTCCAGCGGGGAGCTCCTGCTCGCTCGCATCCCACTCACTTTTTTTCTCACTCTTTACTTCTTTCCACTGTTTAAGTTTGCTCAGTGTTCTTCTTTTCCTTATCTTACCTCCGTTCTGTCTTCCTCTCAGACCTCTCGCTTCCCACCGCTGTCCTTTTTGTCTTAGTAACTGTACTTCATGCACTCTTTATTCTTTTTTCTTCTTCCTCGCTCTTTGTCCCTCTTATTTTCCCTTCTCTGCGCTCTCCCTCTGCATTCCCTCACTCCTGTCTTTACACCGAGTGGCAGAACGTATGTCTCCTCTCTGTACTGACACCTTTGGCTTTACCATTATCGTCACTCTCTCTGCACCCTGATATAACTGAGTTGTACCCCTTTCCTCCGCAGTGACGCCACCGCTTTACCCTGATATCGCAGAGCTGCTCTCACTGCCCCTGTGTTGTCCACTTGTCTTTGCTCGCTGATACTCCAGATTCCACTCCTTCTTTGAAACCCATTTCTGCTCAGGCCCTTGTGATGTACAGTTCACCCGTGTTTTCCTGTGTTGGCGCCTATGCATGTTCTGCACCCTGATATTACACATCTGCCTCCTTTCTTGGCCCATGTCGATGCTCTGCGGCCTTCCTGCTGAGAGTGCCGGGCAGTGGTCACGTATTTCAGTTGTATTTGTGATTCTGTGCAAATGGGTGTGATGTGGTACACGGTCTTCAAAATAATGACACGGTTTAAGTAAAAGAAAATTCAGTGCTCGCCCACTACTTAAGAGTCAACCCAAAGTTTTTCGCCTCACCACTTTTTATTGTCACCAGCCGCCACTGGATTTATATTTTTACAAAGTCTATGAAACATACTTCCCGACTTATCACCCCATTGGTATATGCAGGACCGGGATGCTAGCCATATTGCCCTCGCCTCATTTGCTAAGGTTTGGTGAAGGAGAGCTTGAGTTTGGGCCTGAGCGGTACATAGCTCTGGCTCCCAACCTCTGACACTGTACCTTCAGATCCTGAGCTCATTCTTCTTATTCAGTAATGAACTGCAGGCAACTGCGCTTTTCCCCCCATAGAGTAGCTTAGGATGTGGCCTCTGATGGTGGCCCTGAGTGCCTCCCAGAGTAGACCCGGGGAAGACACCGACTCCCGATTATGGGAGAGGTATTGTTCAATCTCCTCCCCTATACTGGCATTGCACTTCTGATCCCAAAGCAACCAGATAAGACAATCGCCACCACAACATAACAAGGATTTGGGTTTGAAAGTATACCAAAGTAATAAAAAGTTGAAACTATGAGCTACTTTGCGCTCATGGACCATTCCAAGGCTGAAAAATAGGCTTTCTCATGCAAACACACATGGGTTTGGACTTAAATTCCTACCTACTAACATTCGTAGACAGGGATTTTGTGCCATAATCTTACGCCTCCTGGAGACAGGTGTAATGAGGAGAAATGTTTTTATTTCTCCTTATTTTTCAAACTTTGTGTATGCTGCATTGTACAGCACACAAAGTGGGAAAAGTCTTAAAGGATAGTTTGTTACTCTAAGGGTCTCCTTCCAGTACAAAACCTATGCTTTATAGAACACACTTACCATTGCTCTCTGACGCAAGGGTGTGTGCATTGGCGCATGGCAACCAAAAGTGCACCAACTCTGGAGTAGACACAAATGTGCCATATCTTAGTAGACATGGGTCTTTTTTTCTCTCTCCCTTTGGCGCAAGGCAGCACAGCAACTTTGGTTGCTGGCTGCATCAAATATTTGTAATTTCGGGCCTATACCATAATTGACTCGCGCTGTGAAAATAAACTACTTGTGCAGGTTCAACACCAAACTCTGCTTTGATGTTTTTAAAAGGTATCAAATCAAGGTTTGAACATGCACAGATGTGGCATATGAAAGGGGGTTGTCAGTCTGTGTCCTAAAGTTTGTTTTATTATGAGTGGTTGCTATTTTGAAATACATTACTCACACCCCTGCAACTTATACCCTTAACATTTTTCAGTCTACGAGCAGGCTTTGTGCTTCATGTATTGCAGCTTATATCCTGATGAGGTTGTGAAGTGCCCCCATTTACATCAGATTCCAGGGCTCTTTTTCAGAGTGCATGGTTGAAAATAGTGATGGTTATGTGTGGCCTATATCACAGGTGTTGGGTGAGATGCAAAGAAGTGATACAAACATGGTCCTGAGATGGTGCAACACCTAAGCATGAAGTTTACATGCAAATATTGAACAATTTTTAGGAGCAATTTGTATGATAAAGTAGGAACACCCGTTGATGTGAACCCCTGCAACCAGTGAATATACTGTAAGGAAATATACATGGACCAACTGAGGCCCCAGTCCTGGAGGCACAGTTAAATAACAAGGGACTCCACGCCTGGACAACAGAAGCTAAACCTCTGAAAGCACTAGTAACTAAATATAAATATTTGGTGTCCATACTGGAAAAAGAAAAACACAATCCCTGGAAGCACTGTTAAGAAACCAATGAATAAACTGTGTGGAGTCCACCAAAATGGCACACATTCCCAACATCTGGAAGCAACCAGCGTGTATTCTAAATAGAGGTTCACTCGATCACTGGAGGCACTTTAAAATACCCAGGGAGCACTATATGGAGCCCAACCGCTGGAGTCTTTGTTAAGCCACAAGTCAATGTACTGAATGGAGTCACTGAGGCGCTGTAGAGGCCCAAACCCTAGAAGGGCTGTTAAATAACTAGGGAGCGCTCTATGAGCTCCATCCAAGAGTTAAGGAATTGGTGAGTGTACTATATGGAGTCACCCAGGAGTGACATAGTGAATGTGCAGCCAAGGGGAATCCAATGGCAACGCAGTAGAAGGCCAATGTGGTCCATCAAGAAGCGGAGGAGGCTCCATCCCCACCCTCCACCCACCCAGTGTGGGCAGAGTGAATGTATTTAGATTAATGAAAGGTAAAGAGGGAGTGTGCCAGATGGTACAATCAAAGGAAAAGGTGTGAGTGACCAAGAGCAAGGGGGATCAGAGCTCTAAACCCGTTTGTACCCTAAATGGGATGGTGCCATAGGAAAAAGCCCTAAACCTGAAATAAATGGATGAAAACAAGGAAAGATCTAGGCCGGGGTGCCACATTAAGCGCAGACATGACTGGAGGAGTGGGCTCTAAGTTTGACACTTGTGGAAAAGAAGCAATTGCAACATAATTGAAATACACTTTTCTACTAGATGAAATCACATTACCCCCTCCGACCCAAAGACAAAGTGGTTGATTCCCCTCAACATTCTGACCCACGAGCAACTAACACAAATAGATTTTGGTAGCTCTCAAACAAACCAGCACAGTCATTTTCACAGTGGCTTTGCTTCAGTAAGGGCAAATGCCACTATGTGAGAAGTAGTCCTTCCATTTTCAATATTCCTTTAACAGTAAACTGCTGGCAATTTTTGTTTTATGCGGTAATCACCTTTCATGTAAACTGTTGAATTTTCACTAAGGTATTTCCAGGCATGTTTCGCTTCCATTAAAGTTGTTCAGAGGAACTCTACCTTATTAGGTGGTGCTGAGTTGTGAGCACCGCAGAACAGTTCAAATACCTAGATATCGCTTCCTGGAAGGGAACAAACCCTTGGTACAGACCACTTGCCGGGGGCTTTAATCTGTGCCTGATGAGTCGCTCCTCTGTTGGAAGAGGTATCAGGGTATTTGAGTGCTACATAAAAACTCAAGTGCTGAAAGTCTGCATCATCGAACACGGTTGAGTTCCCCAGAACAGCTTTTACAGAGATAAAATATCATGTCAGGAAAGGACCATAATAAACATTTAACGAAATGAAGATGCAAGGACTACATATGCCATAATCCTCTGAAAAGTTCAGTGCTACTTTGTTTGCGCTTTACCACTATCTGTGTTACTGTTTTGACACTAGCAATTAACACTCCACATTCATGTTTTTTTAATGTATCGTAATTCATTTTTAACAATGCATCACATTTTTACTCAATCCTGTGCCAAATGATCACAAACACCTAATATGACATTGTTACATTGTCGGGCGATACAATGAATCTCCTCTGGTATCCTGACCTACGTGTGTTATTCATATAAGGATAAATCTTTGACATATTTAAAACAGACAATAAATACATTCTGATAATTTAAAATTACATACATTTGACAATCACAATCCAACATTAAGTAAATTCTTTAGAATTTCAAGAAAGAGGTTCACAGCCACTATAGCCTTTTTGACATGAGGTCACTTTAGACTGCAATCATGTCTTTGGCATCATTAGGCATCATTAGGCAATAGATGTACAATTTGCACATCAGAGGTCGTCACCCTTTGCGCAACGTGTTTCACTTATGAGTAGATGGTATGGGGTCTTCATGCTCTCAGTGGTGTCTACACAGTGGACTTTCATATGATGTGGCTTCTTGTCATTCTAGATAACCATCCCACTTGGTATACATCCCCACTCTCAGACCACCATCTTGCCCAACAAGGTATATCTCTTCCTTGGGCCATTTCAACAAATCTCCATGCCAATCCGTCAGCAAAGGGGCATTGGAGGAGTTCCATGACATGGCTGTGTGGAGCTTTGCAAGTACCATAGTCAGGCATAAAACTGATTTATGTATTTTGTGCGAGGTCGTAAATTCATTAGGCAATGTGTCGGGTCAAGTGGAAGTGTTTTATTTGTTTCTGTCGTACAGTGTAATAGGTCAATCCAATATTGAGATATCTTTGGACATTGCCGGACCATATAATAAAAGTCGGCAATAGTTTCTATGCATCTGGGACGGTGTACATATGACTGATTCGTTTTTGGTGTTAGGTAAGTGTGGTGTATATATATATATATATATATATATATATATATATATATATATATATATATATATATCTCCTTTCACCTTTCTCCCACTGATTCCTTGACGTCTCATGAATCAAGAAAGCACGTACTCCTCTTATTAGGTGCAATATTTCTTTTTATTATTTAGTGCTTGGCTGCCATGACGCGTTTCGAACCTCCCGGGTTCTTGATATATATATCAATTGAGTAAAGTATAATCTGGCATTCTTTGAAACCTGTTTTACCTAAATTGGGCAAGTCCCTTACATGCCGCTTGGGAGCTCCTTTCCCACTCTGCTCTTCCACCATTCTTCAAGTTCCCCTTTTTGAACCTGTATTGTAGCCATGCTTCATATATATCTGCTTTTCTTTTGTGCCCATGTGTCGACAGTGTATAGAGCATCTTTGTGGTGTCTGATGATCCATATGCAGGGTAGGGCCCATGAAATGTCAATCTAGTCAGAGCAGAAATCAAAAGGACCTGGCCTAGTGCCAGACTTTATGTGTACGTCAAGTTCTTGAATTATATTAGCTTCCCCTCCACCATCCAAGTCATCCCACACCTCCAGCCCCACCCCAGTCCAGGTGTGAACGTGGTATGAGGTTTTCAGAGCCATACATTTTGGTAGAGACCATATAGGTAATTCAGGAAAGTATTTAGTGACTCTGGAACTGGTATGTACATATTTCTTCCAAACCATCCTGGTGGTGGTTATGAGCACATGATCCAACCTCTTAACTGGCTGAGTGCCCCGAAGATATTCCAACACATTATTCCCTCCCAGCTTCACCAGCACATCATCCCGTTGTGGACTCAATCTCTCACTCAACCATCTCATCCTCCACTGCAGCTGTGCTGCAACATAATGTAACTCACAGTTTTAGGACCCCTAGCCCTCCCTCTGTCGATGGGGCATATAATTTTGATAATGCAACCCTTCACCTGCCTTTTTCCTCATATCAACATGTGAGCAAGGACTTTAGATCTCTAAAAAATGACGTCTTTAAGATTATTGGAATAGCTGCAAAAAGTACAGCGATGTGGGCAGGATTTACATCTTCAAGATCGCTACCCTGCCCATTGGGGACAACAGCACCTGATACCAGAACTGAAGAGACTGTCGTAGCAAGGCAATTGCTTTTCCCAGATTTCCTTCAATCAAATCATTTTCCATGTGGTATAATTGTACCCCCAAATACTGTTATATCATGTTTCCATTGCAAATGTTTGTCAGGGAGTCTTTGTGCCTGTTGGTATATTTAGTAAATAGGAGCAAGTAAAATTTATCCCAGTTAATTCTTAAGCCTGAGATCCGACCAAATTTGTTCAAAAGTTCTATCAAGGACAACGCCACAGCAGCTTCTGCACAGAGATATATCAATGCGTCATCCGCATACAAGGATACGATGCGTGTCTGACATTCAATCACTATCCTCCAGGTAGTTCCCTTCGACTGCAGCAGGGAGGCCAGTGCTTCTATTGCTATTGCATAATTATTAGTGTAAGGGAGCTCCCAGTCACATTCATGTTATGCGGGAAAAATGAGAAAGAAATCCTCTGATAGCAGTCAATTTATTATTAATCTCACAAGCAATCATTGACCAATGTAGGAGGAGAAGCTGCTGGTTATTTCTCACAGTGACCATTACAAGATGGCACTTTGATTGAGGGATAGATGGGAGGGAAGGAGTTTGGAAAGATCTAGGTAAAATTCTGTGTTAAGTTCAGCCCTGATTGGCTTAGTTAGAAGGGTGATGGGTCCCTGAAAATACAACACATTCCAAACACTGTTTGAAATCAGTTTTCATTAAAAAAAAAAACAGTGATCCAGCACAGAGAGCAGTCTTACCCACACACAATCAGCAGGAACATTCAAATTATGCCGGCAAAAAGCAAGGAAAAGCCTCAGAACAGTTCTATTACTAGAGCCAACTTGCAAGCAACCAGCAACCAATTCGAGGGGGGAAACCAGTCATCTAATTACAAATGATCGTATAGTGTAATCAATACGAAAAACAGAAGCATGTAGGATTATCTTTTATTTCAGAAAAATATAGCTTTTTAAAACTACAAATGTGATTCTGAAAAACACCGAAAATGTGTAGAAAGTTTTTGTTTAATTTTAAAGGTTACAAATGCTAGCACACAATATAACATGGCAGTTTTACTAACCATTTGCACTGGGTTTGCATCACAAAAGTGACATAAAATGGCGCAAACTGTTGATTTGCGTTTTACTTTCCAGTGCCAAACATTATTTGCACTGGAATGTATCCCTAAAGTGGTGCAAAGCACTGCTAGCACTGATCGGCGTCAAGGGGGCATACCATAGGTGGTACAGGGGTGTTCCCATGCAATCACCCACGTTTTTTATGCAAAGCCCAATCTGCTAACATTTGTAGATGGAGCTTTGCGCCAAGGAATAACGCCTCTTTGAGGCTCGTGTTAATTTGTAGAATGTTTTTATTACTCAAGACTTTTCCTACTTTATATATGTGCTGTATAGTATATATGCAAAGTGAGAAAGCGTTAAATAATGTCTAAACATAGCAGTTTGAACTGGAAGGTTACCCTTTCAGTAGAAAACCTATGCTAGATATCATGCACATATCTTTGCAGTATGGTGCAATGGTGTTTGTTTTGGCACATGGCAGGCTAATGTACACATATTTGTAGATATGGCTCTACTCTTTCCCTTCCGCGCTGCATAGTAACGTTAGGTGCTGCCTTGCATGATGAAATACTCCACCTTGACCTTCATGTTAGAGAGATTGTTAAAAATGCTTCCATTTCTAACGATAATGGCATTACCCCTAGTCCTACTCCCTCGCCTTCCTTCAGTACAAATGAGGCCCCGCCTCCCACCCAGACCCACCCCCAGCATAAAAACTCTGCCCGCCCCCACCTCCACCTGTACGTAAACAAGCCGACCTAGCACTCAGTTGAACCGCACCGGGAGGGAGGGTCCTCGAAGGAAGGCGAGGGAGTAGGACTAGGAGTAATGCCATTATCGTTAGAAATGGAAGCCTTCCTTCAGTTCAAATGAGGACATAGCAAGCAGAAGAAAACAGAGACGGACAACTGAGTGATAAAGAACACCAAAATTTAATACAGTGCCCCAAACACAGCAGATCAACATCCCTGGTCCCGCATAGAGGACAAGACCCTGTGGCCCAGAACATTATCCAAACGCTCCAGACTCGCAATTCGATAGTGGCGGACAAAAGTAGAGGGAGAAGACCAGGTTGCCGCCCTACAGATCTCCACCACAGAAGCCCCCTGCAACTCAGCCACCGTAGCCGCCATACTGCGAGTGGATCGCCCCTGAACCCCCACAGGAGGATCCACCCCCTTAAGATGGTAAGCCATCAAGACCGTGGACCGAATCCAACGACTCAAAGTAGCCGTGGAAGGCTTAACACCCTTCCTAGCCGGACCGAAGTTAACAAACAAAGAGTACCCCACCCGGAAGGACTCCACAACCTGTAGGTACCACAGCAAAGCCCGACGGACATCCAAACAATGCAAGCGACAATCCTCAGCCGAGGAAGGAGCAGGACAGAATTCAGGCAAAATCACCTCCTGACTGAGGTGAAAAGCCGAATTGACTTTAGGGACAAAGGACGGAACCAGAACCACCCGATCCGAAAAGACCTTACAGAAGGGAAACTTACAAGACAAGGCCCCCAACTCCCCCAAGCGCTGCGCAGAGGTGATAGCGACCAAAAAACAAGTTTTAAAAGTCAAGAGACGCAACTCAAGACCCTCAAGGGGCCCAAAGGGAGGACCAGACAGGACATCCAACACCAAATGCAAATCCCACGAAGGGAAGGACCGAACAGGGCGGGGAAACAAATTCAACAGACCCTGAAAAAAACGAGGCATCAGAGCCCCGTCATCCCGCAAATTACGCCAGGAGCCCCGAAAAGCCTGAATAGCCGCCCACTGCACCCGCAGAGAAGCCACCGACAACCCCAGAAGAGCCCCATCCTGAAGGAACTGCATTACCACAAAGAGGTCAGCAACCGTGGGATCAACACCCTTACCAGCACACCAGGCCGAAAAGACCCACCAATGTCTAGCATAGGACAGCAGAGTAGAGGACCTACGGGAAGCCTGCAAAGTAACCGCCAACTGGGCAGGAACCCCCAACCCAGCTAAGCCCTGCCGCTCAACCGCCAGGCCGTCAGGTGTAACCTCCGCAGAGAATCCAGGGGAAGGGCCGGAAACTCTAAAGGGGACGGAACCATCGGAAGGACCCACTCACGGTCGCAACACAACTCGGTCAGGAGAGGAAACCAATTTGCCCGTGGCCAACAGGGAGCCACCAACAACACCTGAGCACAGTCCCTTCGGACCCGCACCAGAAAGGACCGGAGCAGCGGAAAGGGGGGGAAGGCATACAGCAGACCCCGAGGCCAAGAACAGGTCAAGCCGTCGACCCCCAGAGTCCCGGGACACCTGCCCAGAGAACAGAACCGGACCACTTTGGCATTCCCCGGATCCACAAACCGGTCCACCACAGGGAGGCCCCAACGACCCACCAACTGGACGAACACACCGGGAAGGGAGAGAACTCCCGAGATGACGGAATGTCCCTGCTCAACAGATCCGCCCGCACATTGTCCACCCCCGAATGTAGAGAGCCGACAGACCCAGCACCCAGACCTGAGCCCACCGAAAGAGGACGCTGACAATCAAGTTCAAGGACCTGGACCGGGTCCCCCCCTGACAGTTGACATAGGACTTCGCCACCAGATTGTCCGTCTGAACCAACACCCAACGACCCCGCAGAGAGTCCTGAAAGTGCACCAGGGCAAGCCCAATCGCCCTCAACTCCCACCAGTTCGAGGACCTCCGGGAGTCCAGCAGGGACCAGCACCCCTGAACCTGATCCAACCCCAGCCAAGCACCCCACCCGGACAGGCTGGCGTCCGTAGTCACCACAAGCGGAGCCGGAGGAGCCAGCGAAACCCCGGCCAGAAGGTGACGTCGGCTGAGCCACCAGGAGAGCTCCCCACGGATCCGGTCTGTCATGGGTAGCAGGGACAATAGACTCTGAGACCCTGGAGACCAACCCAACAGGATCCAGTTGGCCAGGCGGAGGAGATGAAAACGAGCCCAGGGAACCAGAAACACCACGGAAGCCATGTGCCCCTGCACCTGCAGCCACTGGACCGCCGGAGGAGCCTCCCGGGACATCAAGGCCCGAACCTGCGACTGAAGAGAGACCATGCGCTTGTCGGACAAGGTAACATGGCTGAGCAATGTCTGAAAACGAGCCCCGATGAACACCATGTCTTGAGAGGGGACCAAAGAAGACTTTCCCCAGTTCACCAAAAATCCGTGTCCCTGAAGAACCTCCAAGGCCCTCCCGATGTGATCGAGCAAAAGAGACTCCCCCGCAGCATGCAGCAAGAGGTCGTCGAGATAAGGATGAACGAAAACCCCCCCTGCATGAAGGAGAGCCATGAGAGGCGCCAGGACCTTTGTGAAAACCCTGGGTGCGGACCTGAGGCTGAAGGAAGCACGCAAAACTGAAAATTAACCTCAGGAAACGCTGAGAAGAAGCGGCAACAGGGATGTGGAGATAGGCGTCCTCGAGATCCACGGAGGCCAGGAAGTTGCCAGGCCGAACCAGAGGAATGATGGCCTGAAGGGTCAACATACGGAAGTGAACGGGCCGAACCCAGGAGTTGACCCACTTGAGATCGAGGACAGGCCGAAAGCCGCCGGTCACCTTCCGAACCAGAAACAGAATGGAGTAGGTCCCTGTCCCCACCTCCTCGACAGGAACCTGGCAGATGGCATCCTTGGCAAGCAAACCGGACACCCCGTCCAGCAGAGCCACCCTGCGGGGACCGGAGACAGGCTGTGGAGTCAGCCGAACCCCAGAATCCAGCGGAACCTGCATGAAGTCGATCACGTACCCATGACCCACAGTGCTCAGGACCCAGTCATCCGAAATGTCCTGCTGCCATTGAGGAAGAAAATGCTGAAGACGACCACCCACCGGCAGGGAACCGGCCAAACAGTAGTTGTCAGGGACCCTTCTTGGCAGGGCCCTTAGGCGCGGAGGCAGCGTGCTTGGGAGAAAAACGGGGCTGAAAACGTCGCCTGCGGAAAGACTGACGAGAATCACGCTTTGGGGAAGAACGAGGGGCCCTATTCCAAGGTTTACCAGACGGAGCCGATCCGCCCTTATAGGGCAAGGCATGCTTCCGCTCCTTGAAAGCTTTCGATATCATGGTAGGCAATTGGTCCCCAAACAGAGCCAGTCCATCAAAAGGCAATTTCAACAGAGCCGCCTTCTCCCCAGGATCAGCCTTCCAGGACCGGAGCCAGAGGGAACGACGTGCCGCCACCAAAGCCCCAGTGGACATAGCCGAAGACTTAATCACGTCCAACGAAATGTCCTCCAACAGCCTAGCCTGCTGCTCCATAGCAGCCAGGAGGTCAGAGCAGTCAGACACCTCCTGAACCGCGGCAGCCAATTTCTCGAAATCCTGCACCAAGGACTGCGCCGAGTAGGCAGAGAAAAGGCTAGCCCTCAGCGCCAGGTTCCCAGCCGCAAAGGAGCGTTTAAGGCCAGAGTCCACCTTCTTATCAGTAGTATCCGCCGGGGTACAATCCTCAGGCAGAATCGCAGTTTTGCCAATCAGAGTGGCCAGGATAGAGTCCAGCTTCAAACTGTGAGGCAAGGGGTCCTCCCCCTCCAAAAGGTAAAGCTTCTGAAGGAAGCGAGGGACCTGCAACTTATCAATCTCACGCCACTCCCTCAACACCATGTCCTTGACCGGACCCTGAAAGGGCATGCCCAACCTGGAGGGAGAAGCATACTGAGGAAAGAGACTCCCATCCGTCTCCCCCAGCTGGAATCAAGGGAACCCCAAATTGTCCTGCACATGAGCCAGAACATCCCACCTCTCCTCCCTGGAGATATACTTTCCCCCAGAGGAGGTAGAAGGACCCTCATCATCCGACAGGGAAACCGCCCTGGCAGGATCCAGCGAGCGAGGACGCGAAGGAGCAGCAGGCACCGGATGAGCCAGGAGAGCCTTAGCCACAGCCGCCTCAATGATGCCCTGCACCTCCTCCTTGGACATGAGAGGCACATCACCCCCAGAAAGGCCCCGACTCCAAGGGCGCTTGGGGGGAACAGGAGAATCCTCAGGAGAGGAAGAAGAGGAAGAAGACACCAGATTGTTCCTCTTAAACGCCTGCTTGCGACCCATGGTAGAAGCACAATGGAGCAGCAAATCCCCCGCCACTAAACCAATGACAGCCCCAACCGGAAAAACCGCCAAAAACAGGCACATAAACTTTTCCAAGCAGCAAACGACATGAAAAAGAAGAAAACAAAAAAGAAAACGGGCACAAACCCGTCCTACCAGGTCTCCAGAAAGAGTGCAGTCCAGGAGGAGGCATCCACGACAGCCCGACCCGGAAACACAGCCCCAGGCACAGGAGGACCGCCCAACAACGCTGCGGCTTCCTGAGCCACCGCTTCGCCCCCATACCACGAGGGAGACGAGGAGAAGAGGCACCGCCAGGAGAACGCTGCTGAGGGCACTGCCGTCGCAGAGAACCAACACAAAGACTCCCCGGCACCGCCACAGGGAGGAACTGAAGGTAAGTCTCACTAGGGAGACAGAAAAAAACAGGTGGAGGTGGGGGCGGGCAGAGTTTTTATGCGGGGGGTGGGTCTGGGTGGGAGGCGGGGCCTCCTTTGTACTGAAGGAAGGCGAGGGAGGGATGGGAGGTAATGCCAGATACCAACTTAATAGTAAGGAGCCTCATGCCCTTCCTCACTAAACAAGATTGTAAGATGGCTGTTCACGCACTAGTTATCTGGCACATTGTCTATGGTAATGGACTAGTGACAGGCCTAACCAGATGAAGCCTGGGCTTTCTCAAAGTGGCTCTTCATGTGACAGCATTTGTGGATTCTAATACAAAAAGATATGAGCACCTAGCACCTGCTAGGGTGGCTTCCTTTCAAACTCTGTTCCCACTATTAAACAGCAGAAAATGTATACAAGACAGTCTCTGGACCTCTGAATATCTCTCATATACTCCAGGCTTCCTCTGTAAGAGAACCCTAGGAAGACAAGCACTGCACCAGACACTCCCAAGTTTAAGAAGACATTACATTAAAAGCCCCTGTTCTGGTAATTCACCTAAGATCTGAAATCTTCTTCTAAAACTTCATAAGGCCTCTTCGATTTCTCTGTTGAAGAGAGCTCTCACAACAATTTCTTGGCCCTCTTGTGCAACCAACCTGAGATTATCCTCTCGAACACAGGTTATCCGTCTCTATTCCGTGTACGGGGCAGTTACTTTGAGCATTTTCTTGCCTACACCAATGTCCATATAATTTGCAACAATTTTGCCTTCTCTAGCCTTGTGGGCCAGTTTTACTGCTCTGTTAAATGTCGAAAAGTTCTTACTCCACCTGTGAAGAAACTGAAATTGTGTTTACATCACTATGCATGTTTGCCTTAAATTAGTAAAGTTGTTAGTTTTCTTGCTACTGTGTGCAATATGTTGTAAGATATGCTGCCCTGGAGAGTTGTAACCACTAAGCCTGTTTAAGGTATAACGTAACACTTTTAAAGAACACCAACACCCCACAGGCACGGTTTTGATTGTACTATACCAAAAATTAAGTAAATAAATGTCCAAACCTTACCATTTGCTGCTACTGTCACAAAACAATCCCTGAAGGAATTGAGAGGTTGACTTAAGTGGTTTCAAAACAACTCCTTGTGTGTGTCAGATCTTCCTATAGCATGCTCGACCTCTGAGCTCGTTGTAATCTAAACTTGAAACTGGCAGCTGAGTACTATTATTGTTGTACTTGTTACATAATGTTATAATTTGCTGGCACGAAAACATCAACCTGAGCATTCCTGTGGCACAATAGCAAAAAGGCAAGGAAAAAGGTATTTTTTGTTTATAGCTGCATCACAGATTTAATTGTCTCTAAAGTTTCCAATTAAATTATTTTGATGAACCTTAAGGTGTGAACTTGTAGGATTATTTATATTGCCCTCTGCTAACAGGGTAACACACAACTGAAACTCTAAAGCCCTCATTTAGATAGCGGAAGGTGACCCATCAGGTCAGTGGAGGCTTAGGGCTCTGCTCCACACGTGGAGGTCCAACCAATAGATGTAGAAATCTATGCCTGCCCTGCGGGGGATCTTTAATCTTTAGCTTTCAGAACAACTGTGTGGTGGTGGCTTCTCAAAGTATTTTGTGAGTCGACTCCATGTTTGTTGTGCCTGCTCAGTAAACTTTGGATGTTTATTCTTAAAAAATAATAAAAATAACACTTGCGTTGACACACAGGGAATTTTCTCCATGCCCATAGGGCCTATTGAACAATTTATTGCTGAGGACTGCTATGCGTTGCATGGCCATGCCTCATAGCAGCTTGTGACCACCATACCTTTCATGGAGGTCCGGGGCAAGGAATTATGAGCAACTGAACTGGTGGCCCAGTTGAGGACAGGCGGTCCAGTCAACGTTTTCTACCTAGCATCCGCCACTAAAATGGGCGAGAGGCAGGTGAACAGCAAATTTATGGTGGTTCATCTGCTCCGCCAAACTCTAAATGACCCTTTAGGTGTCTATTAACAAAATCTTTCTCTGTTCGGTGCACACCCAGAAAAATGCTTTATATGCACGTGTGAATCAGGTATGATTTACAAAAGGAACTAGATGACGACCCACTACCATATAATGTACTCTACGCAAGCTTGCCTTAAAGACAACACGTTTCCAACTGGAGCGGCCAAGGACTTGAAACACAATAATTAATGAATAGCTCATGTTAGAATTTTTTAGGTATCCACAGTCACTTACTGCATTTATTGGTGCAGGAATCATACACCACAATCCTGTAGTGTAGGGTATGGACAAAGTGCTGTAAAGTGCACCCATTAGTACAGCAAATGGATAATGTGTATAGGAAGCGATCAAATTGCATAACAAATGCCTATTATACCATCCTACTTAATTATAAGTTCCCAACGCCCATGAATACCCTACACTTATGCCGGAAAATGGTAGCCCACCAAAGGTTAAACCGGGTCACTTCCGCATTTTGCAGATGGATGCTCATGCTGTGATGGGTGCAGCCTGGCATGAAGTCTTACTGAGTTTGAGACAAAGAGGACTATAGTTTCCTGTTTCACTTGCTCTGCCCTTCGGCCTCAACTGTTTGCCTTCCCTTATCACCTTCCATTTATAAACTAATTAGCAAACCTGGAGTCTGCCAATGAATTGCTTTTTACTGGCGCACCTGATAAACCTAAATATGTTTAACGAATTTTGCAGACAGTGGGCTCTGTTCTCCACCAGATAAGGTGTAGAAGTCTGGACTGTTGCCCACTCACAAGAAGGTGTGATGTGCTTTCTGGATTTTTCCCCTCAAAAACCCACATTCACTGGGCAAAGTCTTCGTCTTTCTATACAGTTTGTTCACCTTGTATGCTGGGAGCTGACGTTAATGCACCAAAAAGGCAGAGGTAGTGGCAAACCGAACCTCTGACCCAGCCTTAGTCCCTCAACAGAAACTCACCGCTGCTAAGGAGCTTGTAGTAGGCATGGAGTAGAAGCAAGGCAAAATAAACTGGGCAGATAGAGCCCTAATTACTATCCCTTCTTGCCATTGCCTTTACAGCTGTTGACATCCAAGGGTCGTAAAGGAAATGCCAGCGGTAATTAATTGGCATCAATGGTGTTAGACCTAAAATGGTAAAATTATAACAGGATGAAAACTGGAAAATGTTTTTAGCAGTTAAAGTGTTAAAAAGATTTTTAAAAATTGTTGTTGATTGGGACTAGAAAGTGTTTTGCTGAAGGCTATGGGATTAGAAAACGAAAGCAAAAGGCCAATTTTGCACTGTGCGACCCCTGCAATATATTTTCTCTCTTGCTAGTCAGTGCAAATTTCTTTGTTTACACTTGACAAAAGGTGCAAATTTAGATACACAAGTCAGAGTCATCTATTTAATGCATACATGTTGGTGCAAAAATTCTCCAACAGCCTTCTAATGATTCTCTTAGGTCCTCATCCTCAAATCTCATATCGCGATCTCTAGGTCTACTGGTCCCGCCCGCTAAAAGACTCGCCTCTGTCATTGTCTGTTTTTTTCTTCTTTAGGCATTCAGGTTACTCTGTCATATCCTTCTGTTGTAGTTAGAGGGCAGTCCTGCACTCAGAAGAGGACTGGAAGCCCAAAGGAGAGAGGTAACCTCTTTTGTACATGTCAGGCCTATAGTTACAGCATTAGTTCCACAGCTCTTGTCAGGGCACCATCATCCATCCAATGCAACTAACAGCCAGACTCCACTCAGAGTGCACACTCACACATACATGTCAACTTTTCATTCATCATCCCATTCTCTCTGCCACTCTCACCATTCCATAATAACTCTGCACAGCCTTCACCGTCACGCCAAAACACCACACCTTCCTTCGCTTGTTCAAGCACGTTTATTGTGTTATCCTCCAGTCATGCAGCATTTTATTTGCATAATTTTCTATAGCACTGCTGCACCAGACAGTATTATATATTGCAAATGTAGTTTCAGATTTTGTAAAGTAAAAGAGACAATCAAAAATCTACCTAGAAAAGAACTCTATTTTTCTAAATTGATGTGAGATTTTTCTTTTTTTGTGTTGTCACTTTATTACTGTTTGTGTGCTGCATAAATACTTTACACATTGCCTCTAAGTTAAGCCTGACTGCTTTTGTGCCTAGCAACCAGAGTGTTAAGCACAGGTTTACATTAGTGACTTTTTGTGGTTCACCCTGACCAGGATTGTGGCTGTTGCTTGAGAAGGGTTTTACCCTCCTCAACAAACAACCCAATTTCTCACAATATCTTATAGCAGCTGAGCTCTATCTTTCACTTATCTTTCCTCTATCACACTGTTACGCACTGTTAACCCACGCCAGTGTAAGAGCTCCACTCCCTTAACTTATGTATGAAACCAATATGCTTCCCACAAAGGCCTCATTGCAAACACAAAGTCCTTCCAACCGAGCACTTTCCCACTGTGGAACTAGTGTGGCATTGCTATATTAATGCAATTTGGCAACTGGTAGTGGGGTACTAAGCACTATCAAATGCAATTAAATGTACTGTTACAATACCTAGTGTTACATGTGCTCTGTGGATGGTGTCACCTGAAAGGAAATGGCGATTGCTGCGCATGATGAAGGTTCTCCTTCAGATTGTCGTTATGGATGTCAGAATGAGTGTAAGGCTTGGTTCTCTGGCAGTGCTTAATTTGTAAAAAAATTAAAAAAAAAGTGCCAGAGCCCTCATCAGAAGGCCACTTCCGCTTGTACCGCATATTGCCACTGTAAGCGCTGCCAATTACAGTCACAATACAACTACTAACCATCATACTGCTACAAGTGTGACCATTCTGACTATTCTAGGCCACCAAAGCTATAAGAATTTGCTGGCAGCAGGTATTAATCATTTTAATGTATATTGATTTAATAAACATCTGTTGTTGTGCTCATCTTTAAAAAGATAAATAGCGTTGCCATGTGGCAGATTGTGATAAGTACCGGAGTTGACAATAAAGTGCTGGTGCCGAGCACTGGAAACCACCATCTCAAATTAAGCACTGTTCTCTGGGTTCAGGGACTGTCTGTAGTTTCTTACAACCAATGATCCCCTAAATGATAAGGAGTCTGGGGAACAAGAGGAAAAGTATGGCAGCCTACATTTCTGTCCTCCCTGTCACAAACAATAGTATACAGTTGCAAATGTGACTTAGTATTACCAAAACAAGGTCCCTCCCTGGGGGATTATCTTTCTGTTGGGGACCCTTCTGTTCGAAAATATCTAGATACAACAACCAAGGTATTACAAAAATTTGTAAGGCATGGCCTCACACAACGCCCTGATTGTTATGTTCCATCATCGACCAGCCTTGCTTGCCAAAGAATTCTCAAATGGAAGGCGGGCTCCCTTGTGTTGCAAGGGGTGCTTCTTGGCAGAGGTGTGGAGGGGGAATCAGTTTGAAGTAAAACTCTCTTGGTTGCCTTCCCCAGAAATTTCTCTTTTTAATGATTGGAGTGGCAGCAAGATATTTGAAACCTTAGGTGATGCATTGGAGTGGTAATTACTAATGTCGCGTTTCACACCTCATCCGTCTTTGGCATGGGGCTTAAGGGGTGGAGGGGTCTCTCCTTTTCATGAAGTGCCAGCTTGCCGCTCGCCACGCCAAGGAAAGGACTCTTCGACATTAGCGGGTACCGCCAGTGAATCCTTCATCTTCAGATGTTCCATGGGTTCTCTGGATGGTTTTGTATACATTGTTATGTTGATTCATTGTATTATTTTGAGCACATTTCAGCAGCAGCACCCATAGGTCCTGAAGAAGGCCATGCCACCAGCTGGGCCATTTGCTGAAACATGTCGACCTTTGTGACACACAAGCAGGTTTAATCCATCCCGCAGTGCCAAACTGTTTTATAATCCTAACTCAGCGTCGTCCTATTAAAGTTTTTGTAGTGAACCTCATAGTTAGTTTTAATCACTGTTCTTTTTTACTTGCTCTGCTGCCCTCAACACCCGGAGCTTTACTGTTGGGTATTAAGTATATACCTCCCTTAGCACAAAAACATGCCTGAGCTCCTCCCTCTCAGAGAGGGGATGTATGCTGTATCATGGCTAGGCATCACAATACGAGGAAATTCCCCAATGATGAAGCATGCCACTATTGGTGGGTGAGGGAAACTATCCCAAGAAAGGATTTCTCTTGGGTGGTAGCCCCTTCATTAGTGAGGCCAGTAATGATTCCAGACCCAAGGGTTTACTTTTGTGGTGTAATATATGAAGTAGGGGAGCTAACCTTTGCAGGTCTTTAAACCTCCTCAAGTGCTCTATTTGTGAAAATACTGGAAAGTATAGCCAAAAATGGAAAAGAGGGGGAAAAAATCCACAAACTAAAAAAATAAAAAACGTGTGAGAGCTAACCCATAGGACAAATCTAGTTCTGACATTTTGACATTCAGACCCAGATTTACTGAGGCTTTGCACTGACGCAAAGTGATGCAAAGCGACACATTGATACTTACTGTCCAGCGCAAAAGGTATTTTGCGATGGAAAAAGTGTCATTTTCTCAGCCCAAAAAGTGATTTGTGCTGCTTTGCATCAGTGGGGCATAACTGGGGCATAGTAGCGGAAACGTCCATAGGTTTTGACTTAAAGCCCAACTTACTGAGATGGTCAGACAACACTTTACATCAATAAAGAACATCTCTTTATAACATCTCCTCTTGATAACACCTGCTTCAATTTCTCAAACAAAAAATAGCAAGCTTTGATTGTTAAAGTGTGCACTGCACACATCCAATGCGTGTGACCCTTCTGATTTTGCTTAGGCCTAGGAATTTGCCCTGTAAGGGGATGCTGTGTATCTCACAAGGTAGACTTAGTAGAGTGCCAGTGCCGGGTATGACAGCAGTAGACCAATCTCAGTAGATTTGGCTCTGCGTATATTTTTCCAGTTGGGCAACTAAACTTGCTGCGCTGCGTGAAAAAGTAATGAATTTGCCCCTTAGTCTTGCAAGCACTACAATGGAAATGCAGGATGGGGGTGAATTCATTGTGCCTTGTGGATCAACAGTTGAATATTTGTATTCATAGCTAGCTATTCATGGGGGGGGGGGAGGGAGAGGAGGGGGTCAGTCTGCAGAGAGGTAAGATTTCCAGCAAAACCAAGACCAACACAAACTGATGATTATCATAATTTTAAGTCTGCTAATACAATTGAGAAAAATACTCATGCATAGTGCTCTGTGATTACTACATGTTTGTTGTTCCCCTGCAATGTAAAAATCCCACAGTGGCCCTCAGTAACACAATTAGAGAGAGGGATGGGCATTTGTATGTGTCATGTGGGGGGTTGGAGGCCCATCTTAGGGCTTCACCAAATGTTTCATAGTTGAGTCACTAAGGAATCTTGTTGCAAGAAATGGACATTCCCCAGTGCCAAGGTTTCTACATAGTAGCCAGGCTGTAGCCAAAGGAAGGGAACTTTTTGGTGGGGAGTTGGTGGCTAAGTGAATATGTTTTTTCTGAAGGGCCCTGTGTACATTCAATGATAAGGCTACTGCCAGAAATTCTGAAGAGATTCAATATCATAGTTGCTGTTTAGATGTCACATCAGTGTGATGCATTACCACTTGCTTGTATCTCCCTATATATTTTCAGGCCTGGGCTTTCTTTTTCTACAGCAATACACACTGACTGACACCACCAGTGCATAATTTGTGTTGGTGGTTGCAGGTGATGGGCAGGGATGATAGGAAGAGAGCGAGATTTATAAGTGCAATATTAACACGCAGGCTTTTAATGAATATGAAATAAGTTTAAAATGCAATTTTGTTTTGATTTTTTTAGTATGCAGCCATAATTACTTGTACTAGGCCTCAGCTGGCTAAATCTGCACTTTGCTTCAAACTAGTGTGACTAGTTTTTCTGAAACATGAATAAAATGTTAATTATTGACTTTCTAATGATCATGTTTTTCCAATAACAAGTTACACAAGTGTTTCCACATACTTTGCTAAATTTTTCTATTTGCACAAAGAGAATAGAAATTGTTGTTTAGTAAAATAATTAAGAAATCTTTTATGAAAATGCAGCATTTAAACTGAATGTGACCTCTTTTAACATACTTGTTTTATTTCAAAGGATGATGTCGTGCAGAAATGTCTTTTTGTTATAAAGATACTGCAGCTTCTACATAAATCGCTGTTAGCAGAATGTACAAGTTGATATTTTAGAAGGTTAGACGTAGTTGGACGTGTGGGAAAAAGTTTCACATGAGAAAATGTTTCACGAGAATCTAATTCATCATTTCAAAGTAACAAGTATAACGTTTCTGTCTGTGGACTATTGTATTTGTATGAGAAGAACAGGAGTGATCCACTTCCCAGGAGAAAACTGAAAGCTGATTGGACGAGAGGAGGAGAAGATGCATCATGAACTGCAACATAATTTTTGAGTGTTTTAAAATCGAATGTGTTCCTAGAATATGTTACCACTTTTTTTGACACCGTACCACCACTTTTTAGCCATCTTTTTGGACACACTTTTATGCTTTTATTCCCCTCTGGTCTCTGACTTTCCAGACCCACTTGCCCATTACCTTTTTGCGGTTGCTATTGCTACTGCACATTTACCCTGCCTTATTCTCCGATACACTGAGACTCTACTGAGTTTCTCAAACCTCTCTTCATGGGAAGTTCTGCTTTGATCGAGAATTGACTTTTGAATTCATTTATTAGCTTTATGCTTGATCTCGAACTCTCTCTCCCAAACTTGAACTCCTTATGGGTTCTAATTGACACCTTTTCCTCTTGATTCTCAGAATATGGATTCTTTCCTTTATGGAACGCGCTTTATGCATTTTATTATGATTCATGTTGAACCATATTTTTATTATTGATTTCTGTTTATGATTGATTTAATAAAATTAATGCGAATAAAACTTATAGCTTTGAATAAAGATGTCTTACTAAGCCTGAATAATAAAACTCTTTAAAACTTAGACCTAACTCTCATCATTGACTGAACCTAGAATAGAGATTGTGATTTAGACTTTATGATGATTCGCTCCTGATCTTCATCTCTAAAACAACGGCAAAGGTCCTTCATGAGCGGTGATCTGGCTCTGTGATGGTAACCCAAGTTATTTAAACTGATTCTTGCTCCAGCAGGCTCCTGTACTTAATTTCTTTCAACAAATTAATCATTGACACAAATTAAAGAATCACCTAAAATGTGAATCTGTAATATGCCTGAGCTGCCAGTATTTGAAATCAGCATCAGTATGCTTGCAGAATACTCTGGAACCTACCAAATTATACCTAACAGCTGCACCAAAGGCATCCACTCAATTTGATTCTATTTGCATTTGTAAAGAGCATAGCGACCCGTAGGCACCCCATGTGACACAAAGTCCACCAAAGTGCCTGGGCAGAAATTAATTATCAAATAGCTATGTTTTTTAAAAGGTTCTGGAAATCGAGTTTGTTGTCTGTAAGTCTCATTATGTGGGGCAGGGTGTTCCATAATTTGGCCACCTTGTATCTGACTGACCGCTTTCCACTTCTCGCTCTTTTTATTAATAGAACAATGAGCAGGCAGGTGTTGGTGGAGCGGAGGGCTCTGTTAGGCGTGTGATGGGATACCAAAGGTCTCAGGATAGTAGGGCCTTTTGATTGGGGTACCCTATGAGCTATACATAATTTTATCCTTTGTTTGATCGGTAGCCAGTGCAAGGTGGCCAGGGCATGCCGGGCCGAATTGTGTTCGGGAATGTTCAGCAGAGCTTGAGCAGATGCGTTCTGCAACATGTGAAGTTTTTTGATGACCGATTCTGGGGCTCTCAGATAAAGAGAGTTCCCATAGTCCAGATGAGAAAGGATAAGTGCCTGTACTAGAAGTCTTCTGGACTGCAGGGGCAGTAGGTGCATTATTTTATGGAGCATTCTAAGAATGCCTTAACAGCATGCAGAATGTTTTGAGGCCTGAGCCTGCATGCCTAATGATTTGTCCAACCATACCCCAGGCTTTTAATAGCTGCCTTAGGGGCAGGGGGCACCTAAGCATTCAGGCCAATCCAACCCAAGTTGAGGTGAGTATTGAGGTTATTAACCAGCACCATGAGCCTGTTTTCTCCCCATTTAGTTTGAGGCATGAGTCTGCCATCGAAGTAGCTACTCTCTGCAGACAGGGTCCTAATGTGGGAGAATGGGAGTCATCTTCCTAGGTTAGAGAGAACACCAGTTGGGTGTAATTTGCATATGATACCAGGGCTCTCCAAAAGGACTGTACTGTGTCTGCTAATGGACGCATAAATAAGTTGAAATGTGTCGGGCTCAGGGATGAACCCTGCAGGACTCTGCACCTCAGGGAAAAAATATCCGAAGAGCAGGATTTATCCAAGACTTGGAAGGTCATATCTTTCAAGAAGGAGGTAAGCCAGTTTAGTGCCAGACCCATGACAGGTGCACTGTAAGTTCTATTAATGAGGATGTCATGGTTCACTATGTCGAATGCTGCACTGAGATCGACGAGGATAATGGCCACCGTACCTCCTGTCAAGCAGCATTTTTGACTCCCCTACTACTGCCAGAAGGGCAGTCTCTATGCCATGCTTAGGACGGCCATTTAAACTGTAAGAAATACAGATGAATCTAATGCTATAAAACCTAATCCCCCCTATGCCTACGTGGGCTCTGTTTCAAAGCTATGTCTATATTGACTGCAGTGATTTCTTCTTTTTGTTGCTGACAACCAGGGTGGCTACCATGACGCACCCTCAAAGCAGAACAAATAGGGGACAGAGTCTTCACGTTTACTTTGCACAAGATGGTAAGAATGCAAGAAGATAAGGTATTCCCTCTCTGAAGGGAATAGGACACTTTACCCCGCACACTTTTACTCCGCGGCCATTACCCCGCAGTTTTTACACTGCAAAATCTTTTACAACGCAGGGCTTTACAACGCAATCCATTACAACGCATTACCCATTACAACCCAGTTTACTATTCTAACTCCACGGGGGCATTACTTTGGGGAATGCATTGTAATCGTTTGCGGTGTAAAGCCCTGCGTTGTAAAAGATTTTGCAGTGTAAAAAATGTGGGGTAATGGCATGCGGAGTAACGGATGTTTCCTCTAAAGGGACCACACAAGGCTGAGAAACAGAATGCATGCATGGATGACTAATAGTACCCTTTAAATTAGTAAAAATGTGAGGCAGTGGTGAATGCAGAAGAATCATTACGCATTTCTTTGGTGTGTAATTCTTGAGATTCTGGCTGCAGACGAGGACCCACCATAAAATTGGAATTGTAAATTATGAGCTATTTCTGTGATATTTGAGTAAAACCGTGTAAGTCACAGACATTCTGAATATTTGAAGGTTTTTAATTTGCTAAAGCAGAATGGAATTTGGTGTGCATCATAAATGATGATAATATAGAGGGAAGAATCCAGCCAGAGGTGGTGACAGCAATAAAGCAGAACAAGTCCAGTGCTTAATTTGTGATGGTGGTTGCAGGTGGCGGGCACCATCTCATCTTTGGGGACGAGGACGTTTTCCTGGACGGAGTCAAAGTCTGATGACAAAAGAGAAAGCTAGACAATGGAGAAGGAAGCAGGAAGAGAAAGATAGGGAACTGGAGACCAAGAGAAAAGTCTGGGATTAGAAAGAACATACAGCAGTGGGATAAAGAGATGGGAAGTGTTGGAAGAAATGGACATAAGGTGGAATCAAAACTAGTCAACCTTAGTACTTGTCAATCTCAGCATTTAGCAGCACTCATGGCTGAAACCTAAAAAAAGCCTTTGAGTCTTTGCACTTTTAAATTTATTTTGTTTTACAAATTAAACACTGCGTAGCAGTGTGCACTTGTGTATTTTCAATGTAGTTATTTATTTTTATGGATCTCCGTGACCAGGACAGTGGTGAAAGATGATGTGATGGCCATGAAGGTGTTGGAGAGGGACTAATCTCAGATTGAAAACAGCAAGACCAATTTCAGTTAAAGTTTCTCTATGGCGGTAGAAATTACCGTAGCTATCTCCAGTTTCGTGTTTCCTTCAACTTACTTATGAAGCCCCATAAAGCACAGGCGGAGCTCTAGGCTATGAAGAAAGAGTCAAGGTTTGAAAATAATCCAGTTAACTTCTCACCATACTTTCTTTTTTATGTATCCTATTTTACTGAGAGTTATCAAGTACTATTTCCACAAATAAATATAAAATTACCTCACCAATTACACTAAAAAAAGAAAGCAAATAATGCATAATTTGCTGTTATACAGAAAAAACATTAAGTTAAGAGATTGTTAACAATTAAAATGAAATGGCAATATGTAGGAAGCAGGCTTTTTATGTAGGTGGCCAATGTAAGGGCACACAATGCAAAAAGTCCAGACGACCCTTATTGGTTAACGGGGCTTACTTTCATAATCACAAGTGCTCTAACTGTGGTAGTGTGGTCGAGCAGCTTAGGCCTATCAGAGGGGAGTGTTAAGCATTTGTTACACACGCAGAGTCAATAAATGGTACACAGACTCAAGAAGAAATCCAAAACCAATTTCGAAAAATAACACAGATTTTTGTATATTTTAGACACCAAGATCATCAGAATCAGGTAAGTACTTTCAGAGTTATGGATTTTACATGACAACAGTAAAATACACAAATAATGTTTTTTGAGGTATGAGCCTCAAACGCTGTAATGTTAACCTATGGGAGGAAAGACATATACTACAAACATATACTTGTAGTCGAAGTTCCGGGGTGCCCTTTGGAACTTCAGGTACTAGGAGGCTGCGGTCCAAAGAACCACCAGCACTTTTAGTTTACCTTACCTGGCATGTCCGGGTGCAGAGGTGCTGGACGGGTTGGTAGCCTTGAGCGCTATACCATTTATATCAATGGGCACCTGAAAACAAAGGCTGTAAGGGGAAGTTGGGGAAAAGTTCTGCAGAACCCAAAGGGGAGCTCAGCTCATGAGGGTCTTTGGAGCAAGGAGGCGCAGTTGTTTGTCGTGAATGTGGGCTGTGGGGCTCAGGTGCAGTGGTGTTTAGCCGGCTGGCCACTTACGTTGGAGGCCCTCATGGTTCTCGGTTAGACCTGTAGCGGGGAGGAAAACAAGACAGCAGGGCCCCTTTCGGTGTAAGCCTCATCGGTCCTGAAGTCCATTGTCGTGCAAGTCGCTTTGACGGTGGTGGTGTCTGGGCTGACACTCAACAAGCCTTGGTTGCTGCAACTGCTTTGGTACCCAGGGTATTGCTGCAGGGGGCTCCTGGAGGGTCTAGCATCTCAATGCTCGGTGGAGAGACGGGGCTGACCTCTTGGAACCACAAAAACCTCTTCTTGGCGTGATGCTCTCTTGATGGGCCCGATGGCAGCTAAACGGTGTACCGGACAAGTGTGGTCGGTACCTGCAGATGCGGGGTGATGGCTTCTCCACTCCAAAAGAGATGCTAAGTGATTACTGAAGGCCTGGATAGTCCTCCAAGGGCTTGGAAGGATGCACAGCTTTTGGAGTTGGGGCGTTGCAATTGTCGAGGTGCCAGCAGTCAGGCAAGGCTAGTGCCAAGTTCGGTGTTGGTCCTCCGTTCTTGCAGTGACTGCTCTTCTTTGTCCTTCTGCGGTTCCCAGATAGATGAATCTGACTCTCAGGTGTTGGGGGGGGGCCCTAAATACTGAATTATGGGGCGTTTAGCAGAGTGTAGGGCAGTAGCCAATGAGTTACTTACCCCTGGGTTGTCTATACCCCCTATATGATCACTTCCTGTGAGGAGTGGGCATAATCCTCGTCCAAAGTTTCTAGTTTCACCAAAACCAATATGGCAAAACCCTTCTTCGACTGTCCACTTCAGGTGGCCCACCTTAGGGTGTGCCTAGCCTGCAAGGATGACACACCATCTGACTAATTTCTCGCCTGCCCTGGTGCCAAATGAGCGTCAGGGCAGGTCTGGGAGAAGCCAATGTTGCATTTCAAAGGCAGTAGAGCCTTTGGAGCCTCTGGCCTTGAGATGCTAATCTGCTAGCTATCCTGCTGTAGGAGCTGTGAACACCTTCCACTGGAGCAGGCAGTGTTTCTGATCTCTGAGAGCATGGGTTTTCTCTTGCAGGAGGTCAGAAACTCATCTGTGGTGGCAGGCTGGAAATATCATTCCGCTAGCACACTATGTGACTAGTAAGGTTTCAGGGGCCACCTCTAAGGTGCCCTCTAGATGCATGCCATAATAAATCCAATACTGGCATCACTACGGATTTATTAAGACGAAATGTCTGATACCAAATGTTAGTATTTTAAGTGAAGCCATCATGTAGCTGGGTAACTTTCAATGCCCAGTACATGTCCTTAAGATGGCTTTGTGATCACTTGCAATGTCTAGCTATGGAATTAGGCATTACAGGGACATATCAGCTCATGGAGGTGTGCCCTGACATGTAATATAATGCACCCTGCCTTGGGCTCCAAGGCCTGCTGTAGGGGTGACTTACATATAGTACATTTAGTGTACATGGGCATGACACACAGTGAGTGTGCCAAGTCATGTTTTCAGAATGGCTTGCACCATTTCACGCATCCTGCAATGGGAGTCTGCATGCAGTTTGTGTGTGGGTCCCTGAAGATGGCATAATACATGCTGCAGCCCTTAGAGACCCTCTTTAGTACCCATGCCCTGGGTACCAGGGGTACTATTTACTATGGGCTTACAAGGGTGCTAAAGTCCTTGCCAATGGGTTACAATTGCGCATTTGTCTTGTTTTTAGGGAGAGAGCACTGGCACTGGGGCCTGGTTAGCAGGGACACAATGCACTACTAATCAACAACATCAGTAACAGTGAGCACAAGCATTTGCAATGCAATCGGTCTCGCCTTTGGGACCTTATATGTATTTAGCTATGCAGCACATTCGCCTGGGTGCTGAAACATCTACTGTTCTTTAACATGGAGGGAAAGTACGCACCAAACTGCGTGACACGCCAGGTATGGGAACACATGGAGAGAAATATTGCCTTTCAGCGGGAAGTGATATAGTCCAAAGCTCTGTTTTTAATATAAAATCAGGGCCTTTGGTGGTCATATCACTGAAAATACAAGATTTGAAAAAAATATTATTGTCTACGGGTGCTCGTGGTAGACAATTTCTATGGACTGGAATCTAGAGAATGCTAAAGTGATTCTGGTATTTTACTGACCTCTGCTGGTCATTTTCTATGAAGAAAGTTAAATAGAGGCAGTTTCCAGAAAAATAAAAAAAAGAAAGCCCCTCAGCAGAAAGCAATTCTGGTATTTTACTGACCTCTGCTGGTCGTTTTCTATCAAGACAGTTAAAAAGAGAAAACAAAGTCCCTGAGCAGAAGCAGACAAGTCCTAGGGCTGATCTCCAGAGCCCACAAAGTACATACACATATATGTATATAATAAATATATACTAAAGTATATACAAGAGGTCTCGAAGGCTCAACCTAGAAAAGTGGGGGTTGGGGGCGACCATGTCAAAAAGTTTCCCTTTCCCACACAATATGATTAGGGTAGATCGGGATTAAAGGCTAGAAATGATGTTAAACAACTTGGATACAATGTTAAGCCAGATGGACCAAAGGATGAAACCCACCCCCAGGCCATGTCTACTTTCACCCTTTTATGATATTAAAACAGGATTTATCTCCCCCTAAAAGGCTACGATAAGTTGTTTAGTTTGAAAGTGGACAAACCATGAGTGATGTATTTTCGAAAACAAAGGAATCACAAATGCCAACAAGGGTTATAAAGCTGTTTTTTTTCTCAAGGTTCACTAAAATGTCTTAATCTCTTTGACATCAGTACTGAATAAATTATATTCTTGGAAGTCAACAGTCCATCCATAGAAAGTCCATAGAAGCCAATAAATTGCCTAATTTCCATCTGAATCTTGAATGTGAATGTTGGTTATGATGTTCAACAGCATTTTCTGGCTTTTTACTTACACTTATACTATTGACATTATATACAATAATCAAAGTCACATAGTAAAGCTTGAACACAGTGATATAAATGCAATTATAAGAATAAGATATGCTAGAGGCATTAAAATATATGCTGACATCTGTCATATTAAAAGTAATAGCATTCTAAACCTAGACATAATACCTGGTATAAGCTTATAACCAATGTTGCCTATAGGCACAGATAGATAGGTACTGGTGCTATATCGGTCATCAGTGTTTTTTCACTGCAGTATATTTGCCCCAACTAAATATTTCTGCTCACTAAAATATTTTTTACAAGTTTAACAAGAGCAGGCCTGTGGAGTCATACGACCACTAGTGGAATAACCAATGCTGTTGTAGGCTTGTAATGATGATGTGGAAGCAACTTCTTACATTTTTCTCTTTTTCTGCTAAATATATTCAGGTGCAGATGCATCAAAGGAAATAACCTGTTGCCCACATTTCTCCTTGTGCCCTAGCAGGGGAATAGCTTGACTGAATGCTCCAAGATAGCAGGCATGCCTCATTAAGATAACTTTTCACATCTGGGGTCAATTTTAGTTCATATTATAGATCAACATGCGGGAGCTGACAATTCTCAAAATATTTGTGACCTCGACTCACCCCCAGTAAATATGCATTTCTTAAAGAGTGTACACCGTTCCATTGGTGATATAGGCCAAATTAAAAACAACATTGTTAGGACGTTCATTGGAATGATAGGCTATTGACCCCAGATACTTTTGTAAATGACAAAATCGCTTCCTATGTCTACACTATCATATTCTTAAGAATAAAATTAATTATTTGGCACGCAATGTTATTTTAATGGTAAATGTCACATAATATGTTACACTAACTATCGTATTTCTGTTGCAGAAGATTCCATAAATAGCTAAAGACGGGTGACAAGAGCCATCCCAGTCACGTCCCTCATTGTATTCCAAAATTTTCAGAAGACAGACAATTGACTGCACCTTTCACAGCCACTTTCTCTAAGACATTCAATAAATAATCGCAGAAGCCTTCTTAGATAAAGACAAATATTGGCACTAGCAGCGGGTTGGGTCAAAAAATGGTGAAAGCTACGTGCATCCGTTGAGTTGTGTCAGGCCATGGACTCACGTATTCAGGGTTGGGATTGTCAATGCTAATTCATTGCAAACATTTTTGTTTAGCAGCGTGATTAAGCTTACGTGATATTGACCACTAAGGCTTGCATCATGTTGAGTTTTTGTTCATATAAATTCCAAATTATTGCTGCTGGGGTAATATCTGGGTATCCCTTTTTGGATAGTAAGCATACATTTTATATTACACGTGTGAAATTTCCTCACAAACGGGGTGATTAGCGGTGCTGGGACCGGCCGCCAGAAGTGCGGCGGTCCCGCACCGCTGATTAGGATGCGATCACCACCCTGGCGGTCGCATTCCGCAATACTGACATTGCGGCGGGTGCTGCTGTAAGCAGCACCCGCCGCAATGCCCAATTGGCATGTTGTGCATTGCCATGCACAACGTGGCAGGCACCACACGGTGCCTGCCACCTTGTGCATGCCAATGTAGGGGGGTACCATAGGTACCCCCCAAGTGCAGCCCCCCACTCCCCCTGGGGCCCGCAACGGGCCCCCAAAGTACTCCTCGCCAGCCTTTCCATGGCGGCATCGCCGCCATGGAAAGGCTTTCAATGCACACATCCTAATATGGATGGCGGTGCCTGGTAGGCACCGCCACCATATTAGGCCCCAGCTCCGCCCGGCCGGCAATCGAAACAATTGCCGACCGGCGGAAATGCGGCGGACGCACTTTGCGTCCGCCGCGGTACCCCCCCGCCTTTATAATATGGCGGGGGTAAATCGGGTGGAGATGGCGGGCGGATCGCCACCGCCTGGCCGGCGATGGCGATCCGCCCGCCATCCTAATCACCCCCTAACTGTTTTCAATATCAAAACAGTTATTCAACCCTACCCAGTTATTGAGGCACCTAATTATTGTTTAAATCCTCCCAATTTCATTTCTATTTCTAGTACATCTGTTGAGAGAACTCAAGTCTGTATACAAAAGCCAATTTCAGTTGCATTTACATGCAAATCATTTTTAATAAGTGAATTCCAAATCTCAATTCTGTTAATTTTACCTTCCTCTATATCCCATATGTTCAGAACTGTATTTATGTTGGTTTGATGTTAAAGTATTTGACCAATCAATGATTGCACTCCTACTGATGTTGATATTGCATTTGTTGTATTTTAGTTATTTCATCGTTTTCATGCTACATTTGATAATCTTGCTGCATTTAACAGAACACTCAAAATGTGTTAAATGAGTGTGCGGCTCCTCTTCACTGAAAGTGGGTTCCAAGTGAAAATGTAGGTAAAAATGTCGGGTATTTGCATACTGTGCCAGGCAAGAGCAGCATCTAGAAGGGACTAGAGCAATGCCAGAGACTTCTGCATAATAGGGTGAAACGTTGTAGCAGCTTGCTTGGGCTGGGTCAGACAGTCGGGTCGCCATTAGCAACAGGGGTGGAGAGCCTGAGGCCGTCTTGGTGTGTCTGAGTGTTATGCTGATGTTTTTGATTGCTATGGTGAATGAATGAGGGATGACATACTTGCTGTAGTGAAAGGGAGCGTTAGTTGGGAAGGCAGAGTTGGAAACTAAAAATTTCTATCACATCCCAATGTGTGCTTCCTTTGGAGGTCTTTCAAGAACCTGGTGCGAGCTGAATGGGGAGGCCGTGGACTAAACGGAATCACTGGCAGGTTATCCACTGAATCGGACCTAAGAAGAGTGAGCCGGATGCTTGGCAGAAGCTGCAGAGTTGGTTGAATCCGGAGACTAAGCAGTAAGTTGACCTCATTCTGAGACCACCAGAAGACACACATACCTTTTGAGCGGGCAGTGCACCGGAGGCACTCGTATCATGGTCTTTTTATAGAGAAGAGTTAAGCAGACTGGAAGGACACAGAGTCCTCCTTAAAAGCTTGGCCTTTCAGTTTGTTGTTACCCCAAATTTCCAACTCCCTCCCCCTCAAGAGATGATTTCAAATCCTCATCCTTTTTCAATTGTTAGTTCAACCCTCCTGAGGATGACTCTTTGATCTCTTATGAAATGTGTGACACTTGTATTTCTAGGGTTTATGCATGATGGCCACTTAGCAATGTAAGTATGTACAACACACCCCAATAGGGCCCTCTTTATTGCCACTAAAATCTGTTTGGATTGGATTGCAAGTGAGTCTTGCTTACTAGTTTTTTTCTACTTGGATATGAGGGACAGGCTATTACCTGGTGTGAGCCGATGGTCCATGAGGAGGGCCATTAACAAAATCTTTATTTCCAAAGAATGAATTCAAGTAAGTCTGACTAGAATAGCATGACTTTTCAAAATAAACAATTGTTTTACTGTAGTGGATGTGAATCAGTAAATGATAAGTTTGTTTTTTCTCTGTAAAACAAAACTGAGGCATTGATGCGTGTTTCATTTCACAGGATAAGGCAGGGGACCAGAGAGTGAAACAGGTTTGTGATGGTGGAGGTCTGCATTTTGTCCAGACGCAGTACCCTGTACTGTGGTGCATGGTATACACCTGTGCCTTTTTCAGAAGAAACATGGAGGACTCCCCTATTCTGGAAAAGCAGAGAATAAAGCATGCATGTCCATGGCCCTGCTCTTCACTCAGGGGCAGGGAGTACACAGGGCAATATTTGTTGCATGACAGCTTATTTCTATTACCAAATTGCTACAATGTGCAGGCTTGGCATGATTTTAGATTGGCTGGAGTGGTGCAGAGAGATACATTTTTTTGTCAGACAGATGGGAAGGATTTATTGGCATCACAATTTTTAGCAGTAATGAGAAAAGTGTTGGTGAGGGGTGGCGAAGAGAGCAATCATTTTGGCACTCATGGATTAAGAATTAAAGCAGCTTCTGCGACCAATGGGCTTGCTTTTTCTTTTGAGTTTGAAAGGTGGTTAGACAGGTAGAAGAAATGTTTTAGCTATGTATAAGTTTGTTTGCATTTTCTTGTTGGTTGTGTTGCGGGTCCAGGCTTGGCAGTTTTCACATTTTAGGTCATTGGGCACTCGCTCAGTTGTTGGCATACAAAGCAAGCCGGAAAATGAGGTTTGGAAGAGGGTTGGGTTTTCGGACGAATGATTTCTGGATTGAATGGTGGGATAACAGTTGTATGTGGTAGGAGCAGCTTTTACCCTGGTTGTCGTGTTGGTGAGCATGAGGCCATGTCCGGGTATTTTATTACTTCATCTAGGAGACAATGATCTTGTTCAGCTTTCAGGCCTAGGCCCATTTTTTCTTTATGTTGTGTATTTGTCTCACGCCATGGAAAGCTGATGGTTTTTAAAAACCTAAGAGGTTGTTGCTAGGCTTTAGGGGTGACAGCTGATTACTGAAGAAAGGAGGGACAGGAAAATGCCTGGGGTTTTCCTAGTTGGCAGACAAGCACAGGGCTCATGCACTAAGCGCAAAGGTTGGGGTCCTTGCGGGGATGGGGGTGGGATGGACCTTGACACATGCCAACAATGCTGGGTTCAGGTGTGAAAAGACAATGAATGAAAAGGAAGGGGAAGGTGCTGAGTGTTCTGGATTGTTTCTGTTTAGGGAACTGTTTTATTTTTTGGAGCCTACCAATATGTTATTTACACTGGATTATTTCAGAATGAGACAAGCTTCTTGAGAAAAAACAACATTCATAATGCCAGTCGGAAAAAGCTTTTAGACAATAATGCAATATTGATAGCAGAGTGGCCTTTGCTCCTTGGTTCGTCAGTTATTCCACATTTTCAAATCTGGTGGCAATAAGTAGGTGACAGTGTTGGCTTTAATCAATATTGCTGGCTTCAATCACCTAGATATGAATACCAGTAGCAGAGTCCAGAGGTTAAATGCCGGCGTCTGCTGAGTAAGTAGCAATGTTTGTTTGCTTAATCACACAGTAAGATTCTGCCTCACAGATTGTGTGTCACTTTTGCAGACGGCATCTGATAAGGGTCAGGGAACATAAAGGGGTGATTTTAGCTTGTGTTACAAAAGTTAGCATTTAAGTTTCAAGAAACAGTCAGTAACTACTGCTTGTTGGTTAAGTGCTGTGTGAGGATTGCATATCAGCAGTTGACTCAGTAAGTCCTTGTGCAGGAAAACAAAGGAGTTCTTGAAGATGCCATCGCTGAACAGGATTGAGTTTGGAATACGTGGAGAGTTGAATGTCAGAATATACAGTCTGACATAAATATGGTGCTCCAACATCATTTACAAAAATATCGTCCCATTCGGTATAGATTTTCTGTTATTAACGCCAATGGAGAAGAGATATTTTTGCAGACAATACTTATGTCAGACCACAATATTTTGGTGCCACGGAGTGTAACGTTGCAAAGGTTTTTCCTCCTCAGCCTTGGGAGTTTTTTTTTTTTTTTTTAAACTGCACGATCACCAAGTGATTCTGTTAAACACAAAAGGCTGCGTAGTTTCCAATAGTCCTTCTCTAAAAAACATGAGAATCCACAGGATTGTAGCTGCCAACACATCTACACCCCTGCAGGCCCTTCTTGATTTTTTCCACCCATCACGTCCAATCAGCTGAGGTTTGACATGTTCATCTATGTATATTGCCAGCAATAGGTGCTTATTGCTGCTAAAAAACAGTCAATCATACTTCTACTTTTTACAAAGATAAAGAGAAAAGGGACTGATTGTGATCTTCAAGTTAAAGGATTTATGATTGTATATTAACATAAAATATTAAATCAAGAATCAAGATTTAATCAAGTAGCCAAAGATATTCCATTTGTCTGCCAACCTGTATTTCGGGACTTGACTCAATTCGCCATCGCTTCTGCAGGGCATCACATTATGAACTTGACCTCATACTGGGACTTATTTACAAATTAAACAGTATGACAGTACAGACTCCACAATTATAATAGACAAAATTGCAGTCAACTATATTACATAAAATACATAAGACAAAAAAGAAGGAGCTGCAAAAGAGAAACTATATAATAATGATGAAAAGGTAAGATACAATAAAAAAATCATATATATATATAGTGCAATTGCAAAACAATTCTGAATAGTACACACGATTGAAATCATTGCAATTAATTAATACTATTAAGGAGTGTCATCATACTCACAATAGATATGTAATTTCAAGTATATATTCAGGCAGCTTCAATTTAAATTCAGATACATGTGTGTCCCATGAAGTAATGTCAATGAAACAAACTAAAGTGACATGATTGCTGAATCCCTCTGATGTTCTATCGTATCCGCTCACATCACTTTGGTTTTTGCTCTTGTCAATCCACTCATGTCTAATCAAATTTAGAGATAAACTGCCATGTACTGGCTGTAATCCTTTCTGTGGGACTAATTCACCTTATCACTTATGTTATTTTCATGAAGCAGTTTAAGAGCCATATTTTATGATAAATAACTTCAATCTAATGTATTCGATATGTCCAGGATGACCAGCAAGGTACTTAATTTTCTTAACCAAATCATTTTGTTTAGTTATAAGGAAAGAGATAAAATGCTAAGAAATGAAGGAAGCAGCCCTAATAGATTCGAATGACTTACCTGTTAAATGGGATCTTGATTATAACATTGTCATGTATGCTTAGGTGAAGACAAACTCTGCATTTGCACTAATCCCCGTTAGAATATTAGGGGAAATAAGAGTATTTTTTTAAGGTTATTATCCCACATCATTAACTGAGCTAAATGTTATGGATTGACAAAGAGGGTTCTCACCTTGTTGATGGGTTCAATAACCCATGGATCTACATTAGAAAAGCAATTTGGTTAAGAATTGTGGCCCAGTCTAACCGCACTTTAATGGTATTTTGGACAGCCATCCAATAATGGCATTCTGAATCTCTATTAAACTATACGGTAGAAATGCTACCTTAATAAGTGTCAAAGAAATACAAGACAGATTGTCTTACCATATTCAGATATTTCATTAACTCTTGAGTAAAACTAAACTCAACTGCAGGTTATTTTTGCACTTAGAGGTTAAATTATATATTTAAGACTGTAGTAAATGGTTTCTTATTTGGATAATACTAATATGGATTTTATATCATCTTAGGTACATCACACACAACTAAATGTGATTAGTATTCTTTGGAGAATTGTACATATTTTTGACTAAGACAATGCATAAATGTGGTGCCTGCAGCGCTCTCATATGCTTAAAATGGGCCATTTGTCTGGATTGGGTGAATTGGTGCCAATACTAGCTCCTCCTAAAGGCTTCCTTACATAGGCTGAAGGAAGCCCCAACAATGCACCTTTACTGCAGAAGCAGCACAGTCAAGCCCAAAAAGGAAACACCATGTATATAGTGCAGGGATAGTCACAACCTTTGATCAAGGTCTGTAGAGAATGGTAGAAACATGATGGATGCCAAAGAGCAGGCTTGTTTAATCAAAGTAATGTAATCATACATTGTAGATCAATTCTTTTCGGCTCAGTAAACCAAAGAAAGCACCAAGTATACAGAGAGACTGACTTGTATTCATCATGTTTGAGCAGTGTAAATAGTCCAGAGAACTAGATAATGATCCACTGTGCTAAATGGTTACCCTACTTGAAATTCTGCCTGCTAAGGCATGACCATGTCAATAGGCAATGAAACAGCAGTTGTGCAGATTGTTTGTAGAAAATAAAACAATGGAATGGATTCCACACTAAATAATCCCCTTTTAACACCAAGGGCTTGTTTTTGAGTTCGGCAGACCAGTTACTCCATCACAAATGTGACGGGTATCTCTTCCCCCGTATTACAAGTGCTATATATCCAAGGGCACTTGCAATACAGCAGAAGGGATATCCGTCACATTTGTGACGGAGAAACCTGTTCGCGGAACTCTAAATCAAGGCTTAAGTCAATTACTTCCATCCATCAAGTTTTCCTTTTCTCAGTGATGTCTCCCTTTGTGTCGAGGGTATGCCGAGATGTGACCTCCCTAGCTCGATGTACCATAGGGATTCAGACTGCACCTCATTTAAAATGCATCTGGAACTACTTTTATGTTTCACACATTTTTATGGAAGTCCAACAGTGTACCAAACACAATACAGCGCACATGAACTTTAAGGAATAAACTTACCTAGCAAATTAATATATACAATCTCTGTGTAAACCAAACGAGTAAAAAAAGCATTGCACCCTGATCTCTGACAAAAAGTGAGGGGATGGTGGGATGGAGAGGAGAACATCCAACTCCAATTTTAAACATTGCTGTTACTTAATAAATCATTCCCTGCAGATCCTGCCCCTCGGTCTTAAATAAGAGAGATACATATTTCTGCATTCTCCATAGGTGCTTCCCAGAGACTAGTGAGCCTTCATCCTTAAAGAAACAACCACTAAAAACTTACACACCTTCCTTTTTCATAGCCTCCAAAAACCCTCAGCTGCCTTCCATTTGGTTGAAAACATGACGTCTGCCCTCATGAGTTATTTTCAGCTTGACCGGGTGCTGATGGGACGCATCCATTCTCAACTTGATCAGTTTCTTTTTAATGCGCTGTAATTTTTGATGCACAATTTACCTGGGCCGCTGCAGTCCAGGAAAATCATGATTCACTTATCTATCAATATCCATTCTCTTTCTTGTCCATTGCCCAATTCCGCTAAGATGGTAGCACCTGCTTCCAACTTGTGTCCCTCACCACTGTTGGAAATATGACAAACCTGTTTCCCCTCAATTCTCAGTAAGCCATCTGCAAGGAAGATAATCATATCTAAATATGCGGGATCAGTGCAGTTAAGGATTCATCCTGCTCCAACTGCTGCAGCACCCCAAATAGGTGAATATTAGTTACTCACATTGGATCCTCCAAATGTTCGACTTGTGTCTCCATTTTGACAAAGGCTGCAACTACACAGTCCTATCATGTCTTATTGTCCGGACACATATCTCCACAGGCTTGAAATAATTCTTCCATTGGATGAAAGTTCCTTTGTCGGAATGGGGTCAAACAGATGGAACATCACTAGTTCTCAATACTGGAAACGAGTGCTGGAAGGAAAGGACACCGAGGGCCAGAGTTATAAATATTTCACACAATGCAACGCAGCAAGACAACTTGCTGCGCTGTGTGAAAGGGAGAGGGCAGGAATGTGATATATTTACCAATATATGACGCATTCCTGCTCTCTGCCTGCACTGGCGCACAATTTAGTGCCTAGCACCAAAGCAGGCACCTTTGTGCTGTAGTGCAAGGGTGCCTGCGTTGCAAGCAGGATTTGTTTTGTGTAGGAAGGGATCCCTTCCTGCACAAAACAATCCTTAGAGGCTGTTTTACTTTTCTACGTGTGCTGCAGAATGCAGCACACTTAGAAATAAGAAACAATGAGGAGAAATAAAGATATTGTTCCCTGTTGCGTCTCCCCTGGAAATGCGTAGCATTTTGACTCGTTCCCAGGTTTACCAGTTTTGGTAAATCTGGAATGCGCCAAAATGCATGGGTGGATGCGTGGGAACACCCGCGCTCCACCCATGGAATGCCATCCTGACGCAGAGTAACACAAGGCAGCGATTGGCGCTGCTTTGCATTGCTCCAGATTTACCAAGCAACGCAGCGCCACGCAAGGTGGCTTTGCGTTGCTTGGTAAATCTGACTTGGGGATCTGAGCCTTCCTTTCCTCTCTCCACTCAAATCCATGGTCTTGGCAATAGCGGAGAGCTATAGCAACGCTGGCAGTTTCTTATCATGGAGATCAATTCCCTGTCAGAGAGAGTTCTTGTGGGCACAGCAGATTTTGGTCTAAGAGATCTACCTGCATCAAAGACTCCCTCAGGTCTGCAGAGGCCCAAGAGAAGCAGAGGGAGATGTCAGAATATCAGCAATTCCAGTTCTTCACTTGCATCTCCATAAGTAAGGGAAAGACAAGGGAAGACTGGGGAAGACAGGGCTTTTAATTTATTTTTTTCACTGCTGTGCTATGAATACAGCAGTTAAATGGATCAGAGGCATAATGAAACCCAAGGGTAACATCCTGTTGAAGTGTGCACAGGGCATTTAACCCACATACCAGTCAGTAAAGGAGAGCAGGCGGTGGACGGGTTTGAAAAGAAATGCAGGTAGTGCAAGGTGATGACAGCAGACGACAGAAGGCCCCAAGGAACAGGGAACTGGCCAGTGGCGGCTGCCTGCGAACGGGGGTGGTGAGGCGGGGGGTGGCGGGTCAGGATGAATTTTTTTTTAAAGCGTAACTGCTTGGCCGCCACACCCGCCGCACGTCTCTCCTCGTCTTCTTTTCTTCTTCCCAGGTGCTGCCTGCAGCCTGTACCAGAAGCACCCAGGCTTCCGACTCTGTCAGCCAATCACAACACTGCAGGAGCAGCGTCGTGATTGGTCTGAGCGGCCTGTTGGCCCGCTCAGGCAGTGCCTGGGGGGCCTAGCTATGTTTTCCATGGGGCTGTGCAACACAGCCCAATGGAGAACATGCCAACTACGCATGAGTGTTTGGCCGGCCCTAGCGGGCGGGCCAAACTGTCATGTGCATGTAGAGAGGGAGTGCAAGCCACTCCTGCTCCCTCTGCGTCAGCCAGCCCCACCCCGCCTAGAGTCGCTAAGGAAAATAAAATGATAATAACTTCGTGTTATTATCATTTTATTTTTATTTTCTACTGCTCAATGAGCAGTGGGGCGATGCTTCTCCGCCTTAGCGGAGGAGCCACCACTGGAATTGCCCCTCCCCCACACACTGGGCAGATATGAATGCCTGTTTTCTGTCCTTGAAATGGATATGCCTTGTGCTCATTATGGCTTCCAATCGAAGGAATAATAGGCACAATGGATGGCTTGACTACTGGGCCACACTAAAATATTAGCAAGCAAGAGAAAGATGATAAACCAGGGCATTGTAATGCCTTACGTAGACGTTTTAAAAGCGAAACGTGTCATGAAGTTAAAAACTAGTGATTTGTCTGTCACTCTGCAAATCTTAGCATAGCTTTAACAATCCCGGACTTTTTCTGTGTCACTCCTAAAACAATTCCCCTTCCTTTTATCAAGTCATATTTAGTTTTGAAACAACACATCCATTCGCTGCTGAAAGTCTGCTTTCAATACCTGCTGCATCATAAAGCTGCATTAGTAGATTTCTGACTCAAATCACACAGTAGCACTGTGTGGGAATACAATACTCCTGTACTTGCAGCCACACCCTTTCCTTTTGGCAGATAATACTGGATAGAGTGAGTCACTCATCTATGCCATTTTCAAATACATCTGCCCTGAAGCCAAAGTCTAATGTTACCTGCAAAAAATACAAATGGCACTCACTCAAAACTCAAAGTCCATAGCATGAAACTACAAAAGCATCATGACTTTCAACTTTCTTTTTTTTCCCCTCTTAATTCGTATTTTAAAGTTCAGAAAATGCTCCACGTGTACAGCTTTCTTTTCCCAGATACAAGAGGGAATATTGCCATCATGTGACAGATCTGTTAACAAAGTAGTCTGGTGTTTTAGTGCAGGTTAGCATAGCTTATACTGTCTCCTAAATCAGTAGTTGGGTGGTGAATTTTAAGCTAGCAAAGCACCACATACAGTTACTAGTACACCTACTATGAACATGACAGGTCAGTGACAGTGCCTGTCAGGGAGGAGGGCAATCTTAGAGCTCTTAGACAACCAAGTAGCGGTATAAACCAGCTCAAGTTACAATCCAGCGTGGAAAAAGGCATTTTCTCTCTAATCAATATATATGCCACTATTTTTAATGAAACTTATTTACGTTCAATGAGCAAAAATCTATTTTGTTAATGTCACAGAGTCGACTTAGCCATTCTCAGGCCCAATACCGCTAAGATTTACAGTTTATATGAGCAGATCTCTTAGGAGCTTAGACAAGTTTGTAAAAAATAATAATTAAAGACCTTCTCTTTGAGTATGGCCGAGGGGTATCCTCAGTCAGATACCAATCTACAATGAGTGGTCTAGTGTTTATTTATTTGCTTGGTATTATGATGATCAGACGAACACACACATTAATTATATAAAAACTTAAAGTGTTAAATCATACATTTTATACAGAAGAGAACAACTAAATAGAAACAGCCTCCAGTAAAAACAATAATTCTTTCCTCACCTAAAATGGATTATATACAATATATTTCATGCAGAGCAATAATTTAATTACAGCAACATCTAATAGATCTTAACTACCAAACTATATTCCACCTAATTCTCAATTCTTATAATAATACATTAAAGTGCAATAGTGTGATAGTTGCCACATTCCAAAAAGACTATCTTAAAACTTCTTTCACAAATTTATTTTAATGTATTTAAAATTCATTGATTGGATGTATTAAAGTGCTCCCCCCACTCCATAGATGTATTTACAATAAAAAAAAAACAATTGTAACATAATACTAAGTTTTCACAATTCATTATATATACAATCAATGTATCTACTTTCTGTATCTGCAGTTGTCTAAAAGTGGAAACAATAACTTGCTTCTTGTTTTTTTTACAACTCTGTTCCAATGACATTCGTGCACTTGATCGTATTTTGCAATTTTACAGAAACGGCAATTTAAACAAAATTCTGCATTGCCCATATTAATTTTTTTAATCTTTCAGGTCATGCAGATAGGACTTGATCCAATCTCATTTTCATCCTCCATCTTCAAATACGCTTATTCTGTATGTTTTAGATATGGTTTCAGGTCACAAACATGTTTTTTAAATAGATGAGCATATTTCAATCATTTTCCACATCCTTGTAGATCTTTTACCAAACATCCTCCTATACCAAGTTTTTATTCATACTCTTCCTTTTAGTTATTGTGAGATCATTTGAGTTTTTAAAAATTTCTTTTAAGTTTTCGAACCATGCAACTCTTTAAGAAGACAGTAAATAGGATTATGTAGTAAACCTCATCGAACCCTCTTCTGCCCTGCTTATGTTATTTCAATAGTTCATTACTCTTTGATAGTACTTATGAATTATATTAATCAAGTCCAATTTCAGTCTTAAGAGGCAATGCGCTGCTCTCATAAAGACGCCCTAGCCAGTTATTCCAAATACTTATTTTAATCAATTGACTTGCTCTATATCTTTCTGCTCTAAAATGTATACCCCCCCATAGCAGTAGATTAACAATTTCATATTGTATGATTCCTTTAGTATCCCTATTGATTAAATCCTAGCTCATAGTCCAGTTTTCTAGTGCTTCTGCTGCTGCCATCGCTCTCATCTTCATTAATTCTATATGCTTCTTAAAATTAAGGTAACTTCAAAAAGTCGCCCCCAAATATTTGTAATTGTTCACAGTATGTTGTGAATTAAATAGCCACTTTCATGTTTTTGCATTTACGTTCTTTGTAAAATCCATAAGTTCATTTGCTTGACAATATTTTGCAATTTCATGAGAGATGGTATCGAGAGAAGCAGAGAGGCTGAAGAGAATAAGAGCTGCACAGCTGCCTTTGTCCAAAATCCAGTGCAGTTCATCTATCACCTTGAACAAGGTAGTTGCCATAATATGGAATGAGTGAAAGCCCGGCTGAGCTGAATCATCTAATTAAATATTTGAAACAACATATTTCTCTAAAACTTTAATAGGCACTGGAAGAAGAGAAATTGTGAGGGAGTTGCTAGGAATATTTGTGTCTGCAAAAACCCTTTTTCAAAATTGGAGACAAATAGTGTTCTTTTAAAACCGAAGTAATATAGCATAAAACAAGGAGACATTATGTAGTTATGTGATGAGAGGAGTGAGTGTGTCAATACCAAGATACTAAATACGAGTATATTTGACAAGGAGTGCCCAATTTAACAGAGTATTTATTTCTTAACTAGTTCAGGAGTCAGAGGGAACACATCTTCTTGTCGTCGATGGAGCCATGAGTAACCATTGTCAGATCATCATCAAAGCTAGTGGCAATGGAAAAGATGAAGAAATATAAATCTTGTGAGCAAAAAAGTTAGTTAAATATTCACACATTTCATGGGTCTTGAGTGAGATTGAGGAATTGCAGATATAATGAAAAAATTAATCAGTAAATTTAAATATTTGCTTTTTAGAATTAACCAAAGGTAGTAAGTAATGCAGGTTTTGTTTCCTTGATTTGTAATTTGTAGTGTTTTAAGGCAGCTGTGTAGTTTAGTTTGATTTCCGAGTCATATTTCCTTCTCCAAATCTGTTGCAATTCTTTGCATTCCAGTTTGTTTCAATTGCTCAGGGTAATACCAAACTAAGGTTTGTATCTACCTTAATTCCTTGATAGGAGCAATTAAGGTAAAGGGTAGGTAAGCCAAGTGGTAAGACAGTCATACCCATTTATTCACCGGTAATCTTCATTACTCCGAGCCCTGGTCTTCCCGTTCCATTCCTTACACATGAGCAGCTCAACTGCTCCACAGAAACCTATTACCTGGCTGAGGTCAAATACTTCCCCCCAACATGGTGCTGCCTACCCAGCATGTATAAAGGGGGGAAGTACATCACCAGGACAGCTTTAGAATACCAAAGAAACCCAAGGAAAGAAAACACAAAATAGTCACCATAAACAGAAACCAGGGAGAGAGGGACGGGCTCAGGAATGGAACGGGAAAACCAGAACTCTGAGTAATGAAGATTGCTGGTGAGTAAAAATACATTATGTCCTTGTCTGTCTTCCTGTCCAATTCCTTACACATGAGCCCATATCCAAGGGCATGGTGATTGACTCACACAGATATCAAGGATGCTGCTAACAGACAGGAAAATGTTATGCCAAAAAACAGTACAAATTACAAATCATGTACAGCATATAAAACATCAGCGCCAAAATCAGCGGATGCCGCCATCCCCAACTAAAGACGCTAGTTGGAAACAAAAGTGTGGGGAGAGGCCCATGTCGCAGCATTACACATGTCACGTAGTGATGCACCCTTAAACATAGCCCAGGATGAGGAAACCCTCTGTAAGACAAGTAAGACAAGAGAACCGCACACTTCCCCCACCGAGTCAGAGTGGACAAAGAAGGTTGAGATCCTTCCCAGAGAGACCACAGGTAACAAACAAGGAATTCACCTGTCTAAAATCACTGGTATGATTCAGGCCCTCAACACATCCAGGGAATGGAGAACCTCCTCCTCGGGAAAAGACGGGTTAGTAAAACAAAAATGGGAAGGACAATATCCTCCTGACTGTGGAAGTCAGACAAGACCTTGGGCATATAAAACTGACTAGGACACAAAATCACTTTGTCTGGGCAAAAACGCAAAAAAGGGGGAGAAGCCAGCAAAACTCCAATCTCACCAACCTGGCAACCAGAAGAAAATGCCACCAAAAAAAGAACCTTAGCAGAAACAAACTTACGGTCAACAGAAACCAGGTGCTCAAACGGAGAACCAATCAACGCCTGAAGCACCAAGGGAAGATCTCAGGTGGGGACCGGATTGGAAGACAGGACGCTGAAGTAAAAAAACTCCACAAAAGGCGAGTCACCAAGGGAGAGATAGAAGCCATAGCAGAACCCCTGAAGGCCAGAATGGCCTGCCCATTGGGCACGGAGAGTGAAGACAGCCAGACCCATGACAAAACCATTCCTCAAAAAGTCCAGTGCCCTGACAGGACTAGAGGAAACAGGAGACAGCAACTGTCACAGTTCTTCCAATGACGACTGTAAGACTTCAGGGTTGAAGGCCTGTGAGACAACTAGATGCTCTAAACCACTTCAAGCAAACAACCCTGATCCAACAAGGTCAACCTCTCAAGTGCCATAACTCCAGCCGGAGGTGCATGAGAGAGAATGCGCTGAGAAGAGGAGCAATCAGCAGGGAGGGGTGCATGGGAAACCTCCAGTGGGGACACACTGCCAAACCCTGAAGAAGGGCAAACCAGGACCTCCGGGACCATTCTGGAACAACCAGAAGAACCTCCGCCTGATCCAACTGAATCTTCCTGAGGACCCGGGGGATCAAGCAAAATGGGAGAAAGGTAAACAGGAGCCCCTGAGACCACGGGATGGTGAAAGCATCTATCGCTCAGGCCAACCTCGAGGGGATCAGGCTGCAAAACTGAGGAAGAAGGTCAGTCTCCTCTGGGGCAAACAGATCCAGCCAAGGAAGGCCAATCCTGGAGGGAATCTGCCGAAAGAGAAGGGGCGAAATACACATGGTCACTGACGAGGGGAACACCCAGCTCAAAGAATCCTCAGGCCCATTCTCTTCCCCGGAAGATAGACTGCAGAGAGAGGGAGAGAGGAGATTCCTCGGCCCACAGGCCGATCTTCCGGGAAAGGAGAAACAGAGTGCATCCCCACTGCTGGTTGATATAGGCACGAACGACCTGGTTGTCTGTCTGAACACAGACAGCCCGATTTCATAGGAGGGGAGCGAATCAAAGAAGGGGTTGCCAGACCTCCATAAATTCTCTCAAGTTCGAGGACTGGGGAGCCCTGAAATGGGATCATTTGCCCATGGCCTTGGAATCCCCCAGAACTGCTCCTCACCCCGTGGTGCTGGCATCGGTCGACAAGACCAATGAGGGAGGAGGATTGAGATCAAAACCATTGGAGAGACTGCGACGAGACAACAACCACCAGAGGGCTTCCCGAATCTCCGGGGTCACTGGAATAAAACCCTTGTAGGCCTGAGAAGAAGGATCCCAGTGGCGCAGCAGGTGATGCATGAGGGCATAAAAATGAAGACGGGCCCAGGAGAGTACTTGAAGTGTGGAGGCCATCTCCCCCTGCCTCCACAGCCACAGACGGGCAAACACCTGGGACTGGGACAGCACCGAAGAGAGATGGTGGAACACAGTCAGTTGTCTTTTGGGAGACAGGAACACCATCCTCAGATACATCCAGAAGAGGGCCCAGAGGAACTTCAGAGATTGAGAGGGCCAAAGGGAGGACTTCCAGTGGTTTACTAGGAACCCAAGCGACTCCAGCAGATGACAGACCTGATGCACATCCTCCAATGTCTGTGAGAAAGAGGGCGAAACAATCAGCCAATCATCAAGGTAAGGATACACTTGACTACCTCGAGAATTGAGAATACCCACTAGGGGGGCCAAGAGTTTCGTAAAAACGCTTGGTGCCAATAAAAATGGCTGAAAGGAAGCACCTGGAACTGGTAGTGCCTTTAGCCCACCGCAAAGCGCAGAAACTGCTGATCCGCCGGATGGATGGGAACATGCAGGTAGGCATCCATCAGGTCGAGGGAGGTGAGGAATCACCCCTGATGCACCAGCTGAAGTATCGACTGCAAGGCCACCATCTTGAAGCGACAATGAGGAATGTGCAGATTCAACCCCTTCAGTTTAACACGGGGTGAAAGTCTGTGGTGTCCTTCTTCCGAACCAGAAAGAGAATGGAATAATATCCCAGCCCCCATTCCAGGGGCGGAACCTCGATGACAGCTGCCTTTTCCAAGAGAAGCTGAACACCCTCCAGCAATGCCACCCGCTTCACGGGATTCCGGGGCAGAGGAGTCTCCTAGAACACCCAAGCCGAACAAAATAAAAATTATATCCAGTAACCAGAGGCCACTGTCCTAACCGCCAAGACATCAGAAAGAACCTCCCACTGGCGACAAAAGAAGCTAAGCCGACCACCAACTAGAAAGGGAGGATAGTTACTGCTTTGGAGATGGGGCAGAGGAGGCCCCAGCGGACTGAGACCGGGACTTGTCACCTCCAGGGCCCCCCCCCGGCCACGAAAGGGCTGGCTGAAGCCAGCAGCAGACGCACACAAGTTATTGAAGGAGATGTCGGACAAGTAGCGGACTTAGATCTAGAGCTCCATCAGAGCCAACAGAGAGGAAACACCCCCACTCTCACTCATCTGAAGAGCCAGGGCTTGGAAATCCTTCAAAAGGGACTGAACCATATAATTGTTATAGGCCGTCACCCTGACTGAAAACTTGGAGGCAGCGTAAGACCTCTTCACAGCACCTTCCACCTTCTTGTCGACGGGGTCGGAAGGAAGTGCGTCATCCTAAAGTACCATGCCCTGGGAAGACAGGCCAGCCATCCGGTTATCCATTTTGACTGACTGTGGGAATTCCTCGGAAAACCCTTCCAAGGCATAATGTTTGCCCAAAAGCGAGGAATGCAGTCTTATCAATGTCCCGCCATTCATGGGCAAGCACTTTGCAGACCGCATCTTGCCAAGGCAAAGATTCAGGATCAGGCTGGTGGTACTGGGTAAAAAAAAATCATCCTCCAACTCATGCACCACAGGAAAAGGAAATCCCAGATTGCCTCTGACATGGGTAAAGAGATCAGAGAGCTCAGCACCCTGCACAAACGACCCCTCCGTCCTTCCTCCTCATCTGGTCATCCATGTCTGCCAGGGGAGTAGGCCTAGGTACTTTAGCAGGAGGCCCGTCAGCCTCCCTGGCCCTGAACGCTGTCTCAACAGTCTCATTAATCAAGAGGCGCAGCGCATCCACCGTCGGATCCTCCGCATAACCACAAGAGGCAGCTGGCTCCATTCTTGCCACAATACACAAACACAGGCGCTTCCTGCATCTGACCTGTTTCTAAGGAAACAAAGTCTTGCAGCCCCCGACATCTCATGGGAGCATCGTCATGCAGGAACTGCCAGTGAGCCCAAAAACATCACAAGCATGCGGGCACTCCACTAAACAAGAATTATGGTAGAACGGAAGCGCATAGCTCGCCTGCGGCGGCATCAGCAGGGGCCGAAACTGAACGTAAGGACGCTCAGTGCCACAACCCACATCATGTACCAACGCCCGCTGAGCAGGGCGGCCAGGTGCCCTGACAACAGCGACTGCTAAAGCAAGCCACGGTAGGAACAAAAAAGAAATACAACAACAAAAAGTGCATTAAACTTACCCGACCTCGCTAGGCAACAAAACAGATAAGAACAGGCTGTCCTGTTGACATACTTCCCCTTTTATGCATGCTGGATAGGCAGCACTATATTGGGGGAAGTATTTGACCTCAGCTAGGTAATAGGTTTCTGTGGAGCAGACGAGATGCTCATGTATAAGGAATGGAGCGGGAAGATGTATGACGAGGTAATTCAAAGTTGTATCAACAGTAGATGCGTAACAGCCCAGCGCCTAGGTTAAGGCTTGCTTTCTGATTTTGCTCCATGTTCTGCCTGAAGTCACCAGCCTGAGTAGGAGCTTTATCCTACAACCCTCAACTGAACTGAATAAGAAAATGATCAGTCCATGCTAGGGGATATTTGAATGTATGACTGTATTCTGCAAGCCGGAATCCTGATGTGCCGTCACAGCGCCGTCATTAGAACGAACGTGTCTTTAGTACGCATTCGTTCAGCACGCAAGTCGTTATATTGACTTACCTTAGGGGGGGCGCTGGATTTTGGAATAGGTTAATTTACTATTCCAACTCCAGTCTGTTCAACAGTAGGGAAGGTGTTGGACTTTAAATCCAACACCATTCCACCAATGCGCCCCCCTAAAGCAAGTCATTATAATGACTTGCGTGCTGAACGAATGCGTACTAAAGACACATTCATTCTATTGGCGGCGCTGTGAAGGCACAGCAGGATTCCGGCTTCGTTCTAATGGGCGTTTCCCGGGATATTTGTTACCTGAGCAGTATTTAATGTAGAAAAGATGAAATTGAGAGTGTGACCTTTAATATGTATTGACTTGCTTACACGTTGCAGTAAACATACAGTTCAGCAATCATTAATAAGGTTAAGGGTAGTAGTGCCACTAGGACAGTCAATCCATAAAATAAAAACACCAAGAATAATAAATTTACTAGTAGAAAGTAGAATAGAAGTATGGAACTCAAATAGTTGAACTAAAAACAGGAATTTGGTGCTGGTTGGCCATAAATTAGAATGCTAGAATAGGTTAGCAATGGTGAAGCATTCATCTTGAATCCCAGAAGCTCAGCAGCATAAAAGGTGTCAAAAGTGAAATTGTGTATAGGTAATGACTGTTTAAATATGAAAGCAAGCTCTCCTCCCCACTCACTGGTGCAGTCTGCAAAAAGAACTCTGTCCTACAGGAATGGCTGTGGCTAGAACAGGATTAGAGGCCTTGTGCAACCGAGTTTTAAAGAGAAACAAGGTACCAATGTGAGTTTTCCAAGTAGGTCTAATCTCTTCGGTGTGTTTGGATAGAGATTGGCAATTTAACAGAGTACAGTTTAATTGCGAAAAGTATTGCCTAACCATTTGATACAGTCCTGCCTTTTTGGCATCGTGCCGAGTCACTTTGCAGTGGCTGGTCTGTTGGCTGCTTGCTAAGATCGAGATGTTTTGTATACTGGACGCATGGGGTTTTTGGGGATGAAACCAGCAGCATGGTTGGCGCACTGCGAAGACGGGCTCGCCTGTGGCACGCTACTAGTGCGCCTGCTATGCAGACGCGCAGCATCCCCCTTTCTGTAATCATATGTAGCTTTGTGTATGTAGAAGTGTAGATGTAGAAATCATGAATAAAATGTTTAATATGATATTTGTAGTTAATCTTGTGCATTATAAACAGGTTGGTCGAATTACTACAGTAGTTGGTCAACCCCGTTGAGGTAGACTATCTATGCAAAGGGTATTCGAGCAAAAGGGGAGGAGCTGGGGCCTCCACGGCTAATGTAATGGTGGTGTAGGGTACAATGGGTCAGTTTATTTATTTATTTTTGGAGTTTTATAAAGCGCGAACATGACCCATCCAGGTATCAGAGCACTTACATGTAGCTATCAAGTCATACAATAGTGGGGAAAAGAGAAAAAAAAGTGACAATCAGAAGGAATAGTCATGAATTTGAATAAATCAGTATGTTGTTAAGCATATCCGTTCTGAGAGCCACTGGAGTCCACCTAGTGTTAGCCAAGCTGAAGAAGGATCATCACTCCTGGAGAAGGAATCTATGCATCAAGAGCTTTTTTGCTTCTTTTTTGAAGTAGGCAGATGAGGGGTTTGTCCTGATGTCCGGAGGTAGTTCTTGTCGCCGGTGTGGTGAACGGCTGAAACAGATTCGGAGACTCTTGCTGGGGGTACACACGTTGTCTGAGCCCACGTGGTCTGTCTACCTTAATTTATATCATGAAACCGCACCTGGCATCAGAGTGCAAATGTTCGTGATGTTGTGTGCCACCCAGCACTTATGCCTCACAAGATCATTGTTGCAGTTTTATGGCCTTGCTCTGATGTGTGGGCGGGATCCCATTAACTCCTGGTGCTGTAGGCAGGTCTGGGTGATGAGTTGGGAGGTACAGGAAGTTAAGAGTCTGCAATCTTCACCATAAATCAAAATTTGCACAACACAGTCTCAACTCGGTTTATTGGTGTCTGAATTTGTTAGGTGAACAATATCCTGTGCTCTTGGCACATTAAGGCACACTTGTGCCATCTGTGTGCTGTTATGCCACTGCTCCCCACTGTGCAGAGATCTTGTTCATGAATAGAGGTAAGAAGGGTAATCCTGTGACTCAACCCCCATTTCCCTGTTCCTCCCATGCTCATGTGGATGTTCAGGTTGTTAATGGGGACCCCACAGTTCATTATGGCCAACGCAACAAAGAGACTGATTCGGATGCAGACTTTCATCGCTTGGAGTGCATTATCAAAAAACTGCGGTGACTGTTTTAATGCTGCAAACAAGAGGAAGGTCGAGTTGTTTTTGTAAGGCATTAAGGGCCCTTGGACCCTGAAGCCCAGGTAGCAGGGAATGCAACCTTCAAATAAAGGATAGTTTTAGTATAGCCCTGCGTTTATGGGCTTTCATTCATTGCCCTCAGTATGCAAGTTTCTCCCAGGAATTTGTTTCCATGATAAAGTGTTTTGTTTAAGGATTTTTCAATTGTTATTGTTAGGAAGGGAAGGTTTGAAATATGCAGGGTAAGTACTGAGGTCAGCGAAGACCAGGATGGGTGTTAAAGCTTAAAATCTTTAAAGCAGAGGAATTATTTAGCATGCCAAGTGGCTGTCTGGAAAGTCTCTGTGGGAAAGCAATATCAGGCTGTGTGACAAGGGTAGTGGCTAGCGCGTCTTAGTAGTAGTTAGTGGATCTCATAGAAATGACAGTCTTTGCTGGTCATTGAATGCTGTTGGGGTTAAGTCTATTTAACAGCTTAGGTGTTTTAGACATGTCAGTTGTCATGCAGCTCTTGAATGTGTTTTTAATTATATATTTCTTTCTTAATTTGCCTTTTTAAGAAGTCATCGCTTGACTTCAGTGCACCAATTATTTGCACAGCTCATAAATCTCATTTAAGGAAGTGCTTATGACCCAGTTAAATAATGTTACTTCCCTGAAAAGACCCTTCAAAGGCTTTCACATAAAAAGCCAGACCAATAGTCATTGGCTGGTCATTTGTGAGAAGTAATGTGATTACTGGTTTTAAAAGGCATAACTATGTTTCCAGGCGCTAGCATTACTACAACTCTGATTGGTGATCTTTATTCACATAAAATCAGTACATTTTGACAACCCATTTGATAACAAGCATTGGCAAGTGAGACTGATTTGCTTTGCCAATGTTCAGCGAGTGACGGGATCAGTAGGTCCATTGCACAAATGGCAATGTTAAAAGTATAGAAGGAATTAAAATATTGCTTTCTATAGGTTCAAGATGGCTGCTGCATTATGTGACTCAAGGTCGCGTCACACAATGTGGTAGCCATCTTGAAAGTATAGAAAACAATGCCATTGTTTTCTTCACTTTTAACATGGCCAGACACTTATTGGGAAATAAGATTGACAAGAAAGCCATCTAATTATGAGCAAGCGGTGACTCTGTGAAGTATGTCTGGTAGCTGGCTTTAGTTTACTGCTGCTCAGAGGGTAATTTTTTTAAATCACACGAGTTAACCCTTCGTCTTTGTCTCCGTTTGCCTAGCGTTTGTTCAGCTTTGCCCCCAGGATGCGACGATTTTTATTTTTTTAACTGTGACCCTAATGAAAATTGTATTTAGTCATGTACAACATTGCCCACATTTTCTTCCATATGTCCGTAACTGCGGTATTTCAGGGTTAAAATGCTTAAGACAATAACTTAACACTTTTTTTAATGTAAATTATAGGTCTCCTCTACGTTTCTCGAGTTTTTCTAGGACTAAAACCTTTTTCTACTCAATACAAATGTTAACTTAATATACTTTAAAGCAACAGTGCCTCCATGCGGACATCTAGTACGTTGCTCGTTGGTAGTACTTCGATCAGCAGTTAGTGTATTTCGGATTAGAGCTGTTGAACTGGCTCTGTGAAGAAGCGTATTAGCTCCAGGAATCAGTATTTGACCTCATGGCCACAGGCTCAATCCTGGTGAATCCACTCAGATGTGCACCTGTTCAAGAACATTAAAATGATTATAATTGCTTTGGGTAAAAATAGGGATCAGGAATGCCGCCACACATCCTCAGTGTGCGTGACAAATGGCCATTCCGAGAACGTCACAAATAGCGTGAATTCCATGTGAGTGGAGATACAGTCACGAGGCTTCTTGTTAATAGGCAGAGCCCGAGTATGTCTCTGATTCACCCTTGCAGAGCAGCATGCCCTCTACAATCTCCACCCCCCGTGAGCTGCATAGCCTGTCTTTTCCTGGTCCCAGAGTGATCAGGCAAGGAAAGGTAAAGGAGCCAAAACAAGTACAAAAGTGCCTGCTGGGATGTCCCAACATGCATGTTTTTCAGGCAGACACACAGGTCCGAATGTCTAATACACAACAGACAGCGACTGGCTTAGAAAACACCTGTGCAGGAAGCCCCATCTTAGCCCACAGGCATCGATTCAAATCCAAACAATAGTGTCAATTTAGTTTCTAGACCCAATGTGTGCATCGTTGCTATTGACAACACGAGGCAATATTCTTGCTGTGTCAGTAGCTCATTCTGGACAGACCAGAACACCCCACCCATCTCTTAGTTTAGTACGTGGATATGGAACAACAGTTATTTTAAATGGTGTTACTTTGGGGGTCATTGCATCACGATAAGCATATCGGGAGAGCCTGTGCATCGAGGCATGTGACATCAGGAGCACCTTTTTTCCCCATAGGTAAATTAGTATAATGTCAATTAAAAAATGCCATTTTAAACTCCGTAAACAAGAAGTTGTGAATTTCAGCGTTTTTTTGGGCTAACTATAACTTGTGCCCCAGCCATGCACTGCTTATGACCTGACATATTACATCAGTCATGACATGGTCAATTGTGTCATTGAAGACATCGATGTCTTCACAGACACATTCATTGGATGATGTCATCAGTTTGCCATATGCTTCTGGCACTGAAAGATATTTGGGGAGCTTGGTTTCCAGCTCTCTCCCCTTCGTTCAGCGCAGTGCAACAAGCAGAGTTGACGTGCAGCATTGTGCGATTTATTAGTAAACCTGACTTTGCTTGAGTAAGAATTTAGTATATGTAAACACGAATATTCTCAAACTATTTTAATTAAGTTATCACCCATTTTATTGGTTTTGTAAAACTAAGTAAATCTCTTCAAAAATAAATTAAATGACAGTTGTAGTCAAAATGTAATTATATTGCAACTCCTGGGTCTCTTTTAGGTCTGCAGTATGTGGTCCTTCTATCCTACCAACCATTTCTGGTCCAATCAATGCAGCTACTCGCTCCTCCATTGGTGTCAGTGACTCTAGGCCACCCCCGTAGCAATTGCAGTACAACGGTTGTAAGCTAGTTTTTCCTAGGTTCGCCTTTTATAGTCGTGCCACCTGTTTTTAACATCTTCTGCTAGTCTTGTTGGTGGGGGAAACTGCATTAATTTTACTAAGGATATCTTTCGACTAAGCTATTTTTCCAAGAGGTAGCTTTTGTGACTCAAAATTAAAATTTAAACTCTTCTTAAGTGTATTTGAATTTTTGCTTCGTTCCACCCTCCTTTGTTCCTTCATGAGGTAAATCTAGACTGGTTCCTGGTGCTCTCTCTGCATCACAGAGCTTCATACCTACCTTCATTCTGTGCCATTTTTGTATCCCCTATTTGCCTTGGTGTTTGTTGTGTTTTTCATGCTGTTTTGTTATGTCTTTTAATGACTGTGTGATGCTGTGACATTTTGTGCTGTCTCCCAAAGCTTTTTTGCTTTGTAAATATGACGCATGGCAAAAATTCTGCACTCATACAACATTTTTGATACAGCACAGAACAAGATAAACTTTAATAAATCTACCCCTATGTCTTGTTGGCTTTTTTAAGTATTTTCTTTTGTGAATGAGCCTAGCTTCTTTACACTTTTCAAGGGATGTTAGTGGATTTATATTTCCCTGCTAGTACCCCGCCTTCACTTGTCACTATCCCCGTCTTTTTTTTATAGGTATTCCCTGTTGTAGAATCCAACCCCCTGGAAACACCCACATTTACATGATGATAGTCCATTTTTGAGAGCGAAATATTACCGTGATGTAGCAAACTATTGTACTTTGGGCGGTTCAGCTACTGCAACTGCTACATTTCCGAATGGGGTTTTGTGAATTTCAAACAATTAAGCTTGCCATATCCTGTAGAGGTTCGTATAGTGTACTATTTTTCACTGTCAGAATGGAGTTTGTGAATTGGGCACTCTGACTTTTGCCTATAGACCAAACACTGCACCTGCACAACTCTGCTAGTATGCTTAGATTTACAACCACACACAGTGTTAATGCACGTACGGCCCTCCATCCGTACAAGGGAAAGCCAGACTGTCCACATTACATGTGTTCAAAGGAACTTATTGTGAGTTAGTGAGGCTAAAAAAATATACTATGCTATTTAACCTTTAACTTCCCATTAAATTTGTGACGCTTTAATGGCCAGTATAGCTCGCTACGGCGGGCTATAAAACTATAATGTAATACTACAGTAGTACTACTTGCGCACTATAAAACACAATCTACAAACCTATGGTCGGAAACTTCTGCTCTGTCTCTCCTATCTTTTGTGTGCCGAAATCTCCACATGGTGGCAGAGATCTCCACACATTTCAGTAGCAAACGTGGGATGGACCTGGAAAAGTGCTGGGAAAATGGTGACTAATTACTACTTAATGGGAGAGGTCTGGGAGGGGTGTGCTAGTACCAGGCACACGCCCACAAGAAATAAGATAATTATAATTTGCAACATATACTCCTAAAGTTGCTGCAGCCCTATAGATGTCAAAACAGACTGAAATGTATTCCACCCAGCAATGGAGTCAATCAAGCACCACCTATAGCCAACCACTGGTACTGCAACACACTCCCATAAAAATCAATGGAGGCTGGGGATTACAATTACACCCCAGAACAGCTAATGTTATATAAACTGAACTAGTTTGATATTTTCTATTAATTTAATAATAAACTTAAAAATTAGTTGTCATTTTTTCAGTCTACAATATAATATATTTTCAAATAAAAATATCCATTAACTTTTTCTGAAAAGTAAAATGTTTTTAAATTAATTAGATATATAACTTTTAGCCACGTTTAATAAATAGTAACTAAAATAAAATGTTAGTGAATGAATAATTGTTTTAATTATTCTTTAAAAATATCATTGACAAATTAATATATTTGAACTATTGTATTATATACAATTAATTTGATGGATTAATGTGCTGTAAAGTGCTATTATTTCAAGGTTAATAATAAGTATTTGATAATTAAATTACATGTATATTATACATTAAACTTTATTTTGAAACAGCAATAAACTTTATTTAATTTCTCTATACTTTCCCACAGAGACAACTGATATATAGTGACAAAGATCTCCACCGATAGGTGAAAAGTTACTGGTATTAACTTTACACTCATAAATTCTGTTGTAGGAGGTGCCACCCCCTCATATGACATGTAACTAGGTGTAAATCTCCACTCTGAAAAAGGTAAATAGCAAAAGAATGGAGGCTTACAGCTAAATATACCCAATAGTAAATATTTGTGTCTATATTTAACTTTGTGAATCAGTATCTGAGCTTTATACCGGCCCATTATCATTGCAGAGTAAGCTTTGACTGGTCGCCATCACTGTCCCCTGACAACCAAAGCCTCAAATGTAAGTTCTTGTAATTGTATTTATATACGCTTACTACCCCTGACGAGGCGTTGTATCGCTTTTCGGCGAGTAGCACGCTACTCTTGAACCCAAAATGGATTAGTGGTGGAATAGTTTAGGTATAGGGAAATATAAGTTGGTAATTCGACAACTGAACATGTGAGTCTAATAGTTGGATTTAATAGGATAGAGGAGGGAAGAGCCTAGAAAGTGTTATTTGGGAGATCATAGTAGTAAAATGAGGTTTGGGATGAGCCAAAGAAGGGATAGAGGAGGGAACAGTCTAGAAAGGCTTATTAGGGAAATCATAGTAGTAAATGTAGGTTTGGGATGAGTCAGAGAAGAGGAAAAAGATATGTTGAGAGAAGTATAGGATGAAACATATAGAGTAGTGCACTGAAGAGAGTTGACCTTTTTTTCTACAGTAGGAGTAATGTAATAATTATATAGATACGTAACTACATAGAAAGGTATCCATATATGTGTAAAATAATAAAGAGATATAAAGTTGTATTATGCAAAGAATCATATGTGCATGTGGATAAATAGCTAGAAACTCAAACTTCCTGGTGTTACTATATATAAAGCTAATCGTTTGTGTATTTGTATTCATTGTTGGTTGTTGGAAATGTTATGCATTTTTTATATTTACATTTGTTTGTTTTTATTTTATATTTTCCCCAATATTTCAATAGTGAAGCACTCACTAATAATACAGTTATTATGATCACGTTTACACTTTGTGAGATTGGAGTTTGAAGTAACATATGGTTAGTGAGCTACCTCGAAGAACAGCAAGCATTACTTGTTACAAGGATGTCCCTCAGTTGCTCCTGTGGCCCCAAAGCTATCGTGAAATGTATGAAAATGTTAATTAACCTAGCAGCTACCTTAAGAATGCTTAATAAGTGTTGAATGGATTTATCAAAATGAAAAGCGTGCAAGATTTAGACAAAAAAACGTGTGCTGTCTGATAAAGCTGAACGAGGATGTAAAGACAAAAATGGCACCGTGCAGTATCTGAGCGTGGGCTTTGTGACACTACCAAAGCACGGTGTAAAATCTGTGGAAGAGTCTCATTTGTATTTTACTGTTCGATAATAATCTCGCTGTGTGGAGCAGGATGAGTTGATTAAATCTTTTTCTCCGGAGGACCTGAAGAGGGCGCGCAAGTACTTCCAATGTAAGTTGTTATGAACGGCCTAAGTAATCCAAAACTTTTAATGTGCTGCTGCAACGTCTGAAAATCCCTCAAGAAATTCTCATTTTAGGGAAGCTGCATGTGTCTTTTGAGAATGCTATTTGACATTTGTTATATATTTATTGTTCTCGGCTTTTGCTATAACAATACAATATACTGCATACAAAAATGATCACAAAAACAGTGCAATCACCTCAATAAAAATTATAACATTACAAGATAAATATGGCACTGTACACTTTAAAATCAATTGTTTTTCTTCTTCCAGTCATGATCGAAGCACTTCAAATAAACATACGAACTGTGTGATAGATCTCTGAGTGATCAGAGGGCTAACTTCTGACTCATTAAAAACATTACACGTAGAAAATAAGGGGGCAAGCCATTTCATGCGCACACTTGCTACATTTGAACAAAGTAGGTAATAATTTAAATTTCCCCACTGGCACAACCACACACAGCCCCCTTAGTCATGCTCCATTTGACAACATAAGCCTTCAATTGAAAGATCTCCAGGCGGAATTTTGTGTATAATGATCGCCCCTCAGGGTAGATGTCATCCAAATAGGGTTCGAAGCCAACAATAGATGTATGCACCCTTTTACCAGGATCCTATTCTTGTACTTATGTACCCTTGAACCAGGGTCCTATTCTTGTACTTATGTACCCTTGAACCAGGGTCCTATTCTTGTACTTATGTACCCTTGAACCAGGGTCCTATTCTTGTACTTATGCACCCTTTTACCAGGATCCTATTCTTGTACTTATGTACCCTTGAACCAGGGTCCTATTCTTGTACTTATGTACCCTTTTACCAGGATCCTATTCTTGTACTTATGTACCCTTGAACCAGGGTCCTATTCTTACTTTCTCGTATATCATTTGGTTCTTTTATTGCCAATAAGCCTTCTGATCCTTGGTTATCATTTCCCCATTAATCGCTGTCGAATCCTCACAAGATCTTGTTTGTGGATTATGGGAGGCCGACTCTCCGGATGTTACACATTTTAACCATAGTTTATGTGGTACTGCCTTAAAAATACTTATGATAAAACACAACTTAACTCTTGCCATTGACTTATCAAGTAGTTCACGAGACAGCCAGGTCCCCTACACGGGGATAGGTTCTGGAAGCCTAATAGACTTAATCGCGGTCTCAATAGAGACAAGAGGTAGCATCATTGATTATGTTATCTTACCCACTAAGCTGAGTGACCATAATCCCCAAGTACTTTATTTAAAATTAGGATTAGCATCCTGCGCAATTACACAATTTGCACCAACAGCAGAGTACTCTAAAAACCAGGGTCTTAGGCGTAGGTGGGCGGAGGTAGACTCGGGGGCGTTAAAAAGACAGTTGGTGGGTAGATGCACAAGCGGAATTGATACCTGTCTAGGCAACGACGTCATCTCATTAAGAGTGGTAGAGGCATACCTAGAAATCTGTAGGCAAACATCTGAGCTGCTAACATACACAGCACTCAAACGCTCGAATAAGGCCACAAAGTGGTTTGACGGTCACTGCACCAGGGTACACCGACAACTCAAAGAAGCATTGAAAGCCCTACCCAGAGACACTGAGAACATTCGCGCCTGTAGACGCGCATACACGGCAACACTTGCCGCTAGAAAAGCGAGCATAAAGACAGAGGCCTGGGAACAGTCGGTGAAGGCCTGTGTAGAGAAAGACTCAACAAACTTTTGGAAAGTTGTCAATTCCCCCGTATTTTGCCCAAGATCACAACAGCATCACAGACTTGCCCATTTTAGCTCAAACTTGGGTATCGCACTTTAGCCATGTTTTTAATGATTCCCTCCGCCCAGAACAGGGACAACCATTGCCCGATTATAATAGGGACAAGGGGCTGGGGAACTATCAGCCACTTATTAAATTTGACGAAGTAACGCTAGCCATCACCACATGCCCAAGTAACAAAGCGCCTGGGCCTGATGGTGTGCCTATTGATTTGTTCAAAAGCAATACTGAGTTATGGGCACCCGTACTAGTTGACATCTTAAACAGTGCCATCTGGTACGGGCCCCCAAAATCCTGGTCAAGTGCCATTATAGTGCCAATCTTTAAAAAAGGTAACATCGAGGACCCCAAATGTTATCGCCCAATTTCTCTCATAGAAAGCACAGCGAAAGTGCCAGTAAGGATATTATTCGAGCGTCTGGAGAATTGGGCAACTGATAATGAGATCCTAACATCAGCTCAATTTGGGTTTAGGAGGGGACTAGGAACAATCGATCAATGCCTTAACCTCGCCCTCATTCATGGCAAGTATGTTCGGGCCAAGAAAGGATTGCTACACCTCGCCTTGATGGACCTAAGCTCAGCATTTGATAACGTTGACCAGAGGTAAACTCTGGGTCAAATTGCTGGACTTGGGAGTGGAGGCGGGGTTGGTGAATATCCTAAGTAAATTACATGAGGATGTTGAAGGCTGCGTTCGGTATGGCATTAATGGGGAATGCACCCCTCATTTTAAAGTCAGCAAGGGAGTACGCCAAGGATGTGTCCTTGCCCCATTTCTCTTCAGGATATACATGAATGTTCTGGAGAAATATCTGGGGGATATTGGGGCAGATCCCCCTAGGGCAGGGACGAGAGCCATTCCCATATTAATGTATGCAGACAACTGTGTCCTCATGTCAAGAACAGCGATGGGATTACAGAGGTTGTTGTATGGATTTGTTGCATGTATGGGATCTCTAGGGCTTCAAACCAACAAAACCAAGTTATTTACTATGGTCTGCGGTCACCCTAAAAGGAAGACGAGATCATTCCACATCCAGGGCACAAGGCTGGAGACGGTGAGTACATTCACATACTTGGGGGTATCTTTTGACGAGAGCTGCAACTGGAGACATCTGGCGCAGGTCAGATGTCTACACATGGAACAAAATATGGGTGCTTTACACAAGTTTGCTAAGAAACTAGGATCCCCCCCCCAGTGGGTGTGCTGCGTAACATATAAAAGGCCAGACGCATTACAGCAGCCACCTACGGAGCTGGGATATGGGGAATATACAAGCTCTCTTCATTACAGGTTGCTGAAAATAAATTTGTATGTAAACTCTTATGCCTACCTACGTCTGTACCTGCATCTATCTGTCACGAAGAGTTGGGACTTGTTCACGTAAGAGATCTAGTTTCGCTAGCTCCATTAATGTTGTGGATCTCTGTCTGGAATCGCCCGGAATCTGTCTTGACCAAGAACATAATCATTGATTTCATGAAATTTGACAAGGCAAGCAGCATTGACTGGCTGGAATATGTCAAGACTCATCTGACTATTATAGGGAGGCACAAACTTTTTAACAACCCCTCGTGTATCTGTAGGCTGATAAACTCTGGTCAAGAGAGAATGGTTGGACCACATGACGAAGAAAAGAGAGGAGGAGGACTTCAGCAAACGGTCGATCAGAGCATATAATATGTTAGTAACAACCAGGACTATGGAACCATATCTGCTTACCATTCTGAGCTCTCACCGTTACTACATGGTTAGATTCCGCCTTGGCTTGGCACATCTTTTAGTAGCCTATCCTGCTACAGCTAGATGTGAACAGGACCTTATAGCTTGTCCTTGTGACACGGTCTCTGCACAATCGCAGCTGCACTTTTTCTTTTTTTGTGGGCTATGCAAAAGGATTAGAAGGCATTGCTCGTCCCCTTGCTGAGGTCTCTGAAGATATAGCAATGCAGACCCGCTCTGTTATGCCTACAGTTATTACAAACAGACACGGTCTGCTTTACTGTTTATAAGTATATTTCATCGTCCGTCAGAGTACAGAAGCTGATGGGAAAATAATCGCCAGCTACCATTACATATTTGTCCACTAGGGCCTACTTGCATAACAGGTTCTCCTCCCTATTACTGGAACCCACTGGATGCACAGGCTTTTAGAATGCACTTTATCCCGGGATTGAGTGGTCCTCTAGCTCACATGACCAAGGTAGCGAGCTCCATTTACATTACAATGCTTCACATTTTGTACAGTACGAGCACTTTATCATACATTTGTAACACCCCATCGGCATTGTATTGTATACACCGACATAACAAGTGACTGCTTTTATTGTATTGAATTTTTTTTAAATATCTAATGTGAAGAATTCTGTCATTTTCTCTTCAAAGGTATTTTAATTATGTCTTATGATACTACCAAGTATCATGTGCTTTTATGATTTATTTTAAATCGAATATAGTTTGTTTACTACTACTACTGTCCTCACAAGATAATGTCGAGTTGCAGTTGCTTTAAGGTACTGCAGACATGATTCCACCTGGGCATTCCAGGCAGACCAGGGTAAAGGGTTTACCTCCCTTATAGCGGCCAAATAAATGCCCGCTAAGCGATTGTTCTGAAGGCGTACCCAATAAATTACTGGTGCTAGGGCAATAATAATCAAAATGGGTCTAATGCCCAATTGCAAATACAATGATGCTAAAGGCGTACACCGCCCCAGCTACAACAATGCACTCAGAACCTGTTCTCAATTTTTTGAAGCATAGAGGAATCAGTGTAGCCCCAAATATAAGCTCAATAAATGGCAGCTGAACGGCCTTTGCTCTATACCAGGGTCGGATTGGTAAGGCGGGCACTCGGGCAATGGCCGAGGGGCCTGTATTCGAGTTCCAGCTGTGGGCTGCGTTTTTGGGCAGCCTAGGGGGCCGATTTTGACGGTGTCTGTGTCGTTCGGATGCCACCAGTGGCCCAGTGGGTGCCTGAGTGGCCTTTCTGGAGGCAGATGGGCGTCCTTTACCTCCCTTTTATCATCGAGCGGAAGTGTCAGTCCCTTTCTCTCACTGGCAGGCCCATTAGTGTATGCATATTGAGCGGGGGCAGAGGGCCTGAGCAGAAGTGGCCTCACTTGTTTTCAGGTGTGTTTCACCAGTGTGAACTAATCCGTGCATTTAAAAAAAAATCTAAGTAAAGTTAAGAAAACATGCCTCTGTCAGAGACGCCCCCCCCTCCTCTTTTATAAAACTTCGCCGAAGCAATGTTTTGCAGAAAGGCAATATGCAAATGTGGGCCACGTTTTTTTTAGCATGCCCGGGCCATTTTTAATCTCAATCCAACCCTGCTCTATACACATGTAGTAATGAACAAAAATGACTGCCACCCTACTCTTTGTTGACTTCTAATAACTGCGGCTGCTTCCTGCTTCAAAATTGAAGCTGCTCTTTTCCTTTGCTGCTTCCAAGACAATTTATTATCATACAGAATTCCCAGATAAGCAAAATAGTTTACTTGTTTTAAAATGTCACTATTCACTGAGAAGGCGCGTTTTAACTCAATCCTTGGTTTCAGTATCATAAATTTAGTCTTAGAAACATTAATAGTTAAGTGTTTCATATTACAATAATCAACACAGGTATGTGTGTTGCCGAGCTTCAGGCAATCTCAATTCAGGCTGTCAAGATATGGGCTGACATCATTCAAGAGTAGGGAGAAAAGCAAAGGGGCTAACACACACCCTTGCTGCACACCGGTGGTTATCAAAAAGCTCTCTGTGCATTCTCTCCTTGATCCATAACGCACTTAAGCAGATGTACCTCTATGCAGATTATGTAAAACCGTGATCAAATACTGATGCAGACCCTGCTGTTGTAATGCTAGCCACAGTGAGTCTCGGACTACTAAATCAAAAGCTGATTTCGAGTAAAAAAACATAAAAAAATAATGGGACCTTCCTTTGCCTCATATATTTAATACATAGGGGGTATAAAAGCGTGGCATGTTCCACCGTTTTAGTACCCCTTCTGAAGCCTGCTAGATTGTCAGCTAGAATTTTTCCATCTTCAACCCAGTCGTGAATGCAATTGGAAAGCACTATCCCATAGATCTTACCCGCCCCATCTAATGGTGAAATCGGGCAATAGTTAGAAGGGACCGTTCTCATGCCTTTCTTAAATAGAGGAAGAATTATCAGCCCTCCCCAGTATTTTGGTGTTTCTCCAGATCTCAGAATGGCATTAAATACCTTGGGGAGAAGCGGAACCCATAATAAAAGGTCAGCCTGATATAAATCTGTTGGTACACAATCAGGACCCTGGGCTTTGTTAGGCTTTTGTTGTAATATGGCTTCTTTAACCTCGGATTCAGTGAAGTCCCATCCATCCACTCCCAGGGGAGATGGTTTGAAACTAAGTATGGCCTGTTGGGGCAGTTCCTATCCCTAAAAGAAGAGTACAGACTAGTAAAATGTAACACCCATTCCTGCGCCCCTATACTCATAGTCTTCTTGTCTTCTACACTGGTGGTAACCCCATGTGATGAGCGACCAAAGGTTCCTAGAGTTCTTTTCCCTAGCCGCCTAAATGACCGCGTCCCAGATCTTAAGTCGCATTTCACGCCTCTTCCCCGGGTCAGTTCTTTATATTCCCTTCTCATTCTAATAAATGTGCAATCTGCAGCCACACTCTCGTGCAGTGCTTAATTTGTAAAATATTAAGTGCAGGTGCTCAGATTTATTTTTAGGAGGCCACCCTCACTTCCCCCAGCTCCGCCCACTTCCTCTGCTGGCTCCACCCATTTCCTTTATTGGCCCTGCCCACATCCACAATCCTCAACACATCAGAGCCTTCTCTTCACTTTTTGAGTTTCACAAGATGCTGAATACTTGGCTCTTCATATATGCACCACGGGGTCCTCACAACTACACACCTGCTCAAGCGCCTGAATACCCTCTCAGGTGATTAGTGCACTATACAAATCAATATAACATAATATATCCTATGGAAAGCCTATGAAAACAACTCAAAAGTGAACTCAAATTAGAGAATGTGTGTACACCTCAAAATGTAGCTTTAGGAAAAGTCATTTGAGGACTTGAGGCAACTTGGCAAACTGAAGAGAATGCGCTTGTATAGTGCTGTTTAAAGAGGGGAAAAGATGAAGGAAGGAATACATTAAAGAAGGCATCAACAAATGCAGGCAGGAAGGGGAGTAAAGGAGTGAGGAAATAAATAAGTAATCGATGAAAGATGGAGGAAATACGAAAATAATGTGAAAGGAAGAAATTAAGGGCTAAAGGAAGAAAGGAAGTAAACTGTGTGATGGAAGAATAGAAAGAAGAAAGGATTGGATGAAGACAAGCAGAAGGAAGGGTTGAGGATAAGAGAGGGAGACATTAAAGAAGGGATGAAGGAAGGATCAAGAAAAAGAAAGTAAGGAACAAATGGAGGAAGAAAGAAGATATGCACCAAAGGAGGAAGGGTGGGGAATGAATGAGGATGTAAGGCAGCAAGAATGGAAAGAAGAAAGGAGCATGGCTTGAGGTGCTGAGGAAGAGAAAAATAAAAAGATGAGAAGAAGGAAAGAAAGGAGGTCAGGGGAATGGATACAAGCAGAAAGGTACTGGGTCAAGGATGGACAAAGGAAATAATGACCGAGTAATATTGCAAATAAATTGAAAGAAAAAAAAGATTAAAATACATTTCTGTGTCCTTAACACACCATGTATGTTTGTAAATCGCATATTCGCAAGAGGAGGCCTTGCAACCGAATTCAAAATGCTGTTATCCAACTCAAAGGCCCTAATTTTATCCACCTCAGAAAGATGAAAGGCTGAGTGGCCACACCAAGATTTAAATTTATGGCCCTGAGATCAAACATTTCACCAAGAATTGTTACATACACCCAGACAAAAATGCACACACAACCTCTCTCTCTCTGTTTTGAAACTCTTTAAAAATATTGAGTATTTTACAAATTATTGTAATTTATCTCACTTAGTCCCCTACCAGTCTACATTCCTTTCCTTCTCCACTGCCCCTTAAACCCTCTCATGCACCCTGCTTTCCGTATATTGTGTTTTAACATTATATGGCAGTGTGATTGTTGGGAAACCTGAAGCTCACCCCACCAATCTTACTGACCAAGCTACCCCCTGGTTCATGGGTATCATGGGCTACAAGTCCAAAAGGCGATGGCGTTTAAGCGAGTGGACAAATTAATGTATGCAAGGTAGAAGAATGAGAAGGAAAAGAGGGGGTAAAAACAGGGGAGAAGGGGTCCACTCCTGCAAACAGGAAAAAAACAATTTTAACAATTGGTAGATATTTTGATGGTCGGTAACATTTGATGGAATCTTTCAGCTTTGGTGTGACCTAAAACTCTTTGACCTAAACCTTTTATATCAATAGAGCAGCATGCCTTCTTCACCTGTGACTTTCAGCACTCTGTTGTTTTAAGGCTTGGTCATCTTTTGAGACATACTCTTTAGGGACCCCAGGGGCGTGGGCTGTCAATTGTGCAGCAACTGCAGTGGCTGTGAGGGCCACTATGAACTACAATAATTGCTGTTTTTACTGCCCAACAGGAACGTTTAGGCCCAATTTTCTTTGCAAGCATTAGAGCCCACCAATATAGTGGGATGTGAGAAATAAAAAACAGACCATAAAAACACAGTGTAATTCGGCGCAGTGGTGGTGTTAAATTATGTTCCCAAATTGAGAGAGGGAAGCAAGGTAAATATCCGAGAACAGAGCAGATTGAAGTTTTTTACAGAATATTTTGAGAAAACAATAGGTTGGAAATATATGTTTTGAAAGAAATTCCGATTGTACTTCTTAAGGTTGAGTGTGTCTTTATATTTGTTCCATTGGTGAAAATTATCTCATGCACATAAGTAAATAATTTGCCAAATTTGTACAGTGACCAAAGAAGTACTTTTTCTTTTTGCACACATGGTTGCCTGCCTCTCTGGCTTAAGGGGTAAATAATGAGAGGTGAAATAGTTGAGTTGCAACCAGACACATAAATTATGTAATAAAAGCAAAATAAGCTTTCGCTTTAATATACATTTATGTAAAATGCTAAGATTCAATCATTTGTCAGCTGATGGTTTCGATGATGGCATAGAAATACAAATGAAATGAAAAGATATGTGGCCACCTGGAAGAAAAGCCATGTGACACTTCTATATAGGGAAATGGAAACACATAGTGCCGCCATCCAGATAAACCATGCATGTACCTCTCCATCCTGGTTAAGTCTACTTTTTATAATGACCTGGTACATACTTTCCTCTACAGCCCGTCCTCTAAATTTACACCTGACTATTTCATGCACCACTCTATTTCCCCAGCAACTTTCTGCTTCCACTAGCTAAGCGCCCAACAGAATGATGCTTCAATATTTTTAGATGCCAAGTGCCTTCGTAAAGAAAGTAATCAGTATGGTTAAAAAAGTAAAGTGCATGTCTAGGCCAAAAAATAACATCAGCGATCAGAGTGCATGTCTTCCATACAATATATTAATTTACCTGTTGCTGCAAGTTTCCTTTTCCCTCGGTATGATGACTTTATTTCACGTCAAGGAAAGGTGAGCCTGCGCCTGTGTTCCTAAGTCAGAGACTACACCGATGACGACAGCTTTGCATCATCTTTTGGCTTTAAAAAGCTATCAGGTGTCCGAGCGCACACGCATTTGCAAGCAATTTCGAATGGAGGAAGAAGCATTACTGGATATGAACAAGAAAAACACATCCAATCACTATGTGCCTTCATAATGAAGCTGCGCTGTGATTGGAGAGACTATGGGTGCTTCCACCTTCGCGCTGCCTGTCATTTCCTGATTGTGCACGTGTTTACAGTTTTTTGCACCGAGGCAGGCCTCCCATCCAATCCTGAAACCACTCTCCTCTTTAGTACAATAAAAAACTTTAAAGGGGCATCTAGATTGGCTGGGACACGTAATTCAAGCACTCCATCAAAGAACAGGGAGCTGCTTTCTCTCTTTCCTCCGGCTCCTCCTAGACAGTGCAGCTGGGAAACCTCAAAGTGTGCAGAGAAAATGTGAATCTGTCTTGCGCTGCTGCGCAGTTTAATCAACAGCAGCAACAGCCTTTTCAATCGTGACTAGGAGTAGAACAGGAAACGTGCACCACAGGCAAGAAATAATTACTGGGCTCACCGCCGAGGGTTGAAAAATTCTATAGACCCGGCCCTGGGAAATAAGTGCCGGTGCTAAGCACCGGAAAGCACCGGCACAAATTAAGCACTGCTCTCGTGGCTCCTCACAAGAGCACAAGATGACTTCTTTTTCAACCAACATTCATGGTCAAACCAGTTGCTAGTATGTTTAATAACATTTGTATAACCCATACTCCTGGAGGTCGCCATGAAGGGTGAAACAGCCTCAATGATTTGCTCAAATAGAACTAACACCCTTTTATCATCAGGTTTTTCATCCCCTATCATGAACATCTTCTCAAGATTAGCCTGAATTGAATTCCTCAAGTCCTGCGCAAAATACACAGATTTGAAAAGGTTTGCTATTTAAAAAGTTTGATGTAAAGAACTGGATGCCGACAATTTGATTTAATGTTGATTAAAAGGTGTATACAAGTATAAATGGCATAGCAAGAGTGCAATGGGCCCTGATACAAGGAAAGGAAATGGGGACCCTCCCAAACCACCATTCCAGATGAAAAACTGCTCTAATTTAAGTGCAGTGGGCCTCTCGCATCCCTAAACCCTTGTCCACTGCACCTGCTGCACCACTGATAGCTACACCCCTGACAAAACGCTAGTGCAGCACATGGAGGTGGTGTTACTAACCATGATTAATCCAGGTGAGGTTCATGGCTTTTTCTGGTGCATTATAGAGCCCAGCGCCATTTGTATGCGCCTGCAGGGCGTGAAGTGAATTCATTTAACCTGAAATTTCTCTTCGTATACATAGCACAGTTCAGAAACAGTTGGAGGGAAACTTTTCTCACTTTTTCTGAGCTGTACTATCTGAAAATAAAACACTAACTCAGAAAACACGGGTTAAATGAATTCACTTTACGCACCACAGGCACATAAAAACAGGCGCTGGGCTCTGTGCCGTGCCAGACAACCCCATCATGATACACACCCCACTGCTCTTCAGTCTGTGTTCTTGTTGTATCAACTCTGGTATGGAACCAATGGCCTGTTGGTAGGTAGCAACTGGTTATTTAGGAGATTTTTAATAAGAACAAACAAACTAGAGCACGTTTTTTTTGCTTTATTTTTCATTTTGTTTGAGAGCATCTTGTAGTATGTGCTACCCTAGGGCTACCTGAATTTCTGGCCACAGCCATGTTTTTACAATTCTTTCTGTAATAACAGATGGAAAATTATTCTAGTGCGCGCAAATTACAATTAGGCTCAAAATAGGATGTGTTTTTGCGTCAGCAAAAAAATGGAGAATAAGACTCACAAATGGTACTTGCACCTGTTTTGTGCACCTGATTTCCCAAGTGCACAGTTTTGATAATTGAGACTATGTAGGCAGTTACCACTAGTTTCAACCTGCTGACAGCAGCCTAGGCAAATTAGCTAATAAAGGAACTTGTGTATGCAATCCTTAAAAGCAACCTTGAACTCTGAGTATGATACTCTGAATGCCTTTTACTCACTCTGAAAGATGTCGGCATTTTTTTAAAAATTCATTGTCACTCAATTAAATTGATAGCAGTGGCAGAAGACAATAAAATGTTTACTTTTTTTCCCTTTACAGCTTTTCCAGTATTGAACAGAGTTATAGGCTTGTGTAATACATTACCAATGACTCGTTCTCCATGATGTCTCATGGATGGTAGAGAGTGCAGAAGTAATTTCGAACTTGTCTCCATACTGTGCTACTGAACAGATAATCCCCCCTTTAAAACACACCACATTCCCCAAATCTTTGTCAGCACCCAGGCCATGTTCCCTCAGGATTTGAGTTATTCCTATTAAAGCTGCTGGAGCGGGAATCAATTTAAATAAAATGGTTTATCATCTCTGTCCCACACCAAAACATGGTTGATCCCCACTTTCTTTTGCTCTCTCCGTGTGAGTTTCCTCTCACTTCTCTGCGACAGACCTTTGCCATCATATATGAGAAGATCAGGAGCTATACATCACAAAAATCAATAATCACAATACAATCTCTGTTCAGTCAATAATGAGAGTTTTGGTTAGTTTTAAGGGTTTTATTTTCATTAAGAGGTTTAGTATATTTTTTTAATCTTTTTTTTAAATTCAATTAGTCAAAAAGGCATCAATCAAAATTGCAGAATTGATAGAAAAATATTGGTCATCAAATAAGCAATACAGTGCGTTCCATAAAGGAATGAATTCCTATTCTAATGAATAAGTGTTAGCAGGAACCCATAAAGAGTTCAAGTTCAAAAGTCAAGAGTGAGAGAGAGAATGAGCTCAAATTCGATCAATCAATATCAGCTGAACTTCCCATAAAGAGATGCTCGTAAAAGCAAAAATAACCATGCAGTAGCAGTAGTGACTGCAATCGGCAATAAGTTCAAGTAGGATTGCAAATCGGCAAAAGCCGTTAGCTTTCAGCTTCAGTGCGGACAAGAGCATAAAGCATCTCAGTTGTGGGGTCTGGGTAGGAAGTCATAGGGAAAAACGTTAACCTACTCTAGGAACACGCATTAATATAAACCGCTGAAAGAAATGTTGCAGTTCGTTCTGTATCTTCTCCTCCTATTCGACCAATGGACTTTCGAATCTTCTTGAGAACAGTCCCATCTCATCCTTTCCCATGTTCCTTCTCACTAAGCTCACAATTAATTACCTTGAAATATGAAACAATATCTTTAACTAAAATTACTTATGAGGCCTTTCCAGTCTTAGACCTCCTTTCCCATGGATATGAGCACATTCTAACCTTTTAATGAAATAAATTATATGTTAGGTTAAACAATAGACATGAAATCGAGACATTTACTGTGATGAATATTATTCAGCACCACATTTTCTCCATTATAAAACGGAAAAGAAATAGGATTAAACTACTAACGTTTTCTATTCATGCATTGTATTTAATGGGTGAAATAATATGAAGTCATTCTATTCAATGATAAAGTGTTTCTAGAAAAACATTTCAAAACTTTATTATCAATCAAATACATTCTTTAAAACGATGTGGTGTGAAGCTTTCAAAAAAAAGAAAACATGTCAGGGCAAGGTCACCTTTTAAGCATTTTGTGCAGGTCTCAGCACATTCAGGTCTGCTGCTGAAATAATGAAGCAAGCTTTAACATTTTGAGGCCTAATACTAGTATATATAACTAGGTACTAAAATTTGTGCACATTTTTAATGTCATCTCAATTCAAATACATTTGATGTTTACATTGCATATGTTTCTTTAACTATATTTATTTTATATTTTAATAAAATGCCTTATTGAAGGCTACTGATTTTTGCCTTTTTTACAACTCGTAATAGGACTACTTAGAACCTTCCATACTTTCACCTGAATCCTTTGGAACACTGACAGATGTAGTATCTCCATCTAGTCAATATTCTCAGACCAGACAGGGCTAGGATGTCCAAGCCCGCTACAGCACCCTAACTTCATCTATCTCATTGGTACTCCATCCAGGCCAAGTCTAAATGCCATCAGGCATCCCAGTGTCTCACTAGTATCCATGGAGCAGCTCTAGAAAAAGTGTAGGCTATGCTTCCTCTGTCACATTATCATGGTCCTGTTCGCATTCTCTGTCACTGTGAAAACTTAATACTTCAGTAGTTTTTCAAGAGCTCAGGCACCGAGGATACCTATGGTAGCCACAAAAGATTTGTTAAGGGCCTTACACTAATAATATTTCTGGCTTCAAAGACCCTTTCTCTTTTTGTTCAGGCCTCTCCATGGGGAATAAAAGGCTGATTACTATCTTCAATCAATCAATCAGGGAATTGTTAGCGAGCTACTCACCCAAGAGGGTCTCAAGGTGCTGGGGGGGGGAGGGTGCTCACCAGTTCCGCGCATCAGAAGAGCCAGGTCTTGAGGGCCTTCCTGAAGGTATCCAGGTAGTAGGCACGTCTGAGGTCGATCGGGAGCTCGTTCCAGGTCTTGGCCGCGAAGTAGGAGAAGGCTCTTTCCCCTGCTTTGGCTCTGTGGATGCATGGGGTTACGGCAAGGAAGGGGTTGGCGGATCGGAGGTCTCTTTTGGGTACGTGGAGGGTGATTCTGTTGTTGAGGTATTGGGGCCTGGTATTGTGTAGGCATTTGTAGGTGTAGATGAGTACCTTGAGTTAAATGCTTATTTCAGGGCCCTAATGAAATGTCTTTCTTTCCACTACCTTTGGTGTTTTCAAGAGGTTGTTTGGAAATAAAATCCAAGCGTATTTTTGGTCTGGTTGTTCAGAAAAAAGCATAAATAAGCTACTTAGTTTTTCTAAATTTAGAAGCCCTCAAAAATCTAACAAAAGGAGCAGTAGTTTTTTTTTTACAATGTCCCCCGGCAGCTGTCAAAGCAAAAGCAAACACAAGGAGATGATGGACGGAGCGCTGAAACTTTTCAGACACTCACCCCCAGTCACAGATCTGGGTTGAATCCATCATCGTTCTTTAGCTCACTTCGCCACCCCAGTTCAAACACAGCTATATGCAAATCAGTCTTGACCCTGTGCCTCATGGGAACAGTCCAGCACAAACTGCCAAGCCATGTCTTCCCTGGACCAGAAACAAGCATCCTGGGACCGGTTTTGGGCTAACAGCCCTCATCAGCCAGTCTAGCTTGAATCCAGTGGCAAAGTGAGCAAGGGACCCACGTCTGGGCATACCCTGCCAACTTAGGGAGAACAAAACAAACACAATGAGATGATGGACGGAGCGCTGAAACTTTTCAGACACTCATCCCCAGTCACAGATCTGGGTTGAATCCATCATCGTTCTTTAGCTCACTTCGCCACCCCAGTTCAGACACAGCTATATGCAAATCAGTCTTGACCCTGTGCCTCATGAGAACAGTCCAGCCCGAACTGCCAAGCCATGTCTTCCCTGGACCGGAAACAAGCATCCTGGGACTGGTTTCGGGCTAACAGCCCTCATCAGCCAGGCTAGGTTGAATCCAGTGGCAAAGTGAGCAAAGCCATGCAGAATCATGCAGAACCTAGGACACCGCCAGAACATACTTTGACTCTGCAGATGATCAAATCCAGGTTACAAAGGCAATAAGCAAGGTATTTCCCTTCTAAAATGAGTAACCTGGAAATATGTTGCAACATATTTATCTCACACTTTTGATCATATGATTCTTAACTATCCCCTGAACATGCTTTTCAGCACATACTAATTTAATACAAAATCTTTGTGGGTTTGTGAATTATCATCATGTTTTTTAAATTCAGAAATTAACTATAAGCACTCAACTCGATGGCATGACTGCACCATAGTCACTGACCTTGTGCACAAGGTCATGCCTGTCTTTCATGTAGAATCTGTTCAGCGTGGGAGCTATTGTCCTTACCAGCACTCCCAGGTTTATCCATGCTTCTGACCAGTATCAGACAATATGAAAGTTTGCCCTAGTCCTAAACTTCATGCAGGCCACACATAACACAGTGCCTTTTTCTACATTACAAAATATCCTCAAGGAAAGGGGAAACCATGGAAACTGCAGCAGTTTAAAATCCATTGCCTCATATTATTAGTAAAAGAAAGACATACAATTGCATAATACTCAATAATGCAGTAATCCCAGGGAAATCTATTCGAAAATACAATTATCCAAAAACAGCTCCTAGCAACAGGTACAGGATATATCGCAACTTTAAACATACCTGAAGAAAAGGAACTTATCAGAACGGTAAGTATAATAACTAAGTAGAATATATTTTCTCCTCAGTGCTTTAAAATAACTATATTTAAAATAGGCATCTACAAATTTTAAAATGGTTCAACTGGTGTTTTGCAAGACTAGGCATACTAGACCATGGATCCTGGACTGGTGAGAAATGTCAGAAACATTTTTCCAAAAACAGTAACGATTTCAAGACATTTTGCTGCATGTCCTGACTAGGTGCTGGTGGTGACTCCCAGGGTGTGGCTAGGCCACTCACAGCCCCAAAATGGAAACACGCAGAGGAAATTTGCCTCAGATTATCTGAAAATCCATTGGGCAGCCATACAGCAAATTTTCTTCTAGCAGGCATTGTGTGGCTGCATTGTGCCACTTGACTCTCCTCTCCTGAAACTGAGTACGGAAGTATGAAACAGTCACCTTACCAGAGAGTGGAGTGTTTATAGTGCAATATAGCTGTGCTGCCTCCTTGTACTGTTGACCATCTACCTTTCTTTTTTTCACCTTTGCCCCTTAGTTCCTTTCAGAACCTTTTAGGAGGCCATGGGCCATGGATGGGTTACTGGGCCTCAACCATGGTGGCACCTTTTGCTACTGATGTCCCTGGGCGGGAATTAGAATGTGGCAGCAAACTACACTCTTTCACTCTTTCCATGCTTGACTCTCAGGGTAGCGAGCATGAACAGTCAAATGCTTCTCCGGGAGGTAGTACGGGGGTGGGAGGTATGTGGTAGGGACTCAGACCTGAAACAGTTATGCAACAGAGACAATAAATGCTGTTCATCCCAGTTCTTTTCTTCATGAATAAAAGAACCACTTTTATTGCACACCAAAACATAATACTGCACAAAGTTCAATAATCCACAGGGTTCTACTAGCAGTGTATTCTAATTATAATAACACAGACTATGACTAAGCAAGGCTATGGCAAAGGTGCAAGCTCATAATGCCACGTGCGAGCAGCCTTCCGGTTCTGTAACCCGTAGATCAGTTCAATTGTGTCCCACTTCGAAAAAAGTTCTCTCAGGTCTTCAATGTGTAAAGAACAAAATACCCATTCAGTTTAGCTGTAGAGGCGCAATCAATGTTCGAGTTCACTTGGATGGTTTCGGATGACTGAAATCTTGAGCGCAAGCCCTACAGGCAGCAGCAGTGCTAGTGGTTCTGCTTGCAAAGCACAGCTGTGATGATGGCAGGCTACCCTGCCTATTTTTCCTGCTGGCAGTTGAGGAATGTGAAAGTTCTGGCAAAGCAGCAGCTCCAAACGTGGTTGTCTCACTGCCAAAACAACTGGGAGCCCCCCAGCCCCCTTACCTCCGACCTTTGTAGTCACAGGTATCCTGACTGTGGTGTCTGTTAACGGTAGAGTCAGCACAAGTAAGTCTACTCCTGTCTGTAGGTTTCAGCTTTGCAGTCACACTGATGGTCATGCTCTCATGCTTTGGTCAGGAAACACACTAGGATGATGGGACACCCACTCCTAGACTCTGGTCAGTGCCAGATACACTTCCTTAATTCAGTCAGCTTGTCTGGGTTATCCCATGCTGTGTGGACATCAGCTGGACGTCTCCTCCTTGGGTAGTCAACTGCTTGCAAGGTCAGGCACTCATTTCCCTTTCCCAACAAGACAGGTATGCACAAGAAAGACCCACATCTCTTCCAGCAAGATGGCAGCAACTTCAGATGATGTCCCCTTATCTGTGGGGGATTGGCTTTCAAGTACACCAGCCCTGGATCTCAGCAGTTCCTAAAGTACTCTGCCTCCCTGGGTCATGAAGAAACTGGAGCTACAGTCAAGTGGGATAGTTTGGGTCCCACTTGTTTACAGTTTTTTACAGGCAGGGGATGTTGATCCAAGTGTCTGTGTTTTGGAAACTGTTTGAAGCGGTTCCCTTTAAAAAGTACCATCGCCTTCTGCAGAGCAGACACGCTCTTTGTTAAAGAATGTCTCTTACAGTAGGTAGCGACCATGTTGTCTCCAAACTGGAGAACCCAAAACATAAATACAGTGAAATGTGAAGGCACTGCACCTGGCTGTCATCACTATTCCGGAGTAGCATTCTGTAGAGAGACAACGAGGTAGGTCCTACCTAGAACATTTCTCTCTGCACAACAAGAGAGCCCGCTTCTCGCCTACCTACACTCACCACCAGCTAAATGAAAGGGCTCAGGATGCGATGAACAGTATGCCCCTTCTTGCCAAGGTCATTGCTGAATTTCTAAAGCACCTGGTCTCCATCTTCTAACATTTCTTTGTCTTAGGCTACACCACTTCTTTTTCTTGAATGTGAGCAATACACTTATCACTGTCTCAGGAGGCTCTAACACAACCTGTAGCTTGTGCTATGTTTTTCCAAGGGCATCCAAATGGATCCCACTGGGCTCTGCAACTTTCCACACTCTATAACCACACAGTCCTTCTTCTAGTCACCATCCACATGGCATGCTTAGAGGGATGTCGACACTGGGTCTGGGCATTACATTCAAGTGGGACTTTACTCTACTGGGTCCTGTAGGGACCATGCTCATACCTAAACAGAAAAAAGGTCTGTTTAGAATTATCAATCAGAAAAACAGTAAGCTGTCTTAAAGCTTATGTCCCAGGACTTGATGATAAACCCATGTCAACTACAGAGTGCTCTTGGAGCTCCGCTCCAGACCTCAGAGTCAGACTCTGGGTCTTATATTCAGTTACAAGGCCTAGGCCTCCACGCACATGCAGGATTATTGTGTATGCTAGACCACAAAATGCCAGGATACCAGATAACCTACATCTGAATCCTGTTTCTCCTCCCGTCTTTAAGAGTTGCTAAAGCAATTTCCCAAACAGACTATGTACATGTCCCACATCCTCCAATCCACACAGGCCCACCACCTGCACACTTCTTGGCTAGACCGAGCAGTGTGAGACTAGCGCCAATGATGACCATACTTACCCACAGCTCACGACACCTGTCACATACTGCCCGGGTGACATTAGCCTAGCCAGACACACCCAGCCAAGGCCCGACTGGGAACCCGAAGCAGCACTGGCAAAAATATTCAAATCATCCCTGCTCCCTTCCTCCTCTCATTCCTTTTGTCTTTCCTCTCTCTCTTTCTCACTTTGCACAGCTCTCCAATTTTAAGTGAAATAGTGTGTGCTTTAGGAGAGAAAGAGGAAAGGCACAGGGACTGGTCCTGGGCTTTCAAAACTGGTCTGCAGAGACTCCAGCCCACTGGAGAAATACCTGATGGAATAGAAGGCGTTCACCCAGTGAAGAAGTCTAGTGGCGTTCTCCTGCAGAAACTAGGCTGGGAGACATCGTTTACATCGAATGTGCTACAACACATTCCATTACAACGCGGTCGTTACAACGCGAACCATTACATCGCAAGTCGTTTCAACGACTTGCTGTAGGGGGGCGCACTGGTGTTGGATTTACAATCCAACACCTTTCCTGCTGTTGCACAAACTGGAGTAGGAATAGTATATTATCCTATTCCTAAGTCCAGCGCGTAACAACCGCGTTGTAATGGAATGCGTTGTAGCGCATTCGATGTAAAGAGATATATTCACTAGGCTCAGACATCCCCAATGTAGGCCAGTCCAACTGTTCGGTTTCATGATACCCGCCTGACTCCAAGTACAGCAGTCAGGGCCGCTCGTAACCTGACATGATCAGTTAAAATATGGTTTGAGAGAGTGCATTTGCCCCACCCCCTCCTACTCACACTGGCCAGCATCTCTGTCCATCCTTGCTCTGAAGACAGCTGTGTTTTACATATTGGCGTCATCTTTTATCGTCCTCATTATACCACCACTGTCAATCAATCGACGTTTTCAGCACCAGACGCGTAGCAGGTCTAGAGTGGCCAATGGCTTACATTCTGAATGAAAACCCTCTCCTTACATGTAAAGCTCATGGCAGGGTTGGTAAACCAAAAATAATCAAACTAAACTAATGTGCAAGAACGGAAACAATGTAGATCACATTTCTTGCACCACCAAGTGAAAATGGACCTGGGGAAGTCTGTGAGAGTTCCAATATGCTGTTGCACTTTGATAATATTGGCAACACATCCAATGACTGATTCAAAGCAAAATTGCATCTACAAAAATGTCTGTCACCAACTGACTAGAGTCCCTATTACACATTTAATGTCTTGATGTGTCACCCTAATTTTCTAAAATGTAGCAAGTTCCAAAATAGCCATATGGATATCATAGAGAAGTGAGATACCACGGAAAGCAAAAGTGTTTAGCTTGAATATAAAGGCTACTATACCTATCACCATATTGCATATGTGCACCAGGGTGCAACACGCATTTGCACCCTTTAACTGCGCCCCTGGGGCACTTCAGTAACATTTCAGATGCGTACGTGGCCTCTTCTTTAAGATAGATGGGGCAGGTGCACATTTTGCACATTCACCATCTTAAGCTGGCTTTCCCTCATTTTCATTGCATTTGTCTCTGCGCAAGCACTTTATTACAGACCTAGTCTCAGGAGCAAACAGGCTGTCAGTATGTCGACACATATGACATTGTGCACAATCAGTGCACGGGATCCCCATAGGAATTCCCTGCTAGTGTGTACAGTCACGTCATACGTGACATAGCCCATTACCATCCTAAAGATATAGAACATATTGCACACATTTAGCACCCATGCTCCTTTAATTTTACCAGTTAAAATGGCACGAAAATTGTCAATATTCAACAAAAATAAATAAATATCTCAAAATACTCATTGTTGCGGTATAATGATGGTAGTGCTTGCACATTCTCTATTAAGCTTTTCTAATGTGAAGGAATGGTAAAGCGCGCTACAGTGAAAAGATTGCTACCTCTTTATAATTGGCACTGCATCACACAGGTGTGACTGACTGAGACAGACAGCATGACCTACTTTGCAGAATAATAAGGATTAGAATATTTTGGGAGACTCCGGTGGTGAGCATTTGCACTGGTTGTCATCCAATCAGATGCTCCCAACCTAGTGCAGCTGTGTCATAGCATAGGCATGACTTCCGCAAAGGGATTAAATACATGCGGGAGGCTGGAATGCGGACCGTCGGGCAGTGTTCTCTGCCTCTCTTCTGGTATGATGTATCGGATATTTATGTTGACTACACACTATGGTTTCTGTTTTTGCTTCCAACTCATTGTTCTTTGCAAAACGCGTCATTGCATGACCTATTTATGAAGGAGAATGTGTGGCATCTCTGCCAAAGAGACTCCTATAAATGCACGCCATGTCATATTTTAAATGTTTAAAAATATTTCCTTGTCAGCCCAGGTGGGAATTCCAGTTCCCACCTGTGCCCAAAACAATGCTGGCATATATATATATATATATATATATATATATATATATATATATATATATTACCTACTGGCAGTCGCCAGTAGGTAGTTATAGTTAGGACCTATTTTCCATAGGAAATTCACAACATTCTATTTCCAATAACTTTGGCGCCGGTTGATCTTCGCAAAATTTTCAAAACTCGTGGGGCGCTCCGGTCCGCTCCGGTCCTGTAAGTCTCGGGGTGATTCATCAAGTGGGGGCCGAGAAAAAAGGGGGGTCCCAAAACGTGTTTTCCCCATGCAATTTTCCATAGGAACCTTTAGTCCCAGCTACAGCCCAAACTGCTGAACGGAATTGCACCAAATTTGGCAAAAAGGTAGCCCTTGGTTCAGAGTTGTGCCTTTTGGTTAAATGGTGTAAATGCGTTCAGTAGTTCCTGAGAAATTTGAAAAAGAAAACACATATATATCTGGGCGGGGCCTAACCACACATGTCATCGTGAGATCTTATTGGCTGTCAGCACTTCATCCTGGAATTGCTGGCAGCCATCTTGGGACCGATATAAATGATAGTACCCCATTGAAATGCATTGTAGTGAATTGAAGATTTTGAGGGTTACCAAAAGGAGAACTATAAAGGGTGATAACAGACTTTAGTTACATTAGAATTCATTTGTTGATGGTACCATACTAATTTCAGGAATTGTGGTGTGTTCTAAGGTGATTTTACCCTGTGAAAAACCTTCTGCTGGGATATCATGAATCATGTTTGAGAGAAAACTATTTTCACATGCTTGTCCCATACAGTTTTGGAAGGTGCTCCAGAAGCTAAAATGAGAGCATATTTTCTGTAAATTCACATTCTTTCTCAGTCATGTGAGAATGAAGTCTGACATTCTCAGTAAAACATGTACATTCAACAAGGGCAGAGACTGTCAGTTGATTCCTTTGTGTTCTACTGCAGCTTCCCAGAGTGTTCTAAAGAACAACTAGAGTGCTAACAGCCTTACTTATGACAAAAGTATGGCACACCTGAAGCCATCTTGATTGGAATAAACTGGTAACACTTAAAACATTTAATTTAAAAAGGAACAAAATGATGGGGTCCATTTTGTCATAGAAATTATGGTTAGTGCTGTAGAAAGAAAAATTAGGACGTTTCAAGTGTGATCTCAAATATCTTCCTGTTATATTTCAACAGGAGCAGCCTGTCAGTTGATGCCTTTGTGTTCTACTGCAGCTTTCCAGAGTGTTCTAAAGAACAACTAGAGCGCTAACAGTCTTACTTATGACAAAATTATGGCACACCTGAAGCCATCTTGATTGGAATAAACTGGTAACTCTTAAAACATTTAATTTAAAATGAACAAAATGAGGGGGTTCATTTTGTCATAGAAATTATGGTTAGTGCTGTAGAAAGAAAAATTAGGACATGTTTTAAGTGAGATCTCAAATATCTTCCTGTTATATTTCAACAGGAGCAGCCTGTCAGTTGATGCCTTTGTGTTCTACTGCAGCTTCCCAGAGTGTTCTAAAGAACAACTAGAGCGCTAACAGTCTTACTTATGACAAAAGTATGGCACACCTGAAGCCATCTTGATTGGAATAAACTGGTAACACTTAAAACATTTAATTTAAAAATGAACAAAATGAGGGGGTTCATTGTGCCATAGAAATTATGGTTAGTGCTCCAGAAAGAAAATTTAGGGCATGTTTTAAGTGAGATCTCAAATCCTCTTCTATTTCATTAGAAAATTCTGACATGCAGACTGAAACAATCACTTTTAATACCAGCAGTAGACTTCCAGTTAACTCCCTGGTGAGCAGTAGCTTTACTACAGTGATCTAATGAACAATTAGAGTGGTAACATTCTGAATTTATGGCAAATGTGTGACACATCTGAATGCCTTCTTGATGGAATCAAAGTAAACAAGCATTTACAATGCAATAGGTCTCGCATTTGTGGGAGTTTAAGCTATTGGCATTGTCAATGACAATGCCTTTTATTTATCTGTTTTGATAATTAACACAAAAATAAAAGGCATTGTCATTAACAATGCCAATAGCTCTAACGCTTGTAAATGCAAGACCTATTGCATTTCAAAGAAGCGCCGCCATTGTGGCTTCTAGGAAAGTGAAAGCGCGCATGGCACGCTAAATGTTGCAGGAAAGCATGTCGTGCCTGCAGTAGGAGAAACTCATTAAAGAAAATAGTGCTTACAGACTAAATAAGACGTACTGTGTAATAACCGAAGTAAAAGGGCCAGTCCTCATGGGAGGTTACAAATGAAGACAAGGCGGTACTAAGGAGGGACGAACAAGCCTATTAACGCATCAGAAGCCAACATTTACAAAGGACAATGACACAAGCCAATGACAAATATGGGCAGGGAGTGGGTGGGGCTTCAGGTCCATACTCAAACACAGCATGCCTCACAGAGCAGCACATGCGCCGCCCAGGCTCGACCTAACAAAAACGGGAGAGCTTTTGGTGATACCACACCTGATAGGTAAAGCACAAGAACAGAACTCTGGTGCCAGTTTCTCCCAGATGAGAAAGAACACAGTAACTCTACAAAAGACCCTGCAACCTTCACCACTGACTTCAAATGGTACAATAAGAAAAGCAATAACTATTGTGTTAAAGATAGTATATACGCTGAGGCAAGCAGTCTTGAACAGCCAAACTCAAAACTTTTCAATCCACAAAGCAGGCAATGAGTGAGGCCCACAGACTATGAGAAGGATGAACAATGAAAACACTGCCAAGATGGCAACTTCGGTCTGAAATAAAGCAACATCCAACAGCACTGAAAGAATATTTTTCCTCTAAAAACAAATTAGAAAAAAAAATACAACACAAAACTGCTTATTTGGCAGTGGTGGCAAAGTAGTAAACTCTCAACAAAAAATGTCAAGAACAAATAAGAAATATTGAGGCTGCATTGTCACCTGGGAAAAATCATTCACTCAATGTGTACTGATGAAGTACAACTAAGTAAGGAACTGGCCAAAGAACCATTTAGGCACCAAAGGCAAATCTGGAATGATATGCAATATTTGGTGCGCAGGCAAAGAAAAAAACAGAACCTTACAGCTCTGCGTAAAAATTTGATTTGTGAAATAATGTAAAACCTCTCCAGCAAGGAGGCTCTTTAATCTTGATTGACCGCCAGGTAGATCTTCAGATAGAAAAGGGTACATTCCAAACAAATGGTGAACCCCAGGAGTAAGACAACGTTAAGTTGAGAATCATAAGCGAAGGAGCAATCTAAATAGGTTTCCTGGTGTTTATCTTTGTTTGCTGCAGACATACAGCCTAAAATTCAGAGGGATAAGAAAGAGCCATGCACGTCACTTAATTCCTTCACAGAATGCAGAGATGGGGTAGGAGGAATACATCTACAAAGGTTTAAAGGAGGCCTTCAAACAGAGTCCCTTCGCTAGAGTTTTATCTCATTGTCTTTTCTGCAGCTCAAAGACTGTCATTTACCAAATAAGGCAAAATTATCTTGCAAGCCATCTGCAATCAGATCTCTGCACTTCTACAACTTACTTTTGTCACATGAGAAAAAGCTACCCCCTACTTAAATAATTTTAGATCCGGGATAAGGGGGAAAACAAACAAAACAGCATCGCACACAACCTGTATTTCTTCTATTATAGCTCAAAGTGCATTGTGGACTGACCAAAGACAAATTCTGACAATCTATAGCTGGTACATTTATATAGTTTTTATTTACTTTTTAATATTTGTTGATAAATATATATTTCAATACCTTTTCATCGCATATCTACAATATTATGTACAAATCTCAAGATGCTAACATTCAGATGACTGAAATCTGTGGTTCTCAGCCACCCCTCTGATCCGCTAACCTATTTGCAAAATAAAAGGAGAAGGACATTGTACTATGGTCAATGAGAGGACGTGTCACTGAATCGCAGCTCAAAATTAGCCTATAGAAGCTTTGGTCAGGAGGTTCAGGCAGAGCATACAAAACTCATTCACGCCTAAATTGGATATGATTTGTCTTTTGACAACTGCATGTGGTGGAGACAGAGCATGCAAAGCGTGCATGGGAATGGTGTAGCCTATTTAAACACAAATAATTAAAAAAGATAAAGTGTAGACATGAAATTATACCACAATAAACTACAGAATGAGATTTCAAAGGACTGCAGGCCATATATGAATAGAGAAGTGCTGTTTAAAACAGGAAAAGCAACACAAAAAATTATAAAATTCTTTCTACGGGTTAGCCCATAAAGTTATGATTTGACTATTCTAGCATTTTCAAGTAGTGAGTCGTTTACATGGAATAAATTAATTAGCAGAGTGGGGCTCCTTCCAAGTCTCCAAAGAAGGTGTCCAAGTCGGGCACAATGTATGTCTGTTAAGTTGTCCATAATGCTAAAGGAAAATTAGTTATGAATATTGTCTCTTGAGAAGTGGCTTCACAGTGACTGTCTGTGCTGATCTAAAGTGGAGGATACTGATCTGGATGTTTTATGCTGTAATGAACATAAAAACAAAATAACGATTCTTCCTCAAAACAGTCCCATTACTGCTTGTGTTACATAATTTTGTGAGAACTGATCTGCAGAATTTTCGCTGGGAGGCTGCGAAGAAAGGGGTTTCTTTTGTCTAGTAAAGAGCTAATAGGTCTTATGACTGTTAAGGGGAAAGGGAAGGAAGAAACAGTCAAATTATTCAGTTTCCCAAACTGTTCTAATTCAAAAAGGCCTACATTGATCACCAGCCATCAATGTCTAGGTGGAGGAGATCGGTCTCAACTTACATTAGGGATGTGTACTGGGTGTCAGGGATCACCCAGATGACACTGCACACAGTCACCGTACCATAAATAATACCCCTCAACACACTAAAGTGGTTGCACTCCAACACCATAACCATTGAAAAACCATCTATATTTCTCTGAATCATAAAGATAACTTCATATGAGATCATCAACACATCCCATTATCAACAATGAAGTCGGCCACTGCCGAGGCATGCAAGCTACAATATTTCATTCATGCCAAATTTCTCCAAGGCATCTTCTCCAACACCCTCAAAGCCTGGCAGAAGAACAAAGCAGCACTTGACCACACGGACTGCGCCAACCATTAATCACCCATTTTCCATCCTGGGCAATAATCACACAGGGCACTAGGACATTCACTACTCAGCTACATGAACAAATTTACACTTAAGTCCTTCTCCAGCATTATCAATTACGAATCAGGCCATGGCTCAATGCAGACAAAATAAACTTACAAGACAATGATGCCCTCTGCATCACCGGCAATGGTATCGCTGTCTCCTCATCCTCTCAGTCAACAACCTTTTATAACAAATGGGTAATGAATGCACCTAAAGTGCTTTTAATTCTACCTATCCAATAGACATCAGCTCATTTAAAAAGTTTAGCACATCTTAAACTTAGCAGCTCAAACTTCTACATGGAATCTCTTTGGATACCTCCGGGTGGTAAGAACGTCATGTTTCACAAGTATGGTGATGACATACAATTCTGCTTGAAGAGGAAATGTTGTAGTGACACTGGCTGCCAAAAGTATTGTCTTGCCACCATTCAAGCCCAATGTCAAATGGCTACTTCATAATTAATCCCTGATTTTCTTCCTAACCACGAGTGACAACAGACTAGTTGAAGTGCAAGAATGTCACGCCAACCATCAGGTGTCTGATGTTAGCCTCCATAGCAGCAGCGCTTCTCTAATTTCATACTCCCAGAAACATTTGACCACAGCAACCACCAAGCCCAGGAAAACACCTCTGACTCATCAAAGGCACTGTCAGCTTCAAGATGCACACTCAAGTTTAGTAGCAAAACCACTTCCTTCAAAAGGTTAAGGCATACCGTCCCGGATTTTCTCTTCATATGATATTGTGTGACATGCTAGCTCATTGACTTATCCAAGCAGATACTGTTCCACATTGTGTTCTACCTTCATTAACTGATCAACGTTCAGTGGTATGTAATGCACCATCACGAGGTACCCATTACTGGACCTCCTGAAAAACTGTAATTGATATTGGTCTGATTATCCCTGACAAATATATCAATAAAGAACACACAAAGCAAAAAAACAGAACTCCATTGGCTTTCCCTGCCCATCCACATCTCATTTAAGATTGGATGCTTAACCATCAAGGCAGTGAACTCCAACACCCTACTTATCTGGAAGACTAATGTGGATATCTCTGGTGGCTAGTGCAACGTATGTAACTATTATATCCCCAAGCTTAAAGTCAAGAAGGCCAGATGACTAGCATCCTTCTGATAAGCATCCAAGATCTGAATCCACATCTAGACACACAAAGCTATAAATTTCCACCTCACCTCGATTTTCAGACGTAACCAAAGATGTTGCTTTTTTAAGAAACATCTCAATTGCAGATAATTACATTTACTTCGCCCCACCAAGTTCTGAAAAACACAGTTGGAAAGTATCGAAGCTATCTGTAAATAAGTTACACTTTCATCTCCCCTCAACACAACTCTCCAGTTCCCTTCACATAACCTTTCCAAAGTCAGTCAGCATGCAGTACATTTGCTACTTATGCTCGGCCTCCCAGCACTCCCGAAAGCCTACACCATAAACCCTCAAGCACCACTACTGGCAGCAAATTCTGATTTGCCAACAACTCCCCCATTCTCGACTACTGCACCCTATAGCCAAAACATAATTCTTTTGAGTCCTTGAAAAACACTTGTTCAGAGACTTCTTCCTCCAATATCTTCACTCTAGATTCTCATAGAGCCCATCAAGCCCCCATCCCTTTTAGGTCTCCCAACACTGCATGTAATAAACAGGGCACCAAAATAAAGCCCTGCTATTGACCTTCAAAAAGTGTAAACATCATGGAAAATACCACTTTCATGATCTGGCAAACTGATGCAATCAACTAATTATCATAAAACGTAATGATCTCTTCATGCGTTGGTGTATGCCTTATTACAAAAACATGCACAAAGATCATACACTTCACGTTTCCGCATTCCTTCCAACCATCCCATTTACACTACTATTCCTTTTCACAGCCCATAGTTCCACAATGCTTTCCCTTCTTCAACCTCGCAGTGTTAACATAACCCATAATGTTTAATCATTTTTTATATAAGTTTGGCAACGCTTTAATTTTGTGGCTTTCTTTCAATTATTCATCCGTTGGTTTTTAAGGAGAAGCAGCTGGCACCCCCCTCATGGTGACCTCTAGCAAGAGGTCCTTCTCTAGAGCTCCCCTAACACAGCAAATGCTTCAAGCCTCCCTTACCCTCCCCCCTCTCTAGACTTCCCACATCTTACACTAGTAGCTATACCCTCTAGCCACAGTTACCACCCTTGGTTCCAACGGCAGCACAGTATCCACTTCTTTGCTAACACACCCTTCTCCTGTCCCTCTTGCACCCCACCTCCTATACATCCCCCTCCATTCAGGACAGCCTCGTCCTGATCCTCTAGCACCCATTCTCTTCTTGCCCTGCCACTCAAACACCATCACCCATTCTCTTGCTTCTGGTGACACAATCTCCTGTATACTTCATCCAACACACCCTCCTCCTCTTTCTCCTGTTCTTCAAGGACACCCTTCTAAACCCCATTCCATTCCCTTCAGCACACCCTCCCAAATCTCTTCTCCTCTATACAGCACCGACCTACCCGGACTGTACCAGACTGTAACACTAACACTCTAACACTCTAACACTAACACTCTAACACACACACACACACACACACACACACTTCCTGTTTCCAGCACACCGCTTACCTACAGTCCCCAAATACTCATCTACTCCTATATCATCAAAGGCAGCTTAACCTGACTACAGTCCACCTCCCTTCAAAACTTTGTTCTTTCAGTACACACTAACTCCACTCCTCTAGCGTCCACGGTATTACTCCAACAGACACCCTTCCTCCAGCCTAACATTATTGCTTTCAGCTGCAGACCACTAGTCATCTCGAATCCCTCCACTATCTCTCCTAGCCCTAGACCACCCCTCAATCGACACCCATCTATAGTCTAGCATAATGTTAGTGCAGCTCTTCGCATCTTCCTCCTTTGGCCATCCCCACTCCTTTAATCCTTCGATACGATCTCCTTTATTAACCTTTCCAGGACTTTATCACACGCCATTAAAACGCCCAAAACCGGCAACACAAGGACAATGCCCTTGTGTGGTGTTTCAACTGTCCCTCCAGCATCCCTTCGCCATCATAACACTCCATCCTTCAGCACAAGTGTCTCCACCCAAGACTCCAGCAACCCAACCTTCCTTTTACTACCTGCATTTACGATTTTCACCTCACCCACCCTCTCTCGCATCAAATCCCCCGCTCCTTGCAACACAACTTCAGCACCGCTTCTGCCCATCACCACACCCAGATCTCCGCTGAAGCATCAAGCACCACCGACTCTAGTTTGTACCGCTTCTTGCTCCTCCGGCACCACAATTTTCTCTAGCCCCATAATAAGCTCCCATTCGTACTTTCGTTGTTCCTCCTTAATCTTTCCTGCGATTAACCCCACAAACACCCTTCTGCTGTCACTACAGCAATCCCTTCTCCCCTGCCCTTTCAGGGCCCACCATCTTCCTGTGTTCTGCCTCCTAAGCCCTCTTGTAACTCCAGCACGGAGGAGGCCCTTCGGTGTCCCCATCACCTACTCCTCAACCGCTCTCGCCTCCCAATCACTTACCTATGGGAAGCGCTGACTTCCCCGAAAGCTGGTCCTGCTCTCTGCAAATCCGGAAGCGGAGGCAGAGCCCAAGTCGGAAGTGACGGCCCCCGCACCGCGTAACTTCCGTTGAAGGAACAGTTATGCCAGAAAACAGCGTGCGGAAGCATAAACATAGAGAGAGGACTATGACTACAGCCCACCCGGATAGAAAGGTACACAAGCACCTACAATGCATTAGTTCTCGCAATTGCGAGTTTTTAAACCTATTGGCATTGTAAAAGTTTAACAAGAGAGGAGCGGGGGCGAGCGAGCATGGCAGCCTGCAGAGCTGACCAGACGCTCGTGCGTCATGGCCTTTTGCCTGCGATTACACGCACGGCAGGCATGTGTTTCCAATTATCGCGCCCGCGTCTGGGCACAATAATTGGAAACACATGTCTGCCGCGCACGTAACCTCAGGTAAAAGTCCATGACGCACGAGCGTCTGGTCAGCTTTTGAAACTCCCTAACTATAAGTCTCGCAGAGCAGCGCTTGCGCTCTACTCGAGGCTCGACCTAAAAACTGAAAGCATTTCCTACTGAGGAGACTGCAGTAAATGACGAAATTAGGAAACCTCATAACAAATAAGTCTCCCAAGATGGCCACCAGAGAAAAAAGAGCCCAAATGTAGCACAAATATCACCCAGATGTAGCCCACATATAGCCCAATGACAGAAGTGTGCAAAACACTTTTTATTTTTAGTTTTTTTGCAGTTTTATATAGTGCAAACTGGTCAGGTATTGGAGCGTTACATCTTACTTGGACCCCTTATTGCGTATTTTGCACGAAGTACATGAGATTGATCTTGCGAAACATTGAACTTTACGATTCTGTTAACCTGAAGTTGCTCTGAACCGGGCTTTGTAACACCCGTTTTTACCTACTGGTTTTAATTACTTCTCACTGTATTGTATTAGGAAAGAGGATTTACTTTTTTATGTACACTTTTATGATCTATGTTTCTAAATCAGATCAAATAAAGTTTAATGAATTCTATGGCAGGACGGAGGCGAGGATTATGCATATCTTTCCTCACTTTATTTGCATAGCAGTTCAAAGAAAACGTAACACAACAATCATTAAACAAAAGACTACACAACCCATGAACCATTAGGGGGTAGTCTCCAAGGCAACTATAGTCCAATCATATCACAGTCCATCGTATATAATATCGTGATGTCCCTTCCGCTTCCTCTTTCTTCACTGCTCGTCAGTTAAGTGCATTCCTTACATTCTTGGCTTAATCTGACGTTGTTGCTGTTTGTATAGCGGTTTCTTGTGCACGTTATTAGTATTATTGCCTTGGTATTGTTTCATATTCCCTGCGCAGCAGGCTCTTGCCCGAGTGCGTTCTCCCCCTCGCAGTTTCTCCCGCTGTGTGCTCTGCGCGCAGTGAGATCCTGTCAGGCGCATCTGGTCCGAGCGAGGCAGCTCCGTCGAGCGCTCCCGCTGGTCTTTACGCGCGTTTGGGAATCCGGTCACTCCTTTAGTGTCCGCTTGATTCCCGACCAACCCTCGCCTAATTTTGACACCGCAACGCGGTGATTTCCCCACACGGCCACGTTAGTGACCAGCGCAACCTGGTGGTGGTAATTGGTATTGCGCCTCAGTCTATTCTTATAACAGCTTCGGGGAAAGCCCAGCTGTTGGAGCACCGGCGAGGGGCTGTCTTAAGGATTTTAAGGGCATTTGTTCTGTGCTCACACCCTCTGCTATCATGTCTTCTCCAGAAGACCATTTTTACTCCTCCTACCAGGAAGTGGAGGAGGAATGGCCCCCCAACTTCTCCCTCCAGCAGTGGACCAAGCCCTCTCTCTGGCTATTTCTAGGGCGCTGGCTCCTCTTAGGGATCAGGTTGATAAGCTGGCGAAAAGTATCCCTGGGGTGTTCTGTGACCCAGATCTGGTGGTGGCAGGTCCAAGTAGCTCCCAGATGGGGAATAAAAGGGCCGTTAAGCATAACGCGGGGCAATTGGAAGGATTTGATAAACTTACGGAGACCTTCCTCAAGAGTGCGCGAATGCTAATACATGCACCCTGCCGGGAGGAGGAGGGGCCCGGAGAAAATTGCGACACTGTCACCACTATTGTAGACCCCGACGGTGGGTTTCCCTTAGAGGGAGAGGGTGTATCGGAGGACGATTTCTCCTCCGATGAGGATAAGGACTCAGGGCGTCCCTGGCGTCCAGAGTCCCACTCCTCTCAGTCCCCGGTTGGGGACGGGGTCCACTCAGACATGTTCGAGCCTACCCAAATTTACCATCCTAGGTCGGCAGAGTGGACACCTGACGCCAAAGTGGCAGAGTATGTGGTGGGGAAAATCCATCAACCCCTTGAAAGGGAGGTCAGGAATAGGATGAGGGGAGAATGCCCCAGGCCCTCACTGAAGGGGAAGGTGGCACACACGCCTGAAATTGATGAGAAACAATGTACCTTTTTCTCCAAGTATATGAGGGATCCCAAGAAAGGAATTGATAGGTCTTGGACGTGGTAGGGCCCGTGACCCAAATTATTCAATTGACGGAGCGTTCCAAAGAGTCAGGATCCCCTTTGTCCACGGATATTGTGGCTGGTTGGGCGCACTACCCTAAACCCTAAAACACTACCCCCTCCACTACCCAAACACCACTGCACTACCCTAAACCCTAAAACACTACCCCCAGCACGACACCCTACACTACCCAAACATAACTTCACTACCCTAAAACACTACCACCAGCACGACTCCCTACACTACCCAAACACCACTGCACTACCCTAAACCCTAAAACACTACCCCCAGCATGACTCACTACCCTAAAACACTACCACCAGCACGACTCCCTACACTACCCAAACACCACTGCACTACACTAAACCCTAAATATACCCCCAGCATGACCTCCCACACTACACAAACACCACTGCACTACCCTAAACCCTAAAACACTACCCCCAGCACGACCCCCTACACCACCCAAACACCACTGCACTACCCTAAACCCTAGGGCAGCTGACTTCGGAGCACAGGGTTCACGGTTCGATCCCCGGCTCTGGCGGCAGCTCAGCTCAGCACCATGTGACTCTGGGCAATAGCTCACTTAATTTCCACGACGGCCCCCAGCGCCTTGAGACCCGTAAGGGTGAGTAGTTCGCGCTTTACAAATACGGATTTAATTTATGAGTAACTACATATGTTTTAAACTAGTATATGTGAGTATTGGTGTATATAAGTGAGTATATGTGAGAGTGAGAGATTGGAAGAGTTCCTGTACAAATAAGTAGGTGTTTCTATAAGTGATTGTTTAAGAGAGTAAGTATGTGTAAGTTTCTGTAGAAGTAAGTGTGGTAGTGTGTGTATAACTGTATATGCAAGTAAATGGATGTTTGATACTTTGTTTGCATGTGTGACTATGTGTGTGAGTAACTCTATGGATGAGTGGCGGTGTGTAACAGGATGTATAGGTGTATGAGTACATATGATGAGTGAGTACATGTATGAGTGACTGTATAGGGACTGTTGGTGAATGAGTGGATGTGTGTGTAGATCTTGGAATTACTGAATAGGTGTGTTGTAACTGGTATTGGTATGTCCATTGTTTTGAAAATGTTAGTTTGTATTTTTGAGTATGTGTATCAAAGGTTATATTAGGGTGAGAGGAGGTCTGCCACTCTATCACAAGGATGATGTCATTTGAGATGTCATCAGTGATGTCATTTGAGATGTCATCAGTGATGTCATGAGTGATGTCACTGACCATGTCATGAGTGATGTAATATGTGACGTCATCAGCAGTGCATTGCGTGGCATGCGAGTTATAGTTAGCTGAACTAACTATAACGGGGGAATTTCTATGGTTTTGTACGAGTGAAATGTCCAACTAACTATAACGCCCCTGAAACCTATGGTTTTTTCAGTGAATTTCTAAGGTTTTTTAAATGCTAATTTCTAACTATAACGTGCCTGAAACCTATGGTTTTTTCAGTGAATATATATATATAGCTATTGGGAATTTTAAACTGCTGTTGCGTTTTACAGATGTGGGGGTGGTGGGCTGTGGGGAGAAAGTGCCTCTATTTCTTTAAGATTTTTAAATAGTTTTCACTGAGGTGGTGTTTAGTAGCATCCCATTGTGAGTTTTGCAATGTTTCCTCTACCCTCTGAGCTCTATTTTAATTGTATTTCAACAGTAAAATATTCTTTGCAGGTGAATTACTGCTGGTGTGGCATAAATATTTTTATGCATGTGTTTCAGTGGCATTTCTGTTGATGTAACTGCTAGCATGTGTATGTAAAGTGATGAGAATATCTGTGTTTAAGGACCTAGGGCAAACCAGTGTTTGTCAGTCTCCTTTCATCTTTTGTAATTCCTTATCTTCTGGTGAAGTTATAATGGTGTAATATGTTTGGCTGACTTTAGGAGTTGATTTCAAACTGGATTAAGTAATGGTTATTATTGGCTAGATTGGGGCTTCTAATGTTGTGGATTTGGGTGATGTCCCAGTGCAGAACATCTGTTCTGTCATGTGGAATGTATTCTGGAATGAAAAAGGGTTTTACGCATATTTTGGTTTGGTTTAAAGTCTTCACTTTGTCTTTACTTCTCATCTGAATGAGCTGGTGGTGGCTAGATAGGTAGAAAGAGAACCGGTGGAGAACTGTCAGTGAATCCCATTAGGATGTGGATATGGGTGGGATAGTTTACGGTGTCAGCAACTGAGAGATCCAGCAATATCACAAGGCAGGGGTGATCTTTATCCGTGATCTGGAGGGTGGTTGTCTATTGCGAACACACACCTGCACTGGGCTTCAAACAGCCGTCCTGCCATTCACTAATGCGCTATTCCACCAGTCCATCTTTCACTATGCAGGCAATTATTAAGAATAAAGTTTCACTAGAGACTTATTTAGAAAGTCATTATGATTTGCAAGGCCTCACAGATTACACAGTGACTGACAGGCTAGCAACATTATTTATGGCCACAGACGGACACTATTTTAATAAATAACAATCTTCTATGAGTCTTGGTATTGTACTTATAGGATGACAGATAGGTCCTTCCCCCTCTGCCCCTGCCCCACTCAAAAACAACAATAATAGTGACTAAAATGTGTATAAACAAAAGCAAAGAACCAAAGGCACACTATTTATAGCTGGATATCACTTTAAGTCTGTTTCCACAGCATGTTTTCCATTTAATGTAAGTGGCCCCAGTTTGTTTTTTGCAGTGTTGAGATGTTTGGACCTTGTCTGCATTTGGAAGGTCATCATCAGGACTGATCTAAATTAGGGGCACCTGGAACAAACCAGATATGAGAAAGTTAATAATTAACAAATAAAAGGAGTTGGGAGATCAGTACTAATGAATAAGCCACACTGTAAAAAGGAGGACGAACAGCTTGTGTCCGTGGAACATTGACTCAGAATGTAGACTCTGATGAGCAAAAGCTAGTTTACACTCATATTTATATTGGGGTAGTCAGATTCTGTGTACGGCAAAAAATGCAGTCAGCTAAGGTAAAAAAACATTATTTGGGAGAGGGGAAGTTGCTAGGGAACAATTAGGTATATCACTTACCCAAGACCTCTGAATGAGGTGAAAACTCAACATCTATTGTTGTACTAGGAACACTTCGGATTTCTACACCAATCAATTGCCTTCATTTATGCTGTTGGCATAGGAACATAATTGGCAAGTGCAAATCGACTTCAGCGCAACCATCACTGTTAGGTAGCTAAAGACATGCATGCCATCTGATATTAGACCTATGCAGTTGGAGCATGAGGCATGTCACTGGCCTTGGCAGCAGTACTCCGTCCACAGTATCGGAGCGGGGGAAAATCAAGGGTAGAAATGTGCAGCCTGATGGTGCTGCAGAGAAAGAGTACGAGTAGGAGCTATCGAACAAGGGCTTGATCCGTCAGACCCTCAATTGAATTGCAAACTGTTAAAGTACCTCAAGGCTCATGAGCTGGCTCTTAAAAACCATAGCCTGGCATGAACGATTATTTTTACTGTAAATGTAGAATTGTATTTTCTAAATTTTAAAAGGGAATCATCCCACTTGATTATACGAAGAAGGTGTAAAGTTGTACTGAACAGAACTATGTTATGAGGACATATAATTTATATTATGAATTACGGGTTTTATGGCCACTTAACAAATGAATGTACATATATAACATTGTTACGGTTTTAATTAACCAAATAATAAAGTTCCTTTATCTTACCTTAAAGAGTACGAGTAGCCTGCATCGCATCCATCGTCAAGCAGGAAAGGCTTCTGACTTGGGATCTTTCCTTCATTTAACAAGGCTGACCGAAGCGTTCAACAGACCTCGTTAAGGGGGCGAACATGGTACAAAACAGAGAGGTGTTTATTCTCGCATTATTTTCGATTACTCTATAAATACAGTAGATGCTTCCAGTGGCGGCTGGTGACATTTGAAAGTGATGGGGCGTAACATTATTGTCTTACTGCACTGCGGCGAGCGAGCCTAGCAAGCGAGTTCGAACAACCTACGGGGGGTTCGGGGGCGTTCTCCCCCCAAGAAAATTTTGAAAAAAGAGTGGACAAACGGTGCATTTTTAAGCAAATTTGAGGAAGCAGGAAGGTTAATAAAGCAATTAGTGCTGGGCCTAATAAACAGATAGATACAAAAGGGGATGATGGACGGAACGTTTGAGCCAATCAAACACTCACCCCCAGTCAACTGATCTGGGTTTAATCCATCATCATTCTTTAGCTCACTCCACCACCCCAGTTCAGACATGACCATATGCAAATCAGTCTGACCCTGTGCCTCATGGGAACAGTCCAGCCCGAACTGCCAAGCCATGTCTTCCCTGGACCGGAAACAAGCATCCCAGGACCGGTTTCTGGCATTTCAGCCGTCATCAGCCAGGCTTGCTTGAATCCAGTGGCAAAGTGAGCAAGGGACCCACGTCTGGGCATACCCCCGCCAACCTAGGGCGACCAAAGCGATACAAAAGGGGATGATGGACGGAACGTTTGAGCCAATCAAACACTCGCCCCCAGTCAACTGATCTGGGTTTAATCCATCATCATTCTTTAGCTCACTCCACCACCCCAGTTCAGACATGGATTAAACCCAGATCAGTTGACTGGGGGTGAGTGTTTGATTGGCTCAAACGTTCCGTCCATCATCCCCTTTTGTATCGCTTTGGTCGCCCTAAGTTGGCGGGGGTATGCCCAGACGTGGGTCCCTTGCTCACTTTGCCACTGGATTCAAGCAAGCCTGGCTGATGACGGCTGAAATGCCAGAAACCGGTCCTAGGATGCTTGTTTCCGGTCCAGGGAAGACATGGCTTGGCAGTTCGGGCTGGACTGTTCCCATGAGGCACAGGGTCAGACTGATTTGCATATGGCCATGTCTGAACTGGGGTGGTGGAGTGAGCTAAAGAATGATGATGGATTAAACCCAGATCAGTTGACTGGGGGTGAGTGTTTGATTGGCTCAAACGTTCCGTCCATCATCCCCTTTTGTATCGCTTTAATAAACAGATAGGTCACTGCACCTCCCCTCCCCTCACTTCACACAGCTTTGCTCTTGTACCTTCACTCAGCTCCACAGAGACCCATGCTCACTCACAGGTGTACACACACTTCTCTACTGGGGATTGCCAAGTAGACAGACAAATACACAACTAACAAGCAGACACATCTCAGTCTTGAAACTGTAAAGCAGAGACACCCAAACGGATCTTATAATAGGAATTATAATGCAGACAAATAGTCACACAGCCTCCTCCCCCCTTCCATCTCAAATGTTCAAGCTTGTACCTCTGAAACACCACGCTGCATTCTAAAAGCCAGGAAGTAGTTAGGGGTATGAGGCATTAAAATATGTTTAAATAAATACAACCATTACTTTTCCATCAACATATTGCACGTTTTATAAAATGGTGCACTGTTAAACAGTCAATACAGGTACAACCCCTTAAGTCTGCCTATTTTCTGCCCATTCTCTGCTACAAGGTTATACCAAATCACTCCACAAACACTGGCAAATATGAAACATTATGCGATTGTATCAGGATCACACCTTGCATCAATGGGGAACTGAGATGGTGTTGATGTACAACTTGTTAGCATTGCAAATAGCAAACGTACTTTGCACAACGACACAGGTGCACAAAGTAAAAATCCTCTCAAGGAACAAAGTCAGATTTTATAAGGGTAAGTACTGCAATGCTAAACCAGTTTAAAATTACGTTCCTATCAAGGAACCACAGCAGTGCCAGATAAAAGTGATAAAAATAGGTGTTGTTAAACTGGTTTACTGAACAATCAATCACGACAGAATGGAAACCGAATGCGCAGAGCTCAAGTATGAGCACAGCAAAAAACCTCGCCAATAATACATTAGCAAATACTTCACAGACCATGGAACAAGACATTTGTTAAATGCCCTCATAAGGCAGCCTGCCTTTTATGAAGTGTTGCTTTTAAGTTAAAGAATCACAACTGCTCTGGTGAGGTTAAAATGTTCGAGGCAGATGTGGAAATACAGATTCTGACCTCAGCACACCAGCTTGCATAAATCAATACCATCGGCGCGACGGATAAAAATCACAAGCAGCCGCTTCCGGGTACCAGTACAAAAGGCGGCAGTACAATCTGTGCGACTGGTTTGTCTGGGTGTAAGCTGTGATCGCTCACTGATGCATTAGTGCACCCGACCCATTCTTACACTCTGTGGAAGCAAACTTCACATGTCCAACCAAAAGAAAGGTAAGACGTAAGAGAAACTGATGCAAATGAAACTCTGCACATTGTTCATTAAAATATATAGCTATTTGGTAAGCAGTGGTGTGAGGGAGACACCGCTCCATCAGTGTGAGAATCGGTGTGAAAGTAAACGCTATGGGTATCTTTCACTCACTGGTCATATCTGTCTGCCCAGGCAGTCTGCCTACTTACCAACTCACACACCAACACGGGCACTCCTCTGTTTATCCATCCATCCAACAACGCATCCGTCCTTCAACCTGATCCCACAAATCCAACTATCTATCCTGCCACTCGCCCTCCTGTCCCTTCACCCACCCATCCATCTATCCGTCCGTCCACCCACCCATCAAGTAACAACTCCGTCCATCCATCCATCCATTAATCACCCATCCAATAACCTCATCCGTTCGGACATCTATCCATCCATCCAGCAACCCCATCCATTCATCCGTCCAGCAACCCCGTCATCCACCCCTCCATCCATCCATCCAGCAACCCCGTCTATCAATTCATGCATCCAGTAAAATGATCAATTCATCCACTTGTATAGATTAACCAGCCTGCCCTCCTTACTCAGTAACGACAATCTCAGCTGCATGCTGTGTGGAAAGTCAGAGGCGCGGCACGTTCTTTTCAGCAGCAAGTGTAACTTTGAACGAAGCTTCACAGAGAATTCTCCTATCAGGGGGTCACCCTAACAACAAGCAGGCTAAAAAACAAAGCTCCTCAAAACACCAGCACACTCCGTTGCTTCCATTTGTGACTGAATAACATCTATCCCAAATTACACCGAGCCTTAAAATGAAACAGTGTTTAATAAGCATGCAGCGCTGGCGTTCCTTTCACACTCCTCAATGTCCATCGCTGAAGGAGTATTTTGCTGACACTACGCAGTACCCAGGCATTCTGAAAGGTCATGCTGCAAATAGCAATCGCCTCAGCGTGTCTGTGTGACTCACCGGCCAAATCTCCAGTCAGAGCACGACACAAGCCAAGATGGACCTCCAAAGAGCAGAAAGACTCTGCATCCTGCTGCAAAATGCAGATTAATAAAACAATAAGCCCCGACGCACCAACACCGAAAACTAACCTGAAGGTGGAGAAATGCTAACTCCAGTTGTGGATTCAAAAGCCTGCGTTTGATACACAAACGTGCTTTCTTTCGTAACGCCCCCACCCCCCTTCCCCACCCACCTCCGATTCATACGGGGTCAGTGCATTATCCCGCCTCTTCAAAGTCAATTTAACAACCAAAGTGGTGTGTTGAAGTGAATGGCTGTTTCGCATCAAACAATTCAGTCGAAAACTTGAAGCATTTTGACAAATCGCGGCACATTTATAACTACTTATAGGCTTCCTACCAAATGAAGAATATTGTCATTAAAAGCACTACAGTACAGAGCAAAACTGTTGTGCGGCTTTTTATGTTGTACTTTGAAGTAACAAGTGCATCAGGGAAAACAAGCCATGTGCATTGAAACATGGATTATTGATTACTTTCCTAGAAAGAGGTGGGCAGGGAAATGTGCGTGTTGGAAGCGAAGGCTGAAATGATCTTCTCTGTAGGTTTTTACGGGTGATCTTTCGCATAATTTACGGGTTTTTGAATACAGCTCTTCCACGCAGTCGTGGCTCGCTCTCGCAATACTCGCAGGGGGGGGGGGGTCGCGCGGGGGTGGGGGGTTTTAAAAATAAAGTAAAAAAACTTAAACTTACCTGACCGGGCGGGTCCGCGCCGCCTCTGCTGTCTGCTCCTGGGCCGGGGTCCGGTGCGTTGGCGCCTTCAAAGTCTTCTGCGTGAGTGGCTGGCAACCCCTCTCAGCCAATCCAGACGCTGCTCCTGGGCCGGGGTTGGCTTGAGCAGGGTCAGTCCCGGCCCATGCGGCATGAAGCAACCCTCGCTCTCCTAAGGGGAAGGCTAGTGCGCATGTTCGGGCTGGTCGTGACTGACTGACTGACTGAATTATTTATTAAGCGCACTATTGCCGAGGCGTCTTGGCGCTGGGGTGTGAAAGGGGTGGGAAGGCCATACCATTCTAGGATTTATCAAATAGCCAAGTTTTTAAAACCTTCCTAAACAGAATCCTGTTGGATTCCTGTCGCATCTGGGTAGGAAGGGAATTCCAAAGCTTAGCGGCTTGGAATGAGAAACCCTTTCCTCCCCATCTGACTCTTTTTGTCCTGGGGAGACATGCCAACCCTAAGTTGCATGACCTGAGTGCCCGCGCTGGCATGTATCGAGGAAAGAGGAGTCCAATGTCAATTGCTCCTCCTCCATAAAAGGCTTTGTGTACTACACACAGGGCCTTGAAGTCCACTCTTCGTCGAACTGGTAGCCAGTGTAGGTCCCTAATGGCGTTTGATGTAGGGTGGTGCTTGGGGAGACCACACAGTAGCCTTGCGGCAGCATTCTGCAGTGATTGGAGTTTGGAGAATTGTTTCACACCAGCTCCCAAATACAGAGCATTACAATAATCTAGTCTGGATAAGATCAAGGCTCCTACAACAGTCTTCCTTAGAGAGAATGGTATAAACGGAAGTATTTTCCTCAGAACCTTGATCATAAAGAAGCAACTTGAAGTAACTTGGTTGATTTGGGGACCATACGATAGATCTTTATCTATCAAAAAGCCAAGGTTCCTTGCCTTAGGCACCGGGATTGGACAGGTGCCTGCTTCTGGAGGCCACCATAGATCATTCCAGATGGAAGGTTTTTGACCGAACTCAACCACCTCCGTTTTCTCTGTATTAAGTTTTAAAAAATTGGTGCTCATCCAGGCCATTACTCCAGTAAGACAGTTAAGGAATCGTTCTGCCGTTATTTCAACGCTATGCGTGAGTGACACAACTAGCTGTGTGTCATCAGCATACGAAACTAACATCAGGCCATGATCTTTTATGAGATTCGCTAATGGCGTGACATATAAATTAAACAACGTGGGAGACAACGCCGATCCCTGGGGGACTCCACAAGGGAGGTAATACTCCTCTGAATGGAGACCGTTCCAGTGTATTTGTTGAACCCTAGAGGCTAAGAAAGACGAAAGCAGGGTTAGTGCCATATCATTGATCCCGACTGTTTCCAGGCGGTGCAGTAACACCCCATGATTTACGGTGTCAAACGCCGCCGTTAGGTCGAGTAGGATCAGGACGGCTCTCCCACCTGAATCCATCACCTTACGGATCTCTTCTGTGGCCATGATTAAGGTCGACTCTGTTGAGTGACGTGATCTGAAACCATGCTGAGTGGAGTCCAGAATATTATTTATTTCCAGATATTCCATCAACTCCAAATTCATGGCTTCTCAAGAACCTTAGCAGGCAGGGGGAGACAAGATATGGGGCGATAGTGTTTGGTCTGCAAGGGATCTAATGAGTCTTTTTTTAAGATTGGTTTGATGCATGCCTTTTTCCATAACTGTGGAAAAACCCCATGTGTCGTAAAAATGACCAGCCCAAAAACAAACATGCGCACTATTGCGCTGTCACTCAACCCTGAGAGTGCTGCCGCAGGCCCACCCCCTTCAGCGGCCCTTGTTCTACTTCCGACGCTAATTCCAATCAGGAGTCCTGATTGCTGCAATTAGTGTCAGAAGTAGAACGATTTCTAAATGGGGCCGTGGCATTAGTGTATCAATGCCCCAACGCCCCAATGGACGCACCGCCACTGGATGCTTCCTGTATATTTTAGGAGTGGTGACAAAGTAAATAGTGAAGAATGGTGATAACATTTTGTTTATGTCCAAGTACTTTATATTCCTTCATTTAAGTATTTCTTCAAAGTTGTAGTACTCATGGACAATAGAAACTAGGTCCATTGAAGGAATATACATAGTTCAAGCAAGGCATGTGTAATAAAATATAAACATACAAACAAGTACAGACATATTTTTCAAACATGCAATACCTCGAACAATAGGCTGGTTTGTACAGGCATGCATGTTATCAGTCAGTGTCCATTATGTATGTTATGCTGTCCATCCAGTCTCTGATAATGTTATATCACTCATCCATGGTATTGCATCCCATCTCAGTTGGGCAACAATTCAATATCTTGTACTGCGTTTTGGGGCATGTGTAAGATGTTTTGTTACTCTACAACGTTATATTGCTGGTCCATGGTATTAAGTCCTATTTCATTTTAGTTGCAGAGGTCTATCAATTTACACTCCATTCTTTGTAGGTACTCTCAGAGGTCTCTCCTCTCTCTGTTTTTTCCATCTCAATCACATGCCAGCAAATGTCCTCTTCAGTACGCCCGTTCCCAAGTAAGCGTGTTACCAATGGTGCAGAAGTAACCTTGCATCAGTTTGGCATATGGAGAAGTTCACATATACACAATATACTGTACACCAACTATATTGAATTGCAATTCCGAAAATATTTTCAATTCTGTTTTATATTGTTGTGAGTGAAAGGTTTGGTGTTAAATGTATGTTGACATGCCAAACATTTTCTGCATTTGTATGCCCAATTAAACCTGATACCTAAAACACATAAAAGGTGATGGGAGGAATCTTTGCAATTTGTCTAACCACTGACAATCGCTCGGGGTAGCATCCTAACCCATTGTTCTTTTGCTCACCATGCCACCTCCGTTTGGACCCAGCCATATGCAAATCAGTCTTGACCCTGCTCCTCATAGGAACAGTCCAGCCCAGCCCAAACTGCCAGGCCGTATATTCGGCTGATACGCCCATTACTAGAGCGAAACCGGTCCTGGGTTGCTTGTGTTCTGGTTCAGGGAGGATCTGGTTTAGTTGTTCAGGCTGGACTGTTCCAACTGGCAAGGATCAAGAAAGATTTGTAAATGGCTGGGTCCAAAATGAGGTGGCACGTTGTGCAAAATAACGGTAGACTGGTATGCAGCCGCAAGTAATTAGCAGTGGCTGAGATTAATTCAAGCATTCCTCCCATCACTTTTTGCATACTTTAATTTGTCTCCCTAAGTAGGATGGGTATGCCCAGACATGGGTCCCGTGCACACTGTGTCACTGGAACCAAGCTGTACCCAGCTGATGAGCACTAACTAGTTCAAACCGGTTACTAGGTTGCTTGTGTTCTGGTTCAGGGAGGACCTGGCTTGGCAGTTCAGGCTGGACTGTTACAATTGGAGCAGGGTTAAGACTGATTTGCAAATGACTGGGTCCAAACAGAGGAGCCATGGTGTGCAAAATAACAATGGACTGGGATGTGGCCTGAGTAATTTCCATTGGCTGAGATTAATTCAAGCATTCCACCCATCACGTTTTTTTGTATACTTCAATTATGCCTGGTAGGTCTAGTGCCGTAACTATGGAGTTCTTTTCTATGATTTGTATTTCACTGGCATGCACAATGTGGTCCTTGAGGTTGTGACCAAGTTTGTAGCCAAACACAGAAGGTCCAGAGCAAGGTTACCATCTCATGAGATATTCCAATGCTTTTTTTGTGTTTAATAAGCTTTATTATGTAAGTAACAATTACATAAGAATAGGCCATGAAAAAACAATATATCTGTAGTGAAATAGAAAAACAGACAATAAAGCAGAGTAGAAAGCTGTTTTCATTTTAGCAATAATAAAGGAAAAAGGGGGAGGGGAAGAAAGGAAAAGAGGGGGTATATAATACAATTCTACAATTGAAGATCATGAGAGTAAATTATAGACTTATTAAACCTATTAAACCTATACTTATTAAACTTATCAAAGAGGCAGGCAAACACTCAAAACATAAGAAATGCAATATAAGAAAAGGGAAAATAGTGTAGGGGAGAAAACAGGGATTATAATGATCTATGGAGGCTGGAAATTCTCAGAACGATTACGTGATACATGAATTGAAATCTTAGGTAAATAATTGGTTAATGATGACCAAAATAAATCCCTATTTACATATGGATTAACAGAGGAGGCAAATGCAATATCTAATCTATGGTAATGACAAACCTTGTTCCACCAGGATTTCACTGAAAGTTTAGTTGAACATTTCCAATTAAGTGAGATTTGCTGGAAAGCTGAGGCCAACATCAAATCAAATAAACCCTTCTCATGTAAAGACAATCCCAATGAATCTGATAAACTACCTATAAAGACATTAATGTTTGATAAAGGAGTCTGCAGGTTAAAAATAATTGAGAGGTGCTTCCAAACATCCTTCCAAAAGGGAGCAACAGCAGGGCAAGAAAAAAGAAGGTGCATCAGATCAGATCAGCCAAAGGACATTAACAGGACCAGCAAGCCTCATCATTAGAATGTGTAAACTTACCTATGGATGAGGGTGTTAAGTATAATCTGTGATAAAGAAAGAACATGGACTGAGTAGTGGAGGCATATCCAGAGATCTTCAAAGACCTACCCCATAGTTTGTTCCAAAAATCTATGCTCCAATCACAGCCCAAATCCGCCTCCCAGGCAGCCTCTATCTTAGATTTAGAGCAAACAAGATCAAGGGAAAGAAGAAGGTTATAGATCAAGGAAACTTTGGGAAATGTAGTCAATACTTTGAGTAGTGGATCTGTTATGGGAATGGGTTCAGTAGAGGGTAGAGAATAAAAAACATCTAGGATTATTGCCGTACGAGTAGAAATTTTGTGCCAGAACGAGCGCTGGCATTTAAAGGTGTTTTTAAATTGAGGGAAGGGGCATGGAGATAAGCCATCAAACATATCCTGAACCCATATAATCCCCTTAAGCCTCCAGGATTTCCAAAAAAGAGGTCTGTTATTGAAGGTAATGAGACGATTGTACCAAAGGGGAGAGTGAAGGAAAGTATTCCTAGAGATCATTTCCAATCGATAATGAGGTTTTAATAATGAACAAGTGTGTTTAAATAATGGAAGAGAGGTAATATTGACCTTTGTTGAGAAAGCAAGGACTGCCTTAATAGAAAAGGGTGCAAGTAAGGATCGTTCAATTGTGACCCATAAAGGTGTAAAGGGGGAGACTTTGGAAAGGAGCCATTTAGAAGCTAATCGAAGACAAAAGGCCTTATGATACAGTCGAAAATCGGGAAAATTCACTCCTCCCATAGATTTAGGTTTACGAAGCTGTGACAAGAAAAGTCTAGATTTTTTAATGTTCCATAAAATTTTAGAGAGGAGGGAGTCAATTTTTTATAATAGATATTTGGGATGGGAATCATAGACAAAAAAATATATAATAAAATAGGAGTAATCATAATTTTAATAGAATCAAGCCGTCCCCACCAAGAAAGTTAGAGAGGGTTCCAGGAGGAGAGAAGTTTAGAGATACGATCTAGCACATCCTTCATGTTAATTTTAACTGAATCTAATATGGAGTTGTTAAACCAAATGCCTAAGTATTTGATTTTAGAACTGTTCCAACGGAAACCAGTGGCATCAAAGTGCTGTTTAAAACAAAATTTGGTGATGGGGGAGAATTTCTGTCTTGTCAGAGTTCATTTTATAACCTGAAACAAGGGAGAAATCTGAAGTTTCTTGCAAAAGAGGAGGGATAGAAGTTTCGGGATGAGATATAAAGAGTAAGATATCATCCGCATGGGCAGATAATTTCAAATGTTGATCACCATATATAAAACCAGAAATGGACGAATTCTGGCGGTTATGTGATAAAAAGGGTTCAAGTGATAAAATAAAAAGGAGGCGCGAAAGGGGGGAACCTTGACGTACACCGCATTGAAAGTTAAAAGATTGAGAGACAAGACCATTAACTGCTACGGCAGCTTTAAGAGCTGAATGTAACCAAGATATCAAAGAAATTAATTTAGGACCAAAACCATGCCAATGAAGGGCTTTAAATAAAAGGACCAGTTAACTCTGTCAAAAGCCTTTTCTGCATCAATAGAGACTGCAGCAAGAGGATATGAAAGAGATGAGGCCTTATTTAAAACATTAAATAATAAACGAGAGTTGTCAGATGTTAATCTACCTTTAACGATACCACATTGCTCTAAACCAATTAGTTTCGGTAAAAGAGGCTCAAGACATAACGCAAGCAATTTGGCAAAGATTTTATAATCTACATTTACAAGGGAAATAGGACGATAATTTTTACATTGTTTGGGATCGCGGCCATCTTTATGGATTAAACAGATTGTAGCATCTCAGAAAGTACCCTGTGCCATACCATTAGTGTGTAAAAATTGAAAAAGTTATAGAAGTTTTGGAAAAAGAAGATGTGAGAAATGTAGAAAAAATTCTACCGTAAAGCCATCTGGACCTGGTGTTTTATTTTTCTTAAGAAGATTTAAGGATTGAGATATTTCTTGGATAGATAGATCAGATTCTAGAGGACTAAAGTCAAGGTCCACATGAGATGAAGGTGGAACATGATTAAGATATGACTCAATAGAAGAGGGAAGTGATGAATGAATAGAATCTATCAAAACACGTTCTTTCCGAGATTTAAGATAATTCGCCAGGAGTTTGCCAACTTTATTACGTCCGCCATAATACCGAGCGCTCGTTCGGAGTAGAACAGATGAGGCGTTATCAGTAGTTGTTTTATTAAAATTGAGTTTAGCACGAACAAGCTCCTGTAAGGAAGAATCAGATGAGGATGTATAGAAATGATGCTCTAGACCAGAGGTCTTCAAACTTTTCGATGCCGAGACCCCCCTGTCGAAATTTTCAAGAGTAAGGACCCCCTCCTGGCAAAAATGTCTAAACCTATAGACGGGGCTACTGACATTATGAGGACCTAATTATGCGGCAGGTTCGACTAAATTGTGTGGTAAGAAAATGTAAATAATGCTTTATGATGCCGCATATTTTGATATAGTATTGCTTCATTATTTAGACATTTTTTACACACAGTAACACTGAGGAAAGATTTCACCTCGTCAGTACCAGTTTATAACCAAAATACCGCAATAAACAACAGAAAGATGTCTAGTCAACCTTTGTGAAGGGCCTTCACTCCGCAGGAATACATGTTGCCACATTAAAAGCTCACCTGGCCCTAGCCAGGAGCAGCAAGGGTCCCTTAAAACCCTGGCGGTCTTGTGCAGAGTTAAGTAGTTTACCCACGCCTCTTTCCTCCCACCCCCTCCCTTCCATCCCTCTCTCCTCTCCCAACCCCGGATCCCTCTCTCACTTTGCAGGCCATTTTCTTTCACCCCTGTTTACAACTTCTGAACTCTCCCTATTCAACCTCTCACTTCACGTTTAATCACTTCTTGCCATTCTGTCTTTTCACTGCCCTCATCTCCAACAGTCTTTTGCATTTATCTCATGGCCTCTCTGGCCCCGTCACCTCTCTCGCCCCTCAGCACTTCTCATTCACCTCAAGTCTATCCCTTCAAATTTCTGTCTATTTGTATCTTACACCGCTCCAGTCCCCCCATTCATCTTTCACATCTCCCCTTTGTTCTTTCACACCTTCTTGAAACAACATCCCTCTCCCCTGTTACCTCAGCACCCATCCCAGTACTCCCTCTCTTCCCCTATCGCTGCTGTCTCTCACCTATGTCGCATATTTATTTATTTATTTATTAATTTGTAGAGCGCCTGGTTACACCACCAGTGTGTCCCCGCGCTGAAGACATACTCTGGGGGGAGATAGCTGTCATCCACCTAAACTGCTATGCTGTGTAGAGCTCCTTAACCTGTACGTCTATCTGGTTTGCCTGAACAGCCATGTTTTTAGCTGTCTACGAAAACTGCTTTCGCATGGTTCTGTTCTTAGATTTAGTGGTAGGGCATTCCACATTATGGCTGCACGGTACCTGAATGAGCGAGCTCCCATTCTAGCTCTGAATATTCTCGGTACAGTGACCTGTGCCATCCCCATAGACCTTAGGTTCCGTCTTGGGATGTAGTGGGTTATTAGCTGTTGCAAATATCTAGGGCTTTTCTTTGCTAGAATACGATGGCAGTGGCACATTGCCTTAAAAGCGATTCTCTTTTCTACCGGGAGCCAATGTAGGGCTATCAATGCTTTCCTCGTATTCGCTCTTCTTGGCAGGCCCAGTACCAGCCGTGCCGCTGCATTCTGTACTCTTTGTAGTTTGGCAAGATCCCTTTTAGTAGCACCTAGGTAAAGTACATTCCTGTAATCTAGTTGTGAAGTTATTACTGCATGTACTATAGTTTTCCGGGATTTCGGTGGTAGTAGGTCTAGGACCTTCCTCAGAATTTTCATATTCCCATAGCATTTGCCTGCTACCTTCCGAATCTGACTTTCAAAAGTCAGCTCGGGGTCAAGCCATATACCGAGGTTTTTAACTTCTGATTTGGGGAGAGGCAGTTGGCCTAGAGTTTCAGGCCACCATGCGTGTGACCATAAGGATGGCGTTCTGCCTACTACCATGACCTCCGTTTTGCTCCCGTTCAGCTTGAGGCAGTGATTAGACATCCAGTCTGCCACCTCTTCTAAACATTTGGAGAACCGGGTCGCTGCCTGGCCCCTGTCTTGTGCTAGCATCATAATTAGTTGTGTGTCGTCAGCGTAAGAAACAATTGACACCCCATACTTCTCCACACACTCGGCCAATGGCCCCACATAAATGTTAAACAAGGTAGGGCTCAGGATCGAGCCCTGTGGGACCCCTTGAGCCAAGGGAGTCTTCTTAGACAGATGGGTTTGTTGAGCAACTTGGAAGCTTCGTGTGGAGAGAAATGATGTCAACCAACTCAATGCCCTACGCCTTATGCCACACGTCTCTAGTCTTTGGATAAGAAGCTTATGGGAGATAGTGTCAAATTCATCAAATTCTCTTTTTACATCAGAAATCATCTCTCAGCCATCTTCTCTCACAGTTTAACAGTAACCCACCTCTGTGCCCTCACCTTTCGCACACACTCACCTCTACTCTTGCGTTTCTGCACATCCTTCGGCACTTCACATTTCTCCTCATCTCTGACCTCTTAAATGGAATTCTCTCGTTCCCTTGCTGTCCTCTATCATCCTGTCTCCTCTCACCCTCTCATCTCTCCTCACCGAGCATACGGGTCGGTTTGTAGTATAAACCGACCTGTATGCTCCTCTCGGCCTGTGCCAATCTTCTTATTGTTCCCTAATTCAGGAAGGCACGAATTGTCGGTCTCGCTGTATTGGTGCAGGCCGCACAGTTTTGGAACTTGCACCCTCCTTTGCTTCGCTCCACCAACTATCTATTATCCTTTAGGGAGCTATAAAAACCTGGCTCTAAGCCCTGTAGGTTACCCCATTTGGCTGGTTCTCCTTCCCCTTCTGTTTGTTTCTCATTTGCCATTTTAGGCAGCAGATGGTTATTAGCCCCAGGACACCTTTTGGTAACAATAGCGCACTACAAATGGAAATAATAATAGGCAGAACTGTGACCGGGAATGTGCGACCCCCTTTCTATCACTCCACGACCCCCCTCGGGGTCGCACCCCACAGTTTGAAGACCCCTGGTGGGTGTAGAGCCATTACCAAGGTGGTCGCCGCTCGATTATTTGAAAAACAAGGTGAAATTTCTCTTAAAATAGGAATTGTGTAAGTGCCCCGCACCCCATGGGTCACACTGCAGCCAATTTGCGCACCCAATATATAATCGCGATTTGTGCCTCGAGTGTTTTGTACTGGGCACACAATTTTCTTACTGACATATATAACTTTTAGAAGACTGTGCTGAAAATGCACTGTGTTGTCCTATTTTTTCCTACACTTCCTGGGAAGAGACCCTTTTCCCCCCATTAATGACCTTGAGAATGTCAGGCTTGCTCACTATGTTTGCTTGTAGCAATTTGTAGCTAGTATCGAAACCACCTGGGCTGTTTTGGGTTCCCTGTCCATCAGTGAGTACATTAGATCATACTGATGTACTAAATTACATTTAATAAAGGTAATCGTTTTTAAATATGAACATTCATGAAGCCCATCATGCCTTCGTGATGACGTCATTAGTTTAACAAGGAGACAAGTCAATTTGGCATGCCCACATGACTAAATAAGCAGAATAATTTTAGTATAAGGTAGTAATATTATTGTCTAATAAATCTGGTTAGTACTTGCCCTCAGCTGAATGACTTCAAAGTGCTCTCAAATGTGATGGCAGCCTGGTAAAGTGATTTACCCAAAACCACACAATCTGATCAAGCAAGGAAGCTGAGATTTTGATCCCAACTTCCCCACTCAAACATTGCACAAATCAGCCATTGTGTGGATATCCGCTTCTCTAATATTAAACACCATAGACAAAGCTCTTGGTTTGTATTTCTGCGAGTAACTTTGCCCAGTGTTGTCAGTAACTTGCATGTTGCATCAATATGACGTAAAAAAATGTTTCCTAAGAAAAGGACAAAGTTAAGGGTAATAGCAATCAAACAGAACTATTTGGAAAGTGTCAACACTTCACTGAAAGCAACTATATACATTAGCATAACAAGGACGTTTAAGAGATCCCACGGAGCTCTGACAAGCATTCCCAAGGACAGGCGAAGCACCGCCTGGCTGTACAAAAACTACCTCGGCTGCAGACAAACACGGAGGCACACTTTCTGCATTTAAACTCCCGGAGCAAGTAAAAGCAGTAAAGTACCCGTGGGGGCAGAGAGGAGTGTGGCACTTACTGCACAGGAACAGAACTGCAGGCGGTCACCACTGCCTGACACTGGTTTCAAGAGCCTGCTTTCCATGTGGCCACTCACTGCCTGTTGCCTCGGACTTCTGCTGGACTTTCGGCCTGATTTCTATGGTCCTTGACTTGGAGACTTGGGACCTCGCTTTCACCTACGCTATTTTCTCGTATTTGACCCCTGTATTGATGCAGAAAGGAAGACACCTCCTGCATTTGGTAGGGGCGCACTTTCGAGCATGAAAAAAACTGCACTTCAGCAGAAAGGAAACAATATCTGTTGAGCCGAAAAAAATTGGAAAACTGCGGAATTAAGCACACCCTGCAAGTTTGTGTGCAATCTACACATCTCCAGCATTACGTCATTCCCAATTTGAAGAAACATCCCATTTGGGTTACGGAAATGTTATTTAGGTACCAGATGACAATTCATTCGGCACTGTCACTTTCAGCAACAGTTGGCTGAAAACGTAGAGGGTCCTCTCCCCCATTCCCACGAACACCAGCTCAACCTACAACAATGACAAAAATTCCACTGCAAAAAAAAAAAAGTCTTATTGGTGTGATGGTCAAAATCGCAAACTTTTGTTTCCGGTCATTCCTCACACGTCCTCTGAAAAGAAACCTCTCTCAACTACCAAAACGCAAAAAAAAAAAAAAAAAAGCAGCTTAATTCAAAGCTCAGCGTACAATAGTGTACAGCAACACTGAATACACTGGGTGCTTCACGGAACACGACCACAGCAGCCTTGAGACACTTGACTTTTTATTTTCTGCAAAATCCTTCAGTGTGACCGGTAATGTGCGACCCCCTTTCTATCTCTCCACGACCCCCCTGGGGTTCGCGCCCCACAGTTTGAAGACCCCTGCTCTAGACGTTTAATATTAGCTAGCAAAATCTTTTGCTGATCAAGTGTTTCTTTTTCTTGGATACGTAATCTATAATAAAGCCATGAGCTGTAGCTTTAAAAGTATCCCAAAGCAGTGAAGGAGAGATATCAGAAGATGAATTTAAAGGGAAAAATTATTTTGTAAAAGAAATGAAAGAGGAAGAGAAAAGTGGATCCTGCAAAAGGGAATTATTAAACCTCCATCTAGAAGACTTGGGCTGTGAGCGGAGCAAGTCGAAATCAGCAACAACCGGGGCATGATCAGAAATGACAATGGGTTCAGTTGAGGCGGAAATAAGGTTCTGTGTAATGGCAGAAGAAAGAAAGAAAAATATAGTCCAATCGTGTCAGAGTGCCATGTGGGGGAGAGAAAAAAGAGAATTCTGAGTTGTCAGGGTTACAGAGTCTCCAGGCATCTACAAGATGAGTCTGAGATATTATGTTTTGACATTGTTTGTGGGTCTTGTGGGGGATGAAACGGACTTGGGATTGTCGATCAATGAAAGGGTCCATAACTTGGTTACAATCACCACCCAAAATAAAAAATTAGTCTTTATGTTGAATGCATTTTTTTGTGATATTAGGCCAAAAGTAAGAATCCGGTTGAGTTGGAGCATAAATATTAAAAACTGTAAGAGAAATATTGTTAATGAGCCACTTAACTAATAACCATCTACATTCTGAATCAGCTTCCTTAGAAATAACAGAACATTTCAAACGTTTATGAACTAGAATAATTACACCATTTTTCTTCGTGGTCGTAGGAGATACTAAGACTAAACCCACCCACTGCCTTTTAAGTTTCAAAGCTTCTGACTCTGTCAAATGAGTCTCTTGCAATAAAACTAAGTCAGGATTATATGTAGCTAAATGGGATAGTATTCTCTGCCTCTTTATGGGATTAATAAAACCTTTTACATTCCATGAGAACTTTGAATGTAAATAGAATGAATTAAATATCACACGATGAACATTGATGCAAAGAAAGAGGAAGAAAATTGAAAAAAGAAGGTTATAGAATAAAATCTCCAACGAAAACAAAAAGAGAAAGGGAAGAATAGAAGAGAAGGGAGGAAGAAGAAGGAATAAGAGCGATAATAAGAGAAGATAGTACATATCATACAGAAAATGACGACTGTAGTACATACCTGAAGGGGAAACAGTGAAAAACTAGGACTGGCGGCAGACGACAAAGACGGCACAACCAACAAGGGAGACGAACTACGTCGGGAGATCGAAAAAGGAGACAAGGTTATGGAAACGGGTATGAGGGAGTTCAAACGATCTGTGATAATGATAAAGAACAAAAAGTTACAAACTAGACAGTTATAAACAGATAAACTACCAGAACATAACCTGCAAAAGAAATGATTGAGGGTTAGAATGAACTTTACAAGAGTCTTTAAAAAAATCTGAGAAACTTTCATATAAGAGTCATGTTATTGAAGGAGGACCAGCTGTATCCATGGTGGACGTAGAATGTAGGTGAAGAAACTTCCGAAGGTCTGCAGGGTCTTCAAAAGTAGAGGTGTTGTTTTGAAAAGTTACTTTGAACATGCATGGATGGAACAAACCATAACGGGCACCCATGGAACGCAAGGCTGGTCTGAGATCCAAAAATTCCTTCCGTCGTTTAGTTGTTGCTGTAGATACGTCCTGGGATAAGAACACCTTAGAACCTGACCATGTTAATTGTTTCTTAAGTTTGTCCACATTTAGGACTTGCAAAAGGTCCATGAATTGTAAGAAAAGAAGAATCACGCCACGGGATCTTGAGGGAGCGGATGCAGAAGGGAGGCGAGGGCCCAGCCTGTGGGCACGCTGGATATTCAGAGAGGTCGAAGCAGGAAGGTCCAAGAGCTTTGGAAGAAAGGAAGTGAAAAAGGTCACAGGGTCATTTCCCTCGATACCTTCAGGAAGACCATACAGACGCAGATTATTGCGCCTGTTTCTGTTCTCCAAATCCTCAGCAGATTTCTTCAAGAGGGTCACCTCCTTCTCCAGAGATGAAATTTTTGTAGAAGAATCTTGAAGGTGGCTGACGTGCTGTTCCACCGTGGATAGCCTGGAATCAATCGTAAACCATTTGGTGTCCAATACCTCTAGGCGTGAATTGGTTTCCTCTATAAATGGGCGTAAAGCACATATTTCCTCTAGAACAGTGTCTAAAGACACAGGCGAAGCAGGCTTCACCGGAGAAGGAGGAGGATCTTGTTTGAGTCTTTTATTAGTAGATGAGGGCGAGTTTAATTTTGAAGGCACAATGGATGAAGAAGCTGCCCTGGAGGAATTAGAGTGAGCCATACTGACAGAGTTGTGTAAGTTATCCATAGGTGGTGCCACAGAAGCTGAGTACGTCACAGGCAGACTAGTAGTAGACTTTTTGGTAGAGTGTAACAGATGATTGGATCTGCCCATGAAATAAGAAGTTACAGTCAATCCAGCGTGAGAGATAAATAAATAAGTTTGTTCTCTCCTTAATGAAGATCAAAAAAAAAAAAAAGACCTGTGGCGAGAAAAATGCCCCTTAAAAACAGCTGGAGCAAGATGTTGTGGATTAAAGATGCAAGACCCAAAAGCAAATGTGCAAGAACAGGACCTTATGCAACGAGCGGAGCTGAGAGGAAAAAATCCAGTCAGGAGAAGAGGCAAAATGGCAGCCGGAAAGCAGGAAAAGGTGTCCCACGACGTCTCACATCACCAGCATTAGGGAAAAGGGTCCAAAACACAGCCTCATAATCAGGGGATGTACCGCTTCAGTGAACTCCCCATTTAATCTAAAAAGCGGCACTGGAACCGCCAAAAAACCCTGGAGATCTCCCGACGAGGGCGGAGCTCCGAGTTCAGGCAGCCATCTTGAATGGCGCCGAGCGCCCCTCCCCAAGATATTCCAATGCTTTATTAATGCTTGTTAATGATATTTACAATTTAGTTGCTACAGGGATTTAAAGTCCATACACAAACTAGATTATCTGTTACTTTTTTAGATTTTGGTGACAACAGTTCTTCTGTGGATGAGATCTAGGCCCTCTTCATGGGTGCCTTCACAATTTTGCGGGGTAACTCCTCTTCTTATGGTGGTGTTTGAGGATAGTTGCCTCTGCAAAATAGCCATAATTGAATGTGCAGTTTGGTCGAAGACTTAAAAACTGCCCCAAGGGGTAACCATCCGTCAGGGCTCTAGGATGGAAACTTCGGCATTTTTTATAATGTGCACTGCGCAGGTGGCACCTCTGCCTGCATTTTAAAGTTTGGCAGATATTCCCCTACAGGTGGTAACAGTGGGAGATACCATTGGCCTACAGGGGAATGCCTTGGGAGTCCCTGGACCCTATTTCCCATTTCAAGGGCTGCTGTCGGGTGATGCACCATCTCTGTGCCACATCTCTATGGTGTAATTAGTGTGCTTCCTAAGTCTCTTTCCCTCTGTGCCTACGTCTGTAATATAGCAATGATGCAGAGGCAATGGATTTCCTCATTTTTATGGGGCCGTAGCCTATTCCAAATGATGAAATGTCGCATTGAGATCAAGCTGGCGCTTATTCAGTACCAGATGATCGGTATTACAGAAGGGGGTCTCTCAAGCATCTTCAGTAATACCAAAGTGCTCCAGGAGGTGCAAAAAGTGGGCACAAACTCTTGTCGAGCCTCTGGGATGCTGTCTATAAAACAGCCCCAGGTTGTCAGTAAAATCTGCAGGATTTTTTCAGCTGTCTGGCATGCTGGAGATGAAGTGGAGTCTGTTCTCTTGCACTTTTCCTGCATTAGTGCAGGTGTGTTTAGGAAACCTGAGCTCCTCATTCTGCACAGTTACTAAGCCTGGGTGCTTTAGTGATTATTTTACCTTTTTAAACCTATGGTTCAAGGTTTTCAAGCTGTCATGAAATGTTGCATGCTGCGATTGAAAGCAACAAACTGAAAACGTTTCAGAAAAAGGATACTTCTGCCACCCCTTAGAGACCAGGGGCACAGTTAAATAACTGTGAGATAAAATGGGCACTAACAACAAACCACGTCCCGAGTCATTAACAGATTTTTCAGGGAACAGGCTGTACAGCTGGTTCTTGTGCTGCCAGCCCAGTATAATGCAAGAACAACATGCCTTGGCTGCTTAAAGTGCTGTGTTTTAGTGCTAGTGAGGTGTCAATGATATTTATTTTAGTGTGCTGTAAAGTGGTCACTTGTGTTAGTTGGTATTGTGGTGAGGTTTAAAGTGAGCTTGTATGGTACAGAATCATATGTTCTAGAGTCACCTGCACTGTAGTTTTCATTCTACTTGGCATGACTGTCTATTATATGCAGCTGCACTACCACTATGACACGGCTACATCAAGAAGGTACCCTGAAGCAAATGCTCTCTAAGCCAAACAAAGCGATACCAAAGGGGGATGATGGACAGAGCGTTAGAGAAAATCAAACACTCACCCCCAGTCAACTGATCTGGGTTTAATCCATCATCATTCTTTAGCTCACTCCACCACCCCAGTTCAGACATGGCCATATGCAAATCAGTCTGACCCTGTGCCTCATGGGAACAGTCCAGCCCGAACTGCCAAGCCATGTCTTCCCTGGACCGGAAACAAGTATCCTGGGACCGGTTTCAGGTTCATAACCCTCATCAGCCAGGCTGATTTGCTCTAATGCTCCATCCATCATCCCCTTTGGTATCGCTTTGTTCGCCCTAAGTTGGCAGGGTATGCCCAGACGTGGGTCCCTTGCTCACTTTGCCACTGGATTCAAGATAGCCTGGCTGATGAGGGTTATGAACCCGAAACCGGTCCCAGGATGCTTGTTTCCGGTCCAGGGAAGACATGGCTTGGCAGTTCGGGCTGGACTGTTTCCATGAGGCACAGGGTCAGACTGATTTGCATATGGCCATGTCTGAACTGGGGTGGTGGAGTGAGCTAAAGAATGATGATGGATTAAACCCAGATCAGTTGACTGGGGGTGAGTGTTTGATTTGCTCTAATGCTCCGTCCATCATCCCCTTTGGTATCTCTAAGCCAAACAAGCCAGAACACAACGGAAACTGTGCATCTTTAGTCTGCAGAGAATGTTTTGTAATTATTATGAGCACCCAAACATGTTAAAACCTTAGCATTTCCGAAATTCAACATTGTGCCAAGATGTTTCACTGCAGGGCAGAGTGCAAGGATTCCAGGTAAGGAGGAACTCCACCTATCTTCCATCAAACACAGCAAATGTACCTGAGGCTGCCTTATTAGCGACCATATTAATCCTATCCGTGCTGAAGAATTGATTGTGTATGCCCAGACACCATTTTTGTAGCTCTGAATCCCGAATGACAAGGCCTGCTGTGTGGCACAGCACGCAAATAATGTTAGTCCCTTTCCAGGAAATGTGTTGTCACATACCCACGAAATCTGATATCTGCATTCTTTCTACAGGTAAACACTTCCTTCTCACACAGACTCCCTTGTGGTAAAGTTTTTTTTTTAAAACAATGTATGTTTGAAAATAGTATCCAAACAAAGCATGTTACTTTTGAGTTTCACCTGGGTTTTTATAGTGACATCTGGGGATCTGTTTATTTCCTTAATTCTGTCTCTATATCAACCTGTTCCTTTATATAGCGCGCAGATTGTCCACTTCGTAATGCAGTGATAAACCGGTTATTGATGAAAGTCTAAGTCTGTCCTACGAGATCTCAATGTAAAAGTGTAGCTTAAATGCAGGCAAAATCAGTAAGTACTTTAATCATTTAGCTATTTTAGCAGTTGGAAACTATTCCTCTAAAACATGCTGCCCTCATAGGTTAATAACTGAAGCCAGAAAGCAGTACTGTGCATCTCGCCTCAATCAGAGGCCTACATGTGCCCCAGATTGCAGTGAGCAGAGTCCAGGAAGTGGTAAGGAGGCAGACTCGTGCTGTCTCTTTCCTAAAAAAGTTTAAAAAACGATTTTCCCTACCTGTGATTGCATCATCTTATTTTTTTCTTTTTAAATTTCTTTAACTGTCTTTGCCTGTGGTTCTTACAGTTTAAAACTGTAGTTTTAACTTGCCAGTGATTGCATAATTTATCCCATGTTTTTGTGTTTAAACTTGTGTTTTTTCCTGCCTGTGACTGCTTCCATTTAACCTGTTGAATTGTGGGATTTGCAGTCCAAACTCTATAGTTTTTCCCTCTCCTTCCCTGTGACTATCAGTTTTTCCCTCCAAATGTCTCCTTTGCTCTGTGCTAAGACCTGTATGTTAAGCAGTGCACCCCCAGCGGCCATCTTGTGTTAACAAGTCACTGAAACCAGCCCCCCCGCTTCCCTCCTGAGACAGCAGTAATGTGCTTTAAGCTGTTTAAACTGTGTTTAATAGGGACTGTGCACTTCGTTTTTTGGCCAGGAGAGGGAGTAAAGTTTTATACAAATAGTGTTGTTAGAGGACAAGTTTGTTGGGGCCTTACCTGCAGAAGTCCAAAGTGTGGATTGAGCCCGTCTGTCTCCTAGGAGATTTCTGAATAGAGAAGCAGCTTCCAACTCCCTGGCCAGCAAACCTTGTCTGAGGTAGCTGGGACCTTATATAGTCTGATATTGTTTGGTACATGTGTACACTGATTGGTGGTTGTATCTGATGTTTCTATTGGATTAGGGTTAGTGTCCTCATTGGTTGGGTATTTGAGGGTTCTGATTGGTTTCTGGGTCTTTGATTCAATCAATGTAGGGTTGGGACTAGGGCTAGGGTTAGTATTTCTATTGGAAGTAAGGACTAGGGCTTCCTGTGTTATTGGTTGTTGGGACTAGGGTGGGACTAGGGCTAGGGTTAGGCCTTTAATTGGAAGTAGCGATTAGGGCTTCTGGTGTGATTGGTTGCTGGACTAGGTGTGGGACTAAGAGTAGGGTTAGGCTTTCTATTGGAAGTAGGGACTAGGGCTTCCTGTGCCATTGGTTGCTTGGACTAGGGTTGAGACTACTGGTAGGGCTAGGGCCTCTATTGGACATAGAGATCAAGGGTTTTTGAAACTGATTGGGTGCTTGGACTAGGGCTAAGATTGGCTGTAAGGTCCTCATCTCTTATCGGTTCTAGATTTTAGGGCTAGTGCTGTAATTGGATATTGTTAGGGCTAGGGTTCCCATTGGCTGAAGGGGTCACCTGACTACTAGGGCTATAAACGGCCAAGGCTTTGGGCGTCTCATCTAAGGGTGGAGAGGACAAGGGTGAGTGCCTGTTTGAGCCTGTGAAGGGTGGAGAGGACAAGGGTGAGTGCCTGTTTAGGGTGGAGAGGACAAGGGTGAGTGCCTGTTTGAGCCTGTTTGAAACTGGTCGGGACCAGAGCCAGGAATGCTGCCCATTTTCCCATTCATTAATACCCACCCTATGTATTTGTCCCTCTGTAGATAAGCATTGATTTTCACTATAGATATGTGCCTATCTTCGTGTATTGCTTTGTATATAAACATGTACAATAATTATGTTATAAAACCAAAAAAAAAAAAAATCTTCTTTGGTCTACATGTACTTGCTTCCATTGGGCATCTATGTACCTCCATGTACTTGGATCTGTGTGTCTGTTACTTTTCTCCTGAAAAAGCATATCCAATGCACTACCCTATTTCTAATCCGCTACCTCTATCAATATCTTTAATCTGCTTATACTTACCTCCTTTATGCATCTATATACTTTCAATGTACTTATGGATCTATATATTTATCACTTTCTTCTAATTTAGCATTTCCAATGCACTACCCTATTTCTCAGCCTATACTTCCCTCAATATATCTTCTAGCCCAACTTTCTGACTCATCTCAAACTTCTTTCTACTACTCTTTCCAATTCACTACCCTATCTCACCCTATATATCTATCATTATATCCTCTACACCCACTCTCTCATTTATCCCAAACGCCATACCACTACTATGTTCCCCAAAATAACCCTTTCTTGACTCTCTCCTACTCTACCCCTCATTGCATCTTCGGACACCTCCTTTACTGTACCGATCCCCCAAAACAAACCTTTCTAAACTCTTCCCTCTGACTCTTCCCCTCCAAAAACCCTTTTTACTCATCCAAAAGCCTCCTCCTATTGCTATGACCTAAAAAAAGAAATCCTTCACTCTTCTATCCCTCCACTATCCTTTTCAATTAAAATAACAGTTGGCATGTTCACTTCTCTAATTCCATATTCCACTATGCTAATTCACCACTAATCCTTTATGGGTTCCAGAGTAGCGTGCTACTCGCCAACAAAGCGTTTCAACACCTCGTCAGGGTTACAAGCGCTATATAAATGCAAACCTTTTTTCCTTTTTTACCCCTCCCTAACCCTTCTCAATCCAAATAACTGACTAACATAGCCACCACTCAAATTACTTCATATTTCACTATACTAATTTTCAACATTAATCCTTTATGGGTTCCGGAGTAGCCTGCGACTCGCCAGAAAAGCGCTTCAACACCCCATCAGGGGTAACAGGCACTATATGAATGCAAACCTTTCTTTCCCTTCTATCCCTCCGCTATCCTTCTCACTCCAAATAACTGACTAATATCCACCACTCAAATTACTTTCATATTTCACCATACTAATTCACCACTAATCCTTTATGGGTTTCCGGAGTAGCGTGCTACTCGCCAAAAAAGCGATTCAACACCCCATCAGGGGTTAGAAGCGCTATATAAATACAAACCTTCTTTCCTCTTCTATCCTTCTGCTATCCTTCCGAATCCAAATAACTGACTAACATATCCACCACTTAAAATTTACTTGCATGTTTCACTATACTAATTCAACACTAATCCTCTATGGGTCCCGGAGTAGCGTGCTACTCGCCGAAAAAGCGCTTCGACGCCTCGTCAGGGGTAGTAAGCGATATACAAATGCAATTACAATACAATACAATCTTGCATCGGAATAAATTAATGCCAAATAGCTAATCAGAGGTTCAATAAAACAATGTATATTCAGTCTATTGATGTATGACGCTGAGAACCAATTTCAATTTCAAAGTAACATAACTAGAAAGTAACCCCTAGCCATGTGACACCTTCATATGGCACTTTGCATGCTGGGATTTTCGATTTCATAAATATGTTATTGTGAAATTTCAAGTTGTTGCTTGTAAGTAGTGTTAAATAAAGGGCCAGAAAGGGATTAAAGAGTCATACATGACATGGCGCCACGTGGTAGCTATGGAGTAATTGTAACTCTGCAACATATTATAATTTTCTGCACTGTGCTAAAGTATTTGCATAAAATTACATTTATGATATACAGACCAAAATCACAACTCATACTTGTTCGACTAATATGCAGTCACACCAAGGCCCGGATATACAAAAGTGATTGTGGGTGTGTGCTGCATCAAATATGGTGTGCGTTGTGCTACATGTGTGAAAACAAATTAGCTTTGCACCATATTTACAACGCAAGAGTTTGCCAAGATACGTCGGCGCTAGAAAAGCATAGCGAAGCTGCGCAAAACATCACGCAAACCTTAAAAAACACATGCAAAAATGTGTAAAGATTCCTAGCTGATATGTAACTACCTCAGACATGCAATGACATACACAACTATGTATGAGAAGACACATGCAGGAAGATATTACTTTAGACACATGCACAAGCATTTTATCCATATGACGCAATATCCTAATGTGTTAAGGTGACACTAAACATCGAGGCATTGATAACAATCTTAACCTGTACATTCTGTTATGTGAAGGTTCTGCCTTGTTGCAACCAATCAATAACAATAGCCAATTTTAATATATTCTGCTACTTTCTAAAATAGTGTCTAAATATGTTAAGTATTTTGTATGTTGGTGTAAATTATACGTATCTTTGTATAACTTTTAGCAGGACGTCTCAGACTTTTCCCCCATGTTTTTGTAACGTATGTCACAGCTGAGGTGAACTTTAATTTTTACCCTTTCAAGGTAAATGTATATCACCAGGTTAAGTGTCAAATCATAATGTTTTTATGTCCTAGCCGTAAGACATATTTTCTCCTCCACATACGTTGGTTGATGTATTTTTTTTTTTTTTATTAAAAAATATCTTTAATAAAATATATGTTGTTTTCAATGTTGGATGATGTTCCTTTAAAAGCTTGGCCTATAATACTTGCCAGGAGTTAACCACATATTTAATATTATTGTACTTATGTTTCTTGTATGTTTCACAGTACCTTAATTATGCCAATCCCAGCATTGGATTATGCTTTTCACCTTATGCAAAGATAATGATAATTTTTTTCTAGCAGATTGTTTTCATTGATGATGGCCATAGTCCATTGGTGACACGTACGCCAAATTGTTAAAAACATTTTTAATCTCCAACATTTTAGCATGTTTTAGAAAAGAAAACACTTTCTCAGGCACAATATGACATGACTGCCCTATCTGAGTCAATTACCTGCAAAAATCTTTTGCTACCGGTGTCCCCCATATCTCAAGTAATATTTCTAGTTTTTCATGTTTAGCATTTTTAGTATTTGGAGATGTTTGATCTCACTTATGCAAATAATTAACATCAATATATGTGAACCAGCATTTCATCGTGGGTGCAACCATAGGGACAAATGGTTAGGGAGTACGCCATTTCATGATCACAAAATCAATCTTACCAAAACATACTATTAAACACCCTCTTACTCACTGGCACACCCTCACTCATAATTCCTCCATTTTTTGTTTTATTCTTTCATCCACACTTTTTCAAAAATACTATAATCAGAACACTTTACCTCAGTCATATAGTCTCCTGCTCATTCTCTCTCATATACAATCATAGTCGCATTCACTGGGTCTTACTCTCACTTACACACAGTCACCCTCTCACAAACACTTTTTCACAATCACAACTCATCCAGTACAAGTGCTCTTCTTTAGTATTTAGGATTCAGTAGGGCCCTCAGGGCATACTGGAACTGCACCTGCTGTACCATTGATAGCTCCAACACAGAATAAGTGCAAGTTCTTTTTTACAAGGTATTCTCATTCGGTCTATGTCACTCAGACTACTTCACTCACTCTGTTACATTCTCACTTTTACTTATTCGTGCTTACACTATACCATTCTCACTGATTTCACATCACTTTCACTGTCTTTGTGTATAATGTAACAGAGAAATGAAACTGTGAAAATTGTGTTTTTAAATAAAGGTTGAAAATGTGTGGTTATTGTGTAAAGTGAATCTGTTAATCTTTTTTGTTTGAAAAAAAGATTAATGCGAAAAATAAAATCACATTCAAAAACTACTTTTGACCCAATTGTCAAAAGTAGATAAAAAATGCTGACATTCATATTTTCTACAAAACATTTTGGGATAAACAAGACAATAGAACTGGCAATAGGTTACAAGGAAAAATACAGCTTTAATGTTTAGGAAAACTCTGTAAACAGGCTACGGTGTTTTATAAAGAATCAACATTTTTCGCTTATTATAATATGTCTTAAACTCTGCCTTTACTTATGTTAAACAATTGCTTCAAATCTTTTCATAGCATCCTAACTTCTCGTACAATTTTTCTTAAATTCTTATTGTTTTATGTAATTAAACTTGATAGTTCTGAAGCATTGAAAACAGTAGAGTCAGAGCCAGAATCACTTAGTTGTGCTCTTTATTGTGATAGTGTGGTTTCTAAAGCTTGTGTTGATGGTGCTTGTTCCATAGGAAGTGTCATATTAGATGCAGACGCCTTTCGTGATCTTTTTAGGTCTCGCCTAGCGCAGCGCGCATGCGCTGCTCTAGGAGAAGGCCTCTTGTAATCACTTCAGACTTCCAAGAGACTTCTCCGGGTGGGTCTGCCTCCTCCCACACATCCCATTGGCCTTTGCGTGTGACTTTCGATAATGAAAGCACGCAAATGGCCAAAGACGGGTGCATGTCCCGCCTTTCCTCAAAACTTTCACTCCCATGGCCTAGGGGTCTCGGGAGCAAGCAGCGGCGCACAGGGTGCCATCTGTTCAGGATCAGGGTTCCAATTAGCTTTCACTTTCACGTGCAGCGGCGGGCACAACGGCAGCTGCATTCCTTACAGCGCGCGCGCGCCAAAGTCGGTTATTTTTTTTAAGGGCCTTCGTTTTAACGGGTTTTTTTGTCGCGGGAGTCCGTTTTTTACTGCAGAATCCTCATCGTTATTGCCACAAGTGCGTCACTGAAATACAAATTAATAAAAATATTTTCATTTTGTCTGACGCACATATTTTAGACTCTTGTTTTATTCCTCGGTGTTTATTTATTTACTCCCGCCCCCTCAGGTGGGTTGGTTCCACCCAAAAGCCTGACACTCGCCTCACCGTTTGAGCGAGGGTAGGGGACCGTCTGCTCTCGCTCAGCAATTGGCTGGCTTCGAGGGGGACCTCAGTTGCATGCTGACTTAAGCTAACGGGGCAGGATCGAGCACGCTCCCGCCCGTCACGCCCCCTCTCGTGCTTGAGGCTGCACAAGGAGGAAGCACGTGGGCAGCTGGTGTTAATAGCGACAAAGGGACTCAGCCTTTGGTCCTGTCTGGCGGAATCCAGCTGCAGGAGGGCACCGAGGGCCGCTATCTGCTGTCCGGAGGACCCTTCGGGGCGAGCATTGACCCGTGAGGCTCAGTGCGTAGCCTGCGGCAGGAGAGCTCGGTGGTGAGATTTATGTTTCTTTGTCGGGGAGCCTTTGGCTGTGAATGTTGCCTGGGTGGGTCTGAGCGGCTGATTTACTGGTCTTATTCGTGTAAAGTGCATCCCTGGGGCTGCCCATGTGTATTGTCTTGTAAGTACCTTTGTTACGGAAGGCGGCCCCACTGAATGCTTATCAGATATGTATACACGTTCGTGTATATGTAAATGTATATAACTGGGTTCTATTGTCCCTTCCTGATGGTACTGATCTGTGTCGGATTTTCATGATGCTCTCAGCTCAGGTTGACAGTGTAATTGAATCCTTGTGTGACATCCTGGAAATAGGACATTTATCTGACGTATAATTGGGGGGGGGGGTGTAGGAACATGCTCAACATACTGTGGCCAAACTGTTAATGTAGCGCGTGCCATGCAGGCGGCTAGCTTCAGGCTCCAATCGACCATGCCATGGCACCTCTTGTCGTGCGCTGGTCTAGTGGGCGCTTTGTGGTGCGGGTGTATCTGCAGGGTGTCCCTGGCCACAGACCGTTGCGTCTCCGTAGGTCTGATCGCCGCGTCTGTCTGCGGGCGGGCATCGAGGAGGGGGAAGGATGCTCCACCGCAGGCGGTGGGCCTCCCGCCTAGGGATGCTTCACTCTCCGCTGGTGCTTCGAAGTGTACGCGCTGCTTCGTGGCAATGAGGCCTGCGCGTTTGACCCGGGTGACCAGCATCATGTGTGAGCGTCGGAGCCAGGGGCGATCAAGCTAAGGCACTGTGCTCTGGCTGACTCACGGGGTAATGCGGGTCGCCCGGCGCCGACTCCAATACATGCCCCTTTGTGTTGCCGGAGGAGGGGCCGGGCGTGACACTGTTTAACACCCCAAAGAGTGCACATTACAATTACTTTACACGTGGGAACACCTCTCCTGTTGGTCAAAAGGGCTCCCTGTGATTTTAACTTGTTGCGCAAATGTAGTCCTGTGCATTCATGTTTTTGATTACGTTTCTTACTTTACAACAAGTTCTCTCTCCATCGATTCTACACTCCCAACCCCAATCTCTCCCATCAGCTCCTTGCAGTGTCTCACTGGTTCCCTCTGCCAGGAGCCTCCTCCCACCACTCCTTTCTTAGCACAAATAATACAGTAAAGTTTCACGAGGGCAGGCCAATGTCCGGCGGGGTCACGTGCAGGCTGGTGCCCACCTCCTTGTTCCCACCCCTTCCTCTCTGCCTGCTGCCCCTCGAGCTCCCCGGTCTCTGCCCCTGTCTCTTATGCATCTCACCTCTCCCTTTCTCCTACCCCTTCCGCCTCCACTCGCTAATGTGTCCTTTAGCCCCTGCTCCAACGCCCGTTCCCTGTCTCGGCTGTCTCTCCTAGATACTCGTGGTTTTTTGTGTTTTACCTAATGTTTCTCGCCTTCCTCCTTTTTTTCTGTCACTTTTACCTCCCACCTCTCTTACCTCCTCTCCCTCTTTCTCTACTCTCTCTTACCCCCTCGTTCTTACTGTCTCAAACACCCCTCTGCATTTTGCTGTCTCTTAGCTCTGCCTCTTTTACCCCCCTCTGTCTATGCTGTTTGTGCTAACTCTCTGTCCCTTACCACTTTCTCCATTCCCCCCCCTTTTTGTTTTGAGGCTTACATTCCAGACTTACAGCTTAGGAAGAAGTTATCTGTAATTTAAGTTAATGTTATGGTAATCACATGGGGAGCAGGGAAGGGGGGTGGGGGCAGTCAGCTCCTTTTCCAGCACGAAGCCTTGGATGACCTGCAAAATGACCCTGCTCTTCTCTGATTGGACACCCTCATGCCTGTCACATCTAGAAACAAGATGCGCCCCAGCATCAAACAACGACGAAAAGGTGACTTGTACGCACAGGTTTAAAATATCTTAAAGGAGTTTACATAGATTCCTTCTAGGACGAGGCGTTTTACTTCTCTTGCAAATATGTGATGGGAATGGCGAATATAAACTGCATTAGCCCTGTTGTAAAGGGTTGGGACTACACATTGCATCCTGGCAGCACTGTTCAGAAGAGCGCAACCTAATAAAGTTCTTCTAAACAACAACAAAAAAAAGTAAATTTCGAAGGCAAATGTGAGTGAAAGCAGACTTGTTAGTATGAATTGTGGTGCAACTTCTAATACTGGGAGTTCACTACATTAATTTAGTACAGTTAAACAGAATGTGCTGCTTGGCTAAACACTTACAAAGTCCCAAAGGCGAGACCTATTGGCTATGCCAATGCTTGTTTCTTTATTATGATCAACCACATATAAAAATGTTTAACAATATCTTCCATATGTTGAATCCTTAATTTGCTTTTGTCCGTTGTGCGCTTTGTAGCAGAATCAATACAGGGTCAAGTCAAAAAGAAATGAAGCAATTATTATAATGTCAGTGAAAGTAATTTATATACACATAAAACATGAGTACATAAATAAATGTAATATATATTTACACTATCAATTCTGTAAACGAGGATAGATTTTTAAATTTATTTAGCAAGTAGCCATGGATACATGTGTAGGACAACTCCAGAAACTTGGATTCATTCAACTTTTGAGCTCAAATTAGGGGTTTATGTTTAACTTATTGAATAAGCATTTTTTTTATAACAAGGTCAAAGCCAAATTTAAACTATATATGTCACCTTTGACATGCAGTAACCAGATGCCTATCTTCTTAAAATGAGTAAAAATGTAGTCTTTATGCCCTGGTCACCAGCTAGTTAGACTACGGGAACATCCTGTACGCGGGGATCACCTAGTTACTCACCAAAAGACTACAAACCATCCAGAGCGTGGCAGCCAGACTCATCAATCTCCCACACAGAACTCACACCACTCCGCACCTCAGGGAGCACCCCTGGCTCCCTGTACACAAACACGTTCATTTCAAACTCTTGACACACAAACACATTCAAGGCACTACACAACTTAGGCACCACCTATCTGAACAGTCACATCTCCTTCCTCAAACCACCCAGACACCTCTGCTCCGCAGGACTTCCACTTGCACACATCCCACGCATACGCAGAACCAGATCAGGAGGACAGGCGTTCTCTAACATCACTCCTAAAGCTTGGACCGACCTCCCACTCCATATCAGAGCCTTCTCCTCTCTTCTTGACCTCCTCAAGGAGCTACAGACCTGGCACGGCTAGGCACACTCATCTGCTCAAAGCCAGGATACCCTAGTGCGTAACAAGGCACTTTACAATACACATAACATAATATTCACAACTTGCCTGTTTTCAGCCTACACATGGGACTCAAACATGCTGACTTACAGTAAAGTGCAATGCGCTTCTATGAATGGATAATGAGAGACTGCATGTGTTTGTTTCATTGTATTCGAGTGTGGACCTTTAAAACAATTGACAGTCCATTTTGTGGATCAGCTTCGCATGAGTCTTATCGTATGTCTACATTAAGGAGTGTAGTCTGGTGTTCCTTGTGGATCTATCCTGACACCCACTGTTCTTAAGAACTTTCGATTTAATAGGCCAATGTTTATGTTTAAGATTGGAGTGCGCTTAGGTCATACCCTGAAGATTCTATACTGAGGTTCTAAGGTTCAAGAATAAGTTCCAGGGTCCTTGAAGAAAGATTGTGATATAAATGTCTCTTATTCCATTTGAAGGTAGGAAGATGACAGGCGCTGCAGGGTGAGAGCTGCAGTATCTTTTGCTGATGAAAGAAGTTCTTTGTCGGGACACAGATTATTATATCTCATTCTGATAACTGAGCACAGGCCTTAAAGGACAGGGTATTCTTTGCACACATCTCTTTCTACTTCTGTGGACGCCGCTCCATCTGGAGACTGTCACACTGGCAACAGCTTCTGGCCAGAAAAAAGTCCATGGCTAGAAGGTGACCTAAGTGGAACACATAAAATTGGATAAAACATAAACTAGTTTAGAGTAAGTAGGCCTGTTAGACACATCCTATGTCATTTTAATTGTGATAACAATGTCAGCATAAGATCCATGTTTGCTTGGTGTGGTCTCTTTTACGCAGAGGGGAAGACTAAGAAGATTACTCTTGGCTGGCCCAATACAGAATGGTTGTTGATGCAATGACAAGACAACCCAAAAGCAGTAATACCTGAACAGGCCTGGCTACCAATACAACCTGCCTTCACAACCACACTCAGGATAAGAATGTAGTCAATCATGTGCCAGATTCCCACACAACTGCATGGCATGCATGGGACACTGCCTAAGGGGCCATAGTGTCTTAAAAAGTCCTGAAAATGATTTATAGATGTGACGTTGGGGATGCCTCTCATACACTACAGCAAACAATCATCTGCAGGCTTGTGTGACCACGAGAAAGAAGAAGGGCCAATTAATAACTGGCAATTATGAGTGACCAGTGCCGAGACTCAAATACCCACTTGTGAGCTGGAGTGAGCATCAATAGACTGCCAGCAGACCAGAAGTGGTCCTGAGACATAAATAATCCACTGTTGCCACAACCTTTTGAGCGAAAGGCTGAACACCAGGCTGCCAGACAGCTACTTGGAAGATTCCCATGTTCCACCTGGAAACATTCTGCTACTGGAGAGAAACACCAAGTAGGGGAGGACATAACATGGGCCACCGCTGCTCCTCTAAAATGCATGAGAGATTTAAACGGGCAAGGTGAAAAATTGAATGGTAAAAACAAACAGGGGTTGAATATCACATGCACCCATAAAATGTAACACTCCATGTGAACCAAAGAAAGAGTAACACTCAAAGGGTGGGTGGGTAATATGAGTGAGGAGTTGATGTGTAGAAGGAATATTTTGCAAAGACCCTTGTAAACACAAAGGGGCATATTTACAATGGCATTGCGTCACAGGAACATCACTTGCAATGATGTTCCTGTGGCGCAATGCACTGCTCCATATTTAGTGGCGTTAAGCTTGGTAAATATTGGAGGCCTTCCTGCACATAAACAATCATTGTCTGCAATCAAAGGGTGTCAGCCAATTTTAGCTGCAGCGCTAGGGAAAACACAGCGGTGCTCCGTATTGTTGTAAATGCAGCGCATCCCTGCGTTTTGGGAATTTTGAGTGCAGCGCTGCCAAATTTGGCACAACTCCGACATTTCCTTGTACATATGCCCCAAAGTGTCACACACGTAACAGGTATTAATGGATTATTACTTCTTTATTACTATGTGAAGCTTTCAGGCAAATGAAGTAATTGTGGTCAATACATCTTTTTACATATGTTACCATGCATGTGTGGTATGCTACATTTATGCACTAGTGCATCGTAGAACAATTGTTGATACACATGAACCCCCACAGTAAGGTTTATGAAAAGCCTGTGACTATTGGCCCTTGCTAGCACTGATAATCAAGAGGCAAAAGGGTTGTGATAGTCCCACTTGGCACATCAAAATAAAATATGGGACAACATGGGGGGGGATCATCAACTGCTATGGCTGTGAAGCAAAAGCCTGCCTGCCCCGTGCCTTCCTCAGTGTGTGCTCACCGTCATTTACTGGCGCAGTGTGTGAGAAAAATAATGATTATAGTTTTTGGAGTTTGTCCGGTATTATGTACTGGACTTCACATTGTTACACACCGGCTCTTATTACTGAGCTCACGTTTGAGCTTAAGAGCTTTTTATTGTCTCCGCCACGATCACATGGACTTTTGGGCACAATGTCCTTTCTTTCTGTTGTACGTCTGGTACACTCTCTGCTTACCTGAATGTGCCTAATTAATGGCTGTTCGTGTGTTCCTACACTCAGGCCTATATTGTGCTACTAAGTGTAAGGGTTGCTTCTTGGATTAGACATTTGGATTCAACTAACAACAAAGTTTTTTACATAATGCAAAGCTTCTAACAATATAAAATCAGACGTGCCTTGATGACAATAAGTACTTTCAGTGGGACAATGCTATGGGGCATGCATGACTGTCTCATTCCTTTTGTTCTATAGGTGTAGGCCTACTTAAAAGACATGTATGGATATTATTTTGAGAAATAACAAAAGGATCTGTGCAGCATAAAACACAACACATGCAAAAGTATTGGTTTTGTTATCACTTTGTAGCCACACACAAGCTTTGTACCACCTTTAGGAAATTAAAGCAGTTGTGTATAATTCATATACAAGTAACAGTGTTAAATATGAAAATGCGTCTGTAATCAAGTGGTGTCCCATGTGAATGTAAAAGAATCTGTATGAGGGTCACTTCCCTATAGGGAGCTTTCTGTGTTGATAATACCTACTTGAGTCAGAAAATTATGAAAACACATCCACAACTCCCCCACTAATTCTGCGCTTCCCCCACTAATTCTGCGCTAACCAAACCCCTCCAAGTTAAATGGGAAACCCTAAAGACTGACCCTAGCAACTCCCAGATGACAACACCAGACTGGTTGTCCATATAGGAAAACCTTACCACCAACAAAATAACCCCCTCACTGGCACAATGTCACTACTGGATTGCCAATATGTCCCACTGGACCCGGGCCAAACTTTATAAACTAGGCCTCCGCCCCTCTGACACCTGCTGGAGTTGAGAGAAGGAAACAGGGGACTTGAGACACATGCTTTGGAAATGCTCCTTCACTAAAAGTTTCTGGCTGGATATCAGTGGCACCATGTCACAAATTCTCCACATAAATTGGACTCCATGCTTCACAGCCATTACACTAGGTATACTTCCACCGGAAGTAAAACAAGCACTGTACAAAGATGAACAAATCTTATTGGATATACTGGTCACAACCGGTCTCAAAGTCATCCTCGGTGAGAGGAAGGACTCATCCAAATTGTCCTCCCACACATGGTGGGAATGGGTTCAATTTACCAGAGGCACATTTAATTCACTGAACACGTATCTTAAATCCTCACCACAGATTAAGGGGAAAATGTGGACCAAACTGGATAACTATATATCAAATTATCCCCATCACCTAAGCTAGGGGTCACTCCCACCCCTAATATACTTCACTTCTACCCCCCAGTTCCTCATCTCATGACACCTTCTGACACTTCCTGTCGCTCAACTTTCACTATCTCTTTATCTTCTCTCTTCCTGTCTCTCTTTTTCTTTCACTCCACACCCATTGACATACAAATAAGCTACCGTTCAGTCCTCTATTAGCTACCAACCCAACCCATTACCACTCCAACATTGTTCAACCAAACCTCACGCCAATACACTCACACCTCCTACCCACTGATATGTAACTCTTATTGTTTATGAGTTATACTGTTGTCTTTTACTCAGCTTATCGGTTTCACCCCTTGGGTGGAATGCTTAATATGTACCTTTTTTTTTTCTCCTGAATTTCCTGTACGCATAAAACCTAATAAAATGTTTCTGAAATAAAAAAAAAGAAAACACATCCACTAAAATGTTGTCTAATGTTGCCCTTGGCCATATTTGAGCCTGGGACCCCCAAGTAACTGGTTGCAGGCTGCAGAGCAGTTCAGACTGCCTTATGTGGGAGAACCTTGCACCCATGGCAACAATCTGGGACAGCCCCGGACCCATGCCATATTTTGGGCCCACCTGCCCCCTTCAGAGCCGCGGTCAGAGGGCCTGGCTCAGCATTTCCACGCAGCAGGCCTCTGGACAGTGGGAAGGAGGCCCACGCTGAGCTGCTAGCCTGTCCCTGGTAGAGCTTGCCCCCGGGGATGTCCGGTGGGACCTGATTGGTGAAACATAGAAGCCACAGTACTGGGTCAATTGGCACACAGTCGGAAACCCCATTGCCCCTGTGACGGGCCCCCATTGGATTCCGTCCCTCGCATTCACACCTGGGCTCCACTCGCCCCCGTTGGGGCTATAGGTGAGTGTCACCGCAGGGCGCCCTGTCGGGCCTGGGCACCTTTGAAGCACTGAGGGGGCCCATGGGGTGCACTAGACAATATTGGAGGGACCTGTCCAGAGTAATTCCCTGCAGGGCCTAATTGGGCACCCGGTGACACCCTCATCTCCATACTTTCCTGGCTCCCACACCTGGGCACTCCGATCAGGGTGAATGGGGAGTGAACATCACGTGGCGTCGACGGACAGCAGCCTCTACACAGCGGCTTCCCTAGGAGGGCAAAGGGGACTCGCAACGAGTTGTTCAATGAAGTTCCTGAGGGCTGACCATGGGGGACACTTTGCATTGCCCAGAAGGACACCCGGAGTGCTCTGGCACCATCTCTTCCAGCCCCCCACTTTGGCGCATGGATCGAGGCGTGCAGGGGATGCGCTGACCCTCCTAGCCCTGCCAAGCGACCCTCAATTGATTCTGACCCACTGCACCACAAACTATGGGTAGACTGTGCTCCGCCATGCCCGTGCCACCTCCGGCCTCTGCGAACCCACCCTCCATCATCCTAGACACTATTATTGGATGCTACCCCACTGCTCTCCACAACAGACAAGTTGGACCAAGTATTGGCCGCCATCGAACACTCCAGGGTCTCCATGGAGACCAGGCTTAGGTCCTTAGCCACTGAATTGAGCTTTCTGCAGGATGACCACCGCAAGCTAGCGGATAAGGTTTCAGATGGAGAAAAGACCCTAGCCACCCTACAACAGCTAGCGACTGACAACTGGGCTGCGATCTCGAGATTTGCAGGAACATATGCAACATCTTGAAGACAGGGCGGAGGACGCAGAGGGTCGCTCGCGGAGAAGTAATGTATGAATTCTGGGGCTGGCAGAGGGCCTTGAGGCTCAAGTCCCTCTTTCCTAGCTGGAATCTTGATTCAAGACTTTCACCTCACCATCAGATCTCACTCCCTTCTTCTCCTTAGAGAGGGCACACCGGGTGCCTGCCCACTGTCCCCCCTCCCGGGGCCCCCCACGCCAGCTAAGCTCCTGCACTTCAGAGATTGGGATGCTCTTCTGCGAGTTGCCAGACAGGCTGGTACACTCCGGGTGGAGGACAAAGTCATCAAGTTGTTCCCGGACTACATATGTGCTGTTCAGTGGCAACTCTCCTCTCCTCTCCTTAGAGGTTGAACGTCGCCTCCGCCAGCGGGGGTTCAGTACTCGCTGCTGTTCCCAGCCCCCCTTAAGGTCATGTCAAATGGGGCCTCAATGTTCTTTACGGACCCTAAAGACGTCTAGGACTGGCAGATCGATACAATTGGAACCCAGCACCAGACTGTGAAGATGATCACTTCCCAATATTTGTTGTTATTTGTATACTAATGCTGCATCGCCGTATAATTTTAATGCATCAATGCTTATTTGCATGGTATGATTCTTATCAGTGTCATTTTGGAAGGCAGATGTCATATATTATGTAAAACTTCCTAAATACATTGTAAAAAAAATATTATATATCTTACTGATTTTGAAAAGGAATTAGCACAATAAAATGTAATGTAATATTGCTGAAAATAAAATTAGTTGCACATTTACCGTCCGAGGAACATTACGTTCTTCTGAATCTATTGGGTCTAGTCCACCTTTAAAAAAAACTAAAAAAAAAACAATATAATGTTCCTTTGTGTACTTTTGATAATAGATATTAAAATATGATTATTTTATGTTTAAAATGGCATGTATTACCTTAAAGGTCTAAGATAATCTATAACGGACATTGAAAGAATAAATATACACTTAAATAATTATTTAATGAACATGGAATAATACTGCAAATAGCATGATATAACCGGGCTTTAATATTTAAATGTAACAGAAACATTAGGAAGATACCTACATAATATATAGGCATATAAATGAAAGAGATGTATCAAAACTATCTTTTTTTATTGCTGAAAATAAAACAAGGACTTACCAACAGGGCCACTCACTTCTAAGCCTAAATTGTGCAGAGGATATTTTTCAAGGGCAACAATGGTGACCCATTTAACTTGTATTGTCCTTTCCACACCAAGTGTCTGGGATACTCGATGAGCCTCACAAGACCATATAATTCTACACTCATGAAGTGGGTATCTCAGACCAATACGCCCACCAGCGTATTATATTGGACCTTAAAGATTGAGCATGACTTTTCTTGAATATACTATCACCCTTACCAGATTACGTGAAAATAACTTCTCACAAAGGTAAACAAATATATTACTAAATCTAATACTACAAACAAGACTAAAGCCTTTAAGTTTGTAAGATATGTTACAAATAGTCAACAAGAAGGTATCTCCAACAAACTCACACACACACCCGCTACCTGTCTCCTAACTATGCTCTCTAAAGCAACCACAACGCATCTGGTCCTCTCTATAGCTAAATTAGTTTAAACTGTATGGCTAACTCATTTCTATGGATGCACACACAATTCTTGGCCTTTTGTGTGGTGTTGTGCAACTTTTAAGCCCATTCGTGTTGGCTCACGTGACATGTTTGACACTAAAATATAACAAATAAAAATCTAAAAAGAACATTATATTTACCATAAAGACAGAAAGTGCATTTAAACACATCTAATTTATGTAATATATATTAGTATTGTTAAAAATATTTTACATGTATGTAATTAATTGTTAACTATAATATAGTTACTGGAATTTTTCAAAATGTTTTTAGTTTAATTTCTACATTTTGTTTTTAATTATCACACAAAAATATATCAACATATCCAAAAAATGGAAATAAAATGTTAAAATAATTCTAAAATTAAATTTAATAGTGACTTAAAATGGTCAAATATATTTTTTAGTTAGATATCTTGATAAATTGTATATATTAGAGAATGTGGCGCAGTGGCCAGAACTGCCAACTCAGGAGCTGTTGATCCGGGTTCAAGTCTCAGCGTTGGCGCAACATCCTGTGATTCTGGGCAAATCACTTAATCTCCCCATGCCCATGAACAGCGCTTGGATACCCTCACGAGTGATAAGCTGCGCTATATAAATCTACAAACTTTATTTTCCATCTGTATAAATACAATCTGCAATCTAATAAGTGTCACATTTGCTACACTTTTAACATTTTTGTTATGCTAGAAAAACTGTAATGCCTACATATAAGTTAAAAAAGTTAATGACTTCCAAACGTCACAAATTATTCCGCGTGAGCTGGAGTGCACAACATTTGTTTACAGGCGCCTACACTTAGAGTAAAAAATAAAACTTAGCAAACAATCTTTTATTACAAGACACTGGAGAGGATATCTGATAGGCAAGTGTTATAAAATTAATAATTTTGTTTGGCTAAACAATGTAAACACTAACATATGCAGCGCGTGTATTGTCTATTAATTTGCATAGTAGAGTTATTATATGGATGTTGTTGTGAATGTGCTTATGGCCAAGTTTATGTTTTCACTTTAATTTTACATATCCTGATATTTTACTTGCCCACAAATGGATAATGTTAATGGGAAGACCTTGTAAAATGTATTGATCGCATACTGGATGTTTATGAAATGATAGTGCCTGAAGCCTGGGGCCATGCGCTGTCTCTAGTCGCCTGACGGGTACTTCGGCAGTGATACACCCCCTCTCTTGGCAACGTGGCGGCTCACGCCAACCCAGCTTTTTTAATATAGTCGCGGATAAAAGGAATGGGTCGCGGTATGGAAACTTCCTGTGGGCAGACTGATGCTAATGGGCACTCACCACCAGCATGCTCATAAAGCAATTGGATGACAGCATTCGGCACAGCTACTCAGTCTTGACCCCGATGAGCTAACAGAAGCTTGGAGCACTTGCCCTTCCTGCCTGAGTGGGGGGGTGGGGGGGAGCAGTGGGCTCCTGGAGAGCTGGAAGATGCAGTTGGAGTAGCTCAGGTAAGGCAAAGGTGAGGCTCCCTTTGATGTAGCTAATTGTACTATCACCAATGGCCCTGAATAACTTAGGATGCTGAAATACAAGCCGGGTACTAATTCAGTGGGTTTTCTGCTAAAAAGTCTGGTCTGCAGCTCTAAAGAAAGGGCCAGGAGCTTGGCAACCAAACAACACACTCTCTGTACCTCTGCCAAAAGTAAAGTAAATCTCTTTAAAAGAAAAGCAGAAAACTGCTCTGCAGTGGAATATGGGCTAAATCACATGGAAACATATGCAGCCCTTTCTGCTCCCTCTAGTACCGAATTCTCTGCGGTCTCCCTGATTAGTTAGAACTTAATGGCAGCAACCACAGAAAATATCGGGGACTGCCAAGGAAATGGGCTATTGCAAGGTACGGAAACATTTCAGTGGCTTGGCCTGAAGAACCAAAGCTGAGACAATAACCCCACAATAGAAGAGCTGGGAAGTAAGGAAGGGAGTATAGCAGGGGCAAATATGAAGGGGACTCAGGACAAAGGTCATAGCATAGGTCCTAGGGTCTCGCCGGGTGTGACAGGACCCATCCATAACGACCTGGCTTGGCAGATCGGGCTGGGCTGTTCCCATAAGGCACAGGGTCAAGACTGATTTGCATATAGCTGGGTCTGAACTGAGGTGGCGAAGTGAGCTAAAGAACGATGATGAATTCAACCCAGATCTGTGACTGGGGGTGAGTGTCTGAAAAGTTTCAGCGCTCCATCCATCATCTCCTTGTGTTTGCTAAGCATTTAAATTAGCCATGAGGGGAGAGATTGTTGCTTATCGAATCAATAAGTTGAGAAATCTGAAATTTAGGGATCTGTCCATGGCTTTCCATGTGGCAGAACTGAAACTTGCCCAAGTAGCTAACCCTCAATATTTTAAGGAGAGAGAGATTTCAAAGCGTAAGCTACAGTATTTTCTGATGGAGAAACAACTCATAAATAACAGAACATATGGGCAACAACTATACGAGGAAGGAGAAGTAAGTGGGAGGTTGTTGGCCCGTAGGGTTAGGATGAATGAATGAATATAAGTTTTGTAGAGCGCGAACTTAGCCCAGGGGCATCAAGGCACTGCGGAAAGCGAACAGAGTAAAAGGTGTCTATAAAATAGGAAACTTAAAGGTTAAGGCAGGTGAAAAGCCAAGTCTTCAAGGACTTACGAAATAAGGAATAGGTTTCCAGAGTGGAAATTGGGGAAGGAAGGGAATTCCACAAATTGGCCCCTAACAGCGAGAAGGCCCTCCCCCCACCTAGCTTTCCTCACCCTGGGAACTGTTACCCGGTTCTTACTTGCAGATCTCAAGTCCTTGCTGGGAAGATATCTTTGAAACATTTTGTTGATACCTTCTGACCCCCTGTTGTGGACGGCCTTGTGGACCAGGCATAAAGCCTTGAACACAATTCTCCTCCCCAACGGGAGCCAGTGCAGGCTTCTAATGGTAGCTGAGACTGAATGGAATTTGGGAAGACCCATCACCAGCCTAGCGGTGGCATTCTGCACCAATTGAAGTCGATGAAGAAGTCCTTTATTTATCCCTAAATAAAGGGCATTACAATAGTCCAGCCTCGAGACCACGAGGGCCACCACGGCCTGTTTCCGTGCAGAAAGGGAAAGAAAACGGAAGATCTTCCTGAGAGTCCGTATCATCCCAAAACAGGTAGAGACAGTTGGATTTATTTGTGAGCCCAAGGAAAGAGAGGAGTCCACAATGATGCCTAAATTCTTGTCACTAAAACAAGGGCGGGGGCAGGATCCAAGAGAGTCAGGCCACCAGGCCTCCGACCAGATATCCATCTTGTCTCCAAAGATTAAGACCTCCGTTTTATCCCCATTGAGTCTTAAGTAGTTCTCAACCATCCATGCAGCCACCGCCCGCATGCAGTTTTTAAAATTTACTGCTGAGGCTGAGACATTCTCAGTGATGGAAATCAGAATCTGAGTGTCATCAGCGTAAGAAAGCACTTCAAGGCCAAAAGATCTTACCACAGTGGCGAGCGGGGCTACATTGATATTAAAGAGGGTAGGACTCAATGAGAATCCCTGGGGGACTCCACAGAACAATTGTTTAGGGGCAGAAAGAAATTGGCCCATCTTGGCTCTTTGCGAGCGATTCAAAAGGAACGATGAAAGCAAATTGAGTGCGGAATCCTCTATCCCAATTTCCCGGAGCCTGCCAACCAGCCTACAAGGAGAAATCGTATCGAAGGCTGCCGTCAGGTCCAGGAGAATCAGTAGGGTGGTATGACCAGCATCAACCTGTTGTCGGATGTTGTTAAAGACAACGGTTAATGCCGTCTCCGTACTGTGTTCACTCCTGAAACCATGCTGCGAGCCATCGAGCAGTTGGTATTCCTCCAGATAAGAACTGAGATGGCAACTAAGATGTTTTTCCAGGATCTTAGCCGGAACGGGCAGTAGGGAAATGGGCCGATAGTTTTTTTATTCTGTCGGGTCAAGAGAGGCCTTCTTTAACAAAGGTTTCACCACCGCCATTTTCCATGCGGTGGGAAATTGGCCAGAGGAGATGACGGAATTGAGAATGGCGGTCAGAGGAGGTGCAATGGCCTCGCTTCCTAATTTCAGAATCTTAAGAGGGCAAGATTCGAGGGGAGAGCCAGATCTAATCCCCCTTAGCAACAGCTCGGTATCCTCTTGCAGAATAGGAGGAAAGGAGCGCAAACGGCAGTGCTTCACAGGTACTACCCGAGGATCAGATAGGGGATTAGTTTTAGTTCCCACAGAGTTTGAGTTCTCCAAAGAGGAGTAAATGTCCTTAATTTTGGCATAAAAGAAACCTGCCATTTTATCACAGAGGTCCTGAGAGACCTCAGTATTTACACTAGTCGAAGGGGCTGAAAGGGAATGGATCATAGTAAAAAGTTCCCTAGGGGATCTAATAGATTCCATCATCATTGAATAGTAGGAGAGCTTTTCCTCATTGATAGCTTGCTTATAATCCCTTAACCTGATTTTATGCAGATCCCTTTCAGCTGTAGTAGGGTCCAAGCGCCACTTTCTTTCCTGATATCCGCAAACCTGTATGAGCTTTCTCAACCTCTCAGAAAACCATGGGGCTGAGGGGCGCTTTCTTGCCACATAGTGCTTCTTAAAAGGGGCAAGAGAATCCAAGGCTGCCGTTAACCAGTTAGTAAACTCGTCATAAACGGCATTGACAGCGTGAGGGGGGCAGCAATAATTGCTGAGTTTGTCAAGAAGAGCCTCCTTATTAATCCCTCTAAGGTTTCTCTTCAACGCCACCCTGTTCTTAAAGTTAGGGTCATGGTGAGAAACTAACATTTCCAGGATGAAGGGGATGGCAAAATGGTCAGACCAAGAGAGAGGAATAGGGTCCATGACCTTTATCTTAGGATCATTTTAGAAGATGCCATCCAGGATGTGTCCTGCCGTATGCGTAGGGCTCTTTACCAATTGAGGGAAACCGCAGGAGTCCATGACTTCCAAGAGGGCCTGCGTTTCAGAGCACAAAACTTTCTCCAAATGGAAATTAAAATCCCCCAGAAACGTAACCTTCGAGCTCACTAGATAGGGTTCTATTCGGCTAGTAAAAATCTGGGAAAACAGAGCTCTGGGTCCAGGAGGCCGATAGGTAACCACTTCAATGAAGCTTTCGGTAGGGAGAATTTTCAGAGAGAAATAAAGGGCCTGATAGGGATCTGAAATAGAAGTGAGGGCCTCGGTAGAACAGGAGTAAATGTCTTTAGAACACTACTAGTTCAAAATCTTATATATAAAAATCAGGACCCATCAATGGGTACTCTACTGGGTGATGCCCCTTTAATTGAGGAAGCATTTCGATAGCACTTTGCAACTATTTACACAACAGATCAACATCTAAGTAAGAATGACATGCTGTGTTTCTTGGACAGAATTTGCCTCCTGAAGTTGACAAATGAAGCAGCACAAAATCTTGCCTCCCCTATAACACTATCAGAGATAGAAGGTGTTGTCAAAGCTTTACCCACAGTGAAGGCTGCTGAAGAGAATGGGTTTCCATCAGAGTGGTATCGGGTCCTGCTTTCCGAAGTGAAAGGATCTATGTTGGCCCTGTTTAACAGTATATTGAAGGGTAGCCCTGCTCCCTGCTCTTTTCGTAATGGACTCCTAATTTGTTTCCCGAAGAAAGATAAAAACCCGGAAGACATAAATTAATCCCTCCCAATAACGCTGCTTAATGCAGATTATATGATCTTTATTAAATTGCTAGCTGCAAGGGTAGCAGGGATTATGCCACTTTTAACAGGGAAAGATCAGATCAGGTTTATTCCTGGGCGCCAACTGTATTATAATACATATTATCTATCTGAAGCAATTGATTATTTTAATCAAAGCAGGACTCCTGCAGTAGTCTTGTTTATAGATGCCGAGAAAGCTTTTGGCCTTGTGAGCTGGGAATAGTTGTTTCAGGTCATGGAGGTAATGGGATTTCTAACACAGCTCACAAGGTCAATAGCGCCAATATATGCAGAGCCATCTGCCGCAATGTCTCTGAATGCTAAGGTTCTGGACCCCTTTCAGATCACCAGGGTTACACTGCATGGGTTACCCCTACCACCTTCTTGTTTTGCCGTTTATTGAGCCCCTGGCTTGTTTCCTATGTCAGAATAGTGAGGTGAAAGCTGCAGTCCCTTAAACTCAAAACTTACATTATATGGGGATGATTTTGTGTTAGAGGAGGGTGTTTCAAGACCTGTTCGATATCTTTAATACATTTTCAAGGCTTTCTCGCTATCAGGTAAATAGCTCCCAACAGAGATTAACCATTATACCTTAAACCCTGCAGAATATATATCAACAAAAGCAAGTTGGATATCTGGGAATAAAAGTATCCAAGAGATTTGAAGATCTATATGAATTAAATGGCCCCATCTTGATTGCTAAGAGTCAGAATATGATGAATCGGTGGGGTAGGGTGCCAATCTCTATAATTGGTAGAGTGGCACTAGTTAAAATGCATATTTTACTTTGCTAAACTTTCCTTTTTTTTTAATTCTATCCCTTATGTTTGATATAATCCGTTTTTCATCAGCTGAATGCAGCTGATTAGTGGTATTATCTGGAAAAAGAGAAACCCAAGAATAAGTATGAAGAAGCTGATGTTGCCCACTCAACAAGGAGGGCTCTCCCTCCCTCACTGGAGCGTTTATTATTTTGCTGCTCATTTAATACATAGTGTGAGGTATGGTGATTTTGTTATATCTAAGAATTTGATGGTTCTTTTCTTACGGTCATGTGCGGCAGAGCTTCTTTTCGCCCTGACCCGATTTCTTCCCCAAATATAAAGAACCCAAAAAGATAAGATATCGTATTCTTCTGGCTTTTAAAACTAAACAGAAACAACTATTTCAATGGCTACGAATCCCCAATATTCATGCAGATCCCCCTATTAAAAGCCTGTGCTGGGGGGGCGTGGCCAACTGCCGGGCATGGAGGACGTGAGCTGAACGAGCTCCGTTCCCTACCCTGACAATTAGCGGAATATCCTGCATCTAACTGGACCTGCAGGGCTGAGTCACCCATTCTTATGCAGCGGACCACCTCTGGACCCAGTGGCTGTGTTTTGGACGCTAATAACCCGACGGAACCTGTCGCATTCTGTGTTACCTCTGGATGGCACCGGAGCCGTGGAGCGACGAAGGGCGGAGCCGCGTATGCTGTAAGGCCGTCCCGCCGAAATCGCAGCTCCTACCGTGCCTCCAGTGACTATGAGCGAAATCGACGTGAGGTCTGCGGACGCTGCTCCTGATCGGCGGTGATGAGAGGGGAGGCTGCGGCGAGCGTTTGATTGTTTGGTTTGCTGCGCCACACCAAAGACCGCGGAAAGTAAGATGGCGGATGCGGCCGGCCGCGACCATGACCGGCGCGAGTGAGGGTGATGGTGAGAGGCGCCCTGGTGAGTGTGCGAACAACTGAGGAGGATCCTGGTGCTGCGGTGTGTGGGTACTGCGGATGCTTTACCCCCTCCCCCCCCTGTTTGGGACATATACCGACGATTCCCAGGTGAGCCTACGCTGGGAGGAGGGGTACGTGAGCCTGTGTGGGGGCGTCCCCGATCCTGTGCTGGGCACCGCTGCTTCCCCGCTGACTACGGAAGGCCATGCTCTGCATGGAGTTGCAGTGCGGTGTTCTACACACGCTACCTCCGCCCCCTTTTTTGTATGTGTTTCACCTTCAATGTGCAGACCAACGCACTGCTACAGGGCCCTCTTCTGAACGATTGCGCCCCTGCCTCCATGACTGGAGACCACACGTGCAGGTCATGGTGCTCTCCACCTGCTGTCTACCCTGGCTGTAGAGGAGCGCCCGGGGTTGGATTGGGGGTGCACTGCTGTTATTACCGCTGGGACTGATCTCATGCTTGTTGGTGGTGCAGCGACCGGCATCCCTGATAGTGAGCACGGGGAGTGTGAGGCCAGCGCATGGAGGGGACTAAAGACCCGTGACCTGCGGGACTCGTGTCTGCAGGCGTAGTTTGTGTGCGCCAAGGACCTGAGCCTACCTGTGCGTATCAAACTGCAAGGTGTGGTGCCCTGGTGGCCCCCCCAAGTGACCATCCTGGAGCAGAGACGGATGGGCGGACGCCGTGGTACGATGGGACGCACCAAAAACAAGCAAGCGGATGCGGCCGCGGATGGCGAACTGCAGCTCACATTCGGCAGCGACCCCTCCAATGCTTCGGACAATGATGTGATACCTCCCACTGGAACAGATCCCCACGATGCTAAACTGGACTTAATCCTGAAAGAAATATGGGACTCACGAACGGCGCTGGAGGCGCGCATGGGTACGATGTCCACCAATCTTGGCCTCCTGCAGGCGGACCACAAAAAGCTCGCCGACAACGTCAAATCGAATAAACTGGCACTGGATGATCTCATACCCCAGCAGACCATGCACTCCACTCAACTCGAACAATTTCAACGTCAACTGAAGGGCTTGCAGGACAGAGTGGACGATGCGGAAGGGACATATTTCGGCACATGTTGTGCTTTTCGTCGGTGTATACACTAAGGCGTCCTGCAGTAGAGTGAATTGAAAAATTCACTCTACTGCAGGACGCCTTAGTGTATACACCGACGACAGAAATCATGGAAAGAAACAGCCTAGTTGCGTAAAGAATGTGGACTACAAGCAGTCACGAGCGCAACCATTAATACATCCATGCGGAAAGTAGACAGCGTCGGTGGGAATAGCACCAGTAGACCTGAGGCCCCGATCATCATTGTTCCCGTTTTTCCTCTTGTCAGCCAAAATTGTATTTAAAAAACCAGCGGGAACAAGAGAAAAGCACAACATGTGCAGAAATATGTTTTAAGGTTACACCGTGCTCTAGCCCTGACGAAAATCCCGTGACAGCGTGCCGGGATTGGAAACGCGTCGGCATCTTCCATTCTTTCCAGCCACAAATGGGCATCCAAAGAAACCTTTTGGACCTCCGTAGAGGGTAGCTAAAAGTAAACATACCCCACGGAGCATTACTCATTCCCAGGTGGCAGTAGTTATACATAGACCGTTAAATCAAAGGGTCTTATGTAACTGCGTTGTAACAATTGTTTCAAAAAACTGCTGGTGTAATTCTTTGTTATTTTTTTCGCTTAAAAACTATTTGTGTTTTATAGGTTGCACATTATTCTTGTTTGCATGTTATTGTCTTTATTTTTGATTAATGAACACACTGTAAATGTATTGTATTTGTTGTGTGTTAGAAATGTATCCAACTCACACGATGTCTTCCTAAATGTGTTAAACAGCTTTGAATGAAATGTGATTTTTACACACATAATGCTATTGAACTTATCAGTCTTAGCTTTAGTCCGCCTAAATAAAATAGCGGTACTAAAAATTGACAGCCAGGTTTCTTCTCTTTATTGTATAATTAATGACACATGAAGCATTTGTGCGCGTACATGGTGCCCCCGATACGCTGTTCCTTCTACACGCACATATATCCAGATATATACGCACTATATGGTCACCAGAGGACACTGAACCGACCACGAATACACTACTTACCATGCAATACCTAATGGGAAATGGGGCACGCCTGACAAAATGGCTAACTCACGGGATTCGGACAGAGACGGCGATCTCATTACGACCGTTACGCGACAGGTGGGAAGGGGACGTAGGCCGTGAATTTACAGTCAAGGAATGGGACACTTTATTGGGATACCCCAAGAAGATTTCTCGTAATCCTAAATTTAAATGTATTCAATTGATGTTGCTACACAGAGCTTATTTAACCCCACGCAGACTGAGCACTATGTTTCCGGGGGCAAATGATGCTTGCCCGCGCTGCCACGCACCCAATGCGGGGTTGATACACATGGTATGGGATTGTCCTCAACTGGGACACTACTGGGTGACGATATGCAAAATACTGGCAGATATAGCCCCGGGGTGCCAGAACGACACCTTGGAATACTGCATACTGGGACTAGGGCCCCTTGGAAAGAAGGGTAATCCCGCCTCTCGATTTGCCAATCTTGCGCTCCTTCTAGCTAAAAGAGCCATAACCACACGATGGAAAGCCACTAGGGCCCCGTCCCTACAGGACTGGCATATGGAAGTGATGAGATGGGGCAAGGCAGAGGGGGCTGAACTACAAAGGGAGGAATATAGAGGCGTAAGGAAAATACCGATTTCGTTGAGTTGGAATACAATGATGGAGGAATATGCTTCGATAGATATTTTATCCTACCAGGGCGTAATGTGACTATCGATTGGGGGCTTGGACCACGATTACAGAACACATGGGCTCCTTACACTATCCGTGGGCGACATTATGTAAGTTAGCAGGGCTGTACGGTTCGTCTAAGACAGACTAGGGAACCGAGATACACACGAATTCAGATATGAAAATGTGCAAATGCTAATATTAGATACTTATTACCGAGCATGCGGGGAGGGGAGGGGAGGGGAGGGGAGGGACGGTTGGGTAAGTTTTTGTTAGGTTGATATACATGTAATGGGTCCTGATAGATTTGACTAATTATGATATGATTTGCTGGATTCCTGGTGTAGGCGAGACTGCTGAGAATTATCCGTACTGGCTTGCCGTTAGAGACTCATTTCACGATTTCAGACCTCTATGCGATGAAGTACAGGGACTCTCATGGATCTTCGGCACTATTAATGTGTATTATTCTGAACTGGTTGTAAACATTTGTAGCTATGCCATGTACCTATATGATCATGTATCGCTCTACAATGCCTGGCTAATTGTTGCGTAAAATCAATAAAAAAAAATAAAAAATAAAAAAAGCCTGTGCCCTGATGAATTGGTAGACAATGCCACTAGATTGGAGATGTACAAGCTGGGAAAAGTCAGGGATTGGTTGATAAAAGAAGCTCTGGTCTCTTGGAAAGCTGTTCAGCCCTACACTCTGGCCTCAAAATAAGTTGGTATATCTACAAATTACATCTATCTTGAAGAAATGCCAACCACTGCAAATTGAACCAACCAGGGAAATAGTTTGAGCAGTCCTAGTCAAAAATACTTTATTTCGGCCATAGGCCTTAAAAGTTGTTGTGCAATAAAAGCAGAATAAAACAATACACTCGCCTCGTGGATTCACAATACAATATTCTTAGAAGTCTTACACACATAGATGTTGCGTAAAGTACTTCCCTAATAATCTAATACACAGGGAAAAAAGAACACAAACCATAGACAAAAACCTAAAATGGTCCGCCATGTTGAAGGTGAGGTTTATGCACTTAGAATTCGTAATAGTGATAGTACTTTATTGCTATTACAGACCAAGCCGTTTAAGCAGAGGAAGAAAGGTACATCAATACAATTCATCAGGGAGGCCTAGGAGTACAAAATAAAAACTCATAAAACTCAATTGTTATTTAAAATGTAGAAGCATAACCCTCCCATGTGCTAACAAATGTCGATGCCAGCTCCCAAGTCTCTCTCAAAGCACATGCATGCCCTGCATGGATCCACAAGTCATCTAAGTTGAGTACAAGTGCTCTAATGCTATGACTATAGGCCAAATCACTTTCTGGTCGTACCACTGCCAAACTGAATAAAGTGCAAATGCTCTAGTGCTAAAGCGGGAAGCCAAGTCGCTTCCGGGTCACACCCACTGGCAATGAAAATCTGCTCACACAGAAGACAGTTAGTCTGCTCATTTCTGATCTCAAAATTCAGAGGACCGTTAAATAGTGCTGGAGCCCCAAACTCTGCCAATATAGTTGCAGCCATTTTGCCCTAGCGAAAGAATACAACGGGCAACAGAACAAAATGTGTTATATGGTTTCCACCGGATCCAGGCATACGGAGCACAATCGCTTATTGCTCACGTCGGGGCTCACCTTAGACCATTTGTTTGTATAACTATTCAGAGCTAGAGTGCCAACCCTGAATTTGATAAAAACAGTTTTGCCCCACTGCGGGGTAACCTTATTGAGGTTCAATTCAAACTGTGGGGATGGTTTGATAGACAAAAACCAACCAGTAAGACTGTCACTGTCAGCTTTCCGCGTGCACTCTGTTCTTATATGGCCTCAGAATACCTTTGTGCCGAAGACCTTCACTGAAGAATTAATAGCAGAAGGATTGGTCCAAAAGGCTTCCAAGCCCAGAGTAAAGAGACATTATTGGATGTGATATAGCAAAGGAACAGTCACCTCCCTGTCCAATTGGATGAGTTTGAGAAGGCCTTGCCTATATGATTCGAGCTCTGGGCAAGACCAAATCCTAACCCAATTGACCAAAGGTCTGAAAGCGGCCAAGTCGCCAATCCGCTTTAGAGCTAGGTCAAAGTACAGGGGGACAAGTGGCACAGATTGAGGCAGGGAAAATAGAGACCTTATAAAATGATTTTCTCTAACTATGAGGATGTCAGCAGGAGCTGTACCCCAGAACTCGGCTCCATAAAGTGCAGCTGACTGAACAGCAACCTTATAGACCTCTACTGCTGGGGATACTGCCCTCTGGCTGGAATCCCTATGCATCCTTTCAATAGCCGATGATTTGTGAAGTAAAATAGCCCTATACTTTTCAATGTGGGGAGACCACGACTTTGTGAAGTAAAATAGCCCTATACTTTTCAATGTGGGGAGACCACGACAGAGCTGCAGATTCTTATGCCCAGGCAATTAAAATGCTTGACTTCCTTGAGCGCTGAGCTCCTCCATGTAAGGTTTCGGCAAAAGGATCTATGAGGCCTTAAGGTCATAAAGTTGGTTTTCTCCACATTTATCTTTAGCCCCCTGTGATTATAGAAGTTCTGGAATTTGTTTAGGAGATTCTGAATTCCAACACTGGTTCCTGAGGTAAGCAGTCGGCGAACAACAAGCTGGGAATGGAAACACCACCAAGTTTAGGGGCATCGTTGATACAGTCATGGAGGTATTTCAACACATCGTTGATATACAGGAAGACCAGCATTGGTGCGAAAACGCATCCCTTTCACACCCCCGTGTAACATTGATCGTCTCAGTTAATGCCCCATCCCTGCCCCACTGCACTTTGGCATAATTAATCTTGTGCAGCCTCACCAAGATACCTACCAAGGTCGGAGGAGCCCCGATTGACTTGAGGGAGTCCCAGAGACAAGCTCTGGGAACCAGATCGAAAGCTGTTCTCGCGTCAATGAGAGCAACATAGAGGTGGTCTTTCAGAAACTTTATATACTTACAGAGTATCAACATGAATCTTAATATTTGACCCACTGTTCCCACCTTGGATCTGAACCTGGCCTGTAACCGGGAAAGGATATCTAAATTGGTGCCCCAAGCCGGACGTTTGGCCAGAACCTGACGACAGAACAACTTTTGTAAAAAGTCAATGAGGCTATTAGGCCTGTACTGACTTGGATCGGATCTGGCACCCTTTTTGAAGATTAATATATTCACAGCACCTCTCCATAAATCGAGGAGGGGAGCGTCTGACATGATGGAATTACACAGGATGATAATATAAGGGTCCCAGATCTCGATCTCAGAGCGGTACAGGTTGCCCGGAATAAGATCTAGTCCAGGTGCTTTCCCAGGTTTCAGAGAAAGGTTTACTTACTTGGTGTCGTCTAGAGGAAAGGTGATGGTACCATACTCCACAGTGTCTACATTGGCCTGAGGATGGAGGTCGAGGTTAGGGGGCAACTGGGCTTGAAGGGGAGTGGAGTGAAGATTGCCAGAATGTTACACAAAAATCTGCTGTTGGATGTGGTGGACAATAGAGGTACTGGCTTCCAAACTGCTGTGATCAATTATATGCCAAAAGGAAGAAACATGCTTCCTTTGAGAGGCGTCTAGCAAATCCTGCATATTTTGCTGCTTGTCCCAGCTCTTATTACTGGCATCTAACACTTTTTTATAGTGTCTACTTGCCTCACGAATCTGCAGAGGGCATAAGGATCTAATGGCAGTTAACAAACATAGTTTAGCTTGTCTGCACTTTTGTAAACCAAGGAGCAGACTCAAAGAAAGCTCTTTTATTGTTTCCAGTACCCTCCTCCGCCTCAAAAAGATGGCTTAAGAAGCCAAAGAAATGACCATGGATGGTAGAATTGGGCAATGCATCTAAATTAGCATCCTTGTATGGAGAAAGAACTGAATCAAAAAGGTTATAGATTGAGGCAAACCGCATAGGGCTGCAATTGATTTTTGGCCACTTACGAACCCTCCTGGAGTTCCCAACGTTTATGTCCCCAGGGACTCTGATCTGGTCCAAAGGCTTGAACAGACCTTCTTTAAGGGTTAGATGCAGTGGGTTATGGTTGCTCTCTGACCTGTTTGCAACACAAAAGTCCTTCAACCAATTCCATATGTCAAGAGATAGCAGGATATAATCCATTCTACTTTTAGAGACACCCCTGGAAAATGTAAAAGCCGGGTTCTGGTCGTAATCTGTCCAGCTGTTTGTTGCATGCCCGACCCTATGAGCAATAGTAAACAGCTGCATTTGTCTGCCCACTGCCAAACAGGTTTTTAGGGGGGGCATTCAATTCGGGGATGGCCAGAGCTGCATCTTCTGCTTTAGTCACCAGCGTAATGTAATCCGGTGCCTCGAAGGTGATGTTGAAATTGCCCCCAAGAATAAGCTTAGGTTTAAATGACAGAGACTTCAAATGTATATCGAGGATGCTTAATGTAGTAGTAGGACTATTCAATGCCACCCTGCAATTATAGTTGTTGTAGATGTTGATAAAGGGCCCACTTGTAGCTTTTACAGATAACCCTAGCACATCCGGCGACTCTATCTTTAGTTGCTCAATAACCCAGTTGAGGCAGATTTTGACCCATATAAAAAAGGCCCACCGAGGGGCAATCGGACGTGGAGGGAAGCGCATCTACGGAAAAGTTGGCAAAACCAGACCTGCGTGGCAGCTCTCAGGCCAAGTCTCCTGAAAAAGGTAGAGATGGAAGGAATCAATGTATTCGCCCTATAATGGGTCGACCCGTTTACTGCATACACCAGTCAAGTTCCATGAGAGAATCTGCAGCTGTCCCACAGGTCTTGGTTGCCCCAGTATGATGCCAGAGGAACAATCGGTGTCCCCTGGAAAAACATCTGCCTCTGCTTCCATCTGGGATACCAAGACTTCAGGGGCAACTACAATGGAAGCAGGGACATTAGTACTGTCCGCAGCTATGGAATGTAGTCAGTCAATGCCACTCACATGCCACTCGTTCCAGAGAACACCTTCCCCCCTAGGCGTGGATAACCACCACACCCTCCAGTACTACAGTAAGCAAGGTGGATCCCGGTTTCTGTGGTGCGGATATCACGAGCTGTGATTGCCAATAGGCCATCTAGGATTTCCCTGGTGGCCACCGACTATACAATGGAGTCGCGTGGCTCTAGCTGTGAGGTGTATCTACGGGCACTCAAAATATCTTGTATGATGATTGACTTGCACTGGTAACTGCCCCTTAATCAATGTAGAACTTTGTTGTGAAGAGATTCTCTACCCTCAAAACACTTCTTGCCCAGTTTTGGTACATTGATTAGCTTAAAGTTATGACCTTCGCTATGTCTGGTCTGGGTTAGTCTCTCACTGTAGGTAAGACCACAGATGTCCCTAGTCAGAAAACCAGCCCGTGCCCCCCTTCATATGTCGTTATGGATGGTCTGGGTGCAATAGTTCTACTGGACTCTACTGGGCTATAATAGGGAGGTTGGAACTGCATCTACAATCCTGCCCGTCCACTGGTCCTTGCTGCCTTCCCTGATGCCTAGTGGTTTGGTTTGGGTACCCAGAGCAGGCTGACAGTGTCCAAAGGTTCCCTAGTTCTAAGCTGGTCTAAAATTTCGTAGGACGGAGGGGCAAGAAGCGGGGGAAGAATCAAACTGGCTGCATTACCCTGCCGTCTAGTGGCCTGAGCTAGCATTTGTGTAGCAGTATTTCATTTACATTTCAAGGATTTAACAACCTCTTTTAGACCCACTACTTCATCGTGCAATGCTAGTACAATTACATACAAATTGGTCGTTGTGTCATGCAACCGGGTAGTAATGCTAGCCTCTACACCCCTACAAATAGCTGCTGATAACCCTGCTGTGTCACTTTACATCAAAGGGGTAAACCTTTTGGAACAAACCACAGCCGGTTCAAGTGGAGGCGGGAGGTATACCAGGGAAGATTCATCATCTAGAGTAGTTTTAGCCACAGGATCAGGGCTTGCAGGGGTTTTGCTCCTGCTCGTCTATACCCTATTAGGCTTCACCTCAAAAAGGCCAGGTAGAATAGATTTCACACTTTTCCCTGGACCCAGGGTCAAAGTGGGTATAGTTGGGTTCAGTAGCCTGTCAATCAAGTCGTTGATTTGGCTGAGGGAGCTAGAATTATTAACTTTCCTAGCACACTTGTTGGGATTTTAGGCAGAAAGGACAGGGTCATCAGCTTTTTGCTTACCTGTGGCTGGCGGATATTAGAAGGTAACTCAAAGGCAAACTTATCCACACCCCATTAAGGTCCTAGAAGGACTATAATGTCCCGGGCTACCCACTCCAACTCCACTACTAGAAAAGCGAAGTAGGTCCCTCACAAGATATAGTGTATATGTGCCCCCAGACAAAAAAAAAGCTTCTTACAGTAATGGATGGCAAATAGTCGTTATAAAATTTGAGGGTACCCCTCACAAAAAAATATTATAAAGTCAAAGGGCTAAACAGGACAGTTATCGGCAACAAGCAACCAAATTGGAATAAAAGAATTTTGTCCATAGGCCAGTCCCTGGAACAATCGTAGGCAAGGTGTGTTCCCAGTTAGGCACCCAATAACAAGAGACAGGCCAACCCCACAAACCTGAAATCAGCCTGGGTAAAGCAACAAAGCTGGGGAAATATCGCAAACGAAATAAAAGTAAGACCCTGCAAATTAAAACACAATACAGCAAGTGTGGCCTCTATGTGCAACACAAGGCAGATTAAAGCCAGTAGTCCTGAGGGGATGAGCACAGGCGCGGTGCGTCCATTGGGGCGTTGGGGCATAGCCCCCCCGCCCGCAGCTCCCTCGGCGTCTTTGAACTTAAGTAAACTGAATCAGTTTACTTAAGTTCAACGACGCCGAGGGAGAACTGACAATCATGTGAGTCAGCATGACGTCGGACCTCCCACCCCCTTCAGAGTCTGAAGGGGGTGGGTGGTCCGGCGTCATGTTGACTGACATGATTGTCAGACGGACCAGGGGCAACAGGCAGCAGCACAAGTGTGCATGAGTGGGGAAGGGCAGTGAATTTTCGCGCCGTGCCCAGTCATGCGCACTTGTGTTTGCACTGGCTTGCGCATGCCCATTAGGAGAGCGAGGGTTGAGCAAAGGCTCAAACCTCGGTCTCCTAATGGGCAGGCGGGCGAGTACTAACCGTGCCCTAAGCCAATCCAGCGCCAGGATTGGCTGAGAGGGGCTGTAGGCGCCAACGGACCCGAGGCAGCGCGGACGGCAGACCTGCTGCTCAGGTAGGATTTCTTTTATTTATTTTAACCCCCCCCCCCCCCCCCCCCCGAGCCGCGACTGTGTATGGCTGCCACTTTGCGTGGCAAAGATGTGTAGAGTTTTGTGGTACTTATGAAAAACTCATTAACGTTGGTTCTGGTGTGTCAGTGTCAAACGGTTGAACAATATACCTTATATAATCGGAGAAAATTGTTTACATGTCCGTGTCTGGAGAGATAGGAAGTTTCATTTAGGTTTTTTGCCAGAGTTGTATTATGAGCCTGGAATGTTTCTCAAGACAGCTATAGGCCGTAAAACATCAAACCGAGGCCAGCTTTCCTTCCTTAAGAAGACGCACACAAGGTTTTAATTTTGATCTATTTTTGCAGGCGGCCGTTAGTAGTAATTTTAACATGCTGTAGAAACGCAGCCTCTATCATTCAGACAATGACACGGCAGCTCTCGCGCTCCCGGGCGCGGGGCCGCCAGACTGTACCATTACAGCGCAGCCAGTGTGAGCGGAGAGGTTTTTAGCAGACCTCCGAGAATCGGACGCCCTCTCCCTGCCCTCCTCGGAGCAGCAGGAGTGTAAACAAGCATTGGCATAGCCAATAGGTCTCGCTTTTGGGACCTTATAAGTATTTAGTTATGCAGCATAATATCCTTGGTGCAACAACATTAACTGTTGCATGGCTAAACACTTATAAGGTCCCAAAGGTGCTTGTTTTTTTTTGCCGATTAATATAGCACGAACTCGACCCGAAGGTTTTGGAGCACTTTACATGAGCACCATTTACGTTTTACACGAGCACCATTTACGTTACACAAGGACACATGCATTTTTATTAGGCACAGGGAGATTAAGTGATTTGCCCAGAATCACAGGGTGTGGAGTCAACCCCGAGACTCGAACCTTGGTTTCCCAGCTCCAAAGTCGGCAGTCTAACCGTGAGACCACATTCTCTCCCGTAGACTCTCACAGATATATAGAGACCAACCTAGAAGAAGAGTGGCGGAATGGCACAGTGACAAATACTGACACAAGTAAATGTGGTATTGATAAGAGACCTAGGACCCGATTAGGAGTTTGACAGACGAACTCCGTCACAAAGGTGTCAGACTAATATTAATAAGTGCCCTGGGATAAAATGCACTTGTATTGGCGGACGGGCTATATTCGTCCCTTTTGTGACAGAGTACCCACCGCCAAATTTTAAATCGGGCCCTTAAAGATGAACATAGCCCCAAAGAAAGCAGTGGATGTCCAGCGCTGAGGCAGCCCCGGTGAGGTGCAGTGCTGCTCTGCACTCGCACACCTGAGTGCGCAGGGGAGGGCGAGGTGGAGGGAGGGAGGGAAAGAACGTGCTGCGTCCCACGTAGGGCTAAGCCTAAAGTGACTAACAATGCACGGTCTGTGCATGAGTGGGAATGGGAAAGTGTGCAGTGGGGTCTGCAATGTTTGGCGCGAGAGCGAGGCTACAGAGAGCCAGGAGGGGAGGGGCGACAGTGAAGAAACCGCCTAGAGCCATACCACAGAAACTTTGGACTGGTGCAAGATACAGTGCAACAGAATGTATCAATTTTTTGCTGCTTGTGTAATAAATACCGACATACAGCAAATGTTGCTAATGCAAAACAAACTAATTAATTGTACACTATTTATGCAGTTTAAATAAAAAGTACTAGATAAAATCGCTACCACTTTACAAATGTGAAATATAGATTCGTATTTACAGAAAAATCAGTTTGTTCCATTATTTTAACGCACATTTAGCAACATGAATGTGCTATATGTTTTTTCTTACTCAAAATGATTTGTAAGCAAGGCAAGTGCTCTGTTTTTTATCTCGTGAAAATAAATCTATGACCTGGAATACGGCAAAGCTGTTTGCTACATTCTAGATTACATTTATTTGCTTAAAAGGCACAGACGATTTGGGATGCAGGGAAGCCTGGAGTACAGGGCTCTCACCAGCGGTGGTCAGGATAGAGCTTTAGAGGGACGCACCAGCACAGGTGGGGCAGGGTTCTGGGCTGCCCAGGAATCTTTGCAGGCACAGCAGCCCACAGAGCAGGGAGCAGGGGCTGCTGCTGAGCAGCACAGCACCACAGTGGAGTAACAAAGAAAACAAGCGTGCGCGCGCGCCGCCTCGCACGGCAGCAGGGGGAGGGGGGAGCCTGCGCGATTCACTTGCGGGAGCGAGCGGCGCCAGGAGCGATAATTGCTACCATATGGCGCCAGCTGCTCGCTCCCGCAAGTGAATCGCCAAACGTGCACGCGTTGCCATTGAAGGCAATGGAACGCGTGCACGTTTTTGGCTGAAAAGCCGAATTGATAGCAAGAGGTCTTTTTTCCTATGCAGCGCATGCGCGCTGCGTAGGCGAGACCTAAAAACAGTGCATTCGGTCGAGGCTGTTCCTGTTACTATCACCGTAGCGCTGATTTAGCCAATCTCTTCTCTTAGCTGTGACGTGTGGAAGGCTGGATTCACGGCTGGCTCATAATATTTAACACACCCACCGAAGGCAGGAGCCGCAGCACTACGAGCCCGAGCAGTCCTCGGCATTCAGCGCAGCCGAGAGGGGACCTCTGCACCTGCCAAATACTTCTCTCGCCAGCCGACCTGACGTTTCCAAATGCATCTTCAGCAGCAACTATAAATTATTCATTGCCCTGATGACTGTTATTTGTTCGCCGTTTGAAACATTAAGGCATTGTTTCTCCTCGGTACAAGCCTGACTGACTGACTGCAGTCTTTTCTGTAATGAGACAATTTCTGCATGTCGTTTTAAATAGTGTATGAGGCGTGGACCTGTGGTAAACCATTGTAAATGATAGCTCCGGAGCAACCAATGGAAGTGAAAAGCTTGCATTTCAAAGTGCAAAATGTTTAATTGACTAGCCTGTGTGGGTTACACTGTGCTGTCAGGTTTGCAGGAGAATACCGGAGCACCAAGGGGGCTAACTAGCCCAACACAGTAACCGCACCCCCCCCCTCCCCCCCCAACCAGCCTTTATGACAGTTGGGCTAGCTCGCTACGCTCACTTGATACACGTCAGTCATCCGATTTTTTTTTTTTAAGCCCACCACTTTCAAATGTCACCAGCCGCCCCTGGATGAGCAAAACAACTTGCTAGGAGGAGTCACTCAATAGTGGTCCGCACAGTGTTGGTACAACTCTGAATGGGAACAATGGCTGCATTTCCACGCCTTGTTGGCGTCCCAGTGGGGCAATGCACACGGGAAAGGGATTAGCCAAGTGAGTAATTGGAGGGCAACAGTACCTTGGTTATGATGAAAATAATCCAAACAAGGAAGCCCGCAAAAAGCACCAGGTCACAGAACCAATGGGGTTGGCCCTGGCTCCTCCTGGTGCTGATGAGTGCAGGACGGGCCCACCCTTGTCCCGGCTTTGCCCCTGCACGTCTGCGATTGGGAGCGCTAAGGCTTGTGGGACTGGAGATCCCCTCCGGCAGAATTTGACAGGCTGAGGGCTCAGCAGCCCCTCAGAGTATGGCAAGTCCTGAAGGCAACCCGCACCGCGGGATCAGCTACAGCGCTTTAAGTGCAAGAGTTTATGGGCGGCCCCGCCCTGTCCAGAGGCGATTGTCGGCAGTTGGGAGCGCTTAAGGCTTGTGAGAATGGAGGACCCCTCAGGCAGCTTTTGGCAGGCAAAGGGTTGAGCACTCCCTCAGAGTATGTCATGTCCTGCAGTACTATTTCAACCTACTGGAGGGCATAGAAAACAGAGACAATGGGCAAACTGGTTGCGTTCAGAAGGGTCCAATTTTAAGGACTAGTTTCAAGCCATACAAATTAAATGGACACTAGAAAGTAAGATGAACTTAACTCGAGAACAGTGGTTGGAAGCTTCATTTTTTAGCTCTAAGACACTATGGGGGAGATTTACTAAGATTTTACGCCATGTTTGCAAAACAAAAGTGATGCAAATCGGCGCAAAATCTTATTTCCGATTTACTTTCCAGGCTAAAATTGTTTAGCGCTGGAAATAACAGGAAAGTAGTGCAAAGCAGCATATAGCGCTGCTTTACATTACTTAGCGCCAAGGGGGGCGTACCATGGGTGGAGCATGGGCGTTCCCATGCAACCACCCAAGGTTTCTTTTTTTTTTTTTTTTTTTATCTTCTTTAGTGAGCATTTATTATTTTTAAACCAACCCAAAACTAACCCACCCTCTGCTCCCATAGCTGGTGAGATGTCATAATTATAAATATATGTAAAAGACATTACATTACATATAATCCATAAAGCCTTCTCAAGTTAAAAAAACTAGAAAGAGCAGCAAATGTCTAAGCTCACCTAAACTCCCCTCTCCCCTAAAGTGTCCCGTGCAATAACAGCAATCGTTTAGTGGTCAGGCCTAACCTCACCAAAATGTCAGCATCTCTCAACCCACTCCGTCAAGGGAGCCCAGATTCTCAGGCCTTTCTGCTGTGCACGACTCCCCTTTCTTGCATACATAGCTTTCTCCAAGTTATAAACCACCAAAAGCCGAGCCAGCCATTGCTGAGATCCCAGAGGGTTAGGATTTAGCCATGCTGAAGCGATACACAGCCTCAGGACAGCCATAGCTATGAAGATCAAGTCTCGCCCTACCACATCTACATCTTCCCCTACTACTCCTAACAAGATCATAGCAGGAGACAGGGTAAATTCCAATTTCAACTCCTCCCCGAAAAATTTGGTAATTTCTTGTTTCAAATTTATGAGCATGTTACATGATGCAAAGATATGGACAATATCAGCTCGGTATAATGCACATCGGGGACAGCATGTTCCTTTTCCCTTCCCCCACTTAGCGATCTTATATGGAGTGCAATAGAGGGAGAAACAAGTCTTCTAATACTGTGCTTGCAGTCGAGCAGGTTTTAAAATAGTTTGAGCAGAATCAAAAGATTGGAAAAACATTGTGTCAGATGTCCCAACCCTCTCTTGCCATTTCTGAGAGCATTTCTCCAGATCATCTTTCATTACGGAGTTAGGGCGATTGTAGATAACACCAATCGAGGTTTCCCTAGTATCCACCAAACTATCAACTACCATACATTTGGCAAGTCCGATTGGACCGCCCCCTTTTTTGGACAAGAAATCCCTCATTTGAAGATATTTAAAGATATTCCTCCAGCCAATACCAAACTTATTTTTAAGATCATCAAAAGAGGTTATGCCCGTGGAAGAGAAAAAAAAAAAACAGCCTCGCCAATCCCATCTCGACCCTTCTCCTAATAAGTTGATCCTCAAAAATCCCTGGTTGATTTGGGTTATTTACCGAAGACGTGTAAAAGTTGAGTCTATATTTATTGATACCCAATAATCTTCGAACAGAACTCCATACCTTAAAAACCCCATACAAAGTCTTAAAGCGTACTTTCTTATAGTAGCTATCCTTTAGCTGTTGCCATAAACACCCCCACGCCTCTTTCCCCATTACTAATTCATAAGGTGAAGGTACACCGTCTACGACCCCTTCCTTAATATAATCTTGCAACAAAATTGCACTATACAGCAAAGAGGTAGCCCAGTAGTATAGTTTCTCATTAGGGAGAGCCCAACTCCCTATCTTTTTTGGTAGCGTAAGGAACTTAAGCACTCTTCTAGGTCTGGTATAGGCCCATACAGACCGTGAGAATAGATCTTCCATTTTCTTTAACCAATGGGCTGAGAATTCCAACGGAATTGCCCGAAAAAAATAAAGGATCTTGGGGAAAAAAAGCATCTTTACGATATTACATCTGCCGACTATGGATAGATGAAGATTATTTAATCTAGTCAGGTCCTGTTTAGTTTTATTTAAAAGGGGTTCTATGTTATTTTTAACTATGTTATCTGTTTCTACCGAGATACTAACTCCCAGATATACTGCCTTCTTTATGATTCGTTCATCCTGTATTATTATTTTCCCATTAATAACTACCTGAGTTTTATTTAGATTAAGGGCATAGCCCGAAAATTCCCCAAACTTTTCTGCCTCTTTTCCCACCTCTTTGAGTGCACTTAAGGGGTCAGTAGTCATTAGAGCAATATCGTTGGCATAGGCCAACACCTTTGTCTCCACCCTTGTGTCTGGATTGGTAAGATTGCACCATTGTTTTCAAGCCTACGTACCAGGGGGTCGATGTAAATCGCAAACCGAAGCGGAGAACACAGACAACCTTGCTGAGTCCCCGGCGAAATTGAAAATGGGTCTGACAGTGCACCGTATACACATACCCTAGCCACCAGGTGGGGATATAGCATTTTAATTGCTTGGATAAAGCCCTCACCGACACCCACCCTTGACAGGGCAGCCCACCAAAAATTGCCAGGAGACCCTGTCAAAGGCTTTTTCTGCATCGAGTAAAATTAGGGCCATTGGATCTCTTGTTATACAGGTGGCATCAAAGAGCAAGATAACTCTCCGTACATGATCAGTTGTTCCCGTTCTTGGGATAAATCCATGTTGTCCAGCTGATACAACCTTATGTTGTATCTTTGGCGCTAAACAAGAGGCCAGGATCTTGGAGTATATTTTAGAGTCGCTATTGATCAGAATGATCTGGCGGTAGGACCCAAGTTCCAGTATTGGCTTACTTTTTAGGGGGAATACCACAATTTGGCCAGAGGACCAGGAACTCGGAGGTATACCTACCTTAAAAACATGATCAAACAATTTGGTCATGCACTCCTTAAGTTGTTGAGCGAATATCCTATAAAATCTGTAGGAATACTGTCCTTACCAGTAGCTTTACCACTTGGAAGACTGTTCATCCCCAAAAGGATATCTATCCACTGTGAGGGATCTTCTAACTGCTCCTGTTATTCAACAGAGAATTGCTCATGGGGAATTGCGTCTAAATATTCCTTAAACTCCCCAGGGCTCCCCTTGATGTTATCCAGGTATAGAGTTTGATAGTGTTGATGAAAAGACGCCCTAATTTTGACGGGGTCAGTGATCAATCCCATAACAGGATCCTGAATCTCTCTAAACAGATTTTGCATACACCGTTGCCTATTTCGGATGGCCAAGTGGTGCCCGATCTACTCACTACATTCGTAGGACTCTTCTTTCCAAACAGTAAGCTTATCAGCGGCTTTCTTAGCCTCAATTTCCAGAATAGCAGGTTTAGACACTGCCACTTTTGCTTGAGCTTCTCCCAAGTCACCACGCTGTTGTGAAACTGTGACGAGATCCTCTTCCGCCTGGGCCAGATCCGCTTGAAGACACTGTAATAGATGTCGCCCTTGCCTATTAAGATTCAGCAAGAATCTTAAAGGTTCCCCCATATACCAGCCTTCAGAGCATCCCACACGATGTCTATTACTGCACTCCCCAAGTTATCTTTAAAAAAAATAGGAATCCACTTCATCGTGTGATTATGGTAGTCTTCATTAACTAAAAGAGCTTGCTTATAACTCCAAGATATTCCCTTAGGCTTAAACCTTCCCCCTTGATTTCTACCACTAATCGGTTATGATCCGAGAATATACGAGGGGTATTTTCTATTGAACAGCCATGAATTAAAGAGTGAGAGACAAACACATAGTCCAGTTGAGTATGGACAAGATGTGGTATAGAAAAAAAAAGTATACCCTGGATCTGAAGGCTTTTGCCAATTCCATAAATCAATCAAGCCATGATCTTTGCACTAGGCCCTTGGGGCATGAAATACCTTATGTTTCCTCCCGGTATAAACCCAATCTACTTCTGCATTTGGTCCAGTTGGCCAGTATATTGATGTTAAAATCCCCGCAGAGGACTACAGGGAGAGGCTACAATGCTAATTCCCCGGTCAACCATTCAAGTACTCACGGGTCATCTACAATACTTCCAGAGATTGAACACAGAGTAAATGTTTCCCCAGTACATAACTGGCATTCAGATATAACCAAATTTATCAGCCAGCGTGCGAGTGAATTGTAAGCTGCTATTGCGCACCAAAATAGCCACACCACGCATCCGGGTGTTCTGTGTTGTCCCCCCAACCAGCCTATATCCCATCGAATTTAATAGGTGGATAGGTGAAGTTGTGCACCTTCAATATGGGTCTCTTGCATACAAATGTCTGCTACTAACAATTGTAACCCCGCCTCGACATTCTGTCTCTTCTTAGGGTCGTTAAGCCCACATATATTAATGGTAGCTATTCGTAATTTACCCATTCCTTCTCTGCAAAGAGAATCCTAATGCATACCATCTTACTCTTTAAGACCATATTTGCTGCAAAAAAATAAAGAACATAAGGCACAGAGCCATCCCACCAGCATGTGAGCCCCCCTACCCATCTGACCCCCCGTGCCTGCCCAGCCTCCCCCACCCGCCACCAAAAACAAAGGCAACCAGGCCCCTGACTGAGCCAGGATGATGACATCTGACACAATCCCACCCCCACCTCTTCCCCCCCCTTCTAACACCGCCCTCCCAAACCATCTTTTCCTTTCCACCAAAGGTGAAACCGTTAACCATAAATAATAACCTACTTCACTAAACCCCACTCCCTGACCAAGCCGTAATATCTTTTAGGTATGCCGAGCCTGGATTTATGAGATGAAATTACAAGTTTCCCCCTGAAGACAATCTTCAGCCGGGACGGGTTCTGTAAATAAACCTTGGCTCCCAATTTTTGAAACGGAGTGAAAATCTGCCTTTAACGCCACCTTCATTCTACTGTGGCATGAGCAAAGTTCGGCCTGGTAAAAAAGGTCACTCCCTCATGTTCTCTTTTTGCAGTAGGATGGGCCAGATTATAAACTGCTTGCCATAGCAAAAAGCTGCCGAAGTACACCAGCATTGACCATGGTTGTTCTGGTTCTTTCGAAATGCGTTTCAACAACATTAGTGGAAATCTGTGAGCCCGCAGGATTTCATTGTCCCAATTCCATGAGGGCATCCCCCACCCGCCACCAAAAACAAAGGCAACCAGGCCCCTGACTGAGCCAGGATGATGACATCTGACACAATCCCACCCCCACCTCTTCCCCCTTCTAACACCGCCCTCCCAAACCATCTTTTCCTTTCCACCAAAGGTGAAACCGTTAACCATAAATAATAACCTACTTCACTAAACCCCACTCCCTGACCAAGCCGTAATATCTTTTAGGTATGCCGAGCCTGGATTTATGAGATGAAATTACAAGTTTCCCCTGAAGACAATCTTCAGCCGGGACGGGTTCTGTAAATAAACCTTGGCTCCCAATTTTTGAAACGGAGTGAAAAGCTGCCTTTAACGCCACCTTCATTCTACTGTGGCATGAGCAAAGTTCGGCCTGGTAAAAAAGGTCACTCCCTCATGTTCTCTTTTTGCAGTAGGATGGGCCAGATTATAAACTGCTTGCCATAGCAAAAAGCTGCCGAAGTACACCAGCATTGACCATGGTTGTTCTGGTTCTTTCGAAATGCGTTTCAACAACATTAGTGGAAATCTGTGAGCCCGCAGGATTTCATTGTCCCAATTCCATGAGGGCATCTCGAGGAAGGCACCGCTTAATAGGGAGACCATGTATTTTCTAGCGTCATTTCCCTCTCCCCCTTCCGGCACCCCCAGAAATCGTAAGTTATTACGGCGTTGCCGGTTTTCTTGGTCTTCGAGCAACCACATCACATCCTTTAGCACCACCTCCTGCGTTACACCCTGAGACTTAAGGGCCACCACTTCGGTTTTGAGGATTTCCGTCCGACTTTCAACTATGACTATTCTCTCTGAAATATCTGTACATGTTTTCCCAATTTTCCTAACTGCACCCTGCAGTTTTTTAGCAGCAAGTTGGTCTCGACAGTGATCACCCTTGACTTCCTCCTGGAAGTGTTTTATAGATTGAAAAATCATTGCAAGAGAAGGATCCCTCAGGCTCTGGACTGCGAATGTGCCACAAGCAATCGCAGGGACCGACTCCACCATTTCTCTTTCATTTTTCCCCCTTCCTCCGGGGCGGTAAGCTGCGTGGCAGAATAGTCCCACCTCAGGTCCCACATGCTGCCTCTGTCAGACACTTCCCATGGGGTCTCTTTCTTCCTTTTCTTCCCTCTTTTGGAAAGAGATTTTCTTCGCTGTGATGAACACGCCAAATCTTCTTCTCCGGAGCTGCTATTCCACTTTGCTCCCCCTTCTCCACTTGACACAGATATACTAGCATCAGAGATGTCTGAATCATCTGTCACGGAGAAGAATTTCTCAAGTGCATTGGGGGACATGGCATGATCTCTAGGGTCATTTTCTGACTTGCCCTTGGTGGCCTTATCAATCAGGAACTTAGCATCTCTAGGTGTTTCTTCTCCAATTGTCCCAACCATGTTGTCCCGTATCATAGGACCTGGGCTGGGTCCCAGCCCCTCTCCCTTTAATGGTGCCTCTAAGACAGTCTCTTCATTTAATTGTAAACAAGAGCCAGAATCACCTTCTTGTAAATCCCGTGTCCCTACCCCCTTCTGGGTGCAGGTCTTCTAATTGGGTATTTTGCCTTTCACTTGCTGCATCAGTATTGATGGTAAGCTGCATTTCACCCCCCGCCCTCCTTGTGACCATCAGATAACATGCCAGCAGTCCCAGAGGAGGAGAACAAATTAACAATTAGGAGTTCGGATTCCCCTACGTCCGGGCGGTTCGCGGAGGTGCTTTTTTTAGTTAGCTCAGTTTTTTCCTTAACGAATTGGTTGTCATCCTTCTTGCCACCGGTCCAACCTTCCAGAGTGGTCTCACGCCGGGAGGTGGCTGGGCGGTCATCAACACTGAAGCAGAGACAGCCGGGGGAGCAGTCCGTTGCTTGCCGCTTCTGCCGCCTCGTCCCGTCATTGCTGTTTAACGGGCGTCCTTGCAGCTGAACAAAAGACAAGAAGGTCAGCTCCAAGTCAGCCAGCCACCGCCGAAAATCCACAGAAGCTGCCGAAAGCAGCAGGTGGCCCAGCGCACACCAACGAGCACCACCTGTTCTGACGTTCAAACTTCAAACCCGGTTGCGACGGTCAGCCTCTAGAGTCCTAGCGCAGGGACAGATTAGACGGCAGGTAAGAGAGCTAGAGATCCGGCTGGCGAGAGGATATAGCCGCGATCTTACTCAGACGCAATCTTGCCTCCTACCTACAACCACCCAAGGTTTCTGACGCTAAACTCTATTTACTAAATAAAGTAGACAAGGTTTATCGTCGGAAAACTGCACCCATTTGAAGTAGGAACAACTAAGAAGAAATGCTTTCATTTCTCCTTCTTTTTCCGACTTTGTGCGTATGCTGCACTTTACAGCACACATACAAAGAGGGAAAAGGTTTAAACTTAGTCTAAGCATAGTATTTTGTAATGGAAGGGTACCCTTCCAGTACAAAACTTATGCTAGACTCACAGAGACACCCTTGCACTATGGCGCAAATGTGTCTCCGTGGTGCATGGCAGCTGATTTCTGCACAGGTGCTAGGGAAAGGGTAGGAGAGTGCCATATTTCTGTAAATATGGCACCCCCCTCCTCTCTCCTTTTCAAGCAGCGCAACATTTGCAGCTTCTGCACTGCGCTGGGTGAGAAAGTGGTAAATCTGGCCCTACGTGGTCCTAATTTTTTGGAAGATGCAACTTTCTGCTCAATGGATGGTGTATTATACCCATTTATTATTACATAAATGGAATGTATATATGCCAGAGCAATGCCTTAGGTGCTTGAATTCCGGCAGCTGGATTCATAATATCTGGGAATGCAATAGGGTGAAAGCCTTTTGGGAGGGGGGTTTTGAGATGTATGTGAGTTTCCATGGGAAGGTATACTTGGTAGACTTAAATGCAATCCTATTGGGCTGCTGTAAGCATTTGGGAATTAGACCAGCTCCGGTACGCAACTGTTGGTTTATCGCATTGTTAGTGGCACAATCAATAATTACCACATTTTGGAAATCAGGGGAACCACCTAAGCTGCATGCATGGGCCTAGAAAATTAATAATGTATATTTTAAACAATAATTGTATGCAAAACGAGTAGAGAAGGGAAGAAGCTTTTTTAAAGTTTGGAAATATGCTAATCCATTTATTAAGAGATGAAATAAATGGTTAATGAATTAAAAGACTCCAGAGGTTAGGAACGGATCAGGGGAAGGGGAACTTTGTCACACTTTTCCAAAATATTGCACTTTAGCTCTGGTAAATTATATTATATGCATTTTAGAATGTACTATTATGAAATTGTTGTTGGAATTAATTTATAGCATTTTAATTCTTGGTAGCTTATGTAATGTATCTGGAAGTTAATTTGGAAAGCATAAAGCGCATTACTGAATGTTAAAAGTATTTATTTTTTATATGGGCAAGAGATCGAATCAGTTTTTGTTTTCTGATCGATGTAGAGCTTGCTGCACTATGCACTTTTGAATTATACTTATAGCACTTTAGATAATATTTTTTAAGTATTGAATATTGGAATAGACTCATTTACTCTCCAATTCTTATTTGTCATGTAATGTGTTTATGCTGCAAGAAACTAAAATACAAATAATGATAGTAAGACTTTTAATGTTAGGATTTTTAAACATGCCTTATATCATTCACATATATCTACAAATAACAGGAAAACTAGGTGCATGATTACCTTTTAAATATTATTAATTTTGAAATATAAGTGTTATTGAGATTCAATTTAAACTAAGTTTGAAACTTTCAATATGTTTGTGGTGATTGTTGTTTTGTATTTTTGTAACTGGAAATTGACAATTGGGAATAGGTCAGACAGGTATTTAAAATTCAAATTACATTGTTCTTAGGTTTTGTGTGTTGTATGTAATTTTGGATAGTCCAATATTTCTTTAGATACCCGAAAGTCAAGTATATCGATGACACTATTTATAAGACGTGAAAAAATGTATACACTACGAGTAAGTAATCACCACAATTTATTTTTTAGTTGAGTGTACTATTTAACCAGTAATAATACTTGCTTACATCTGAAAGGAATGTCCTATAAAGACTGTTATCCACAGATTAGTATTAGTTTGAATCACAATATATGTAAAACTTTGACATTAATTCCATCTCCAAGGCTTGATTTAAGTGCCATTAATTCCTGAACTTTAGATGACTAATTTCTCACTCACCCCATAATTATGTAGTAATTATTCTCATCACAATCGCCTAACATTTCTTTTAAGATCATCATGCCTGCTATACCTATGTATATGTTCATCACCCTTGTACCTGATCCGAGAGGAATAGTGAACCCCTATTTGTTTTAGCACATAATCTAAGAGAGGTGCAACAGTAGTAAGCCATAACAATGTTAAAGAATAAGGAGCTGATCTCTAAACAGTTGTTTGAATATTGCCAATAACGCACCATGTTCATATTTGCTGTTCATGTGTTAATAGCAATGGATATACCTACACAATACTTCTGTGGTCACTTTAATTTAGATGCACACTAGTGATAAGGGATATATCAAATAAAGGTGTTCTGGGTTTGCTTGTGTTCATTCAAAGGGTATTTTGTCTATTTATTGAGATGATTTGTACACTTGGAGAGCTGGCTCCATAACCGTAAGAAATTGGAGTAGTAATAATAATAATAATAATAATAATAATAATAATAATAATAATATGACCACAGTCATTGATAGGGTGAACTACTCAATTCACAAAATAAACCTGAGCTCAACCCCCAGGTAGCTATAGCACAGTGCAGACATGCTTAACATAGAGGGAATGTGTAAAGTATTTATGCAGTACCAAAACAGTAATAAAGTCACAACACAAGAAAAATTACTAACCAGTTTTGAAAAATTTGAATATTTTATAAATTACAATGACACCAAAATAACAAAAATCCAATAAAGGGCACCGGAGGTATGAAATTTAAACGTTCACCTAAAAAATAATGGCAATGAGCGTTAAGCAATAACTGCGGGCATTTGGTTGTGCTTGACCGGTACCTACGTGCCAGGTAAGACCAACAACGATGGAGCATTGGTCAGATACAGAAACCAAGTTCAACCCAGTCGAAAGTGTTTCCTTCTGACTTAGTCTCTGAAATGGAAGTGAAAAACCTCAGCGGGGCAAGGCAGCAGACTGTGGCCAAAGAGGACTATGACATCAGAAAGTCATCAGACAAGGTCTTAATGAAGCAGTTGACTTTTGGGGGAGTAAACTCCAAGCGCAAGAAGTTCAGATTTTGAGACTGAAGAAGGTACATCGCCAGACGGATACTTTTGACACCTTCACATGGTGAAGATTTCTATGTTTGGACTTAGTCACTTTTTTTTGCTTTAATTCTTCCAGCCTGGCAAGGCTACAGGCTGTAACCAAAGAGAGCTGCTAGAGGCCAGATACCATCGTCTGAAAGCCCCGCTGAAAATGATATGCTGCTGCAGAAAAACTCAGAGTGGGAACTACGGTAATCTTTGGCCCAGAGGCAACGCACCTTCATTGGATCGGCATGGCAGGCTTCTCCCGATGCTCTGGATGTCTTCAGCGCCAAAAGATTTCCAAGTGGCAAGTTTCAGGAGTTGATTGAAAGATTACACTTTAACACCAGTCAAGGGTCCAGGAACATGGGGAAAGCACTTGGGGGTCGAGACTCACTCCAGTAGAGGCTAGCAGCGGGGTCCAAGGCAGGTCCAGTTGGAAATTGTCAGCTGGGCAGTGCAGGAAAACAGCCTCTTGTAGCTTGATGTATCCCTGTAGCTTGAACAGGAGTCAGCCAACTGACCCTTGCAGTCACGTCTTGGTCCTGGGAACAAGATCAGGTCCAGTCCTTTCAGGTTCTTCACAAGTCACAGACCGCAAGACCGGTTGGTGTACGTGCGCTTTTATAAATATCCCTATAACATATAACATAACAAGTTCAGTACTCTTCTGATTCTTCCACATGCCAAGCTGTGTTCTGAGGAGGATACTGTGAGTGAGAATTATGCCTGACCCCATCCTGTGGTGGGGGCAACCCCTGGCCACTCCCTAACCAATGGGGTAAAAGTTCCCAATGATATCCCTACACACGTTTTCAGCATTTGCTGTGTGCTGTACTACAAACAATCCCACAGTGCCCCCTCCAATCCAACATGGTCGAACCTTTCTTCCCCTGTGCAGAGCACCTGTTCCCACCCATGGAAATGTGCAGCCCTCCACTGTAGTCACTCTACACCAGTTTTGCTAGCTACTCCCCTCCTACTAGAATTGCTAAAAGCCTGACTATAGGGACAAAAGAAGGGGCATTCCCAGGTGTTAACTGCATCTGCCTGTGACATTAATGGCCTCTTTGAAGTTAATCAAGTTCCTTGCCCCAGCACCCAGGCTATCCTGTCAAGGGAAGGACAACAGCACCCCACACACAGGGCCTGTTGTCCCTGTCCTAGGAGCAGTTCACACCTTACCAGAGGAGAGCCATCCAGCTGCTAGGTGATAGTTGAATAATTGCGGAAACTATCTTTTTCTTGATTGCTATACACAAATATATCTTACCATTACATTTGTTTTTGTACAACTATTAGAAAGACCCCTTGAATATTTTTTAAGCTGCTTCCAAATCGAAATTAGCATTATTAAATGTAGTAATGTAACAAATTGATTTCCTATGGAGCAGCCAGCCTTTCTACACTGAAAATAGCTTATGGTCCTTTTTCTCTGTAAAGACCTGATGAACATTAACAATTTGCATGAGCAATTTTTAAATACCATGCACCCTTCCTTATGGGCAATAAGGCTACTTAAGGGTGACTTAGTAATATTTTAAAAGAAGTGTTTAGTCTTTAAAAATTTTTTTATTTTGACAGGTTGAATTGACAGTTTAAAACCGCACAGCCAGGCTACAATGGAATGCTTGGAAACATGATTTACATTGCAACTGCAGTGGATGGCACGTTGTGTGGCAGTCCACTGGTAGTATTTAATTTACAGGCCCTGTGTGGACATTTTTGCATATTTAATTTACCTATAAGTCCTCTAGTAAATGGTACAATCAGGATTATTAAAAAAGCATGTTTAAAGGGAAGTAAAAGCACTTTGCTTCTGGTTAGCAGGAGTAAAGTGTGCAGATTCTAAAGAAACTAAAACAGTTCATGCAAAGGTCTGGAGATACACCACAGAAATGGTCACTTCCAACAGTAACAATAACTAAGATTATGGGATGTGTATTGAGTGAGAAGATGTTTTAAAATGTACTAGGTGCAGTATGTGTACATACCAAACTATTGTCAGATTGTAATGTAAAGATTATGCATATTTTCACATTATAACTTGCAGCTTGTTAAACTAAGTATACGTCCTCGATAAATTTTAACCAAGACTACATAAGAAGTGTCTGTACAAGAGAGAGAGTGTGGAGCATAGTGTCCTGAGTGTGTGTATGAGACACAAAATATATCATTATTCTCTAAAACTAGGAACACCGTAATTTTGAGAGTAAATTATCTCATTCTTATTAATATATACTTTTTCAAAACCATTCTGCGAAATATATAGAACACTATAATGTAAGAATAATACTTTTTATATAAAAACGTGTATTTAGACATATTTGACAGACATTGATTAACAAATAATACCTAAAATTAAACAATAAATAAGAATAAATAAAGAACTTAACATAATTAAAAAATCTTTCAAGTTTGGCCTTTTTCGTGACATTAATAAAAAAGAATTGTTATCAAAGTCAAACATGAAGTCATTTTTTAGATCTATTAACATATCAGAAAATAACATTAACAATAGAATAATGTTGTGAGAATTTCATTATCAAACAAGTGCATTTCTTAACGTACAAAAAAAGTGTCAGAATTTACCAAAAACAGTCACACACCTTATTTTGTGCAAATAAATATTTTTTTAAAAAAAATTAGGTATGATATTAGTACATAAAAATATACATATATATATACATATGTACATGTGTGTGTATGTATATATGTGTATGTATATATATATATATATATATATATATATATATATATATATATATATGAGCAGCGCTGTTCGTGTGATATATATACATATATACACTTCTTTTATGTTTGTAAAAAATGGTTAACATCTTGCCTTCTCCTAACACCTTCTTGAGATCCAGTATCTCTATTTTCTTAAGTATTATTTACATCTTCAACAATGAAATCACTGCTACAACTTTCTTCTACTAGAGAATGTTTCACGGCAATGTTGGGTAGTGTACAACATGTAACAATGATCTTACACACAATGTGTGGTTTGTGCAAAAGTATACCTCCAGACAAATCAAGACATATAAACCTGGATTTCAGTATTCCAAATCTCTGCTTAATGATGCTACATTTACTACAATGTACAGCATTATACGCTTCTTCTGTCGTTGCAAACGGTGTTAACAGCCAAGGTCTGAGAGCATATTCCATATCACCTAATATAGAAATTTAAAATACTTTATTATTCTAAACACTGATGTGTTTGTAATGTCGGATTACATATTTCAATATTAATACAGATATGTATTCATATACTTACATAGCTTAGGTATTAAAAATGTATAATGGGCACACAACTATTTTTATAATTTACCAATTAATAAACAATCTCCATACATTCCCTTTTCAAAACAAACATTACAGGTAGAGTGCCTGAAGATATACAAATCATGGGCACTGGCAGGAAATTGGGCAATAACATTTGTGAAGCAGTACTTGTTATCACAAATTGCTTGCACGTTAAATGAGTATGTATTCTTTCTATTCAATTAAAGAAGAGCTGTTCATGTAGGTGGAAGCAAATTGACATGCGTGCAGTAAATGGCACCCAGGACATTTGGAAAGTTAGTGATTGATACAAACATTGTTTCACTTGTCTCTGTTTCAGTCCAGTTTTGGGAAATCAGATATTCTGGCATTACTTTGAGAATACCATCCATGACATGTGGGAGAAATGTTGATGCTGCACTCTGCAAGACACCTGCCACTGCAGCACATGTATTGTGAAAGGATCCTGAAGCTAGAAGATGTAGTCCCACCATTATCTTTAGATGTGGGGGTATGGCATGTGACCTGCCAGTGTTTGACTCAAGGGATGTTCCAATTTGATCTAGGACAGAGATTATCATTTCTGCGGTGAGCCGCTAGTTCTTAATAATCTCTTCTTTACACTGCTTAATGAGATAAATCTTTTATATTTTATATATATATTTTTATTTTTTTATTTTATATTTCTTTCTTTCTGTGTTTTCGTCTCCTTGCCATACTAAGTAGAGGCTGACGGTGTAAGATTACAATCTCCATTGTGAATTGGCAAGAAGCTGTGTTGTGCTACTCTTCCTGGATGTTCCAGTGAATAGCCCTAATTTTTGCCCCTGCTTTCAACATGCTTTTTTTTCCACGTTTGTCACAAAATTCACGCTGACTCAAATCTGTGCTAAAGTAAGTACATTTTGCACAGCTTTGCATCCTTATTTGCGTGCGATCCACCCGAATACGCCCACAATGAATACTTTTATTAAGTTCGAATGCACAACACAACCTCTGTTTTGTGTGACACATTACTTAAAATCTGATGCTAAAAGTATAATGCATCAAAAATTAAATTGCGCTCGTATGACTCATACGCTCACACCCAACGCTTTGAAATCTAGATCCCAAGAGAAATTTGTGATAGGATGCCTTGCCAAGACACGTTGGTCAGGTCCACACCCAAAACAAACTGAAGTATCTAAAAACAAAAGGCAGCAGGCATGGGTGTGACTTTTGTGATTACAGGTGGTGACAGCAAGCAGCACTGGCTGGCCTAACGACATCACAGCCTTGGGGATAAAGGGGAAATAAACTAAAGGAGGAAGAGTGCTTGGGGCACCCCGCTAATATCAGTGGCTCACCCCAGAACTTTTTATGAGTTCTTCCCTCTAACCTAGCAGTACAGTTGCAGCAGAGCTGAGCCTCTTTCTCAGGAGAAACCATGAAAGAGGCAGGTAACAACTGTCTCACTCCCATTGTAATTCAATGGGCTTGGCAGTGGCAAGAGGTCGCCGATTTCAGGTAGGTGGCTCACAAAGTTAGAAGGTAGTTGCAGCAAAGATCAAAACAGCTCAGCTTTGCAGGTTCTTGAGATAATCGGGACATAGTATCAGCATACAGGGAAATCTAGCACCCTTTTCAGGTCCAAGCAACAGAAAGCTTTTCTTCTTCAGTCATAGTTGATCTTGATTCTTTAAAGGGGGCAGCCACGCAATCCGGCCACTGGTCTTATCCTTTCCTTTGCGCTCATGCAGAAAGGTTTACAGAACTCAAAAGGTGAATTGATTTTCTGAGTTAAAGGGCCAGCATTTGTTATGAATTAGTGGCAGTTGAACGTGGACAACCAGTCACTCAGATCTTTTGGATTTTGGTTCCCTTCAAATGTTCAAGCGCATCTTTCCAGATGTACAGTCCTATCCCATGACAAAGAATAAGCCATAATGCATACAGTATCGCTGACTCCACGGTGATGACTGTCATCTTATATTACTGCCAGGGAGCGTGCACCTTTCTCATAAAATCCTTGAACCAATCACTGGCTGCCCTGAACTTCAGCTCTCTTTCTAAAGAGGACATAGGAAGTGGGGGGAGTGGTGGATGGGTGTGTACCATATTCCTTTGTGTAGGTGAGAGCAAGTGGTGATGCCCTTGGCTACTTTTGTTCGTGCTAATTCTTGCAAGTATGATTGTGTTTTTCTACTGTTTGGAAACATTTTGAAGAACCCCACTGTGTTACATTGAAATGTTTGTTGAGGTGAACTAGACACACAACTACCAAAGCTACAATGGTCTGTGCAGTGAGTAAGAAGGGAAAGGAGTAGCATAACCTTCGAACAGCTGCCACCGAACATATGCATGTCCTGGCCTGGACAGTGGAGTGGTTTTCACCCAAAGTGATCCTCCTTTGAACACCGCTGACTAATATCTCCAGAAGAACTGGGTTGTGAGCAATTTTTACATCATCTGCCAAGGAACTCTTGGCACAAATATCCGGAACAAGAACCATAAAAAGTCTGTTAGAAAGGACGAAATTAGGAATAGGTAGCATAGCACTGCTGCACCTGGAACGTCTGGCCCCTGTACCTATGAACACGCAGTACAAAAAAACAATTAAAATTCTACTTCGTAAATTTCAAGAATCAACTTAAAAATAGGTTGTCATTCGGCCCATATTCCAAGATGCAGTGCGACTCACTGTTTTTTTTTAAAACACATCAGCATATGTTTTAGACTCAATGGGCTAGCAACTGGATGCAGTAGAAACCATATCCAACTCACCAACTGGAATTTCCTGCCACCAGGGAGCAGCTACTCCCTCTACAAACTTAATTTTCGCATTGCAGGTGTCCTTGGCTTACCCAGAAAATAACCAATCACCAGTGATCCAGAAACTATGTACAAACCCTACGAGGAACAGAGGTTGGCAGCGGTCGTCAAACGTTAATGTCTATTTCCAAAAATGCTGACCGATAAACATCTTGTTGGAAATTCCCATGTACTTATCCTACTGATAAAAACTTCTAACAAATATTTTGCTATGACAGCAGGTATGTTAGAAAGTATATGTGTGCAATGAAGACTCTAATAATGGTAGCATGTTTTCTAGATAGCACTTTATTCTGCATGTTCTAAAGGCTGTAAATAATAGATACTATTACACAATTTGCCAACATCATAAAGATAGAAGGCTCAATTTGCCTTGCCAGGATTCGAACTCACCACCTCATTCAACTGAGTGAGACAATTTAGCTCAACCCCACTCTGGCACCTCTGGAATCCTAAATCCCAGGAAGCTGAACATGAGCAGATCCAGTTTCTTAATCATGTGCGAGGTGATCTATTACGTAGGAGCAGATTTATTTCTACTTAAAAGGAAACTCATCGTGAATAATAGTATTAGGTGTGCTCATTTGATTTACTTGCTAAAATATAAATAGCCCTCTGGTAATATTGTTTTACCTCAACTTGAACTTCGTCAAGGTCAATCAAGGTGTACATATGCTTACTTTGCTCAAGGATGCAGCAAATTGCGATTCACAGCATTATGAAAGGTTGAATTTTCCATGGGTAAATTTAATTTATAATCACAGAAATTCCACATTTGTACTTTTAGATCAAGGGATGGTTCATGGCTATTTCTGAGTGAATCAACCTGTAAAAAATCCATAAACGAGCACCCATGTGCTCGTACACTGGTTGCCATTACCCCAACAATTTATCAAAGTTGGTTATTACAGAAAAACAGACAAATCATTTGAAGGGAAGGAGAGTGTTGCGCGGGTGAGAATGGGGAGAGAAACCCACCCAATTTATAGTTCATGGAAGAAGGGTTTTCCATGCAGAGAACAATATGTTCCCCATGGAGAAACAAAACGTGCTGATGCACAATTGCGTTCAAGTTACACATACAGTACTGTACATCCCATTACAGTTCCGGATACAAAAATACGTATGCCTTTGAGCACTGTAATAGACCTCTTTGACTACTCCTGGAAATCCTTGAGCATTCCAAAGTAATAGCAGTCACAAATTAGCTCCAAGCATGGGAGTAATCCTACAGTACCTAGTCACTGAGTATTTCCGCTCCTGGCTTTTGTATATGGTGCCCATCGAGTGTCCTTACAGCTCTTCTCTTCAAGCAAGATTTGATTGTCTAATGCAAAGAACAGATGTAAATATTTAATTCTGCTGTAAGGTATGCTGTGCGGTCCTGCATGTGTCCTAACATGTTAGGATTATGCATAGAACTCTGGAGTTTCCATAAGAAAAAAATAACTTGAAATCAAAAAGTAATATAAGACACTGGTGGCTACAACTGATATTACAGTTCCCTATCAAATACTCTGAGGTGGAAGCAGCTTATCCAGAATCATTTACTCATTACCTCGGAGGTGGTCTTCATCTTGACATTCGGGTCAGTTGTTTGTCATTCTTAAGACTTTTAGGGTAATTAAATGTAAGTGCATAATGCCTCCCTTCTCTGTAAGGGAAGGAAGCTCTCTCAGCCTCCATTGTGCAGCACTAAGGTGTGCAGTTTACTTTCCACTGATGTAGTTTTGTGAAGTTCCTTATTGTAAACAAGACATATTCACTGCTAGTGTGAGTGCCTTACAATGTCACAGCCCCAACATATTTATGAATAAAGATGACAATCCATTTATCTGAGATTAATATGATAGGGAGTGATCCAAATGACCGTCTCCTCCCAACAGCAACTGTTGATCATTGGATTGGCAGCTGAGTCAGGGCTTCCAAGAAGTAGGACTTCGGTTTATTGACATTTGTTGTAGATGAGGGACTAGTACCAAGAATTGCCTTCACTAATTGAAGATGGAGTTAACGACACCAAATCATTCCTATGTGATCTTACTCATGTAAAATAATCTCTGTTAGCACTTATAGATGGATTGTATACATAGCCGCCTGTTTAGGCATCCCTCCATTTTCACATTTAAATTATGTGAAAGGAAACATTACCTAAGGAAGAAATGTAAGATTATCCGTCCATGTAATGATTATAGCTCTGAAAGGACTATTTGCTCAATTTTCCTGTCCCTCATTCCCAACCTCACAAACATTGCTCTTGTCCCAGCTTGGAAAGGGTGTGCCAAACTGAAGACAGATTACCCATTTTCCTGAGCCCTGTCGTCAGAACAGTCAACATCTGGTAGCTCTGCAGTGGTGTTCATCAGTGCCCCAGCAACATCCCTTGCCTCAAACCAAACCGTACTGTGACGGAAACCAAATAAGTCCAAACAGAGCATGTCTCTGTGTCCCTGATAGACCTAGTCATATGTAAGGTCCTAAGGGATAGGTGTTTTTTTTTTTACCTAAGTTGCATGATTGTGTATTCTGTACAATGTCCAACCATTAATCTCCTATCAAGGCCTTCAAAACATTTCCTACATTTCTCCTCTTGTGTGGTTGTTTTTCCAGCACTGTTCAAGCGCCTAACATTGCCTTGAGTATATTTACCAGCCCCTTAAGCATTGCTTCCTCTTTATTGCTTCCTCACTCATGAGCCTACCCTCGCCAAATGTACAGGCCAATTTTTCTAACCCAGAATTCATAACCACAAACCCTGCAGACATAAAAAGCAACTCATACTACTATACCTACTGTTGGTCATAGTGACAAAACTGACGACATTGTCTCCTTTTTTCCAGTTAATCGTGCCCTGTTGACCACTTTATTGCTTGGATTTCCAAAAATGTATATAAAAGAGAGAGGGTATATGATAAGAGAGAGCAGGTTTTTGTTCATGTGACATGTTTTTCTTTACCTGATGCTAAGTTAAAGGCAGCTCGGCTGCAAATATTTTCAGAATCCTAGGAAAAATGACATTTTGCCATTTGGGTGCTGCTATAAAGAAGGTCTTTATGGAGGCTATTTGGTGCAGTTTTGTATTTTTTGTGTCAGTTTCTGGTGGAGCCTTACAGCAGCTGCCTGTGGTGGCCTTAATGTAGCTCGGACTCTGATCAAAAGACTCTAACAATCTAAAGTGATTTGTTCCACTTTGAAACACTTAATAAAAACATTTCATTAAAAAAAACCTGTTTGAGTGATGCCTGCCTGTCCGCTTTCTTTGTTGCTTTCCGAAAGCTCAACTAGGCTCGAACCCTAGGCTTCATAGTATCTGTGGCATGGTTACAGATGCACCCCCAGAACCAATCTATTCATGACTAGCCGTAATCAATGCAGGCTGGACGACAGTGGCATACAAATTACACAGTTCAATCAATCAGTAGATTTGTAGAGCGCATCTTGTCATCCAGGCGCCGTTACACAATTGAATCCTATGACAGCCGATCATGTAATCAATGCAGGCTGCTTACCCTCAAAGTCCTAATAAGGCACCTCTATCATCATAACAGGATCAATTCAATTCCCTAAGCGAGCTGAACACCTCGTAATACTAATACATAGGGTGATTTGTATATCCTCATCAATCACACTGCTAAGTGCCGCATCCCAAGACACCACTCTGGTCACTCAGGAACAACACCAAAATGCTTCCCACAGAGGTTCACATAGAGTACAAAACCTTTCCAACCAAGGATGCCCCCAAGGTGCAGTATTCTACCCATACCCATAAGTAATGCTCTGCAGCAGCTCACAAAGGGGTATGAAGTGATATATAGATATATATATTACAGCTCAACCCATTGAATCTTTTCCACTGTGAATGAGTGTCTGCAATGTTATTAATGTTATGATACACCCACGGTATGTGCCTTGTGCGGTACACTTTGTGTCCCTTTGTGTGTGCCAAAACAAATACTTTCAAAAGTAGAGCACCTTTGCACTCCGAGTGAAGAAACCTGTGGAGTGCAGGTGAGGCAAGAGGTCATCTTCATTACTCTGAGTCCTAATACTCCTTATCACAGTCATTACAGCATGAGTCCCACCAACAGCTTCAGATTGTTACCCCTCACAGCAAACACATTCTTTTTGCATTAAACTACTAATCCTATGAACCTTTGAAAGAAACATTTCTTTATAAGGAAGTCAATGGGATTTGTTCATAAGGAACTTCCTGATTTTCCTAGTAACTTCAGAAAAAGACACCACCCTCCAAACTTGTGACAAAATTTGAAGGAAGTGTCGGGTTAGGTAACTATGAGTGTGCCAAGGTGGACTTATATGCGGAGCAATGAATATTACCGGTAAGTAACTGCGTCAGTACCTCGTCTGTCCTCCTGGTCACAGTCATTAAAGCATGAGCTATACCCAAGCTAAGAAGCAGAATAATATTTTGTCACCAGGCAAGATAGATTGTAATTGTATTTATATAGCGCTTTCTACTCCTGACAAGGTGTTGAGGCGCTTTTTGGCGAGTAGCACGCTACTCCGCAACCTAAAGTGTATTAGTGGTGGATTAGTGTAGGGAAATATAAGTTGTTAATGGGTGCGGTGGACATGTGAGTCTGTTAGTTGGATTGAATAGGATAAAGGAGGGATAGAGGAGGGAAGAGTCTAGAAGGTGTTATTTGTGAGATCATAGTAGTAACATGAGGTTTGGAATGAGTCAGAGTGGGAGTAGAGCTTGATGTGTAGATTGGAGACGCAGAATCTTAAATAACTTTGGGCATCCGGATGCATTGGTATATGAAAGTTTCTGTCTTTAAGAACCAGCGATGCCAGCTTGTCCCCTAAATAGAAGGGTGGGATGATGGATTGGAAAGAGACCATTTTTATACCTGTATAGGAGATGAAAGATTTCAAATCCTTTAGGTCTGTCATTGGTTTGAACTTTTTCGACTGTTTTTGAACGAGAAAAAGAATGGAATAAAAGCCTTTGCACTGTTCTTCCGAAAGCTGCTGATTTCTTGATTAGGTCTCTGTAAGGGACAATGAGATTTTGGAGACCTCTTGAAGTAGTCTGGCAGTAAGTTCATAAAAGGAATCTTGTAAAAACGCTGAATGGTCTGCAGCACCCAGTAATCTGAGATTAATCTCTGCCAAATTGGTTCAAAGTGTTGACGATGACTGCCCTCTGGAAAATCTTCTGAAGATTCTCATCCTAGATTGTCAGGATTACGAGGAGGTGTTAGCAATTCATTTGTTTGATGACCAGGACTTGTCAGAGACTGGGGTCCTCTGGCCTCGACCCCTTGCGTGAAAGGGCTGACTTTGCACCTTCCACTTCCAACAGATGTGAAAGACCCTTCTGGACCTGAAGATGTGAAAGACCCTTCTGGACCTGAAAATGTCAAAGACCCTTCTGGACCTTGTTAGAAATGGGGGTCTCTAGTTGGCAGTGGTTGGCCACTGTCCAAGTAGGGACCCTTCTTCCTAAGTCAGGGTAAGAGAGCCACACCCTTTGATAACCCCTGCTCAACCCTGTGGTAACGTAGCACGAGCAGCTAGGCTTATCTCAGAGGCAGTGTGTGAAGCATTTATGACCATACACAGTAACACAGTGAGGAACACTACAAAGGGACACCACAGAAGTAGTTATAAAAAATAAGTATCTTTATATATAGACTTAGCACAAGACCAATTACGATAAAAAGCCACAATACTGTCAAATAGGATCCCTCTTGGAATGCTGCAAAAATAGTTCAAGTGCGCAAAGAGGAGTTCAGTTCAAAGCAGTGGTCTCTGCGACCCTTTTACTTACAAAGTACCTGGATTTCATAGCAAAAACCAACAAAGTGTCGCAAAGGAGCTGTAGCGATGAATTTCTGCACGCGAGGCCGGCGAAGCGTTAAATCCTTGCAGCGAGGGAGGATGATGCGCCGATCTGCTGATGCGTGTGGAAACGATGCGACAAACTTCTGCACGCTAGACCGTTGGTGCGATGACTCCTTGCCGCAAGGAGGAGATGAGGCGACGATCCTGTTGCGTGTGCGATCGGGTTGCGATGCGAAGAAATGGCGCTCCGCGAGGGAGCGACGATCCTGATGCGATGCGATGAAAATGGCGGACGCTCGGCGTCCGCGCTGCGATGTCGTGAAGCGATGATCTTGGTGCGATGACTCGATCTTTGGTTGCGAGCACTCGGCGGCAGCAGCGCGATAATTTTTCGGGCGCTTTCGGCTGCGGCGGCTCGCAAACGTACGTTAGCGACGATTTCAGCACTCTCTTCTCTGTAGTAGAACTAGAGGCCCTGGAACTCAAAGGAGCCTCACCTGCAGATAGAAATCCTCGCTGGGAGGAATCAGGAGGCTGGTGGTGAAGTCTGATGTGCCTGAGACTTCAACAGGAGGCTAGCTCTCTTCTAGCCCTTGGGTGATTGCTTTAGCAAGATTAATAAAAGTTCTCTCAAAGTCCTTTTCCCTCTTCTTCCAAGTCCAATGGTAACCACTGCAGGCCAATCCAAGAAACCGCACACAAGCACAAGGATAGTCACCTCCTGCAGATTCCTTCAGTTACACGGACAGAGGTTCGTCTTGATATCCAGGAGAAACACACCTTGTAGGGGTTTCAGCACAGATATTTAAACCCCAAAAGTCTTTGTTCTCAAAAGCTACAAGTCCCTGAGCCCAGCCAGAACCAGTTCTGTTCAGTCCTGGAGCACTTTGTTTACCAGGCTGCATCCTTCCTTTCAGAAAGAGGGGGTCTGCTATCAGACACACAGTAGGAGGTGGAGCCAGCATTCACCTTGCCAGGCACAGCCCTATTCAGGTCAAGGAGCTACCCCTCCTCATACTCTAAATGCAGATCTCTCTATTCAACCCAGGTCTGACTCAGCCTGCCCTGTCCCTCCAAAACCAGACAGCCAATACACATAAGAGCAGAGCACACTGGAAGGCTTAGGCAAGAAAATACCTACTTTCTAAAAGTGGTATTTTCAAACACAGAATATAAAAATAAACTTCACTAAAAGATGTATTTTAATATTCTGAGCTCAGGCATACTAAATTCGTTTTTCTACCATGTTCCTGGGGTCAGTTAGGACTATAGAATGTAATAGTCAAACTAGCCTATGGGGAACAGGTAGGCTTACAGTAGGCTTACAGTAGTGAAAAACGAAATTGGGTGTAATTCACTACCAGGACATGCTACACACACCAAGGCATGTCCTACCATACACATACAATGCACCCTACCATAGGGGTGACTTACATGATGCCAAGGGAAGGTTCAGGGGCTGGGAAGTGGGTGCACTTCACAGCCAAGATGGCAGTTCTGGACTGCACACAGACTCTGCAGTGGCAGGTCTGAGACACACTTTACAAGCTGCTTCTGTGGGTGGCGCAAACCAGCGCTGCAGGCCCACCAGCAGCATTTGGTTTACCAGCCCTGGGCACACACAGGCCACGCTACTAGGGACTAACAGGTAAACCAAATAAGCCAATCATGGATATACCAATTCACATGTCATATTTACACAGGGAGCATTCGCGCTGTGGCACTGAAGGGCAGTGGCACAGCGCCCAGAGCATCTAACACCAGCAAAACGGAGGAGACAACAGCGAAAAATGGAAGGGAGACCCACGCCAATGGTGCCAGGTCTAACACGTGTCCCCTCCAGCTGAAATGTGGGGAGAACTACCCATCCCCTTGGAAGTTCTCATCACTAAGGCGGAAAAATCTGGACAGACCATCAGCATTGGCGTGTTCTGTACCAGGGCAGTGTTCCACCGTGAAGTCCATACCCTGTAGGGAAATGGACCACCTCAACAACTTGGGATTCTCACCCCTCATCTGCATCAACCATCTGAGTGGCCTGTGGTCTGTCTGAACCCGGAAGTGAGTCCCAAACAGGTATGGTCTCAGCTTCTTCAGTGCCCAGACCACAGCAAATGCCTCACGCTCAATTGCACTCCACCTCTGTTCCCGTGGAAGTAACCTCCTACTGATGAAGGCTACAGGTTGGTCTAGTCCCTCCTCATTTATCTGTGACAGAATGGCCCCCACCCCATGCTCTGAAGCGTCTGTCTGGACAATAAATTCCTTAGCAAAATTGGGCGCCTGGAGTACGGGTGCTGTACACATGGCAGTCTTGAGGGCATCAAAAGCTTTCTGACAGGTGTCAGTCCAGTTCACAATCTTTGGCTGCTTTTTGGAAGTCAGCTCAGTCAAGGGTACAACAATGTTGCCATACCCCTTGACAAACCTCCTGTAGTAACCCGTGAGTCCTAAGAAGGCCCTCGTCTGGGTCCTTGGGGGCTCCCAAGCCAGGATGGTCTCAATCTTGGGCTGCAGGGGCGCCACTTGGCCACTCCCCACCTGGTGTCCCAAGTACACCACAGAACCCTGCCCAATCTGGCACTTACTGGCCTTGATTGTGAGGCCTGCTCTGCGCAGCGCCATCAACACTTCCCAGAGGTGGCGCAAGTGGTCCTCCCAGGAGGAACTGAATACTGCAATCTCATCCAGGTAGGCGGCACTGAAATCCTCCAGCCCAACCAACACCTGGTTGACCAACCTCTGAAAGGTGGCAGGGGCATTTTTCATCCCAAAGGGCATCACACGGAACTGGTAGTGCCCATCTGGTGTGGAGAATGCTGACCTCTCTTTTGCCCCATCAGTTAAGGCGATCTGCCAGTACCCAGACGTCAGATCAAACGTGCTGAGGTACCGGGCAGCCCCTAACCGATCTATGAGCTCATCAGCTCTGGGGATGGGGTGCGCGTCGGTCTTCGTGACCGAATTGAGACCTCGGTAGTCCACACAGAACCTAAGTTCAGGTGTGGCACCAGGCATTGCAGCTTTTGGTACCAAAACCACGGGGCTGGACCAAGGGCTGCTAGAGGACTCAATCACCACTAGGGCAAACATTTTGGAGACCTCCTCCTTAATGCAAGTCCTGACCCTGTCAGTCACTCTGTAAGCCTTGTGCTTGACAGGAGGACTGTCCCCGGTGTCCACCTCATGGACGCACTAATCAGTGACAACAGGCATCAGGGAAAACAAATCAGGAAATTGCCCCAACAGTTGGTGACAAGCTCTCTGCTGCTCAGGGGTCAGTGTGGTGGAGAGGACCACACCCTCCACTGACCCATCCTTCTCTCCTGCACACAGGAGGTCAGGAAGAGGCTCACTCTCCTCCTCCATCCCAGCATCTGTGGCAAGAAGCATGCCCACTTCAGACCTCTCAAAGTGGGGCTTCAGGCGGTTCACATGCAGGACCCGCAAGGGGTTCCTGGGAGATTGAAAGTCCACCAAGTAGGTAACTGGAATTTTGCGCTCCACCACCTCAAATGGACCGGTCCACTTATCTTGGAGCGCACAAGGCTCCACTGGGGCCAGTACCCAAACCTTCTGACCAGGTTGAAATTCGACCAGAGTGGCATTCTGGTCGTGCCAACGTTTCATTTCCTCCTGGCTGGCTTCCAGATTTGCCTCAGCAATTTCTCTGAAACGCCGAGTCTGGTTCCTGAAAGCCAACATGCAGCTAAATACATCTTGGGGAGGTTTCCTGGGAGATTGCTCCCAGCCTTCCTTGACCAGACTCAGAGGCCCTCTTACCGGATGGCCATAGAGGAGTTCAAAGGGACTGAACCCTAAGGACTTCTGTGGCACCTCACGGTAGGCAAACAGCAGGCATGGCAAGAGGACGTCCCACTTACGCCTCAGGGGCTCTTCTATGCCCATGATCATGCCCTTCAAGGTCCGGTTGAACCTTTCGACCAGACCATTACCTTGGGGGTGGTAAGGAGTGGTGAACTTATAAGTTACCCCACACTCCTTCCACAGAGACTTCATGTACTGGGAGATGAAGTTGGTCCCCCTGTCAGACACCACCTCTCTGGGGAACCCCACACGGGAGAAAATCCCCATCAGTGCACGTCCCACCATGGGGGCCGTCACTGTCCTGAGCGGGATGGCGTCAGGGTACCGGGTGGCATGGTCCACCAAGACCAGGGTGAACCTGTTGCCCATGGCTGTCTTGGAGTTCAGAGGCCCCACAATGTCAGTACCCACAACTGGAAAGGGCTGGAGTGGGGCCTTGATCTTCCCCCCACTCTTCCCACTTGCCTGGCAAGTCTCACATGTCCTGCAATAAGTGTCTGAACTCTTGCGCATCTGGGGCCAATAAAAGTGGGTGGCCAGCCTCTCAAAGGTCTTGGTCTGCCCCAGATGTCCTGCTAATGGAATGTCATGAGCCAACCCCAGTAGGAAGGCTCTGAAGCACTCGGGTACCACCAGCACACGGGCTGACCCCGGCTCAGCAGCCTTAGGCTCGCTATACTGGAGACTGTTCTCCCAATAAATCAGATGTGAACCAGACAAGTCACCTGCTGCCTGGGCTGCAGTCTGACGCCGCATACCCTCAAGAGAAGGGCAAACTCCTTGCTGCGCACAAAATTCCTCCCTGGTGGGTCCCCCTTCCTGCTTCCAATGGGTCAGCTCAGGCAGGTCCCCCAGTTCGGTGATCTGTTCCCCGGTAGGCTCCAGGGCATCCCCCTCAGGGTCTGCTCCCTCCTGGGCCGTGGGAACCAAGGGGGCCGGCTCCCCGCACCCCCTGCCCCTTCTCTCTAAGGCAGAGATCTGGGCCATACTCTCAGGCTCCAGGTCCTTCTCAACACCCTCCTTGGCTGCCATGGACCGAGTGGTAGCACACGCCCACTCAGGCAGACCCAACATCTCTAAGTGAGATCTCCTCTCCACCGTAGCCCACGGGGAGTTCTCTAAATCACTGCCCAACAGACAGTCTTCAGGCATGGCGGGCCTCACAGCCACCTGAAGAGTTCCTGAGACACCCCCCCACTCAAAGGGAACCTGAGCCACCTCACATTGGCTCTCTGAGTTGTCTGCGGACACTACTGGGTAGAATGCATGGGGGACAGCCTGCTCTTTGCACACCAACCGGGATCTGACAGCAGTTATACTGGCTCCTGTGTCCCTTAGAGCCTCCACTCTATGGCCATTGATGGTCACCCACTGCCTGTACTTTTTAGTGTTATCAGGCAGTGCAGGCTTAGGGACCATCTCAAAGTCTCCTAATGAGACAAGGGCCAACTCTACGGGATCCCACCCACCTTGGGCGCCCATCTCCTCCCCCCCAGGGCTACACTAGCAAGCTGGTGGGGTGGTGCACGGGGTGGTGCATTAAGGTCCCTATGGGGACACTGGGGATCATAGTATCTGTGGCCCACAGGCCTACCTGTCGGGGGCACTGGCTTCATCTCTTGGGGAGGCTGGGACACCACTGCTTGGTTCCCTTGGGAATTACTTTGGGGCCCTCTTTGGAACTCCCTCGGTTTACCCCTGTCCCCCCCACTTCTCTGCTGGGGACCCTGCCCACCTTTGGCAAAGTCTCCCACTGGACCCTTGCGAACCCGGGTGCTCACCCAGCGGTCCGCCTCCTCAGCAAGCTTCCTAGGGTTAGTCAGCGTCCAATCAATCAGGTGCTGGCGTAGCTCAGGAAAACAGTTACTAGATAAATGCTCCCATGCAATCAAATCAAAAAGCTACTCAAAAGTTTCTACTTTGCTACCTTTTACCCAGCATTCCATTGCTCTGCAAAAAAAAGACACATATTCAACCCACGTGGTACCCTCTAGCTTCTTGCAGGTCCTAAACCTCTGCCTATACATCTCAGGGGTCAAACCATAGCGGGTCATCAAAGCTTCCTTCATGTGGGCATAAACCATCCTACTTTCTGGGGGCAGGTCCAACAAGGTATCCCTCCCTCACTCACAAAGCGTCCCCACAACCCCGCTCCCCAATCCTTCTCAGGGACCCGGTGGGACACCATGGCTAATTCATAAGCGGCAAACCATTGCCCAATATCTTCACTTTTGTGGAAATCCTTAATAACCTCCTTGGGTATATACACTCTATTCTCAGTATGCACTACAGGTATGCTGCCACCAGAGGGGAGATCTCTACACTCTTTGCTTTAATCTCCAACTCCCTCAATATTCTCTCATGCTCAAGTTTCATTTTCATAATCTCAAATTCTAACTTCCTGTTCTCTAGGTCCCTCTGACTATCCATTTTAAGCTTGGCCATCTCCATATTATGCCGCCTATCTCTCTCCCTGTCCTCGATCTCTTCTGGGGACAGAGCCCTGGCGGACACACTATTGCCCGGGCTGGAAATTGCTTTCTCTCCCACCAAATCTACTACTTCACCCTGCTGCTCTCCTGCATTCTCTTCCCCCTCCACAGGCTCTCCCATATTCTTAGGGGCATCCCTGGCTTCTAGCCAGGCCTTCAGCGCCTTGTAATACTCCTCCCTTCTAGTGAGACCTGTGATAGGGACTGTGAAGCTTTTGCAAACATATTTGAGCTGCTTGGCATTGTAGGTTTCTAATTTCTCTTCTTCCCAGGAGAGATCCTCCGAGGCATTGGTTCTGGGCTTGCCCATTGTAGCAATAACTGGCAATATTAATCAAAAATAGAATAAAAAAACTCAAAAACGTATGTGGTTGCGTTATGGTCTGCACTCACTAGTAGTGTACACTATAATTACTGTATGCGATCATAAATGCAAGTCCAGATCCTCACCGCTGTCCACCAATGTTAGAAATGGGAGTCTCTAGTTGGCAGTGGTTGGCCACTGTCCAAGTATGGACCCTTCTTCCTAAGTCAGGGTAAGAGAGCCACACCCTTTGATAACCCCTGCTCAACCCTGTGGTAACGTAGCACGAGCAGCTAGGCTTATCTCAGAGGCAGTGTGTGAAGCATTTATGACCATACACAGTAGCACGCAGTGAGGAACACTACAAAGGGACACCACACAAGTAGTTATAAAAATAAGTATCTTTATATATAGACTTAGCACAAGACCAATAACGATAAAAAGCCACAATACTGTCAAATAGGATCACTCTTGGAATGCTGCAAAAATAGTTCAAGTGCGCAAAGAGGAGTTCAGTTCAAAGCAGTGGTCTCTGCGACCCTTTTACTTACAAAATACCTGGATTTCGTAGCAAAAACCAACAAAGTGTCGCAAAGGAGCTGTAGCGATGAATTTCTGCACGCGAGGCCGGCGATGCGTTAAATCCTTGCCGCGAGGGAGGATGATGCGCCGATCTGCTGATGCGTGTGGAAACGATGCGACAAACTTCTGCACGCTAGACCGTTGGTGCGATGACTCCTTACCACAAGGGAGGAGACGAGGCGACGATCCTGTTGCGTGTGCGATCGGGTTGCGATGCGAAGAAATGGCGCTCCGCGAGGGAGCGACGATCCTGATGCGATGTGATGAAAATGGCGGACGCTCGGCGTCCGCGCTGTGATGTCGTGAAGCGATGATTTCGGTGCGATGACTTGATCTTTGGTTGCGAGCACTCGGCGGCAGCAGCGCGATGATTTTTCTGGCGCTTTCGGCTGCGGCGGCTCGCAAACGTGCGTTAGCGACGATTTCAGCACTCTCTTCTCTGTAGTAGAACTAGAGGCCCTGGAACTCACAGGAGCCTCACCTGCAGATAGAAATCCTCGCTGGAAGGAATCAGGAGGCTGGTGGTGAAGTCTGATGTGCCTGAGACTTCAACAGGAGGCTAGCTCTCTTCTAGCCCTTGGGTGATTGCTTTAGCAAGATTAATAAAAGTTCTCTCAAAGTCCTTTTCCCTCTTCTTCCAAGTCCAATGGTAACCACTGCAGGCCAATCCAAGAAACAGCACACAAGCACAAGGATAGTCACCTCCTGCAGATTCCTTCAGTTACACGGACAGAGGTTCGTCTTGATATCCAGGAGCAACACACCTTGTAGGGGTTTCAGCACAGATTTTATACCCCAAAAGTCTTTGTTCTCAAAAGCTACAAGTCCCTGAGTCCAGCCAGAACCAGTTCTGTTCAGTCCTGGAGCACTTTGTTTACCAGGCTGCATCCTTCCTTTCAGAAAGAGGGGGTCTGCTATCAGACACACAGTAGGAGGTGGAGCCAGCATTCACCTTGCCAGGCACAGCCCTATTCAGGTAAAGGAGCTACCCCTCCTCATACTCTAAATGCAGATCTCTCTATTCAACCCAGGTCTGACTCAGCCTGCCCTGTCCATCCAAAACCAGACAGCCAATACACATAAGAGCAGAGCACACTGGAAGGCTTAGGCAAGAAAATACCTACTTTCTAAAAGTGGTATTTTCAAACACAGAATATAAAAATAAACTTCACTAAAAGATGTATTTTAATATTCTGAGCTCAGGCATACTAAATTCGTTTTTTAGGTCGAGCCTAGAGTAGCGCGCAAGCGCTGCTTCTGGCGAAGACTTTATGTAGTGGGCTTTTCAAAGCTGACCACACGCTCATGCACAATGGCCTTTTCCGTGCGGTTACCCGCACGTTTCAGGCACGATGCACGAGCGTGTGGTCATCTCTGCACGCTGCCGCGCTCGCTCACCCCCGCTCCTCTTGTCCCCGCTCCTCTCGTCCCCGCTCCTCTCTTGAGATCGGTGACGCCACCAAACGGGTCTTTCCCGCGAACTCCTTTGACGTGGTTTACATCAGGGACACCATCCTGCATAACTCAGACAAGGGCACCCTCTTCAGGAGATTCTACGTAAGTCAGTCTCCAGCATTTCAATGAGGTGCCGGGGGAAGTGAAGAGGACACGTGGACGCTTGGTGTAGGAGACAGTGTGGAAGAGGGAAGCAACGGAGGACACAGTGGCAGTTGGCCTTTTGTAGTTGTTGCAGCCTCACTTCCCACTTAAAGTAATTTTTGATTTGCCTATAGCTTTAGCCTCCACACATAGATCTGCATTGAGTTTGGCACTTGCTTAATGTAGTTAGCTAAGGTCAGGCATAAAAATGTTGTGCAGTTCTGTGCAGAGGCAAACATCTAAAGGGTGAGTCCAAAAAGATGTGTTTTCCCAATTTAGCACCCATAGGGATTTTTTGCTTGCAGGGACAGCAAAACTTTCTGATTGGATTTACGAAAACCTTGGCATGAAAGTAGAACTTTACTCGGAAAGTGTGCTCCTTGTGGTTTGGCGTAAATATTTTCAGTATATTTTTAGATGTTAGTATTTGAAAAATGGGGCTTGAAAGGTGGGCTTGAAAGTGTCAAAACTTTTTGTCCCTTGTCAGTTGAAAAGCCATTTGTTGATGTGCTTGTAAACTTCCACCATTTGATGAATGTGCATAAACATGGCAAACACTTTGTATGTTGAGATTATTCTTGGTATTTTCAAACATTTGCATATCCATCAACAAGGTACAGCTAAATGGGAGGGGTGGTAAGCGAGGCTAAATCAAAGTGGTCATGTGCTAATAACTTTGACGTGTGATGAACGTGCACACATTTTGACAGAAGCTTGAAAGGATTAGTTTTCTTTTGGTATGTCAAGTTGTTGTTCCAGTTCATTAAGCAGGGGCAAAGCTAAAGGGGGAAGCCATGAAATATTTATTTGGCTTAAAACTGTATCACTGTTTGCTGAATCTGCATAAGATGTACTAGGCAGTTAGAAAGCTACAACCTGTGCAGAACTGCAGACATTTAAGGTGTCATGTCCATCCAATGAGGTGACAAGTTAAACAAGCATTGGCATAGCCAATAGGTCTCGCTTTTGGGACCTTATAAGTATTTAGTTATGCAGCACAATATCCTTGGTGCAACAACATCAACTGTTGCATGGCTAAACACTTATAAGGTCCCAAAGGCGAGACCTATTGGCTATGCCAATGCTTGTCTACCATGTTCCTGGGGTCAGTTAGGACTATAGAATGTAATAGTCAAACTGCCCATTCTAGCCTATGGGGAACAGGTAGCCTTACAGTAGTGAAAAACGAAATTGGGTGTAATTCACTACCAGGACATGCTACACACACCAAGGCATGTCCTACCTTACACATACAATGCACCCTACCATAGGGGTGACTTACATGATGCCAAGGGAAGGTTCAGGGGCTGGGAAGTGGGTGCACTTCACAGCCAAGATGGCAGTTCTGGACTGCACACAGACTCTGCAGTGGCAGGTCTGAGACACACTTACAAGCTGCTTCTGTGGGTGGCGCAAACCAGCGCTGCAGGCCCACCAGCAGCATTTGGTTTACCAGCCCTGGGCACACACAGGCCACGCTACTAGGGACTAACAGGTAAACCAAATAAGCCAATCATGGATATACCAATTCACATGTCATATTTACACAGGGAGCATTCGCGCTGTGGCACTGAAGGGCAGTGGCACAGCGCCCAGAGCATCTAACACCAGCAAAACGGAGGAGACAACAGCGAAAAATGGAAGGGAGACCCACGCCAATGGTGCCAGGTCTAACAGACCTGAAATCTCTTCCTCAATAGGAAGGGCAAATAAGAGTCATACGTTTGGGTTCTTCGTCTGATTTTTTTGACCATGTCCTATAGTTCTAAACTGAAGAGTTTTGTACCAGTAAAAGGGGTATTCATAATGAGCAATTTCTGCAAATTATCTGCCCTCCTAGACCGCATACACAGGCGTCTTCTAGCCCAATAGCAGAGGTCGAAGCAGCTGCTGCATCCCTTATGGAGTCATAAAATATGTCAGATACAAATCTGACATGCTATTCCATTTCTGGCAAGATCAATACCATCAGCACCTTGTTGCATGATACTCACCAGAATCGGAAAGGCCATAAGTAGTGACTGTTCCCTACTTTTCGCTACTTGGATGTGCTGTTTGATATTAAGGGTAGCTGGACTTCGCAGGTCACAATTAAATCACAGCACTTGCTCGGTAATTTTGAGGCATTCTCTAGGTTTACCGCCAGGCTCGCTCCTCTAAAGCAATGTACAGTTTGTATATTGCAAAGGCTGTGTCAGCTGCTACCTATGGGGCAAGTATTTGGGCATATTGAAGAGTGGAAAAAGTGCAAACTATAGAGAACAGTATTTTGAGGCGCATGCTTTCGGTTCCTCAATTCACGCCTGCTTCCATTTCCCATAATGAATTAGGTCTGCCTTTTATTTAGGATATTATAAAGACAGCGCCTATTCTGTTGTAGCACTCGATCTTGACGAAGCCTGAAGAAGCACTGAATAGGGATGTCGTATTTTGATTGCCTCTCACTCTCGACCAATCGCTTGAGATACCCTGGCTGTGTTATATCAAAAAGGTGTATTCATCTTTGAATAGTCCTTTTACCACCAATGAGGGGTGTTTCATCGTTAATTGCTCGAAAGTAGAATTAAAGGCCAGATTAAGTAGGGTGTCATGGGCTGCGATTGATCGACACTACCTCTTGAAGAGCTCAGTGGCCTCATATTTACCTATTCCCCAAGTGTACGGTATACAGGCGTATTTGAGCTACATTTTATCTGCCCATCATAGGTACATTTTAAACAGGTTTCGTCTTAATTTAGTCCATTAGAAGGTGGCTTACTCATTGAGAGGCCAATCGAACAGAGAAGGGAGGGTCTCTCCTTGTGATGGACAGTCTGTTCAATGCATGAAGCACTTTGTTTTCTTTTGTACTTGTACTGCCTTATTAGAGTGAGATATATATATATATATATATATATATATATATATATATATATATATATATATATATATATATATATATATATATATCCACATATTTTAAATTTTTGGCAATGTAGGTGGGCCTTGCTTTTTCTTCAATCTGTTCCCAGTGAGCTAATAGCCCTATCAGTTGTAAAGTTTGTTTCCACTGGACACTAGGAAGCATTTGGCGGAATTTTATTCCATGACTATATGTAGCTGAAGGTGCCTATCATGTTTTTATTGGTGTGTTATTCTACGCCTAAGCATTATATATTAATTGTGGATGTCTCTTTGTATTACTTTTTAACGTATATGTCTTTTCACTGTCCCTCCGACCTGCCCTGGATTTAGTTATATGTGAGGGTAGTGCCGGGTCTTCATTACCACTAACATGGCAGACCATTATATAGGTTTTTGTTTTGAGGTTTAGTTCGCCTGTGCTTAGATCCTCAAATGTTTATGTTTAGTTATAAGGTGTGGATATCGAGACTTGTGATTCTGTTTTCAATTTTAGTGTTAACATATTTAATTGTGCACTCTGTTTTAAATTAATTGTTAATATATTAACAATGCTGTTTTTACTGTGCACTTTTATAGTTTTTCTTGTGGAATCAGACTAAAGAATAAAGAAAGGAAGACTGTACCACATGCATAAGTATTTGAACGGATAGCAAAATTAGAAGATGCATAAGATTGTTTAGAGCAACTTCAACCTTTTTATCAACAGGATCCGCTGGGGGGGCATCCTTAGACATAATAAATCCCTGAGGCGCTAACCCCTCCAACAGTGAGTCCACCTTCAATATAGGCGGAAATTCCTCCCAAAAACCATGAAACGTGTATATCTTTGTGAGGAATCTTGGAAAAATCAGTTTTCCCTGTTCCTTCCATTTTCTTTATGAAAGCTTTCTTATAGCAGAGTGCAAAGGAAACTGTTCCAGCTCCTTCTTTTGCTATTGTAGAAAGAAGTCCTCATCATTTTCAGGTTTAATATTAGGAAATCCATATTTTCTCTAATATGTGAATGGCTGCTTCCAATTTAGTGTTTTGACCATAGCATCCACAGACATCTTGTCTTATATAGATTTTGATGCTCAAGGTGGGGAACATCTGTTTAGGGTGTTTAGGTGAAAGGCCTTCTCTTGCCTGCAGGGCAGAGGCTACCCCCTATCAATCATAGCCTGTTAAATGAAAAGCTCTGGTAACTCCACGGCTGAACCAGCTGCATTCTCCTCTCCCGCAGTAACAGAGGAGGCGGATTCTACAATTATAGCTTGTGGGCACTCAAAAGTGCACTTTTTAGGCTCCAGTTTTAAGAGGGGACTGTCTGCAACTGAAGCCCAGTCAAGAATGACAATGTTGCAGAAAGTGATTTGCTTACATAGAAACAAAGTCTTGTTCATATAGTATCACAGTACTGCAACTGGGAGGAAAAGGGTCTTTCCTCCAGTGGTTGTGTTCTTAAGGCTTGCTGGCAGGGAGCCTCCTCTGTCATTGGAGGCTTTCACTGAAAATATTTGGCTCTGGCCTGGCCAGTGGAGCATTACGTAACCGGGGGAACTGAAATCTGCAACACAACATGAAATGGTGGATCAGGCACACCCGCCCTCCCCTTTAATGCTTCAGCTCCTGCTCAGCCGATGGATCATGCTGTATCCAGGGGAGCCGAAACTTGCCACGCGGAGAGTGAGTGCCGCCATTGGCACAGCCGCTCCAGCCCCAAAGTATGGAGGGTCACAACGGCAAGATCCTCAAACAGGTATTAAAAAACATAGCTCATGTTTTTATTACATTGGTGTTGGAAGTGGGGGTTCTTATCCCTCACCACCGCCGCCACCAAATGCTGGAGGTGGGAGTCCCCGTCCCACACCGCTGTTGCCAGGTGCGAGATCCGGACCCCTCGTTTCAACGTTAGGCTAAGTAAGGACACCGTCTGAGATAGCCCTGCTCACCCCCTTAGTAGCTTGGCACGAGCAGCCAGGCTTATCTCCAAGGCACAAGTGTACACTATGTGCAACCACACTCACAGCAACCCAATGATGTCACCACAAATAGACTCCACACGAGTTTTTATAAATCGAGTATAATCTTTATACAAGAAGATATACGATATGACCACACGTTACAAAACCAACATATAATAATGGGTAGTATTTCTTCCGGTGGATTGGTAGGTTCTAATCCCAACCACCGCTTCTAAGCAACAGTTAAGCTGACTTCTAAACGTTTCCAAAAGGTTAGGTAGGTCGTATTGCTAGAATCACACACGTTGCAAAAGAAACGAAATACTGCAAAGCGTAACGATATACTCCTGAACTGTGCAATAGAGAAACAATGCCATACGTAGCGCCACAGTCATGTACTTTGCAATAGAAGGAATAATGCAATGCATATCACCACCAGCATGCCCTGTGCAAGGAAGAAACAAAGCAATGCGTCACGCTACAATCATGTACTGTGCTCTGAAGAAATAATGCAATGCGCCACGTTATAATCAGGTACTGTGCACTGAAGAAATAATGCAATGCGCCACGTTTACAATCATGTACTCTGCAAGGGAAAATAACGCAGTGCATAGCGCACCCAGCATGTAGTTCGTCAGGCACAAATAGTCAGGCGTCCTACGACAGTTCGATAGTTCGTTAGCAGCAATAATGCAAAGTGTAATACGACAGTCTAGGTGCTCCGTTAACAGTTGCCCCCGACATGGATCAATGATGACACAAAAGTACCGCTTCTCACTCCGGCCCCAGTACTGCCCCTCCTTCGGCCAGCACGGGCCTCGATCCGAGCCAAAGCAACAGGCTCACGCAGCTGCCAGGAGCGAGAGGCCGAGAGAGTGTCCTCCGAGCCCGCACCCCACCCCAGGTGGTGATCCACATTACCTGGGGGCGCGACCCCACTCTCCTCCTCCTTCAGCGACTTGGGCCTTGATCCAGAACTCCGTCAATGGGCACGGCGAGCTCGGGCCGGCGACTCCGCTCCTCCGGGACTGCCGGTCCGGGCCGCTACTGTTGCACTCCGAGGGCCCAATGATCTGGCCCTCCTTCCGGCGGTCTCAGTGGACACCGAGACCCGCCCTCAGCACTTGTGGAGACTTACTTCGATTTCGGTGCACACGCTTCCCAGGCACTCCTCACCAGCGCCTCTGGTTGCACCGCGACACGCACTCTGCGCGTCCGAGACTCGTCTCTTCTCTGGTGCACACGATGACCAGGCGATCGTCACCACTCCTCGGCTTGCACCTCGACACGCACCCTGCGCGTCCGAGTCTCACCTCTTCTTCCGGTGCACACAACGACCAGGCGCTCTTCACCAACGCCTCGGCTTGCACCACGACACGCACCCTGCGCGTCCGAGTCTCACTTCTTCTCCCGGTGCACACAACGACCAGGCGCTCTTCACCAACGCCTCGGCTTGCACCACGACACGCACCCTGCGCGTCCGAGACTCACCTCTTCTCTCGGTGCACACAACGACCAGGCGCTCCTCACCAACGCCTTGGCTTGCACCACGACACGCACCCTGCACGTCCGAGACTCACTTCTTTTCCCGGTGCACACAACGACCAGGCGCTCCTCACCAACGCCTCAGCTTGCACCTCGACACGCACCCTGCGTGTCTGAGACTTAGTTTGCTCCTGCGTGCCCACGATCACAAGGCACAACTTCTGAGGGTCTCAAGCTGCAAAAGCACGCGCACACCGCGTTGCTTGGGAGTTCTCCGGAAACTTTTATGTTCCTGTGTTTCCAAACAGGGAGCCAGCTCACCTTGGGCCCTTGGGATTCAGGACACCGCACAAAGCACAGTCCTGTTCAAGAAGGGGGGGACACCACCCACTGCAATGTCCCTTCAGTCTCTTCCTTAGTAAAAGCTACAAACTGCAGGCCAGCCCCAGATCACGAAGCAAGGGTCAGTCCTATCCAGCAGTCTGTCTCTTCAGCAACTTCTTCCTTGGCAGAGGTTCTTCTTCACCATGAAAGAGGTCAAAGCCTTTGCAGACTCGACCTGTCCATTTCGCATTCAAAATTACACCAAATTCTAGGGGTTTCAGTTCTCTTAGTTATACCCCTTCATGTCTTTGAAGTTTGTTGTGCTCAGGGGTCCCTGACCCCTGCCTAAATCAGTTCTGGGTGTCTCCTCCCAGTGTCACCTTTCTGCCTTTGATACTGGGGGCCTGGACCCTTAATCACTCAGCAGGAGATGGGTCAATTGTTTTATAGCTGCAACCCAGGCCTCCTTCACCTCCCGGGTTTCTCCTCGCATACTCTCCAGATGCAGGTCAGCCAGGTGCCATCCCACCTCCTCCCATCTCAGATTCAGACAGTCAATCCACATTCAGCAGAGACACACAGAAATGCTTAAAGCACAAAATTCAGCCACTTTCTAAAAGAGTGGTTTCTGAACACACAGTAACAAAACCACTTTCATAGAAAGATGTGTTATGACACTGTGAGTTCATACATACTAAACTTCACCTCTCCATTATAAACTTATAGGAAACTAGGCTAACAAAACACCATACCCAGCCTCCCCCATTCTGTCCTATGGGCAGAATGGCCTTTCACCAGTGAAAGCGAAATGGAGTGTTTTTTCACTGTCAGGACATAGCACACATCTCAGTATATGTCCTGCCTTTTACCTACACTGCACCCTGCCCAGGGGTTACCCGGGACCTACCACAGGGGTGCCCACAGTGTACACAAAAGGGAAAGTAAGGCCTTACAAGTGGTTGCACTGGTCAGGACAACATGCTAATTTAGCAAACTGTGCGCAGGCCCTACACTGAAGGCCTGAGTTCCCTTCTCTGCGCGCCTTTGCATTACTAGCCCTTGCACACACAGTGCACATCACTAGGGACTTTTACTAGTAAGGCAAACATACCAATCATGGCCCACCAATTACCATTGTACTTTACATAGGGAACCCTTGTACTTTGACACTGATCAGCAGTGGCAAAGTACCCAAAGCATCTAAATTGGCAACTCTGACAGGAAAACGGTCTAGGGGAAAGCAAAAAGTTTAGGGAACTTTAGTCAAAAAGGCCAAGTCCTACAATCGGAAACTGATGATTCTAGTTTCTTTCAGAAACAGAAGAATCTGGAAGTTCCCTTTTAACCAATCCATTTGACTTTCTTAGCAAGGAGTGTTTCTTTCAAAGATTCATGAGATTGGTTGGTTAATAGTAAAAGAATTTGTTTGCTGGGATGAGTATCAATCTGTCTGAGGCAGGGGAGGGGCTCATGCTGTAATGACTGTGACAAGGAGGACAGACAATGCGGTAATGAGATTGTTGCTGCCTGCTCTGTGACAGCTGGCAAGCCTGCTCCAATATCTGTATTTCCAGACAATGATGCCAGAATCTGTTCAATACAGGTCACTCATAGAACCAGGAAAATGCAGGTAAAAACTTCAAGCGTGTGATTGCCAGTGAAAGGGTAAAATGATAGCTGGGAGCAAAATCTGAGCAGGGCGGGACAGCTGTCTAATTTTTGTTGAAGGTCGTTGTCACCAGCAACCGTTATTGAGGATGAGGACTTATTTTTCATCATAGGACATTGACCCAGAGCAAGACATAACACAAAAATGGGCGAAAGCAGGAAGAGAAGGAAAGAAAAGCAGTAACAGGGGCATAAAGCAGGAATTGAAAAGAACATGCTTGAGTGAGATAAAGAAATAGAATGTAGGGTAGTGGAAGAAAGATTCATGAGATGGAGTCGAGGTGAGGAGGCCTTTTATTCAGCGTATCTGGCATTCAGCAGTCACCTGTTGGTACCCTTCTAAAGTTAACAAAATGTTTGAAGCCATCTTGGATGGCTGTTCTGCACAAGCTTCAATAGAAGCCCTCCATTGTCTGAGTTATAGATGCCCCAAAAAAGACTCCTTGTTGTTCATTAAAGGAAACACTTTTGTTGAGAAGTATGTGGCCACGCAAAAGGGTACTCCCACTATTTACTTTCAGTGGAGGAAGGAATGTAGCCGACTGTAACTCCCCAACACATTGAGGTACAATATAGCTCTACGAGGTAGCACTGAAAGACCTAGCTTGTCTGAGATGCACTACTTTCCCATGGTTGTCAGATGTTAAAAGCGCTTTATGGACAATTGGCATGAGAACTTTATGGTTTCAACCACAATCATTCACAAAGTCACGTTTGTGTAAAATTAAAAGGGCTTACTGTTTCTTTATGCTATCAAGTTGAACAGAAAAAAAAATATTTTAAACCAAGTGCCCCATCACGAGCTGCACGGTGTTTGGACAGAGAGAGATGTCTAAAATTATTGAGTTGGACTGTTTTCTTGCCCCCCCTACATCCCACATTCACCCCTCGCCTCAGAATCAGGGTATCATGAGTTGCTGGACCCAGAACAGAGAATAACAGGTGGACCCTGTAATAATGGCTCCATCTCCATGTGCAATGCAAGTCACAGGAGGTGGGAAGGAGTCAGTGGGAAGGTCAAGGCCCTGCTAGGCTTGGGGACCGCTGCAATGCTCCCTTCCTGGTGTTACTCGTGTCAAGTGGGAGCCAGTTTGTGACACAACCCACAGCCCCAACCCCGCGCTGCCTTCAATTTTACTGATCGCATATGTACACCTGGCAAAACCGTCCTGGGGTTCTTACATCCTGATATCCCGTGAACAGAAACACCATGCAACGCAGTTCTGTGGAAAGATATGCCCCACAGGGCTACTGCTCCACCAGAAGCATCATGAAGGCAAAGATGGGTTGTGCATATTTAGAGGCAAAATGTATTCAAGCCAGAGAGTTATACTTGGGCCCAATAAAACCTGGCACTATTTATGGGGCTGACTTGCAAATGCCCTGTAGCATTCCGATATGTGCAGTAACTCCTGTCATCGCACATATATGAATTCTGAGGTCTTTCCCACATGCGGAATTTACCAGGTGTGTTAAAAATAGCACCCCTGCAATTTTCTCCACATCAATTTCAGCTCATCAAAGCTCCCAAATTCAACTGAGAGAAAATGTCTAATAATTACCACGCAGCACAAAGATCTGCAATAATTCCTCTTTTCTGAGGGGTAACTCACAATAGGTGATATTTATAACATTCAGTAAATTCTGAACCCCGGATAGCATTAGTGCAATAAATAGCGACCCACAACTTTGGACACTCGTAATCAGCTTCAGAGACACTTCATGTAAAGTTCTGACACGTATTGCCAATGCATGTGGCAACAAACCAACAATGCAGCATTCAAAGCCAGATCAGTTGCCAGACCTAAGCAAGACCCTCATGTTTATGTACAGAGGGAAAAATGATTAATTTCCACGCACTCCTGGCTAATAAATAGACCTCCCCATCTGCCTCTGCTACTGGGATACAGTGGGAGATGGAAAACCCAATAGGAGACAACTGCAACCCACATTCCACAAGTAGGGGGACACCTAATAACAAAGCAGCTAGGAGTCATCCTTGCCTTATGGGCACCCCACGAGGGTTTCTATCTCACTAGTTCTCCGTAGGGATCAGGGTTGATCACAAAGCAAGAACAGCAAGCCCTCAACATGAAAAGACACAATTCTTTTGTGATGAATTTACTAAAAATTTGCAACCTAGTTTGCGTTATGTATTTGAAAAAGTAGCGCCTATTTACAACACTTTATGAAACTGATGGAGCATGATTTTCCGTAATAAAATCTGCTCAATGAAATCTACCTGTCAGAGAGACTAAAATAATAACGTTCGGTGATGAAATTACTAACGTTAACCTAAATGGTGTACAACGTGAGAAATGTGCAAAGGTACGACAGACATGCTCTATTTAGTAAGATGAAATAAAACACAATGAGGACTAAATGTATTAATATAGTTTATATGCATTTTCTAATATGTGTTATTCTGTCTCCTTTGCGGCAGAAAATTAACGACAAAGAAAACATAATTCTTCGAGAAAGTATAGTCTAGGATTTTAGAAATAATTCTTTCTTTGCTTAAATAAATGTAGGCCTTAGCCTCAGAATATATGGGGATGTGCTCACGTACTCCTGTCCCGTGATTTGTAACACAATGCTGTCCTTAGCTGCAGACCTTCACATGTTACGAGTTGTTTCCTAGAGTGTAGATTTTAGCCTAATTCTGTCTGAAATTATTACGTTCTTTCCTGTATAAGCGAGAGTAGACGGATGTTAAAAGTTACTGCTTCATTAGTAAAATACAAATGTAGCTAGGTTACTTCCACTTCCTTCTTCGGAAGTTGGAGATTGTATTAGACAAAGGGTGTTTAGAAAGTATGGTTAGGTCATAGTCAAAAGACCATCACACCATCATGTTTAGCCAATGAAAATGTTTGTGGAGAGAGAAGAGTGATACAATGTTAACCGAAAGAAGGAAGCTACAGTGTATAAAGACCTTCGTGGAAAGGTATTCTTCGGCTTGTTCTCAAGACTTCTGGGGACTCGTCCTGCGTTCGTGGTGTGAGTTGCATGCCGTGCTGATTCCTGATACTCTGGCTGGCAAACCCTGCTGATCCATTTAACTTACCTGAGACTTTGCACATCATCGGCTGATGGTGCTGCCTTTCCTATTGCTAACGGCCGTGGGAATAGTTTTCCCTCTAATGTTCGATGAGCATTAGAATTTCCGTTCATAGGTGAAGTATTTTCACTGCTACTGTTTTCTTCTCTTGTTCTCTCTCCCCTATTCTCGATGATTCTGATATTTGCGATTTTTATCTGTTTGCAATGTTGCTATAATCTGTAACATTTGTGTACTAAGATCACATTCTATTTGGACATTGTAATTGACCATTCATTATTCTAATAACAAAGAGATAAACAAAAGAAAAGGTGTTTGTCTTTATTCATGAGTTAGATAAATACTTGCCTAATGTTATGGATTACGTTGTTTAGCGTGTTTCCTTATTCTAGGTCCTCATAGGAAATAGCATTTCCGTGGTTTCAAAATACACAGTCCCTTTTAACTCTGCCAAAGATCCGTCGGAGGACCTTTGTTACGGTTATCAGAGAAATAATGTCTTATGGGCCCAACATTATAGATATGTTTTTTTAGTTATTATAGAGTTTGGTGTGGTTAGTAAGTGATGAATTGTATTACCCACACGCTTCCGCTACATCAAAACCCCGTGAGCACAGCGCAAAATTGAGCTGAAGCCGATACTGAACATCTCTGTTTTAGAGTAGTCACTAGCATTATTTCCTGCTGAAGGCCAAATCTCAGACGAATGTGCTACGATTATTGCAGTTTGATAATATATAAGAAGCAACTGGAAAAGACAGAGGAGTTGTATGGCTAAGGAGTAAGACCTGCTCCGATTATATTTCATTATTTGTAGAACTTGCACTGGTTTTAACGTAGATGGTCCTCTGTATTCCATTGTCCACAAGAGGAATCCATCTCTATCCGCATTGCATAAAGCGGTATGAAATGAAAAAATTCGACCCTGGTGCTCCACCGTGAGTAGTTATGTACAAGTTGTATTTCTGAATGCACTTAGGGGCATACTTATTGGAATGGTGGCGCAGAGCAGCGCAGCAAGTTACCTTGCTGCGCTGCTGTGCACCACAGGGAAAGGGCAGAAATACACAGTGTTCATCCAATACGGTGTATTCCTGTTCTAACCCCCTGCGCTGGTGCCATTTCAACATCCTAGCACCAACACAGACACCCTTGCACTATGGTGCAAGGTGCCTGTGATGTCTGCAGCAGTGTTTTTGTGCAGGAAGGGGCACCTACTTGCGCAAAAACAATCCACAGAGGCATTTTCCTTTTTCTATGTATGCTACATAATGCAGCACATATAGAAATAGGAAAAAAACGAGGAGAAATAAAGAGATTTCTCCTCGTTATGCCTCTCCTGGAGAGGCATAGGATTTTGACGCATTCCCAGGTTTACAAGTCCTTATAAATCTGGGAATGCATGGGAGTTGTGTGGGAACACCCACCGCAACACCCAGGGAACACCTCCCTTGCGTAGAGTAAGGCAACGCAGCGATTTGCGCTGACTTGCCTTACTCCATACCTATGAGGCCATTCAAAGCCACACTAAGTGGCTTTGTGTGGCCCTTTTAAAAGACGATTTGGTGGTTTGCCCCGCCGGAGCGTCACAAAGAGTGACGCTAAGTCAGTGCAAGCAGCTTTCATAAATATGCCCCTATATGTTTTCATACATAACAGAGCCTACAGTTTTAACTTGCATTTGTTGTATAATTACTTTTTAAAATATCAATTTAGTTAATTTGGGGGGTCTTGCGCTTTTATTCTAAATGTACATTTTTTTGAGGTGTCAAATAGCGTGTTTTATTATGAATTCCTCCATCTGTTCACATTCTTCACTGATTGACGGTTAATTCACAAGAGTCTTCGCTGCCAGTATGCACCTTAAGATTAACCTTCATGTGAAGAAATGCCACCCTACATGCTTAGATCTGCATTACTCGCCCTGCCTCTGCAGACCCTGGGAGGGGTTTTCAAAGTTCCAACCAATGGTTTCAATACGTGACTGCAAAACACTGCGGGGCAGATTTACAAGGCCCTTGCGCCACTTTTGCGTCATTTTTAACATGGGAAAAGTGACGCAAAAGTGGCGCAAGGGCCTTGTAAATAAGCCCCTGCATACTTGCTGGACCACCTTGCACGCAATATTTAACTCTCTGCAGTTGTTGTATTCATCAACTTTTTTGGCTTGTGGCACCATTTTTTTGGCTTGAGTCGCTTGCCCCTCTAATTGATCAGTTCCTTCACCTTTTGCATCAGTAGCAAGACTGTATTTTTCCAAGTCAATGTTCATCACCAAAAACTCTATTCTCATAGTGGTCCCCTCTGACGTTTTGAGTACCATTCGTTGACCTCTCCAGCATGAAATTACATCAAATATCTTGACAGCCTTTCACATTTTCAGTCATGGTCTTAATTTCCCATTTGATCTCACTGAGTCATGAACATTAATTCCAACTCCAGAAATACAGCATATTACCTATCAGTCCACGGGCATCTCCTTGTCCCTGTAATTATGCTCTTGCATTGCATCCCTGTGAGATGAAACGTCCTGTGGTACACTGGAGGAAGCCTGGAATTTTTTCATATTGCATGCTCCATCTTTGCCCATTAATAACATCTAAACACCTCACTTAATGTTCTGTTTTAAAGGAGACAAAAATAATCTTTAATGTGTTCAGTTCTTCTTCTGTCAGTGTCAATTGTAAACATTCTGGCTTGTCAAGAAGTCTGTGACTTCCCTAGAGGAGTCATGCTCTCTCATCCACTCCAGCAGAGAATGGCAAGAACTTCCTCAGAAGGTTTTTCAAGAAAGACTTGCTTGCTCTATCTCGCATTTTCCATTTCCAATGTGATAAGGGCCATTGGAATATATTTCGTCACAATTATTTATTGGTTTTACAGGAGTTACAATACACTTACAATGTAAAAAGCAGCAGTATACATTGATTCTAAACGGTGATTGCCAGAACATACACAGTAATGTAGAGCAAGAACGGGGAACACAAAAGCGTGTACACAGTGTCCGCCATGCAGGTCTTAATCCAGATGAAATAAATGTAAACAAGAGCAAAAGAACATACCCCTGCATACCATTGTGCACCCCTGGGGCCATCCAGTGGTCCAGTGTCGCCCCTTCCAATCGGGCAGTGATAAACATGGGATAATCATATGAACCAGGCACGTATTCCAAAGTCAGGTCACATGAAGGCATATAGCAGCCCTGCATAACCAATAAGTGATGGGCTAACAAGCAGTTGGCACAAAAATCAAACTGAAGGAGAGGGGCGAGGAGAGTGCAGGAATGAAATGAGAAAGGAAAGTGAGGATGGGTAGAGCAGAAAGCTGGTTGTACGAAGAGAAGGGATGGAAGTTGGATCCGACCGGGTATGCAACGCAGTAAAGTCACCAATAGAAAATGGGGCATGGTGGCCAGCGGATACTCCAACCATGGTTCGAGTAAAACAAAACAAGACAAGTCAAGTCCCATCCCAAAGCTCAAGGAGACTTCTACCCATATGTGTGGGCCATGGAATGGCCAATGAATGGCGACCAGATGTTACGAAAGATGTCTGTTATTTTGTAGACTGTAGTTAAGGCGACAGTAGGATGCTTTCTTATACATTTCTTGCAACCATTCATTATATTTGGGGGGATGCGGAGCTCTCCAATGTCTCAAGATACAGTCTACCAACAGTCATAGCTGAGGCTAATAAACACCACTGATGGCCAGTCAATATGGGCAAATCTGCGGTTTCATGTAACAGGACCAGAGGTGGTTGATATTCGGGTAATCATATAAAACATGTGCCGTGTCTCAGCCCTATTGATTACACCACCAACAGGTGGAGTGAGGGAGAAGCCCTGCCTCATAAGCTTCTGAGATGTCCAGTGATCAATCTTGGAGCGATTTGAAAAGGCAGAACTTCATTCTGAATTCAAGGACCACCTTGTCGAGATTCACTACAACTTCCTCCCAGTCAGCCTGTGTATGTAATTCATATAGTACGTTGCCATTTCTTATGCACTGCGGACTGGAGAGGCGTGGAGTATAAGTGTCAAACTATCAGCTTGTAGAACCCCGACATCACTTCCTTGTAAAGACCCCAGTGCTTTAGATATTGATGAATGGGGGAGTCAGGCACTTCCCATGGTTTCCTCCCCCATATACTACCAAGGCAATGTTTTAGTTGGGTATAGTGCCTTGGGGGCAGGTCGAATTCCGGCCACAAAACTGCAAAGGGTTTGAGAGTCCCTTGGACCATCAAGTGACTCGGGGTATGTATGCCTTTCCCTTGCCAAACTTCCCAACCCTAGAGGCGCCCCACTATACACAGCCTGCTATTCCCCTAGAGCGGTGCCCAAGTGTGAAGTCTGGCATTAACCCGAAGCTCGTTTTGTGTGCTGCCATCCAAGCCTGTGTCACGAACATAACAGGTTTCAGAAAGCCTTGAAGACCTGCCTCTTCACTCTTTAATTCCTGTCCAGTACTTTTTCCCAGGGATGATTAGTTTCTTCCTTGGTCTTTTTCTCTGAACTCTCCTCTCTCTTTAGCGCCTTGATGCCTTTTGGTAGCTGTGTGCTTTATAAATCATTTAATTTCATAGCCCATAAGGTAATTGAAATATGTTTTTTCTGTTTGCTTTTTTCGATGAAGTGAGCCAACCTCTTCACACTGTCAAATGTCAGCCTCTGCTGACTATGATTGATTGAGGATCAGTTTGGAACGGAAGTAAGTTTTATAGCCTCTTGATCAGAATTGTTCTAAAACTCTTATTTTTAGGCCTTGGGGTTTATTTTGAGTTTTTCAGGCTTGGCATTCCACCATAGATGCCTGTGGCATAGTACCCAAACCAAACAGCATTTGTAGAGCGCATCACTGTCACCCCTTGGGGTATCTGGGCACTGTGTTTCCGTCAAAGAGCAAGGCTGTAAGTCTCTTTCTGAAGTCTGCTCACGTGGGGGGCTGTACGGAGCTGGAGGGGAAGGTTGTGCCGGGTCTTGGCAGTGATGTAGGTGAAAGAGCGCCCACCACTGTGGCTGTGACGGATGCTGCAGGTTGTGCGAGGGCGAGTGAAGAAAGCACAGGAGTCTAGCCGGTTGGTGGAAGTTCAGTCGATGGTTGATGTAGGCAGGTCCTAGGTCATGGAGGGCTTTGTAGGCATTCATGAGGATCTTAAACTGGCATCTCTTTTGGACAGGGAGCCAGTGGAGGTCTCTCAGGTGGGGGGGGGGCGGGGGGTGATGTGGGTTCACTTGGGGAGGTCCAGGATGAGTCTGGCTGCGGTGTTCTGTATGGTCTGGACCCAGTCTGCTAAACTCCTTGTTCACCCACTTTCTTTAGAGTCAGATAAACCGTCATGTTTCTGGTGGCTCGGCCAGCAGAAATCTTAGACTGATGCCCTATGGACATCAGGTCTTTAGTCTGAGTGCATCAGACCATCCAACCTACTTAGGTCGGATGTTCTGCTATACTTTTTTCCTGTTTGAGACGTCCAGGCTTTCCTTGGTGGTTATGAACAGGAAAACGCAGAAATGACCCACACATGGGAAAAAACTCCTAATGTGTCAGGGACATTTGATTTTTGTTTTAAAAAAACAAACTCCCCCTTTGAACACGGGAAGCAGACCATTGGGGTTGATGACCAAGGTGGATACTGGCTTAATTATAATATCCGACCATGCCCCAGTGATTTTGGATTGCTATCTGGGGAGTGCGTGCAGGAAAACTAAGTGGTGGAAATTCAATTGTACTTTTTTAAAAGACAGACAGAATAATATACAACTGATTGATCAAATAGATGCAGTTATTAGAGACAAATGTGAGCAAATTATAGCCATACTTGGGTACTCAGTCAAAAAGGGCCAAACTGATTTGGTGGGGCATAGGTACAGGGAAAAGGATTCCATCTGGTCCTTGAGGGAGATGGTAATGTTAAGAGGCCAGATTAACCTGATGTTTGGAACACATTGCAAAGGAGCTAGAGAATCGAACAATGTTTCAATGACACAGCAAACAAGGATAAGATATTGGCAGCGGGGCTTAGAGTGGGTATGCTAGTTTTCTCCTTTGCCAAAGTCCTATCTAGTACTATTGTACTGTCAAATGCTTAAGAGGGGGGAGGGGGGCATGTAAAATTTGTTTGGGCCTTATATAGCGAAAGCCTTTTTTGCAAGACCTAGATTTCCCTTGGCTAGGGCCTCTAAAGTGGTATTCCCTGGAACACGAGATGACAGTGTTGGAAGTGTAAAATGGCATACAAGACCTACCGTCGCAAAAGTCCCCAGGTCTAGATGGCCTTATTAACGTGTTCTATAAGCAAGACTGCTCAAAGCTTGCCCCCAAACTTGCTAATAGTGGAACCCTTTTAGATACACAGAGACCGTGCTAGGTATAGAATTCTGGGAAACCTTTTATAGGCCATTATCCTTGCTGAAAATGGATTATAAATTATGACATTAACAAACCCAATCGGTAGGTCAGTATCTTAAAATATATCTGATTGATTCTGACCAGTGAGAGTTTATAAAAGAACAGAAAGACTTTTGATAATATTTAAAAGGATTGTGCCTCTAATCGAGAAGTCACCCAAAGGAAAACTCCGGTGGTGATCCTCGCTCTTTGTGCATAGAGAGCCTTTCCCTGGGTCGACTAGACTTTGCTGAGGTATGTCCTAGATAGGAAGGGAATCGACCTGATCATGCAAGGGTATATTTGGGCGAGTTTTGCAGCTCTGGGGGGGAGATTTATAGTCAACGGTGAAAGGACTGCATCCTTATATCTACAAAGGGGCAGCAACAGGGTTGCTTCTTGTTTCACCATATGGGTGGAACGCTCCGCACAGACATTAGGCAGACGAGGGATATAGAGATGGTCAGATAGAAGGGATGGTCTTTGGGGAGTCACCAACATAAGATTCACTAACTTGCAGGCAATATCCTTTTATTACTAGTCAAACCGGAAGTATCCATCCATCTGCATGAGGGTCCTGTGGAGTTATGGCTCTGTCGCAGCCTCAAGATAATCTTGGAGAATCCGAAAAATGGGTATGAATATGGGATAAAGACTATGCAGTAGAATCGAAGCACAGTCTCCTTTTAGCTGCACAAAACATTAGGGACCAGATTTACAAAGAGTTCACCAATGCAGTGCAGCAAGTAAAGTTGCTGCTTTGGGTTAACAAATGAGAGAAGAACTGTGCTATATATACTAAGAAGTGGCACAGTTCTGCTCTCTGCCTGCGCTGTCGCACTTTTGGCACACATGCACCAATGCAGGCACCCTGGCACCATAATTTTTACCTCTTTGGTTGTGTACTGTAGTAAGCAGCACACATGCAAAGAGGAAGAAACAAGGAGAAATGAAAACATTTATTCTCGTTACGCCACGTTCTATAGGACAATAACCCTGGATGAGTAAGACAAAATCTGGTAAACAATACTAAAAGCTTTAAGGATTATCCAGAATAGAGATCGCAATATATATTGATGTGGTATATGATGGGCGTGCCTGAAACTGCATATACGAATGGAATTAGGTTACCCAACACCAGCTGACCCTGGGGCTTCCATTGTTGCTGAAAGACATGTCAAGTAACAATTGGGTAGCAATTTTTAACTTGTTGCTGATGGCAAAATAAGAACTAGAACACAGATAGAAAAGGTGATAATTACACACCCCCCTCCCCCATCTCCAGTCAAAGGATTAACGATTGGTTGTGAATGCTGTGGAGAATAACAGCCATTGAAATGCTTACTTATGATGTAAGGGGAAAGAGATAAATACATTACTATCTGGAAACCACTGCAGCATCATTTGAGCAGCTGCTCCCCGCAAATAATGTGTACAAAGACTTTAAGAGCAATGCAAGAGTCTTCTTACAGGCGAGAGAATTTGCTGTACCCCAAAGCTAGGGGATGAGCTGATGTTTGGACAGGGGGGAGTGAGCCACATAGCAAACGTTGCAAGGAAGAGAATTTGCCTGTTTTACTTATCGCATGCCATGCATTCATGAATTTGATCTTATTAAGTCTTCCCAATTACTTACTCCTCATTATTATTTCTAGTGTTATCCTAGGCTCCACAGCTATCAGCAATAAGGGAGGGCTGAATCCTCAAGGGCCGCTAGACTCTGTGACGAGTTCAGGGATCTATGTTCAAGTCAAAATTCCAGAAAATGTTGTTTTTAAATAAAATTGGGATAGAAGATGCCTCTGCTCTAGCCGCGGATAGGTATTGCTTAGGTCTAGAGATGAGGGGTTCATCCTAGCTGCATTTAACATGCTTAGTACCAGAAACCCAGCTGATTTTGTACTACGGCTATTGCACTTTAAGATGAACTAATGTTTTATTTTTATTACTTTTACTACTGTATTGCAATGGTTTTTAATTAACTTATGCAAGAAATAAATAAAATATCAAAATACCAAAAAAAAATACCAGCAATGACTATTAAATTTCCCTTTTCCGGCACACTCTCCAGCTCAAATGCAGGCAAATAGATGTACAGGATTAAATCAGGATCTCCATCTTATTTATAGCAACAAAGTTTAATTAAAATAGATCAAATATTTAAATTAAATGTTAAGGTCCAAGCTCCCATTTTCTGTCCTGTTGGACTCCAGTGGGGCCTTGAGGAGCTGCTGCCGATCTTTACAGCTCCGGTTGAGAGTATCCCCGCCACAGAGCTCTGGTATTTAGACTGGGCAGGGCAGTTCTGTGGCTCACTGTGCTGTCTTGGGAAAGCATGTTGTGGTGCACTTGCATGGACTAGGAGCTTTGGATGGTGATCTTGCTTGAACCGTCTTTTGTCATGAGACCCTCAATAGAGTGCTGGTAAATAATGGGTCTCTGGAACTCTGTCCTTAAAATCCTCCTCATACGCACTGTGGCAATAGTCAATGAAAATACCCCAAAGAATGAGATTTACGAAAACTAGTCTTGGCAGCCATATTGGAAAGCAGATGATAAAAGCCCTGTCAAAGACTGCGCCTAGCACTTGATCTCACAGTTTCTTCCAGCGTGGCTGTGCCGAAAGGCACCCAAGTTCCAGAAGAGACTAAACTCTTAACTGAATAGTGTCTTGATTCAGTGCCATCTTGGTCTTTACATCCTAGTAGTCACTCAGAAAAGACTTTGAAAGACCAGAAAAAACAAAGGTTAGTCATAGCAAGGCTGCTATAGGTATAGAGTGCATGCAGCGCAAGACATAAGACTAGAAAAAAGATCTAGTGAGACAAAATTAAACTTTTGTTGTGGAAAGCGAAACAAACCAGGAGATTTTTAATAGGTGTTTGATGTCGATGAATAGATAAAATTCAAGTGAATTCAACTTGAAAAGATCTGAGCAAAGGGACATTTTATTCTATATCTTCAAAATTCACTAGCAATGTGGCCTTGAAAGATGAAGGGTAACCATTTTTCATGACTTGTCACTGTTAAATAATTAATGTAATTTTGCACGTGATCATTAATCTTCTGATTTGGTACTTAGACCTGGTAATTTCTGTGGACAGAGGTCCAGATAAGTCAAACGAACAAAAAAAACAGGGGGCGTGGCCACGCAAGATGGCCGATCGGACGTAGCCTGCATCGGCTCCGTCGCCAAGTAGCTGTCGTGGGCATCTCTACAGCCCCAATGTAGCCTAAATCTAGTCACACAAGTGTCCTTAGCTGGGGAGGCAAGGGTGCTCGAGGCGAAACTGGCAGAAAGGCAGCTGCGGCCGCAGAGAAGCACGGAGCACCGAGAAGCGCGGTGAGGCCTAAGATGGCGGCGTGCAGCCGCATAGACGGACCCAGAGCGGCATTCCATACATGAGGATTGCGCCACTGAAACCGTACCGCTACGCGACCCTCCAACACCTCCACCAGCCGCAGCAGAGACGGAGACAACAAGCGGACACCCGCACCGCCGGAGGGTGCAACACGGAGGGGAGCGGCGGTGCGCCCTGCGAGGCTCCGGTAGGGAGACGAGACTCCTGATACACTTTGGAGGTGGGCAGGGGCCTCTGCCTCATAGTGCAAGCCCTATTCACCAGCGGGCAGCATTTGGAGGCCTTGGGGGTCGCAAAAGTCTGCAGCAGAGCGATGGGGAGCCATTAATTAACAGTGCCTGACTTCAACATGGCGGTCCCAGGTACGCGAAGACGAGTGGCTCTGCCTGAGGTACTGAAGTGCGCCTGAGCCCTATTGCTCTTTCAGCAGGAGCACAGACATCTATCGCGCCCGGGGATCAGAGGCCTGTGCGCCTCTCAATGGGCACTTTGAATACGCGATGGGTGCCTGACCATAAGATGGCCGCTGCAGAGGGGTCCCTCCTCATAAGCACCCTTGCCCCCCTCGTGGGTGTATGATTCAATATCTGCCACGGGTTCCCTTGTGGGAGAGCCTTCAGCAACAGGGGAGAAACCGAAGAGGACTAGGAGATTGTGCAGCACTGGCTCCTACTAGAGACCGCATCTATGCCACCTAAGAAGGTGACCTCTAAAGTATCTAGCTACTTTGCGCCGGCGGAGAAATCCCAAACCCAGGAGAAAGAGTCCCCTGAACCAGCCATGGCCCTGACCAAGGAAGACCTGCTCAGTTCCCTCAAGGACTTTAAAGCAGAACTACATGCTGATTTAAAAGGAGACTTACAGGCCTCCATGGCCCAACTGAAAGCGGATTCTCCGAAAAAATGACCTCTCTGCAACAGGACGTGGATTCTATCGGTACAAGACTGCTGGAAGCAGAGGCCCACAATCAGGAGCTCGACAAGCGAACAACGACCACAGAGGATAAGGTACAATTCCTACATTCGCAACTTCAACTGGCCATATTGAAGAGCGAGGACCTGGAAAACAGGTCAAGACACGAAAATATACGCATTAGGGACCTGGAGGAGGGAGCGGAAGGTCCGGACTTAGAGGCGTTTGTGGAAGGCCTTTTCGCAGAGGTACTTGGACCTAAACGACTGAAAATTAAAATCGAAAGGGCGCACAGGGTGGGCCAAGCCCTGCCGGGAGAGAGACGTCTCATCCGGGATGTCCTTGTCAAACTCCATTCCTGTAAAGTTAAAGAGGCTATCTTACAGGAATCCAGAAAGAAGGACACCATCTCCTTTCAAGGATTTCGATGTGTACTATTTCAGGACCTGGCGCCAGCGACCCTTCAAAGAAGACAATCCTTCAGACCTCTCACAGAGAAGCTCCGACATGACCAGATAAGATACCGTTGGACGTACCCCTTTGGACTAGCGTTTGAATATAAAAACAGACAGCGCCATGTCACTGAACTCAAAGAAGGTATGGAGCTCCTCGAGATTCCAATACCCGACGATGAGACAACGAGCTCACGGTCCGGATGGAATGCCCCCTCTCGGTCCAACTCTACCAACTGGGAAACAATCACTAAGGGGAGGTCATCCAAGCCCTGAACCGCAGAAAGAGGATGGACAGAAAAGTTTAAATGGAAAAAGACGAGCACAAGGAAGCCAGGTATTTCTAAATTTGCGGGAACGGAACCGCGCACCACTTGATGGTCAAGGCATGAGACGATAGAGACTCGAGAAAATGCGGACTCACGTTCTGACACATTCCAACGCACAGCAGCCTAAAGGAAGTCTGTGACCAAAGGAGACTGAACAGCTGCCTTGCGAGGCCTACGGGGATACACATGGCATCGGGGAATACTTGAGTCCTCTATGACACAGAACTCTGGAGCTTTCTGAGCGCCTAACATGAGGCGACGCACAGACTAAGGAGGGTGAACGAGCGAGGGGCCTGGAGAAGAGAACGTTATGCTTCACAGCTCTCAGGTGTGGACTTTATATGCACAACAAGGGCCCTCATTCCAATTGCTTTAGGTTACGTTGGACACCGCTACAGTGACAGCGAGGCGATGGGCGAGGGCCGGAACCCCGGCTTGCCGCTCTTCACGAGATCTGTCGTAACAGCAGGACACGTGAGGGTCCTGCAGACAACTATTGTTATTTGTTTTGGTTATGTGTTAACTTCTAAGGGAGGGTTTGGGTGGGGGAGGGATGGTGGAGAAGCAGGGAGAGAGGGGGGGTGTGACATTGCTACACTATTTGGCGATCTATATGGGCGAAGGAGAAAAGACACGGGTGAGAGGTAATGGACAAGGGGGGAAGGTATGGAGTCCTCAGGGGAGACGCAAGGCGAGGGAGCAGGGACACCAACCAGGATGATATCCATCACAACATGGAATGTGAAGGGCATGAATTCGCCGACCAAGAGGCACAAAATATGGAAATACCTGGAGGACCACCAATTCGATGTGGTGGCGCTCCAAGAGAAGCATCTTAAAAGGTCGGAGGAGTTGAGGCTTAGACACAGACACTACTCGCTTACATACAGGTCATCCGCCAAAACGAAGCATAATGGGGTTGCATTAATGTTCCACAATAACATTAAGTTTCAAACTGAGGGCATTCAGACCGATAAAGAAGGGAGAGTGGTAATGGTGAAAGGGAAGCTCAGGGGTAGATCAGTGACATTTGTTTTGGCCTACGTCCCCAATTCAGGACAAGCGACCTTTGTGAACACACTTTTGGGCATGGTGGGTGGATTTGCTGAGAGTCACATAATTGTCATGGGGGACTTTAACCTCACCTGGCACCCTACAGACGACAGTTCCCAGCCGCATATGTACTCGGGAGGTAGATTCCCTAAATCCCTAAAACAGGCTTTTCTGCACCTGGGGTTTTTTGATGCATGGAGATTTCTCAATCCCACCACTAAAGACTACACGTATTATTCTCATGCCCATCAAACCTACTCCAGACTAGATTACATTTTTCTATCCTAGGACCTCCAGGGAGCTAAGATCCTTCCCATCTCTCTATCTGACCATAGTCCTGTGTCACTGGGTTTGAACTGGGGTGGAAAAACGCAGGGCTTCCCGAAATGGTATTTCCCCCCATCACTGACGCAAGACAAGTCACGCCGAGACGAGCTACGACTAGCGATTAAAGAATTCTTCCAAACGAATGTCCCGGGTGACACTTCTCCCCAGAACAACTGGGATGCTTTTAAGGTGGTCATTAGGGGGAAGTGCATAGCACTAGTGTCGGCACTAAACAAGGAAAGGGCAAAGGAGCGGGAAGATCTAGAGGCGGCACTATCCCAAGTAGAAACAGAACACAAACTGAACCCCACACGTAGCCTAAAGCGCCAGCTGGGGACTCTCAAAGGGAAATTGGCAGCAATCTACACAAACAGAGCTGAATTTACTCTACTCCGTCTCCGATGATGTGCTTACGCGCAGGGGAATAAGGTGGGCACACACCTGACGAGGCAGCTCAGGGAAAAAAGGGTGAGGGGGTATATTGGAGGAATTCACAAGGAGGGGGGGAGTTAGAATTAGATGACAGGGGCAAAGCCTCTCTGTTCGGCGCATTTTACCAGGATCTCTATAAAGCAACTCCCCCTGACATCACAGCCCAGACGGCTTACTTAGACTCACTCACGTTCCCTACAATTTCAGAGACTTGGAGAGACCAGCTGGATGCCCCAATCTCTGAGGAGGAGGTACGCCGCGCGATTGGAGCGCTTAAACCTCATAAGTCCCCGGGGACGGACGGACTGACAGCCCTGTTATATAAGACGTACACATCAGAATTACTGCCTCACCTGACAACATTATTCAATAACATGGCAACGAGACAGATGGTCACCCCTACCATGGCAGAGGCACTCATTACAGTAATCCCAAAGCCAGGGAAGAACCCGCAGTATTGCGCCTCGTATAGGCCGATAGCTCTTCTAAATCTAGATGCCAAGCTCTACTCGGCCATCCTAGCCACCCGCTTGGAAAATCTGCTCCCCGACATTATTCACCCGGACCAGTCCGGTTTTATAAAAGGAAGGCAGACGCACGATAACATCCGCAGGACGCTTCACCTTATCAAAAAAGCCAATAAGTTCAAATTCCCCGCGATAGTCTTGGGACTAGATGCAGAAAAAGCATTCGACAGGGTGGACTGGCACTTCCTGTTTCTCACCCTGGAAAAGTTTGGCTTTGGGGACAAGTTCTTACGAATGATACGAGCCAGTTACGTAAGTCCTCGCTCTAGAGTTCAGGTTAATGGCGTGAGTTCGGTGTTCTTTGAGTTAGGGCGAGGAACGAGGCAGGGATGCCCCTCGTCCCCCCTGCTGTTTGCTCTGAGTATCGAGCCGCTGGCGGCCAGACTCAGGGCGAACCCAGACATTCAAGGGATTAGATTTGGGGGTGATGAACATAAGGTGTCATTATTCGCGCACGACATTCTGTTGACCCTCACGGCTCCTAGAATGTCCCTTCGCGCATTACAACCAGAATTACCAACTTTTGAGGGAGTGGCAGGCTTCCGGGTCAATTTCTCTAAATCCTCGATCCTTAACTTAACATTATCAGAGGGGGAGAGGCTTCTAATACAGGAGGAATCTCCATATGCATGGGCCCAGCACAGTTTAACCTATTTGGGGATTCAGCTTACCCTGGGTATAGAAGGACTGTTCCGGGCGAACTTCCCTCCCTTACTCAGACAGGTAAAACAGGAACTCCAGCGATGGAAACCCCTGTTTTTTTCATGGTTGGGTAGGATTCATGCAGTTAAAATGTCCCTTCTCCCTAAACTACTCTACCTGTTTCAGGCGCTCCCCATAGAAATAGATAAGGCATATCTAAAAGGAATACAGATTATGATACACCGCTACATCTGGCAGGACAGTAGAGCGCGGTTGCCTTTCAACGTGTTAAGGAGACCAAGAGAGGAGGGAGGGGTGGCTCTCCCAGACATCGAGCTCTACTACAAGGCAGCACAGTTAAGGGTTATCACAGAATGGTCTATGCTGGAATCGGACAAACACTGGCTCCACATGGACCGGGCCATCGTGGGGAGGACAATTTGGGATGTGCTGTGGAAACCTAAAAAGGACAGACCGGCCAATACATACCGAAGCACCCCTACGGTGACCACGCTTAGGACCTGGGACGAGGTGAATGAGAGCAGGGGCTGGACCTCTTTTCCCTCTCCCTATACCCCTATACACCTCAACCCAGATTTCCCCCCAGCGCTTAAAGAGGGGCCATTTGACGCATGGCGAGAAGGAGGATGCAAGGTGATCTCCGATCTCTTTCATAACTATGACATTCTCTTGTTTGAAAACTGTCAACGGGACTATGGGTGCCACCATCTGAGCACTTTCACTACTTGCAACTGAAGCATTGGGTACTACACCCACAAGTCAGGGAGGCGGCAACTAGAGACCTGACTCCGATAGAAAAACTAGTGAGGAAAGCTAGCTTGACCAAAAGACTCTGGGACAGGAGATTGCTGAAGGGGAATGGAAGCACCTTTGGACAGACATCTCTAAATTTAACCACTCACTTGACTTGAGGGAGGCACACTATAAGATTTTATTCGACTGGTACGTAGTGCCTGCTAAACTTAAGAAGATTTTCCCCCTCACTTCGGATCTCTGCTGGAGAGGGAGCGGGGTCCTCGGGGACTTCCGCCACATTTGGTGGGACTGCCCAACAATCAAACCATTCTGGGCAGAAATTCTGGCCCAAATGAGAGAGAGATACTAGGATACCCTGTCCCGAATTCCATAGAGAGGATCCTCCTAGGCCTTGGGGATCCCACACTAGAATATCAAACTAAGGCGGACAAGGCAATTATGTGGGCATGTTTGGGAGCAGCTAAAAAGACGATAGCGGCTAATTGGAAGAAAAAAGAGGCACCCATTCTGGCGCAATGGCACTCTCGCTTATGGAAAATACGATGGAAAGTATGGCGGACATCTTCAGGGACGACTATAAGAACTTTGAATATAAGTGGGGTCCACTGGTGGCATACCTTAGAAAGGGGCTCCCGCTAGCCGTCTGCCCCCCTACACTGAGAGGACTTCACCTGTTCCAATTTTAGAGTCGGCAATAGGGCTTACACGGATGGCTCTTATCGAGTAAAGGGCTGCGCCTATTGAGTCATCGCCCGAAACCAATGCACCCCACGGGTCAGACTTAGGTACTAGCATGAGAGGGGGGTGGTCGGCTTCTCCACCACGGGGAAGGGGTTAGAAGTTGGGGTTTTTAGTTATCTGTATTCTTCTTTTTTTGTTTTGTTTTTTGGGTTTGTTTTTCTATTACTGGTAACCCCCACGGCACTAAGGGCTACTGATGAGCCACACTAGCGTACCATTCCAAACTGGTACGCAACTGTGACCGAACTAGATATGATCTGCTTTCGGAATGATGTGATGGCTTTAGCCCAGACTATTTGGTTTTGTTCTTATACTGAAATGTCAATAAACAGAAATTTGACCAAAAAAAACATTAGAAGACTACAGCCTAATTTCCATCTTGACTTCCCTAGTCCCTCTTTCCCGCGAGGCCTCTACTTGCCTAGTTATGGTAAAAGCTGCAAGGAGGTTTAGACGTTACGCGGTTAGGCAGGACTTCATATCATTCTTGCAGGTCTCCCAAGTAAGCAGGTTAGTGACTTACCAATATTTGCCATAACAGGCCTTAGCAGCTTAACCAGGACTCCGGTATGACGCACTGGCCCTTAGGAAGAATTGTGATTACTCACCGGCTCCTGGAGCCCTCAGGACTGTAAAAAAATATTTACACAAAATCCTACCAGTTTAAAAAATACATGTATGTCATGTGTGTGCCCACCAGACCTGATTGTAGTCAGCACTGATAAGATACAAATCCAAAGAAAGTCACATTGGAACAAAACTAACATAAACAATATACATCTGTACATCCTGCATTCCCTCCCGATCCCATCCGCTGTCCTCTTAAGTAAGAATCGTATTCTGCCCTCTTAACTGCCTGAACATGTTCATATGGTGTTGTCACATTGTCTAAGCGTTGATGGGAGTTATTAGGTGATGCCAGTGACAAGCCTCTGTAATCTGCCCATCTTTGCCACATTTTATGTTTCTGGGGGCATCCTTGTCCTGTAAATACTGGGATTTCTAGTCCCATATTGAAATCCATGCCCCGCTTCTAGGTTCCGATACAGTGCGGTGTATCCACTTTCCACTGTCTGGCTATGTCTCGCTTGGCTAGAGTGAGCCCCAAAAATAACAAATGTCATTTATATCTGTTCCCACCTATTCCCTCTGTACAATGTAGCAGTATAAGCTTTGGGGATCTAGGCAGGTCCAACGCCAGTACCTCTGTTAGACAATCCAGCACTCCACGCCAGAAGCGATCTAGTGCGGTACAAGACCACATTGTGTGTAAGAATGTGCCTTCATCCCGTTTACAGCAGAGGTATTCTGGGGATGCAATTAACCCCGCCTTCCATAATTTGAACCTTGTATGATATGCCCTATGGAGATATTTGAATTGTATGAGTCTGAGGAGTGTGTATGTTGCTGCCCCTCTAGGTGACTGTAACGCTTCAGTCTAATCGTCTTCGTCGATGGATCCTAAATCGGTCGTCCACGTGGTTCGTAGGGTGTCTAGGGTACTAGGGTTATTTGTTGTGAGGGATTGGTATATTTTCGTAATTTTGTGGTGTCCCAGGTCACCCATCAGTAATTTGCCTTCAAGCGGGTTAAATTCAGGGATGGCGATAAAGTCGCGAATGAATGGGTGCAAGGCATGTCTTAGTTTTAGGTATTTATAAAATTGGCTACGATGTTGCGAGAATTCTTCCTGAAGCTCTTGAAATGATTTAAGAATATGTCCTTGTTTCCTACCGATGATATCCCTATTTGATCCCACAGTGTGAAGCCTTGTAGGTCTGCCACTTGTGAGAGCAGTCAGTTGTGCCATAGAGGGGTTTCCCTAGTGATGCGTCCCCACCACCCCATCCGGCGAAGAGATTGTCGCCAGACTTAGAATACAACCCTGGTGGCAGGTGAAAGTTTCATGAGACGGTTCTATTGTATAGATACGTATTCTGGGAGAGGTCCCGCATGATCCATTGCTGCACTCTATATGCCGGGTCTTGCTTCGAGCCATACCACCACTTATTCAGGATTTGTAGGTGCACTGCCGCATGATAGGATTGAATATCTGCAGCTGTTATTCCACCGCAATATGTTGATTGAAAACATGTACGTAGTGCGACTCTGGCAGTGCTTCTTCCCCAAAGAAACTGGCCCAGAATTGCGTTAATTTGTCAAAACTGCACCAAGCCTCCCCATGTTTTGACCCCTTCAGCGTATATGCTTAGGGCTCTCTCAAGGCTGTAAATATATGTATAGGTATAAACACATTAGAAGCATGTCAGATATACATATATGCAGTGAATAATTGCAAATGATTGAGTTTAAATTACCATACCTAACATGGAGTGAGGTTCACACCTGAGGCACAGCATATGTATTCAGTCAACCATGGGAGAGTGAACACTCTTGTGGTGAAGTAAAAGTCATCCTATATAGTCTCATGGATCGAAAATAGGTTTTCTTGTTTAGCCTCCCACAGCTAGCTAAGATAGATTGTATTAAGGGAACTGGAGAGCTACCGGAAAACTTAGGTATCAAAAAAGAGGTGGAAAACATGTAAAAGTCGTTGGCTGGTACCCGTGTCACAGTCTGATGCCAATAGGATTCTGTTTTAATCTACATGTACTGTTTATTCCCCGTTTTGGCGTACATTACTAGATAATATATCACTTTTCACAAAGAGGCTGGTACCTGATTCAAAGATAACAATTGGCTAAGTCACAAAGAGCAGAAATTAAAACAAGCATTGGCAAAGCCAATAGGTCGTGCATTTTGCCTTTGTCAGACCTCCTTGCTGATGCTAAAGAGTATTGGCAAAAGAAAAAAAAAAACAAAGAAAACAGCAATGCCAGATGTAATGAAGAATACATGTGCTTGAGTGTTCAAGGTATGGTGACCCCAGCACAATGACGTATATGCACGCATGAGCACATATGCATTATGAAGCGGTGTCCATTTAAAAAAAAAAATTATAGTTCCAAGATGGTGTCCACTGAGCTTGAAACTTTAAATTAAGCAGGCACTTGCAAAACCAATAGCTCTGGATTTAAGCTGTAAACATCTGCAGTATAAGCAGAATGAAGACACAGCCATACTAGAAAGGAAGTCTATATTGAATTGCAGTTTATCTCTCATCCAGTCCTGTTGTATGCAGCAGATCGAAGCACTTAGGAAGGCTATTGTGTGTGTATATATGGAACGCCTTTGCCCAAATCATTCAGGTTGGCCAAGATGCAGCTGCGTTTGTCATCCAGTCAGGCCAAGACACTACTGATTGTCTGGGGTGGGTATGGTGCTTTAGCACCACGCATGGATGAAGCCCATAGGCTTCTCTTGGGACATCCAGGCATTGCTTTTTGCCCAGTCCTGTGTGTTTTGAAGAAAGGCAGACTCTGCGCTGGAGTGTTTTATCGAGAGCTGTATTAAAGCACGCTCCTTGAGTCTTTCAGCACCAGTTTGGCAATCTACCAAACAATGTTCCCATATTTGGGGATATGCCAGAGGCCTGGGGCATCAGAAGCATCAGGTCCAGCTGTCCATATAACAGGTCTTTAAGGTTGGGCCATGGTCCCACCAGACAACGTCCAGGCCTTCAGGCATAGTGTGCGTCTCAGTCCACGGCCCATCTGTCAACAACCTCAAAATCTCTTTAGTGTGCAGATAGTGGCACAAAGACACATTGTAGGAGGAAGGGTCCACCACTTCCTCCAGGGGTGACAGAGCACCACATCTGACTGGTGGGTCCTTCAAATCATCCAACGGGGCTACCCTTGGCACTTCTTTTCGACATGCCGATCCTACCACCTTCATCAGAGCAGCTTTCAGAGGGCCATCTGTTCATTATGTGCCAGGAGGTGCAAGCTCTTTCAGTCAAAGAAGCCACAGTTTGGTTACTTGCCTTGGAAGTGGGGACAGGATATAATTCCCACTATTTTCTAGCGCCAAAAAAAGACAGAGGCCTTCGTCCTCTTATGAATATTCGCCCTCTCAACGACTTCCTGCAGAAGGATAAATTCAAAATGCTAATGCTAGCCCAAATTCTATCTGCCCTGAATCTAGGAGATTGAATGTTTGCATTGAACCTGCAGGATGCCTATATTCATATTTCCATCCTGCAGGCCCACAGACACAACCTGTGGTGGGTCAGGAGCATTTTCAGTTTGCCCTGCTCTCTTTTGGCCTCACCAGTGTCCCTCGGTGTTCATAAAGGTGATGGCTGCTGTCCATCTTCAGAGGTCGGAGTACCTGTCTTCCCCTTTTTTGATGACTGGCTCTTGAAGATGGACTTACCACAGCCAATCACAGACCACCCCCAGATGACGGCGAAGCTCTTTACATCAATGGGGGTCTGAATCAACCTGACTCCTTTGTAGAGGCTGCCTTTCATCTGAGTCACTTTGGATACGGTGCACTCTTTGGCCTTCCCTGAGGTTTCTTGGTCTACTGACCTCCTGCATTCTGCTTGCCAACCATGTCAGATGGCACATGTGAGCTCTGCGGTGGGATCTGAAGAGTCAGTAGGCCAGAACTAGGAGAACCTGTCAGATTGCATCCAGGTTTTGGAGGAGAGTGCAAAAGATCTGCAGTGGTGGCTTCTTGACCGCAGTTGAACCAGGGGAGACCCCTCAGCTGATGGTGACAGATGCGTCACTATAAGGCTGGCAAGGTCATCTGGGAGAGGTGTAGATCAGAGGACTCTGATTTCTGGCAAAGACCCACCTCAGTATTAATTTGCTAGAGTTGACAGTGATTGGCTTGGGTTTGAAGGCATTCCTGCCAACTATCAAAATGAGGCTGGTGCAGGAAATTTTTGAACATAGTAAGGGTCATTTTGCTAATGGAACAAGCCTTGTAAGGAAATGGCTCTTTTTGCATGTTCACCCCCACATTTTTGGACTGATGCTGCTGGTTTTTCGACTCTGAGAGAGCACTGAGGCCTGCTAACCAGACCTCAGTTCCAGTGTTCTAACCCCTTACAAAGTGTATGTTGAATTTACTATACCCAGTTGGCAAGTACTGACTTATAAGGTACCCAGGATAACAAGGGCGTGGAAGGCAGAGTGTTCATCCAAGACTGCAGCACTGATTGTGCCACTGCAGACTGGAAGGTCAGTGTTTACACTGCCAGTTCGGTTTTGCTATTCAAACCAATGGCAAAGCCACCACTTCCCTTAACAATATATGTAAGTCTCCCCAAAGGAAGGCATAGAGAGCTCTAAGGCAGGGAGCTGGAAATTATTACGTGGGACATGTATGTGTATATATGACCTTGTGGCAAAACCCCTCAAACTGTTGTTTTGCTGTGGAAAACTTAGTTGCCCCATTGGCTAATACAGGGTAACAGTCTGGCACTCCAGCCTAGCCAAACTTCTGAATGGGACTACCTAACTGTGTACTGTAAGATATCAAATTAATTCTGGCATTAAACTCGACCTGATGCTCACATCGAAATTAATGTCATTATTAAAGTAAAGCAACTTTTTGGAAAGTTGCCACAACGTGACCCAGCTGGTTCAGTAACCTCGCACGGGAACTGGCCCACAGACAGCTTTCTGCCCACCTGGAGAGTAGTGTGACCGACTCCCAGACTGAAACCAATAGCAGCTTGCTGCAGGGAGAGGTGGCAGCTCCCCCTTGCAGGAAGTCACTTGAAGTGTTAGCCCAAAAGGCGAGTGTGAGAAGCTGTCCTGGTATATGATGTCCATTTATGTAAGTGGGCACCTTGCACCAGTCCAGACAACCCTTATGGCTATTTAAGAGGTATTAGACAACCTTATAAAGCTCTCTAAGTGGTAGCTGTGGAGAGCAGCCTTCATGCTTAGTCCAGAAGGAGTGTAAAGCAGCTTGTTTTACCAGAATGCAATCTTATATGTATAGATTAAGTGAAAAAGTACCACAAAAGGTATTTATAAAAATATGTATTTATTATATAATACTCTCTAACACATACAAAAGTGCTTTGCAAAGAAATCAAGTACATAGCACAAAATACACAGTGGACCCCAGCGGAGGACCAAGCCATATACTAAGAAAGTGGTATAAGAACCACGACTCGGGTCAAGACAATGTCGAGAGGACGTAGAAGTGCTGGGGACCCAAGGAACCACCCAAGTTGAGTGACTAGGAACCCAATGGAGAGCGTGTGCAGTGTGGGAACACGACTGCGTGCTCCGTACAAATCCACGTGTACGCCGTGGTAGGAATGTTAAAGATTAAGGACCCTTCCCATTGGACCCTGAAGAAACCCCGTGGAAGACAGAAGGTTGGAGAGCCACCCCACCCGTGGATACCCTAGTACCCACGTTACCTACACCAGGGAAGCCGGGTGCATAGGTGTGAAGTGGTGTCGGAAACCGCTGACGAACCCAATGGAGGACTTCAGGAAAGTGCCGCTGCTGAAGAAGGAGAAAGTGTCCGGTGGAATCCGAAGGTGGATTCTAGTTGAGAGGTACCTGCAAGCAGAGGGTATAGAGTCTATGGCACTCAGGAGTGACCAGGAGATCTGGAAGACGAATGCCCACCAATGTCAGGAGTTGCAGGAGAGTTGACGAGGACCTTGACTCTGCAGCTGTGAGGACCAGGCAATGTTGAGGAAGACCAGGAGCAGTGCACAAGCTGTCCCACGTCGAATGTCGAGTGTTGAGGGGTCGGTGTCCGGCGGGAGCACCAACAAGCCTTGGCAAATGCAACCAACGCAGAAGTCGAAGAAGGTGCAATGTTGGGACCAGCAAGGTCCCGGGGACTCACCACAAGCAGGGGAGTCAGGGCAGGCCCCGAGCAGTCAGGGGAGCCCAAAAGAAGCAAAGATGACCCTCAACAGGACCCACAGGCAGGAGGAACTGGAGTCGCAAGAGGACCTCGAGCAGCTCACCAAAAGATGCAGGCCACGGTGCAAACGATGCAATGTGGTCAAAGACTTTGGTCACTGGAGGTGCTTGAGGTTGGGGCTACTTGGAGTCCGAAGATCTTGGTGGAAGGAAGTCAGCAAGCCTTGCAACTGCAAGTTGACGTGGTGCACAGGGGTTCGGTTCCTGCGGCTCCCACTAGGGATACTGGCCTCAAACTTGGTGAGAGGGCAGGGCAGGCCTCAAGAGCTGTGGAGAACCAACACCTGAGTTGCAGAACCTTTCAGAGGATCAGCAGACCGGTCAGCTTAGTTGAGGTGCCTGCGAATGCAGGGAAGTGACTCCTTCACTTCAAGGGAGATTCCTTCAGGTGTCTTTTATGCACACAGGCCTTGGAAGGTTCTTGTATGGTGCACAGGCACAGTCGATGCAGCAGACTGGAAGGGAGACGAAGTCGAGCCCAAACAAAGTCTAGCGAAGTCCAGAGTGCTCAGATGGTAGAAGTAGAAGTGGTGTCTGACTTTAATCTTGTCCCACGACAAATCTAGGGACCCACCCTCAGGTAAGCCCTTAAGTACCCTAAGGAAAGGGTTGGGACGATTCAGGGGACCCTCCCAGGGGAGGGTCTGGACTGGGGGGAGGTTACTCCCAAGTCCTTTGTCCAGTTTCGCACCAAAGCAGGAGCCAACAGCTCCCAGAGCTGATTTGAGCTGGACTATGCACGGAGACACCAAATGTGCCCCTCATGCAGACTTAGTGGCGCTGGCAAGCGCACTCACCCGGTCCCAATACACTAAATCCTGTCTGGGAGGTGGTCACACTTCCTTGTGACAGGATGCCTATTGTTCTGCCTTCCCCTGCACGAGCTTGGCTCAGCTGCAGGAGGGCAGAATCGTGTCTCTGGTCGGCAGCAACCATTTTGTGCTGTCCCGGTCTAGAAGGTTGGCACCGGGAACACTGAGAGCCTAACGGATGGCTCTTCCAGTTCTTTGAATCATACCTCCCACACCGTTTACAGTATGGGGGTATGATTCCAACATGTTTGATACCAAACATGATAGGATTTGGGGCAGCCAATTTCGAGATGGTCATCGCGTAATTACCCGGTGCCCCTCTATATAGTATATGGCTGCTTCACTTACAACCCGGGAGAATGGACTCCGTATGCTGTAGGGGTGTCCTGTTCATGCAGGGGCACCCTCACAGTTAGAACCAAGCACCCTGCCTTCAGTATTGATAAGGCCTGCTATAGGGGTGACTTATAGGTTTCAAGTGCAGTGAGCCTAGATATTTTTGGAACCTATTTCTTTAGTAAGTGGTGCTAGCGCCAGCTTACACAGGCTGCAATGGCAGTCCTGTAGTTGCATTTTGAATGGTCTCCCAGGGGTGGCATAATGCATGCTTCAGCCCATGGGGGACCTCTGGGGTACCTATGCCCTGAGTACCTTAGAATCATATACTAGGGACTGATAAGGGTACCCCAGGATCCAATCTGGGATGTACCTAAGTACTAACCACAACAATTTTAGGCAGAAAACAGATAGACTGGGGTCCTGATTAGCAGGATCCCAATCAGACTAGTCAATAACAGCTTAGTACCAGGCAAAAAGTGGGGGTAACCATGCAGAAGGATCCTAGCTTCCTACAGCAAGCTTCAAAGGTGAAGCCGCGTTTGGAGGGCAAATTGAAATAACACTCCCTTGGGGCTGCCCTTTTGTTTAGGTAGACAGGCTGGAGACAAAGCCAGGGAGGGAAGACCAGTGCCCAAACCTGTTTTTCCCAGGACTTGTAGCCAAGAAATAGCCACACCTCTATGGTGAGCTACCAAGCTCTTAACAGCCGAGGAAGGGTGCCGACATCTTGGGAGTGGGCATAATAGGGCACTCTGAGGTTGTTAGGTGCCACTCGTTACCGGAAAGTCATCACCAGAAGGGAGGGGATTTGGTAGCTTATTGGCTAGTGACTGTGTGGCCCCCTCGGGCACTTTCATTGGATAAATATGGTAACCCTGGCACCCTGAACCTTAAATCACGATGCAACTGGAACAAGGAGTGAAGAAGGACTGCCCTGCTGTCCCTGGAGTGCACAAAGTGAGGCTGCACCATCTGCTGGACTACACCTGCTGCACTTTTGGGCTAGTGAAGTTAGGACTGTGTTTGTGACTCCTGGCATGGGGAAAAGTCATGTCCCAGCCCCAAACCAAAGCAGTGACATCAAGGATCAGTTGGCTGATCTCCTGGAACCAGCTCCAGGGACAGAAGAGCTGAGGAAGCCCAGACCGGCAAGTTGGTAGCCACTTCCATGAACTCACCACTGATTGCTGCTGGGAACCACAAGAGACCGATCCTAGACAGCCAAAAGTTGCACCTGAGTCAGGTTGACCCAGGAGTGTTGTCAAAGTCCGTATTGGTCGTCCAAGAGGGACACTATCCCCCACTAAAGGATTTTGCTCTAACCACTGTGCTCAGAGACTGGTAGTCCAGCTGCAGTTGGTCTTCTATTGTCTTGAAGAGGACTTCATTGACCGCGATCTCTGTGACCAAAGTCGCCCCACATCAATAAATCAATCAATCAATCAGGGAGTTTAAAGTGCGCTACTCACCCGTGAGGGTCTCAAGGCGCTGGAGGGGGAGGTGCAGCTCCGGTTCAACCGAAAAGCCAGGTCTTGAGGCTCTTCCTGAAGGTGTGCAGAGTCTGGGAGCGTCTGATGTTGACTGGGAGCTCGTTCCAGGCTTTAGGTGCAGTGTAGGAGAAGGCTCTTCCACCCGCTCTGATTCTACGGATGAGCGGGGTTTCTGCTAGGGCGAGGTCGGCGGAGTGGAGGTTCCTCTTGGGTATGTGGAAGGAGACTCTTTCGTTGAGGTATTTGGATGTGGTGTTGTGGAGGGCTTTGTCGGCGTGGGTAAGTAGCTTGAAGGCTACTCTCTTCTCGACGGGGAGCCAGTGGAGGTCTTGCAGTTGTAGAGTGATGTGCTCGTGTCGTGGGATGCCGAGGCCAAGTCTGCCCTCGGTGTTCTGGATGGTCTGGAGTTTGCGTAGCAGGGATTTGTTGATTCCAGCATAGAGGGCATTTCCATAGTCCAGTCTGCTTGTTATGAGTGCGTGGGTGATGGTCTTTCTGGCTTCGGGGGGGATCCAATTGAAGGTCTTGCGGAGGGTGTTGAAGCAGGTGGAGGCGACGGCGTTGATCTGTCGGTTCATGGTGAGGGAAGAGTTGAGTATGATGCCGAGGTTCCGGGCGTGGTCCGTGGGGGTGGGGGGGTTGCCGAGGGTGGTGGGCCACCAGGAGTTGTCCCAAGCTGAGGGGGTGGGTCCAAGGATGAGGACTTCGGTCTTCTCTGAGTTGAGTTTGACAGCTGCCGCTCATCCAAGCTGCGACGTCTTTCATTCCTCCTTGGAAGCTGAGTCTGGTGGCTTTGGGGTCCCTCGTGAGGGAGAGGATGAGCTGGGTGTCGTCGGCGTAGGATACAATGCTGAGTCTATGCTGTCTGATGATGATGGCAAGGGGGGCCATGTTGATGCTGAAGAGTGTGGGACTGAGCAATGATCTTTGTGGTACTCCGCAGTTGATCCCTGTGGGTTCGGAGAGGAAAGACTGGAGTCTGATCCTTTGGGTTCTGCCGGCGAGGAAGGAGCGGAGCCAGTCGAGGGCGGTTCCCTGTATGCCGGCGTCATGGAGTCTGGCTGCGAGAGTGTGGTGGGAGACGGTATCGAAGGCTGCGGAGAGGTCGAGTAGGATGAGGGCAGCGGTGTGGCCTTGGTCGAGGATCATGCGGATGTTGTCTGTGGCGGCCAGGAGGGCGGTCTCGGTGCTGTGGTTACTGCGGAATCTGGATTGGGAGGAGTCGAGGACGGCGTTCTCTTCAATGAAGTTTGTCAGCTTGGCGTTGACGATCTTCTCGGTGACTTTGGCTATGAAGCGAAGGAGAGAGATGGGTCGGTAGTTTTTCAGGTCCGTTGGGTCTGCAGAGGGTTTCTTGAGGAGGGGCATGACTTCAGCATGTTTCCAGTCATTGGGGAAAATGCCGGATTCGAAGGAGGCGTTGATGGTGCGTCGTAGCTCAGGTGCTATGGCGGCGGTGGCTCTGTGGAAGATGTGCGGCGGGCAGGGGTCTGTGGGGGCTCCTGAGTGAGTGCTCTTCATGGTCGTCGTGGTATCTTCGGTAGTGACTGGGGTCCAGGTGGTGATGGTGGGCTGGCTGTCGACGCCGGAGGGAAGGGTAGTTTCTGGAGTCTGCTCGCTGAATTTGTCGTAGAGGGCCTTGATTTTCAGGTGGAAGTAGGAGCCGAGCTTGTTGCAGAGGTCCTGGGAGCGAGTGACGTCCGTGGCTTCGCTGGGAGGTTTGGTGAATTGCTGGATGATGTTGAAGAGTTCCTTTGAGTTGCTGTAGTTGGTGAGGATTTTGTTCAGGATGAAGGTCTTCTTGGTGGATCTTATGCGTTGGTGGTATTCTGTCATGGCGTTCTTGTAGGTGGTCAGGTATTCCGTGGTTTTGCTGTTTTTCCATCGTTTTTCGAGACGTCTGCAGGAGCGTCTGGCTTCTTGGAGGTCGGTGGGGAACCAGGTGGCCTTCAGGGTGCATTGTCTGTTGGTGGTGCTGAGGGGTGCGAGCTTGTCTGCGCATTTGGTGATCCAGCGGTGTAGTTCCTTGGCTGCAGAGTTGGCGTCGGTCGAGGCGGGGGGTCGTGGATGAGGGTGGAGTTGAGGTGCTCCTCTGTGACCTTCCTCCAGTTCCTTCGCGGAGGGCGTGGAGTGGGTTTGTGAGAGGTGGCAGTGTTGAAGGAGAAGTGAACGCAGTGGTGGTCTGTCCAGAGGGGCTGCGTGGTGTGGCTGAAGCAGATGTTATTCCCCCTGCGAAGATGGGGTCTTGGGTGTGTCCAGCCTTGTGGGTAGGTGGTGGTGATGAGCTGTTTCAGTCCGATGTTGGCGAGGTTGTCCAGGAGGGCGGTGGAGTTGGGGTCGCTGAGGTTGTCGAGGTGGAAGTTAAGGTCTCTGATGAGTATGTAGTCCCTGTAGGTGATGGCGTTGTGTGCGATGAGGTCATCAATGGTAGTGGCGAACGAAGCGCGGGGTCCGGGGGGCTCTGTAGGCGAGGGTGCCACAAAGTGTGGTTCTAGGGCTGGTCTGAATCTGAAAGTGAAGGTGTTCGGTGGAGTCGCTCGCGGTGGAGGTGGAGAGTCGGAGGGAGCTCTTGTGTGCGATGGCGAGTCCTCCTCCTCGGTTGGGACGGTCCTTCCTCTGGATCTTGTATCCATCGGGAATGGCGGTAGCAATGTCGGGGGCGGAGGAGTTGTTGCTCCAGGTTTCTGTGAAGAAGGTGACGTCTGGCGAGAGGGTGTTGAGGAGATCCCAGATCTCTACGGCATGTCTGTGTAGGGAGCGCACATTGAGGAGGATGCAATTCAGGGCTTCGGTGGTGCTGGCATCCGGCTAGGGCGCAGCGATCGTGGGGTGCGGAGGGTGGTGAAGGACTGTCTGCAGTGTCAGCAGGAGAATTGGCCGTGGGTGGTGTTCGCCGTAGACAGCTGGCAGTTGGTGTTCTTTCCATGGTTGAGTGCGAGGATGGCAGCAGAGTCGTAGCGGTGGGGGGTCGGAGGACCAGGGTCCCTGGTGCTGGTCACGGTCAGGTCGCGGACAGGCGCAGATGGGCTTGCGTTCGGCGTGCAGCTGCCGCCATTAAATAGGGGAGGGAAATGCAGCTGGGAGGCGGGAGCGGGATACGGCAGGGGGAAGGGGCCGCGGGGGCAGCGGCGGGGAAAAAGGGCAGTGAAAAAACGGACACGGAGGACAAAAGGCACAGAAAACAGGCAATACCGAAGTACAGCAATAAAACAAAAAGAGTACAGCAAATGAGCCGGTAGATAAAGGCAACAATACAATACCAAGGTGGGCAGAGAGCGGGCTCGAACCCTACCCACACCGGGTAGTGGCGGCAGCACACCAGCAGAGCTGCGGGGGAAGAGAGCAGGACTCTGACCAGGAGGTCCAAGGAATCACCTTAAAGGCACCCACTCTGACCTCACAGCAAACGGAGCATCTTTGTGCATCTTTTCATCCTGCATTTTCATCATCAGGACCACTCCATTATCATCTATGGCGGTCGTGCTGTAAAGGCTGGAACTGGACTGGAAAACGCTCTAGTGGCCAGATAACTGTCTAAATCAACCCCACTTAGCCCCCTAAACCATCTCCCTGTCGGATTCGGCTGCCCAAGCTGGGCTGGAGTAGTCGAATAACTGTTTCAAACTTTTCAAAAGTTTACAAACCTTTGGTTGACCAATGCTTGTTCCGATTGAAATTAAAAGTGATAAAACCTTTACAAATCTGTATCTCTGGAACCCTCAGGTGGATTTTGCTCATAAAGGAGTCTAAAAATTCCTAAACATATACTCTATTTCTATAAATTTGTGCCGTGTTTCGTTTGTGTTGTGTAGCTTTCTTATTTCATTGTTTGGTACTGTTAAATGCTCTACACTAAGTTTCTTTGTGCAGGTTTTGCTGTTCGAAAGCCATAGCTACCCAGGGTTGTGCTTAAGGTTGTTCAAACAAGCTTGACTGTACCCAAGACAGTTTTTGTAAGTGTATGTCATGGTAAGGCTAACTAATACACCCAAATCCTCACAAGCCTCTTTTAAGGAAACATTACTATAATACCAAATATTAAAAACATCTTTTTTTAGACACTATGTACTGGTTTACAAAGTCTTTTTTTTTTTTTGTTCGTTTGTTAAGCAAATATATATATATATATATATATATATATATATATATCACTGAAAAAACCATAGGTTTCAGACACGTTATAGTTAGAAATTAGCATTTAAAAAACCTTTGAAATTCACTGAAAAAACCATAGGTTTTAGGGACAGTTATAGTTAGTTGGACATTTCACTCGTACAAAACCATAGAAATTCCCCCGTTATAGTTAGTTCAGCTAACTATAACTCACGCCCCGCAATGCACTGCTGATGACGTCACATATTACATCACTCATGACATGGTCAGTGACATCACTGATGACATCTCAAATGACATCACTGATGACATCACTGATGACATCATCCAGTGACTGTGTGTTTCTGTAAAGTTTAAATATGTTTAATATATATAGGGAAAGGCGTATTGAAGAATGAGTGGGTGTATAAGTGTCTGAATGGATGATTTAGTACGTGAGTGAATGACTCTACAAGTGATTGATTAAACGTATCTTACTGAATGCATGGGTTAGTGACTAAACTGTGTGAATGTCTGTATCCGTCTGTTTGTTGGTGTGTAAGTGGATGCATGGATTTGCGAATAGCTACATGAGTGTCTATATGGGTTATTGATTGGTTCTCTGAGTATCTGTATGGCTGCCTGAGTGTTTGTGTGGGTGGGGTGTGTGTGACTCTGTTCATAGATGTGTGGGTGGGTGATTCACTGGGTGCATGATTTCAAGAGTGCATCTGTGATGGACTGCTTATGTGGGTGAGTGTGTGTATGGGTGTGTTAGTGAGTGAATGTATATCTCAGTGGTACATGTGCGAGTAACTACATATGTAAAAGGCAGTATATATGTGTGTTAGAGTATTTAAATGGCTATAAGTGAGAGTGTGTGATTGTGAGAGTGGCTGTATGGATGCGTGTGTGCTTGTATCAGTTATTGTATAAGAGCGTAAGAATGTGCTAGTATTTGTATGAGTAAGTGAGCTGGTGTGTGTATAACTGTATAGGTGAGTAAATGGGTGTGTGATTAATTTTTGCATGACTGACTAGGTGTGTGAGTACCTCTATGGATGAGTGGCGGTGTGTGAGTGTTTATATAGGTGTATGAGTGCATATGATAGTCCTGTACTGAGTGACTGTAAGTATGAGTGACTGTACGGGTGAGTGAGTGGATGTGTGTGTAGACCTAAGAATCAGTGAGTGGGTATGTAGTTTTTGGTGTTGGAGTGTCTATGGTTTTGAGAATGGCAGTCTGTAATTTAGAGTGGGTGTATCAAAAGTTATATTAGGGTGTGAGAAGATGCATGAAATTATCACATGGATGATGTCATCAGTGATGTCATTTGAGATGTCATCAGTGATGTCACTGACCATGTCATGAGTGATGTAATATGTGACGTCATCAGCAGTGCATTGCGGGGGCGCGAGTTATAGTTAGCTGAACTTCTATAACGGGGGAATTTCTATGGTTTTGTACGAGTGAAATGTCCAACTAACTATAACTGTCCCTAAAACCTATGGTTTTTTCAGTGAATTTCAAAGGTTTTTAAATGCTAATTTCTAACTATAACGTGTCTGAAACCTATGGTTTTTTCAGTGAATTTCAAAGGTTTTTTAAATGCTAATTTCTAACTATAACGTGCCTGAAACCTATGATTTGTTAAGTGAATTTCAAAGGTTTTTTAAATGCTAGTTTCTAACTATGCCTACAGAGGTAGGACATGTGAAGAAAGAAGAAAAAACGCACAGAAAGAAGCAAAAGATGTGCAGAAAGAACCAACAGAGGAGCAGAAAGAGGCCTTGTTGCAAAATCCTCCTGTGCCCACAACTTTTTCAGACGGGTACTGGTGGTAACTGACTCTGACTAACCAGAGCCAGTGCTATGCTAAAAGACACTTAGAAAACAGTGAAAACCCCTACATACACTAGGGAACACTATGCGTTGGGGTACCCCTGTGATTAGCATGACCTCCTCTGCAAGTCCCTAGTACATAATAGAGCAGGGGGATTAAAACTACCTCTTAAAACGCGCTACAGGGCGCGTTTGCACAGTGGTGAAGGGAGGGGGGCCTGAGGTGACATGTGTGTAAACGCGCCCCGTGGCGCGTTTTAAGTTGCGGGATTAAGTCTGGGGCCCAACTAGCCCCCCAGGTACCTACAGTTAGGACCACAGAGCTGAGTTGCAGAGAGGCGTTCCGAGCCGACGCACCTTTTTTCACCTCTCTGCAACGCAACTCTGTTGTGCTTACTGAAGGTACCTGGTGGGCTAGTTGGCCCCCAGGGTCCCTCAGCATTCAAAGGGAATTAATTCCCCAACTTAAAACGCACCACAGGGCGTGTTTGCGCACATGTCACCTGAGGCCCCGCCCCCTCCCTTCACCACTGTGCAAACGCGCCCCGTGGCGCATTTTAAGTTGGGGGATTAGGTCACCTTGAATCCTGAGAGTCCCTGGGGCCCAACTAGCCCACCAGGTACTTCCAGTAAGCACCACAGGCCTGCGTTGCAACGCCTGTAACAAATTGTGCAGTTGTGTTTAGGTAGTGAAGAGGGTCGTGCTGGGGGTAGTGTTTTAGGGTTTAGGGTAGTGCAGTGGTGTTTGTGTAGTGTAGGGGGTCATGCTGGGGGTAGATTTAGGGTTTAGGGTAGTGCAGTGGTGTTTGGGTAGTGTAGGGGGTCGTGCTGGGGGTAGTGTTTTAGGGTTTAGGGTAGTGCAGTGATGTTTGGGTAGTGTAGGGGGTCATGCTGGGGGTAGTGTTCTAGGGTTTAGGGCAGTGCAGTGGTGTTCGGGCAGTGTAGGGGGTCGTGCTGGGGGTGGTGTTTTGGGGTTTAGGGCAGTGCAGTGGTGTTCGGGCAGTGTAGGGGGTCGTGCTGGGGGTGGTGTTTCAGGGTTTAGGGCAGTGCAGTGGTGTTCGGGCAGTGTAGGGGGTCGTGCAGGGGGTGGTGTTTCAGGGTTTAGGGCAGTGCAGTGGTGTTCGGGCAGTGTAGGGGGTCATGCAGGGGTGGTGTTTCAGGGTTTAGGGCAGTGGTGTTCGGGCAGTGTAGGGGGTCGTGCTGGGGGTGGTGTTTCAGGGTTTGGGGCAGGGCAGTGGTGTTCGAGCAGTAAAGGGGGACATGCTGGGGGTGGTGTTTCAGGGTTTAGGGCAGTGCAGTGGTGTTCGGGCAGTGTAGGGGGCGGTGCAGGGGGTGGTGTTTCAGGGTTTAGGGCAGTGCAGTGGTGTTCGGGCAGTGTAGGGGGTGGTGCAGGGGGTGGTGTTTCAGGGTTTAGGACAGTGCAGTGGTGTTCGGGCAGTGTAGGGGGTCGTGCTGGGGCTGGTGTTTCAGGGTTTAGGGCAGTACAGTGGTGTTCGGGCAGTGTAGGGGTCCTGCTGGGGCTGGTGTTTCAGGGTTTAGGGCAGTGCAGTGGTGTTCGGGAAGTGTAGGTGGTCGTGCTGGGGCTGGTGTTTCAGGGTTTAGGGCAGTGCAGTGGTGTTCGGGCAGTGTAGGGGGTCATGCTGGGGCTGGTGTTTCAGGGTTTAGGGCAGTGCAGTGGTGTTCGGGCAGTGTAGGGGGTCTTGCTGGGGCTGGTGTTTCAGAGTCTAGGGCAGTGCAGTGGTGTTCGGGCAGTGTAGGGGTCTTGCTGGGGCTGGTGTTTCAGGGTTTAGGGCAGTGCAGTGGTGTTCAGGCAGTGTAGGGGGTCATGCTGGGGGTGGTGTTTCAGGGTTTAGGGCAGTGCAGTGGTGTTCGGGCAGTGTAGGGGGTCGTGCTGGGGCTAGTGTTTCAGGGTTTAGGGCAGAGCAATGGTGTTCAGGCAGTGTAGGGGGTTGTGCTGGAGGTTGTGTTTCAGGGTTTAGGGCAGTGCAGTGGTGTTCGGGCAGTGTAGGGGGTCTTGCTGGTGGTGGTGTTTCAGGGTTTAGGGCAGTGGTGTTCAGGCAGTGTAGAGGGGCTTGCTGGGGGTGATGTTTCAGGGTTTAGGGCAGTGCAGTGGTGTTCGGGCAGTGTAGGGGGTTGTGCTGGGGGTGGTGTTTCCGGGTTTAGGGCAGTGCAGTGGTGTTCCGGCAGTGTAGGGGGTCGTGCAGGGGTGGTGTTTCAGGGTTTAGGGCAGTGCAGTGGTGTTCGGGCAGTGTAGGGGGTCGTGCTGGGGGTGGTGTTTCAGGGTTTAGGGCAGTGCAGTGGTGTTCGGGCAGTGTAGGGGGTCGTGCAGGGGGTGGTGTTTCAGGGTTTAGGGCAGTGCAGTGGTGTTTGGGCAGTGTAGGGGGTCGTGCAGGGGTGGTGTTTCAGGGTTTAGGGCAGTGCAGTGGTGTTCGGCCAGTGTAGGTGGTCTTGCTGGGGGTGGTGTTTCAGGGTTTAGTGCAGTGATGTTCGGGCAGTGTAGGGGGTCTTTCTGGGGGTGGTGTTTCAGGGTTTAGGGCAGTGCAGTGGTGTTCGGGCAGTGTAGGGGTCTTGCTGGGGCTGGTGTTTCAGGGTTTAGGGCAGTGCAGTGGTGTTTGGGCAGTGTAGGGGGTCGTGCTGGGGCTGGTGTTTCAGGGTTTAGGGCAGTGCAGTGGTGTTCGGGCAGTGTAGGGGGTCTTGCTGGGGGTGGTGTTTCAGGGTTTAGGGCAGTGGTGTTCGGGCTGTGTAGGGGGTCGTGCTGGGGGTGGTGTTTCAGGGTTTAGGGCAGTGCAGTGGTGTTCGGGCAGTGTAGGGGGTCTTGCTTGGGGTGGTGTTTCAGGGTTTAGGGCAGTGGTGTTCGGGCTGTGTAGGGGGTCGTGCTGGGGGTGGTGTTTCAGGGTTTAGGGCAGTGCAGTGGTGTTCGGGCAGTGTAGGGGGTCTTGCAGGGGGTGGTGTTTCAGGGTTTAGGGCAGTGGTGTTCGGGCAGTGTAGGGGGTCTTGCTGGGGGTGATGTTTCAGGGTTTAGGGCAGTGCAGTGGTGTTCGGGCAGTGTAGGGGGTCTTGCTGGGGGTAGTGTTTCAGGGTTTAGGGCAGTGCAGTGGTGTTCGTGCAGTGTAGGGGGTCGTGCTGGGGGTGGTGTTTCAGGGTTTAGGGCAGTGCAGTAGTGTTCGGGCAGTGTAGGGGTGGTGCAGGGGTGGTGTTTCAGGGTTTAAGGCAGTGCAGTGGTGTTCGGGCAGTGTAGGGGGTCGTGCAGGGGGTGGTGTTTCAGGGTTTAGGGCAGTGCAGTGGTGTTCGGGCAGTGTAGGGGGTCGTGCTGGGGCTGGTGTTTCAGGGTTTAGGGCAGTACAGTGGTGTTCGGGCAGTGTAGGGGGTCGTGCTGGGGCTGGTGTTTCAGGGTTTAGGGCAGTGCAGTGGTGTTCGGGCAGTGTAGGTGGTCATGCTGGGGCTGGTGTTTCAGGGTTTAGGGCAGTGCAGTGGTGTTCGGGCAGTGTAGGGGGTCATGCTGGGGCTGGTGTTTCAGAGTCTAGGGCAGAGCAGTGGTGTTCGGGCAGTGTAGGGGGTCGTGCTGGGGGTGGTGTTTCAGGGTTTAGGGCAGTGCAGTGGTGTTCGGGCAGTGTAGGGCGTCGTGCTGGGGCTAGTGTTTCAGGGTTTAGGGCAGAGCAATGGTGTTCAGGCAGTGTAGGGGGTTGTGCTGGAGGTTGTGTTTCAGGGTTTAGGGCAGTGCAGTGGTGTTCGGGCAGTGTAGGGGGTCTTGCTGGGGGTGGTGTTTCAGGGTTTAGGGCAGTGGTGTTCAGGCAGTGTAGGGGGTCTTGCTGGGGGTGATGTTTCAGGGTTTAGGGCAGTGCAGTGGTGTTCGGGCAGTGTAGGGGGTTGTGCTGGGGGTGGTGTTTCAGGGTTTAGGGCAGTGCAGTGGTGTTCCGGCAGTGTAGGGGGTCGTGCAGGGGTCGTGTTTCAGGGTTTAGGGCAGTGCAGTGGTGTTCGGGCAGTGTAGGGGGTCGTGCTGGGGGTGGTGTTTCAGGGTTTAGGGCAGTGCAGTGGTGTTCGGGCAGTGTAGGGGGTCGTGCAGGGGGTGGTGTTTCAGGGTTTAGGGCAGTGCAGTGGTGTTTGGGCAGTGTAGGGGGTCGTGCAGGGGGTGGTGTTTCAGGGTTTAGGGCAGTGCAGTGGTGTTCGGCCAGTGTAGGTGGTCTTGCTGGGGGTGGTGTTTCAGGGTTTAGGACAGTGCAGTGGTGTTCGGGCAGTGTAGGGGGTCGTGCTGGGGCTGGTGTTTCAGGGTTTAGGGCAGTACAGTGGTGTTCGGGCAGTGTAGGGGTCCTGCTGGGGCTGGTGTTTCAAGGTTTAGGGCAGTGCAGTGGTGTTCGGGAAGTGTAGGTGGTCGTGCTGGGGCTGGTGTTTCAGGGTTTAGGGCAGTGCAGTGGTGTTCGGGCAGTGTAGGGGGTCATGCTGGGGCTGGTGTTTCAGGGTTTAGGGCAGTGCAGTGGTGTTCGGGCAGTGTAGGGGGTCTTGCTGGGGCTGGTGTTTCAGAGTATAGGGCAGTGCAGTGGTGTTCGGGCAGTGTAGGGGGTCGTGCTGGGGCTGGTGTTTCAGGGTTTAGGGCAGTGCAGTGGTGTTCATGCAGTGTAGGGGGTCGTGCTGGGGGTGGTGTTTCAGGGTTTAGGGCAGTGCAGTGGTGTTCGGGCAGTGTTGGGGGTCGTGCTGGGGCTAGTGTTTCAGGGTTTAGGGCAGAGCAATGGTGTTCAGGCAGTGTAGGGGGTTGTGCTGGAGGTTGTGTTTCAGGGTTTAGGGCAGTGCAGTGGTGTTCGGGCAGTGTAGGGGGTCTTGCTGGTGGTGGTGTTTCAGGGTTTAGGGCAGTGGTGTTCAGGCAGTGTAGGGGGTCTTGCTGGGGGTGATGTTTCAGGGTTTAGGGCAGTGCAGTGGTGTTCGGGCAGTGTAGGGGGTTGTGCTGGGGGTGGTGTTTCCAGGTTTAGGGCAGTGCAGTGGTGTTCCGGCAGTGTAGGGGGTCGTGCAGGGGGTGGTGTTTCAGGGTTTAGGGCAGTGCAGTGGTGTTCGGGCAGTGTAGGGGGTCGTGCTGGGGGTGGTGTTTCAGGGTTTAGGGCAGTGCAGTGGTGTTCGGGCAGTGTAGGGGGTCGTGCAGGGGGTGGTGTTTCAGGGTTTAGGGCAGTGCAGTGGTGTTTGGGCAGTGTAGGGGGTCGTGCAGGGGGTGGTGTTTCAGGGTTTAGGGCAGTGTAGTGGTGTTCGGCCAGTGTAGGTGGTCTTGCTGGGGGTGGTGTTTCAGGGTTTAGTGCAGTGATGTTCGGGCAGTGTAGGGGGTCTTGCTGGGGGTGGTGTTTCAGGGTTTAGGGCAGTGCAGTGGTGTTCGGGCAGTGTAGGGGGTCTTGCTGGGGCTGGTGTTTCAGGGTTTAGGGCAGTGCAGTGGTGTTCGGGCAGTGTAGGGGGTCGTGCTGGGGCTGGTGTTTCAGGGTTTAGGGCAGTGCAGTGGTGTTCGGGCAGTGTAGTGGGTCTTGCTGGGGGAGGTGTTTCAGGGTTTAGGGCAGTGGTGTTCGGGCTGTGTAGGGGGTGGTGTTTCAGGGTTTAGGGCAGTGCAGTGGTGTTCGGGCAGTGTAGGGGGTCTTGCTGGGGGTGGTGTTTCAGGGTTTAGGGCAGTGGTGTTCGGGCTGTGTAGGGGGTCGTGCTGGGGGTGGTGTTTCAGGGTTTAGGGCAGTGCAGTGGTGTTCGGGCAGTGTAGGGGGTCTTGCTGGGGGTGGTGTTTCAGGGTTTAGGGCAGTGGTGTTCGGGCAGTGTAGGGGGTCTTGCTGGGGGTGATGTTTCAGGGTTTAGGGCAGTGCAGTGGTGTTCGGGCAGTGTAGGGGTCTTGCTGGGGGTAGTGTTTCAGGGTTTAGGGCAGTGCAGTGGTGTTCGTGCAGTGTAGGGGGTCATGCTGGGGGTGGTGTTTCAGGGTTTAGGGCAGTGCAGTAGTTTTCGGGCAGTGTAGGGGGTGGTGCAGGGGTGGTGTTTCAGGGTTTAAGGCAGTGCAGTGGTGTTCGGGCAGTGTAGGGGTCGTGCAGGGGGTGGTGTTTCAGGGTTTAGGGCAGTGCAGTGGTGTTTGGGCAGTGTAGGGGGTCGTGCTGGGGCTGGTGTTTCAGGGTTTAGGGCAGTACAGTGGTGTTCGGGCAGTGTAGGGGGTCATGCTGGGGCTAGTGTTTCAGGGTTTAGGGCAGTGCAGTGGTGTTCGGGCAGTGTCGGTGGTCATGCTGGGGCTGCTGTTTCAGGGTTTAGGGCAGTGCAGTGGTGTTCGGGCAGTGTAGGGGGTCATGCTGGGGCTGGTGTTTCAGGGTTTAGGGCAGTGCAGTGGTGTTTGGGCAGTGTAGGGGGTCGTGCTGGGGGTGGTGTTTCAGGGTTTAGGGCAGTGCAGTGGTGTTCGGGCAGTGTAGGGCGTCGTGCTGGGGCTAGTGTTTCAGGGTTTAGGGCAGAGCAATGATGTTCAGGCAGTGTAGGGGTTGTGCTGGAGGTTGTGTTTCAGGGTTTAGGGCAGTGCAGTGGTGTTCGGGCAGTGTAGGGGGTCTTGCTGGGGGTGGTGTTTCAGGGTTTAGGGCAGTGGTGTTCAGGCAGTGTAGGGGGTCTTGCTGGGGGTGATGTTTCAGGGTTTAGGGCAGTGCAGTGGTGTTCGGGCAGTGTAGGGGGTTGTGCTGGGGGTGGTGTTTCAGGGTTTAGGGCAGTGCAGTGGTGTTCCGGCAGTGTAGGGGGTCGTGCAGGGGGTCGTGTTTCAGGGTTTAGGGCAGTGCAGTGGTGTTCGGGCAGTGTAGGGGGTCGTGCTGGGGGTGGTGTTTCAGGGTTTAGGGCAGTGCAGTGGTGTTCGGGCAGTGTAGGGGGTCGTGCAGGGGGTGGTGTTTCAGGGTTTAGGGCAGTGCAGTGGTGTTTGGGCAGTGTAGGGGGTCGTGCAGGGGGTGGTGTTTCAGGGTTTAGGGCAGTGCAGTGGTGTTCGGCCAGTGTAGGTGGTCTTGCTGGGGGTGGTGTTTCAGGGTTTAGTGCAGGGGTGTTCGGGCAGTGTAGGGGGTCTTGCTGGGGGTGGTGTTTCAGGGTTTAGGGCAGTGCAGTGGTATTCGGGCAGTGTAGGGGGTCCTGCTGGGGCTGGTGTTTCAGGGTTCAGGGCAGTGCAGTGGTGTTCGGGCAGTGTAGGGGGTCGTGCTGGGGCTGATGTTTCAGGGTTTTGGGCAGAGCAGTGGTGTTCGGGCAGTGTAGGGGGTGGTGCAGGGGGTGGTGTTTCAGGGTTTAAGGCAGTGCAGTGGTGTTCGGGCAGTGTAGGGGGTCGTGCAGGGGGTGGTGTTTCAGGGTTTAGGGCAGTGCAGTGGTGTTCGGGCAGTGTAGGGGGTCGTGCTGGGGCTGGTGTTTCAGGGTTTAGGGCAGTACAGTGGTGTTCGGGCAGTGTAGGGGGTCGTGCTGGGGCTGGTGTTTCAGGGTTTAGGGCAGTGCAGTGGTGTTCGGGCAGTGTAGGTGGTCATGCTGGGGCTGGTGTTTCAGGGTTTAGGGCAGTGCAGTGGTGTTCGGGCAGTGTAGGGGGTCATGCTGGGGCTGGTGTTTCAGAGTCTAGGGCAGAGCAGTGGTGTTCGGGCAGTGTAGGGGGTCGTGCTGGGGGTGGTGTTTCAGGGTTTAGGGCAGTGCAGTGGTGTTCGGGCAGTGTAGGGCGTCGTGCTGGGGCTAGTGTTTCAGGGTTTAGGGCAGAGCAATGGTGTTCAGGCAGTGTAGGGGGTTGTGCTGGAGGTTGTGTTTCAGGGTTTAGGGCAGAGCAATGGTGTTCAGGCAGTGTAGGGGTCTTGCTGGGGGTGGTGTTTCAGGGTTTAGGGCAGTGGTGTTCAGGCAGTGTAGGGGGTCTTGCTGGGGGTGATGTTTCAGGGTTTAGGGCAGTGCAGTGGTGTTCGGGCAGTGTAGGGGGTTGTGCTGGGGGTGGTGTTTCAGGGTTTAGGGCAGTGCAGTGGTGTTCCGGCAGTGTAGGGGGTCGTGCAGGGGGTCGTGTTTCAGGGTTTAGGGCAGTGCAGTGGTGTTTGGGCAGTGTAGGGGGTCGTGCTGGGGGTGGTGTTTCAGGGTTTAGGGCAGTGCAGTGGTGTTCGGGCAGTGTAGGGGGTCGTACAGGGGGTGGTGTTTCAGGGTTTAGGACAGTGCAGTGGTGTTCGGGCAGTGTAGGGGGTCGTGCTGGGGCTGGTGTTTCAGGGTTTAGGGCAGTACAGTGGTGTTCGGGCAGTGTAGGGGGTCCTGCTGGGGCTGGTGTTTCAAGGTTTAGGGCAGTGCAGTGGTGTTCGGGAAGTGTAGGTGGTCGTGCTGGGGCTGGTGTTTCAGGGTTTAGGGCAGTGCAGTGGTGTTCGGGCAGTGTAGGGGGTCATGCTGGGGCTGGTGTTTCAGGGTTTAGGGCAGTGCAGTGGTGTTCGGGCAGTGTAGGGGGTCTTGCTGGGGCTGGTGTTTCAGAGTCTAGGGCAGTGCAGTGGTGTTCGGGCAGTGTAGGGGGTCTTGCTGGGGCTGGTGTTTCAGGGTTTAGGGCAGTGCAGTGGTGTTCAGGCAGTGTAGGGGGTCGTGCTGGGGGTGGTGTTTCAGGGTTTAGGGCAGTGCAGTGGTGTTCGGGCAGTGTAGGGGGTCGTGCTGGGGCTAGTGTTTCAGGGTTTAGGGCAGAGCAATGGTGTTCTGGCAGTGTAGGGGGTTGTGCTGGAGGTTGTGTTTCAGGGTTTAGGGCAGTGCAGTGGTGTTCGGGCAGTGTAGGGGTCTTGCTGGTGGTGGTGTTTCAGGGTTTAGGGCAGTGGTGTTCAGGCAGTGTAGGGGTCTTGCTGGGGGTGATGTTTCAGGGTTTAGGGCAGTGCAGTGGTGTTCGGGCAGTGTAGGGGGTTGTGCTGGGGGTGGTGTTTCCAGGTTTAGGGCAGTGCAGTGGTGTTCCGGCAGTGTAGGGGGTCGTGCAGGGGTGGTGTTTCAGGGTTTAGGGCAGTGCAGTGGTGTTCGGGCAGTGTAGGGGGTCGTGCTGGGGGTGGTGTTTCAGGGTTTAGGGCAGTGCAGTGGTGTTCGGGCAGTGTAGGGGGTCGTGCAGGGGGTGGTGTTTCAGGGTTTAGGGCAGTGCAGTGGTGTTTGGGCAGTGTAGGGGGTCGTGCAGGGGGTGGTGTTTCAGGGTTTAGGGCAGTGTAGTGGTGTTCGGCCAGTGTAGGTGGTCTTGCTGGGGGTGGTGTTTCAGGGTTTAGTGCAGTGATGTTCGGGCAGTGTAGGGGGTCTTGCTGGGGGTGGTGTTTCAGGGTTTAGGGCAGTGCAGTGGTGTTCGGGCAGTGTAGGGGTCTTGCTGGGGCTGGTGTTTCAGGGTTTAGGGCAGTGCAGTGGTGTTCGGGCAGTGTAGGGGGTCGTGCTGGGGCTGGTGTTTCAGGGTTTAGGGCAGTGCAGTGGTGTTCGGGCAGTGTAGTGGGTCTTGCTGGGGGTGGTGTTTCAGGGTTTAGGGCAGTGGTGTTCGGGCTGTGTAGGGGTGGTGTTTCAGGGTTTAGGGCAGTGCAGTGGTGTTCGGGCAGTGTAGGGGGTCTTGCTGGGGGTGGTGTTTCAGGGTTTAGGGCAGTGGTGTTCGGGCTGTGTAGGGGGTCGTGCTGGGGGTGGTGTTTCAGGGTTTAGTGCAGTGGTGTTCGGGCAGTGTAGGGGGTCTTGCTGGGGGTGGTGTTTCAGGGTTTAGGGCAGTGGTGTTCGGGCAGTGTAGGGGGTCTTGCTGGGGGTGATGTTTCAGGGTTTAGGGCAGTGCAGTGGTGTTCGGGCAGTGTAGGGGGTCTTGCTGGGGGTAGTGTTTCAGGGTTTAGGGCAGTGCAGTGGTGTTCGTGCAGTGTAGGGGGTCGTGCTGGGGGTGGTGTTTCAGGGTTTAGGGCAGTGCAGTAGTTTTCGGGCAGTGTAGGGGGTGGTGCAGGGGTGGTGTTTCAGGGTTTAAGGCAGTGCAGTGGTGTTTGGGCAGTGTAGGGGGTCGTGCAGGGGTGGTGTTTCAGGGTTTAGGGCAGTGCAGTGGTGTTTGGGCAGTGTAGGGGGTCGTGCTGGGGCTGGTGTTTCAGGGTTTAGGGCAGTACAGTGGTGTTCGGGCAGTGTAGGGGGTCGTGCTGGGGCTGGTGTTTCAGGGTTTAGGGCAGTGCAGTGGTGTTCGGGCAGTGTAGGTGGTCATGCTGGGGCTGGTGTTTCAGGGTTTAGGGCAGTGCAGTGGTGTTCGGGCAGTGTAGGGGGTCATGCTGGGGCTGGTGTTTCAGGGTTTAGGGCAGTGCAGTGGTGTTCGGGCAGTGTAGGGGGTCTTGCTGGGGCTGGTGTTTCAGAGTCTAGGGCAGAGCAGTGGTGTTCGGGCAGTGTAGGGGGTTGTGCTGGGGGTGGTGTTTCAGGGTTTAGGGCAGTGCAGTGGTGTTCGGGCAGTGTAGGGCGTCGTGCTGGGGCTAGTGTTTCAGGGTTTAGGGCAGAGCAATGGTGTTCAGGCAGTGTAGGGGTTGTGCTGGAGGTTGTGTTTCAGGGTTTAGGGCAGTGCAGTGGTGTTCGGGCAGTGTAGGGGGTCTTGCTGGGGGTGGTGTTTCAGGGTTTAGGGCAGTGGTGTTCAGGCAGTGTAGGGGGTCTTGCTGGGGGTGATGTTTCAGGGTTTAGGGCAGTGCAGTGGTGTTCGGGCAGTGTAGGGGGTTGTGCTGGGGGTGGTGTTTCAGGGTTTAGGGCAGTGCAGTGGTGTTCCGGCAGTGTAGGGGGTCGTGCAGGGGGTCGTGTTTCAGGGTTTAGGGCAGTGCAGTGGTGTTCGGGCAGTGTAGGGGGTCGTGCTGGGGGTGGTGTTTCAGGGTTTAGGGCAGTGCAGTGGTGTTTGGGCAGTGTAGGGGGTCGTGCAGGGGGTGGTGTTTCAGGGTTTAGGGCAGTGCAGTGGTGTTCGGCCAGTGTAGGTGGTCTTGCTGGGGGTGGTGTTTCAGGGTTTAGTGCAGGGGTGTTCGGGCAGTGTAGGGGGTTGTGCTGGGGGTGGTGTTTCAGGGTTTAGGGCAGTGCAGTGGTGTTCGGGCAGTGTAGGGCGTCGTGCTGGGGCTAGTGTTTCAGGGTTTAGGGCAGAGCAATGGTGTTCAGGCAGTGTAGGGGTTGTGCTGGAGGTTGTGTTTCAGGGTTTAGGGCAGTGCAGTGGTGTTCGGGCAGTGTAGGGGGTCTTGCTGGGGGTGGTGTTTCAGGGTTTAGGGCAGTGGTGTTCAGGCAGTGTAGGGCGTCTTGCTGGGGTGATGTTTCAGGGTTTAGGGCAGTGCAGTGGTGTTCGGGCAGTGTAGGGGGTTGTGCTGGGGGGGGTGTTTCAGGGTTTAGGGCAGTGCAGTGGTGTTCCGGCAGTGTAGGGGGTCGTGCAGGGGTCGTGTTTCAGGGTTTAGGGCAGTGCAGTGGTGTTCGGGCAGTGTAGGGGGTCGTGCTGGGGGTGGTGTTTCAGGGTTTAGGGCAGTGCAGTGGTGTTTGGGCAGTGTAGGGGGTCGTGCAGGGGTGGTGTTTCAGGGTTTAGGGCAGTGCAGTGGTGTTCGGCCAGTGTAGGTGGTCTTGCTGGGGGTGGTGTTTCAGGGTTTAGTGCAGGGGTGTTCGGGCAGTGTAGGGGGTCTTGCTGGGGGTGGTGTTTCAGGGTTTAGGGCAGTGCAGTGGTATTCGGGCAGTGTAGGGGGTCCTGTTGGGGCTGGTGTTTCAGGGTTCAGGGCAGTGCAGTGGTGTTCGGGCAGTGTAGGGGGTCGTGCTGGGGCTGGTGTTTCAGGGTTTTGGGCAGAGCAGTGGTGTTCGGGCAGTGTAGGGGTCTTGCTGGGGGTGATGTTTCAGGGTTTAGGGCAGTGGAGTGGTGTTCGGGCAGTGTAGGGGGTCTTGCTGGGGGTAGTGTTTCAGGGTTTAGGGCAGTGCAGTGGTATTCGTGCAGTGTAGGGGGTCGTGCTGGGGGTGGTGTTTCAGGGTTTAGGGCAGTGCAGTAGTGTTCGAGCAGTGTAGAGGGTCGTGCAGGGGGTGGTGTTTCAGGGTTTAGGGCAGTGCAGTGGTGTTCGGGCAGTGTAGGGGGTCGTGCTGGGGGTGGTGTTTCAGGGTTTAGGGCAGTGCAGTGGTGTTCGGGCAGTGTAGGGGGTCGTGCAGGGGGTGGTGTTTCAGGGTTTAAGGCAGTGCAGTGGTGTTCGGGCAGTGTAGTGGGTCATGCTGGGGCTGGTGTTTCAGGGTTTAGGGCAGTGCAGTGGTGTTTGGGCAGTGTAGGGGGTCTTGCTGGGGGTGGTGTTTCAGGGTTTAGGGCAGTGGTGTTCGGGCAGTGTAGGGGGTCTTGCTGGGGGTGATGTTTCACGGTTTAGGGCAGTGCAGTGGTGTTCGGGCAGTGTAGGGGGTCGTGCTGGGGCTGGTGTTTCAGGGTTTAGGGCAGTGCAGTGGTGTTCGGGCAGTGTAGAGGGTCGTGCTGGGGCTGGTGTTTCAGGGTTTAGGGCAGTGCAGTGGTGTTCGTGCAGTGTAGGGGGTCGTGCTGGGGTGGTGTTTCAGGGTTTAGGGCAGTAGTGTTCGGGCAGTGTAGGGGGTCGTGCAGGGGTGGTGTTTCAGGGTTTAAGGCAGTGCAGTGGTGTTCGGGCAGTGTAGGGGGTCGTGCTGGGGGTGGTGTTTCAGGGTTTAGGGCAGTGCAGTGGTGTTCGGGCAGTGTAGGGGTCGTGCATGGGGTGGTGTTTCAGGGTTTAGGGCAGTGCAGTGGTGTTCGGGCAGTGTAGTGGGTCGTGCTGGGGCTGGTGTTTCAGGGTTTAGGGCAGTGCAGTGGTGTTCGGGCAGTGTAGGGGGTCTTGCTGGGTGTGGTGTTTCAGGGTTTAGGGCAGTGGTGTTCGGGCAGTGTAGGGGGTCTTGCTGGGGGTGATGTTTCAGGGTTTAGGGCAGCGCAGTGGTGTTCGGGCACTGTAGGGGGTCTTGCTTCAGGGTTTAGGGCAGTGGTGTTCGGGCAGTGTAGGGGGTCTTGCTGGGGGTGATGTTTCAGGGTTTAGGGCAGTGCAGTGGTGTTCGGGCACTGTAGGGGGTCTTGCTGGGGGTAGTGTTTCAGGGTTTAGGGCAGTGCAGTGGTGTTCGGGCAGTGTAGGGGGTTGTGCTGGGGCTGGTGTTTCAGGGTTCAGGGCAGTGCAGTGGTGTTCAGGCAGTGTAGGGGGTCGTGCTGAGGCTGGTGTTTCACGGTTTAGGGCAGTGCAGTGGTGTTCGGGCAGTGTAGGGGGTCGTGCTGGGGCTGGTGTTTCAGGGTTTAGGGCAGTGCAGTGGTGTTCGGGCAGTGTAGGCGGTCGTGCTGGGGCTGGTGTTTCAGGGTTTTAGTGCAGTGCAGTGGTGTTCGGGCAGTGTAGGGGGTCGTGCTGGGGCTGGTGTTTCAGGGTTTAGGGCAGTGCAGTGGTGCTCGGGCAGTGTAGGGGGTCATGCTGGGGGTGGTGTTTGAGGGTTTAGGGTAGTGCAGTGGTGTTCGGGCAGTGTAGGGGGTCGTGCTGGGGCTGGTGTTTCAAGGTTTAGGGCAGTGCAGTGGTGTTCGGGCAGTGTAGGGGGTCGTGCTGGGGGTGGTGTTTCAGGGTTTAGGGCAGTGGTGTTCGGGCAGTGTAGGGGGTCTTGCTGGGGGTGATGGTTCAGGGTTTAGGGCAGTGCAGTGGTGTTCGGGCAGTGTAGGGGGTCGTGCTGGGGCTGGTGTTTCAGGGTTTAGGGCAGTGCAGTGGTGCTCGGGCAGTGTAGGGGGTCGTGCTGGGGGTGGTGTTTGAGGGTTTAGGGTAGTGCAGTGGTGTTCGGGCAGTGTAGGGGGTCGTGCTGGGGCTGGTGTTTCAAGGTTTAGGGCAGTGCAGTGGTGTTCGGGCAGTGTAGGGGGTCGTGCTGGGGGTGGTGTTTCAGGGTTTAGGGCAGTGGTGTTCGGGCAGTGTAGGGGGTCTTGCTGGGGGTGATGGTTCAGGGTTTAGGGCAGTGCAGTGGTGTTCGGGCAGTGTAGGGGGTCTTGCTGGGGGTAGTGTTTCAGGGTTTAGGGCAGTGCAGTGGTGTTCGGGCAGTGTAGGGGGTCGTGCTGGGGTGGTTTTTCAGGGTTTAGGGCAGTGCAGTGGTGTTCGGGCAGTGTAGGGGGTCGTGAAGGGGGTGGTGTTTCAGGGTTTAGGGCAGTGCAGTGGTGTTTGGGCAGTGTAGGGGGTCGTGCAGGGGGTGGTGTTTCAGGGTTTAAGGCAGTGCAGTGGTGTTCGGGCAGTGTAGTGGGTCGTGCTGGGGCTGGTGTTTCAGGGTTTAGGGCAGTGCAGTGGTGTTCGGGCAGTGTAGGGGGTCGTGCTGGGGCTGGTGTTTCAGGGTTTAGGGCAGTGCAGTGGTGTTCGTGCAGTGTAGGGGGTCGTGCTGGGGCTGGTGTTTCAGGGTTTAGGGCAGTGCAGTGGTGTTCGGGCAGTGTAGGGGGTCTTGCTGGGTGTGGTGTTTCAGGGTTTAGGGCAGTGGTGTTCGGGCACTGTAGGGGGTCTTGCTGGGGGTGGTGTTTCAGGGTTTAGGGCAGTGGTGTTCGGGCAGTGTAGGGGGTCTTGCTTGGGGTGATGTTTCAGGGTTTAGGGCAGTGCAGTGGTGTTCAGGCACTGTAGGGGGTCTTGCTGGGGGTAGTGTTTCAGGGTTTAGGGCAGTGCAGTGGTGTTCGGGCAGTGTAGGGGGTCGTGCTGGGGCTGGTGTTTCAGGGTTCAGTGCAGTGGTGTTTAGGCAGTGTAGGGGGTCGTGCTGAGGCTGGTGTTTCACGGTTTAGGGCAGTGCAGTGGTGTTCGGGCAGTGTAGGGGGTCGTGCTGGGGCTGGTGTTTCAGGGTTTAGGGCAGTGCAGTGGTGTTCGGGCAGTGTAGGCGGTCGTGCTGGGGCTGGTGTTTCAGGGTTTAGGGCAGTGCAGTGGTGTTCGGGCAGTGTAGGGGTCGTGCTGGGGCTGGTGTTTCAGGGTTTAGGGCAGTGCAGTGGTGCTCGGGCAGTGTAGGGGGTCGTGCTGGGGGTGGTGTTTGAGGGTTTAGGGTAGTGCAGTGGTGTTCGGGCAGTGTAGGGGGTCGTGCTGGGGCTGGTGTTTCAAGGTTTAGGGCAGTGCTGTGGTGTTCGGGCAGTTGTAGGGGGTCGTGCTGGGGGTGGTGTTTCAGGATTTAGGGCAGTGGTGTTCGGGCAGTGTAGGGGTCTTGCTGGGGGTGATGGTTCAGGGTTTAGGGCAGTGCAGTGGTGTTCGGGCAGTGTAGGGGGTCTTGCTGGGGGTAGTGTTTCAGGGTTTAGGGCAGTGCAGTGGTGTTCGGGCAGTGTAGGGGTCGTGCTGGGGTGGTTTTTCAGGGTTTAGGGCAGTGCAGTGGTGTTCGGGCAGTGTAGGGGTCGTGAAGGGGGTGGTGTTTCAGGGTTTAGGGCAGTGCAGTGGTGTTCGGGCAGTGTAGGGGGTCGTGCTAGGGGTGGTGTTTCAGGGTTTAGGGCAGTGCAGTGGTGTTCGGGCAGTGTAGGGGGTCGTGCAGGGGTTGGTGTTTTAGGGTTTAGGGCAGTGCAGTGGTGTTCGGGCAGTGTAGGGGTCGTGCTGGGGGTAGTGTTTTAGGGTTTAGGGTAGTGCAGTGGTGCTTGTGTAGTGTAGGGGGTCGTGCTGGGGGTAGTGATTTAGGGTTTAGGGTAGTGCAGTGGGGTTTGTGTAGTGTAGGGGGTCATGTTTTAGGGTAGTGCAGTGGTGTTTGGGTAGTGTAGGGGGTCGTGCTGGGGTAGTGTTTTAGGATTTAGGTTAGTGCAGTGGTGTTTGGGTAGTGTAGGGGGTCGTGCTGGGGGTAGTGTTTTAGGGTTTAGGGTAGTGCAGTGGTGCTTGTGTAGTGTAGGGGGTCGTGCTGGGGGTAGTGTTTTAGGGTTTAGGGTAGTGCAGTGGTGTTTGTGTAGTGTAGGGGGTCATGTTTTAGGGTAGTGCAGTGGTGTTTGGGTGGTGTAGGGGGTCGTGCTGGGGGTAGTGTTTTAGGATTTAGGTTAGTTCAGTGGTGTTTGGGTAGTGTAGGGGGTCGTGCTGGGGGTAGTGTTTTAGGGTTTAGGGTAGTGCAGTGGTGTTTGTGTAGTGTAGGGGGTCATGCTGGGGGTAGTGATTTAGGGTTTAGGATAGTGCAGTGGTGTTTGCGTAGTGTAGGGAGTCGTGCTGGGGGTAGTGTTTTAGGGTTTAGGGTAGTGCAGTGGTGTTTTTGTAGTGTAGGGGGTCATGTTTTAAGATGCAACGCTCCAATATCTGACCAGTCTGCACTACATAAAACTGCAAAAAACTAAAAATAAAAAGTGTTTTGCACACTTTTGTCATTGGGCTATATGTGGGCTACATCTGGGTAATATTTGTGCTACATTTGGGCTCTTTTTTCACTGGTGGCCATCTTGGAAGACTTCTTTGTTATGAAGTTTCCTAATTTCCTAATTTTCTGCAGTCTCCTCAGTAGGAAATGCTTTCAGTTTTTTACTTTGATTCCATCAAGAAGGCATTCAGATGTGTCTCACATTTGCCATAAATTCAGAATGTTAGCACTCTAGTTGCTCATTAGATCACTGTAGTAAAGCTACTGCTCACCAGGGAGTTAACTGGAAGTCTGCTGCTGGTATTGAAAGTGATTGTTTCAGTCTGCATGTCAGAATTTTCTAATGAAATAGAAGAGGATTTGAGATCTCACTTAAAACATGCCCTAATTTTTCTTTTTGCAGCACTAACCATAATTTCTATTTCAAAAAGAACCCCTCATTTTGTTCCTTTTTAAATTAAATGTTTTATGTGTTACCGGTTTATTCCAATCAAGATGGCTTCAGGTGTGCCATACTTTTGTCATAAGTAAGGCTGTTAGTGCTCTAGTTGTTCTTTAGAACACTCTGGGAAGCTGCAGTTGAACACAAAGGCATCAACTGGCATGCTGCTCCTGTTGAAATATAACAGGAAGATATTTGAGATCACACTTGAAACATGTCCTAATTTTTCTTTCTACAGCACTAACCATAATTTCTATGACAAAATGAACCCCATCATTTTGTTCCTTTTTAAATTAAAAGTTTTAAGTGTTACCAGTTTATTCCAATCAAGATGGCTTCAGGTGTGCCATACTTTTGTCATAAGTAAGGCTGTTAGCACTCTAGTTGTTTTTTAGAACACTCTGGGAAGCTGCAGTAGAACACAAAGGAATCAACTGACAGTCTCTGCCCTTGTTGGATGTACATGTTTTACTGAGAATGTCAGACTTCATTCTCACATGACTGAGAAAGATAATGTGAATTTACAGAAAATATGCTCTCATTTTAGCTTCTGGAGCACCTTCCAAAACTCTATGGGACAAGCATGTGAAAATAGTTTTCTCTCAAACATGATTCATGATATCCCAGCAGAAGGTTTTTCACAGGGTAAAATCACCTTAGAACACACCACAATTCCTGAAATTAGTATGGTACCATCATCAAATGAATTCTATTGTAACTAAAGTCTGTTATCACCCTTTATAGTTCTCCTTTTGGTAACCCTCAAAATCTTTGATTCACTGCAATGCATTTCAATGGGGTACTATCATTTATATTGGTCCCAAGATGGCTGCCAGCAATTCCAGGATGAAGTGCTGACAGACAATCAGATCTCACAATGACATGTCTGGTTAGGCTCCGCCCAGATATATATGTGATTTTACTTTTGATTTTCTCAGGAACTACTGAACGGATTTACACCATTTAAGCAAAAGGCACGACACTGAACCAAGGGCTACCTCTTTGCCACATTTGGTGTAATTCCGTTCAGCAGTTCGGGCTGTAGCTGCGATGAAAGGTCCCTATGGAAAAATGAATGGGGAAAACACGTTTTGGGACCCCCTTTTTCTCGGCCCCCGCTTGACGAATCACCCGAGACTTTCAGGATAGGAGTGGACCGGAGCGCCCCAACAAGTTGGAAACTTTCGCGAAGATTCGTCAACCGGCGCCAACGTTATTTCAAATAGAATGTTGCGGATTTCCTATGGAAAATAGGTCCTAACTATAACTATCTACTGGCGACCGCCAGTAGATAATATATATATATATATATATATATATATATATATATATATATATATATATGAGAAAGGCGTTGTACGCCGAAACGCGCCTGTCGGTGCGGGGGGGATTCCACACAATAAAGAAAACGTGAGGAATTGACCCGCGAGTGCGTCCTTCTGTGGCTTTCAGTGCGCCGCTTGTGGAAAAAAAAAAATATATATATATGCCACGAACCTCGCTTTTGCTGTTTTCTTCCAAACAAACGAGCGTAGACCCAGTTTGGTGCAATTATTATTTATTCCGACACACCACCAGTCGCCATGACGCGTTTCGGCAGATCCCTGCCTTGATCACATGACAACATTGCTTTGTGCAGCCTCCTTTTAAAGTGACAGTGCAATCATTTGGTCATAAACATAGAAAACATACTCTGACATTTTATGCCTCAACGCATACACTTATACAATGTTTAAATACATTTATAATTCATGTCATTTGGAAATAAATTTGATGCACAGCATTTCATTCTGCGTAACCCACTTTTTGTAATAAGTTCTTTTGAGATAATGTATTCTAGCTTAAATGCAATGTTATCCATAACCTCCATCAATACCATGTAAAGACCAAAAAATGAAAAATAAAATAAAAGTGCTAAGGAGGAAAACAAAAATAAAAAATAAACAGAAAAATGAAGTGCAATGATTTCTAACTTATACCTTAACCGTGCTCACCAGTGCCTCTTGTTGAAAAGTGCTAGTGCAAAAATATAATAAATTACATCATGTCTATAATGCCTAAAAATAGTACAATGTAATTACATTATCATTTAATTTGACTAAAGAAACGTGTGCAAACGGCAGCATGTGCAAAACAGAGTTTTTCATGGGGTCTAATCCCTAAGAATTTTGTTAGGAGGTAGTATTGCGACAAATGATTCCCACAATCATAAATATATTCTTTTAAATATGTAAATAATTGATTAATAAATAATGACATATAAAATCTATAAATATAATTCATTTGTCCTAAAAACCATGTACAAAACCTTGAATGTTAAAAACGGATGTTATTCCATTTTAAAAACTCATATCAAAAACATTTCATCGAAGAGAAAGTGCAAAGTTTAGGGACGTATTCCTTATACATATTATCATCTAACAACACGTGACATATAATCATATATAGAAAATTCATATAGTTAAGGCTGAATATTCTCATCTGGTGCTACATTTTGAAGCCAATGACTCACTATTTAAAGATATGTGTACAAATCCTCACTCATGTTGAGCCCCCCTGGTTGTTTAGTGTCGAGCTTGAGGATATAGTGAGTCTCCAAGCGTCTTCGCTTCCCTTCTCTATCTCCACCTCTCCTTTGTATTGGAACAGTATCAATGACATAATACCTCAAATGTTTTAGGTTCCCATCATGATGCTCTTTGAAATGACGCGCTACCGGGTAATTAGGGTCATTATTGGTGATTGCCCTAATGTGCTGTAAAACCCTTTTGTGTGCTGCTAGCTTTGTGCTCCCGATGTATGCTAGCTTACAGCTGCACTCTAAGACATACACCACAAAGTCACTTCTTCACGTGAGATGGTATTTGATCATTTGAGGCTTGTCACTAAACGCAGTCAAATATGTTGTTCTGTTACTACCATAGGCACATGCTTTGCAATTTGAACATTTGAAGAACCCCTTCCTCGCAGTTAGCCACCCTTCCCCCTCCTTATGTTCTGGACTGCTTTTTACCAAAACATTGGCCATGGACACTGATTTCCTATATGTAATTGAGGGAAATCTGGGAAGGGAGCTGCCTATGATGGGGTCTTCCTTGAGTATATGCCAATTGCGATGGATGATTATGCGCAATTGCTGTTCCTGTCTAGAGAATGTCAAGATGAGTCTTACTGGTTCCATCGGAGCTGTAAGACGTACATCCTGAGTTTTTTGGGACTTATCTTTATATAGCAACAGATCTTCCCTAGCTAGGGCCCTTGATTTACGGATGGCTATATCAATGGTTTTAGCGCTATATCCCCACTGCAGAAAACGTATCTTACTGTCAGATTGGTGTTTTTCCAAATCTGAGGTGTTACTGCAAATCCTGCGTAACCGCAGCATCTCCCTGTAGGGGATGCTATGAATTAGATGCGGGGGTGCGCACTTGACGCGTGTAGCAGAGTGTTGCCAGCTGTCTCCTTTCGAAATAGTGAGGTGGTTATGATATTATTGGCTATTGTGACCTTTACATCTAAGAATGAAACACTGTGATCGCTTATACAAGATGTAAATGTAAGATTGACATTATTTACATTGATTTGGTCAATAAATTCTTTTGCTTCCGTCACTGTTCCATTCCATACGATAATTAGATCATCAATATATCGCATCCAGGACACCACCTTCCCCTTATAAATTAGGTCATATTGCTTCCTTAGGACCAGCTCCTCCCACCAGTCCATAAACAAACAGGCATAGCTGGGGAGAAGCTGGCCCCCATAGCAACACCCTGCACTTGCTGAAACATCTGCTTCTTAAATAAAAAGAAATTATTTTCCAAACAAAAGACCAACATATCCATTAACATTCTGTTATGCTGCGTGTACTCTATGGGTCTCCTGGATAGAAAATGTTCCACCGCCTTCAAACCGTCACAGTTTCTTATACAGGTGTAGAGAGAGGACACATCTAAGGTAATTACAAGATATCCTCCTTGCCATACCACCGTCTTGATTTTGCGTATAAAGTCACTGGTGTCTTGTATATATGACTCCAAACTGTGAACGTGTTCCTGCAAGAAGAAATCTATGTACAAAGACAAATTCTCTAGCGGCCCATCACAGGCTGAAATGATGGGCCTACCGGGTGGCCTCTCAATGTTCTTATGTACCTTCGGTATGAAGTAAATGATGGGGGTTTTCGGGTAATCTTTCTTTAAAAATTTAAAGTTTTCCAGATTGAGAAGACCCAAACTTTTCCATGCCAGAAGTTTAGTGTATAGTTGGTCCTTCATAGTTTTAAATTTGAGGGGGGTGCTCTTGTGATAACATTCAATATTGTTTAATTGACTGTAAGTTTCCATCATATAATCAGTTAGAGGCCATAGCACTATGTTCCCCCCTTTGTCTGAATTTCTGATTACTGTGTTTCCTTCTTTTTAAGTTTAGCTATATATATATATAGTGTTGAGCAAGTATATAGAAAGAGGACTGTTAAAATTAGGGAATGGATCCTGCTATGATAATGTATTTTTGTACTGCCTTCAAGTTAACAGGTGAAACCTTATCGAATCATCAGATATCATACGAAGGGAGTGTTTCTTTAGTTCCATTTACACTGTAAAAGGAGATTTCTTTATTGCAACAGTGTTCTTTTTCTGCTGATTATGGTGAAATGGCATTCAAAGTATTGTATACAAGGCATGTAAATGTCACATAAGCCTGGGAGACTTTCAACAGTGTTGCTATGCCACATGTGGACCTATTGACTCCATGAAGACTTGCAACCTTTTTAAGAAAATAATATCGACAATGTTGTTTATATTTTGCTATTCTGCAGCAGCCAAGAGCTATTAGGTGAAAAAGAATTCCTCTAAAATTATCTTTTTTTGTCACACTGCAATTATAACTCTGAAACGATTTAGACAGCGTTCATATACTTTTCAACTGATTTCTTTGTGAGGTTTTTTTTTGGGGGGGTATGTTTCAGATGGGCGAAAATACAAGATTTCACTGCTTTTCCCAATATGTTTACTGTCTTGGATAAAAAACAGGACATACCATTTAAAACAAGCATTTGCAATGCAATCGGTCTCGCATTTGGTTGAGTTAGACCTATTGGATTTGTAAATGACAATGTGTTTTACCCATGTGTTATGGAGTGTATGCAAGTGGTGTGCAGTGGAATTATGTGGTTTGAATTTAAATTGTTCGTTGTAAAATTGTGTGGTGTGGGGTGGATTTGTGTTGTGGAATTAGTGGCATGATCTGCAGAGGAAATATGTGGATAATAATTATGTGGTATTGAGTGTGCTGGAGTTATGTGGAGTGGTATTATGTGGAATGGTGATATAAATGCGGCATTGATCAGTACTGTGTCAATTACTCAGCTTCACTGACAAAGTACAGCCACCAAAATCAAATGAGGTCTATCCTAGCGGAGACACAGGCTAAAGGGCAGCCTTTGGGGTGTGCCTAAATTTACCAGTAGTCACGACAGGTCAGGCAAAAAGATCATGGAGACAGTCGGCCATGTTGTAGTCAGACAAAGCAGGCCATCAATCTTTGTGAGAGCTGGAAGAGATAAGTCTTGACCGGCGTCGTCGCAAGTCCTCCACAAGGAGCTCTATGATTCACAGGGGTGGGCAGGCGGGCGGTCACTGAGTGAAGCCTAGGACGCACTTATCTGTGTTAGTGGGTTGTGATGGGCTGATAGGCAGTCTTATAGATTTGAGCCTATAGGAACGCTATGTGGTGGAGCTGGTGCCTGTGCTACAGCAAATAAAATACATTCATCTGAGCCTTTTAATGCTTTGCATTTCATCATTCATCGATGAGTAGGCTGACACTGTGAGAGACCCATTAGTGGGAGTGCTGATGACAAAGGTGACATTGAGCTTGGCACTCGCATACGCCAGCCATCCCAGTTGCTCCTGACATTTCAGGAATGCAGGCGGCCGCACTTAGTGTAGGCAAAAACCAGCTATAAATAAACCAGACAGGAGGAGAGGCTATCACACGCTGTACAGTGTGATGGCCAACAAAAATATTCTCTGAGTGAAATCGCCAGGGAGAGACCTCAGCACACAAAGGAGGGACATTTCCACAAATGCACCAATAATAAGCCAGCATTTTTAAATGCCACACTTAACAATCAATAGCAATTGGTCCTCACAGAGCCGAATTACTCGCCCACAGTTTGGTGTATCATTCCCCCCCTGTGGAGTGTACATCACTTCTCTATTAGGTGCTCACAGCAGCATCCACGCATCAAACCCAAAGGTATCCAGTAGCGGTGCGAACACTAAGCTGTCACCGATGGTAAAACAAGTGTCAACTCAGCGCACATTCCCACTGGGAAAAGAGGAACGAGCAGGGCTTTAAGTGGGCCGGGTCTCACCGGGTCTGAGCACCGGCAGTTTTTTTAAGGAGGCCTCGAAACGGGTCTCTATCGGGCTCTGTTTTGTGCCCTGTCACAGGCGGTCCGTTTTTTTCCGGACTGCAGTGACAGCAGGCACATGATGTGCGCTGCTCACACAGCTAATTTCTCACTAGTGGAGAAGTTAAAAAGGCATGACATGCCAGGTGAGCGTTGTAGGGGAAGGGAAATTTTCTCTCTGGATTTTCCTTCTCTTTGAAACTCAGGGGCAGCAACATTGTCGTGGTGTCACCAGGGCTATAAGTGGAAGCTTTTTCAATATTATATACAAGCCATAGTTGCTGCTTATTTATCTTATGCAACTAACAACCATTGACAAAGCCAATAGTCCTGACTTGCTGTAGGTATGATGTTACTTGTTGTATCATATCTAGATGCAATGACAGAAACAGCAAAATACAAGTCGGGCGGCACACTATGCTAAGCACAGATTTTTAGATTAAGTGTTTTAAGCCACGCCCTTAATTACACTGGCCACGCCCCTTTGAGAGACCCCCCAGTTTTTTCATCCCACTTAAAGCCCTGGGAACGAGGGAAGTGACCTCCTAACAGACAGCGAATACGGACTAGTGCACATGGGGGTGGGGGAGGATAGAAGTGGGGTCATAGGGACGAAAAAAAGCAAGGGTGGTGGCCCTGTCAATTACTGCACGGTATTGTTAAATCCTCCATCTTCTGGAAAATCAACCACTATGACTAAATCGATACATCATGCAGCAACACCAGTTGGCTCGTCAACGGTGCTGCAACTCCCGATTCTCCCTTCAACATGTCCCAAACTGAGTGGTCGTAGTGTGATAGGGTCACAAGTAAGTTAATAAGTCAAGTAACCCAACCCCTCACCTCACTCCTAAGAAGCATATCCGCGGGGCACGTCGGTGTACCATAGTGAAATTTATGGCCCTACAGCTGTTACTGCGGGCAGGCGCACACCTAAACCAGAAGAGGGGCCTTGGGCATGTGAATCTGCGACACACACGGTGGACTCTGCCTCAGTGCATTCCCAGAGCAGCTTAGATAAACAAGTGCGAAGGGTGGGAGGGGAACGGGGGCTGCAACACAAAGAAATCTTCAGCTCTGAGGAACAGGGTTCGAGTATTGGCATCAACTTAACATTCTCTGATTCTGTGAAAATCACTCTATTTCCCAGTGCCTAAAAGTTGACCAAAAATTAAAGTATGGATGTAAAACAAAAAATACTGAATGACGAAAAGCAGGAAACAATAAAAAAAAAAAAGACGGACACCGAAGACACAAGCAGGGCATTCACATGCGCCAGCCATCCCACTTGCTGGGGGCCGAGAAGGCACGGACTGCGGGAGGGGGAGGGGTACAAAAGGGGATGATGGACGGAACGTTTGAGCCAATCAAACACTCACCCCCAGTCAACTGATCTGGGTTTAATCCATCATCATTCTTTAGCTCACTCCACCACCCCAGTTCAGACATGGCCATATGCAAATCAGTCTGACCCTGTGCCTCATGGGAACAGTCCAGCCCGAACTGCCAAGCCATGTCTTCCCTGGACCGGAAACAAGCATCCTAGGACCGGTTTCTGGCATTCCAGCCGTCATCAGCCAGGCTTGCTTGAATCCAGTGGCAAAGTGAGCAAGGGACCCACGTCTGGGCATACCCCCGCCAACTTAGGGCGAACAAAGCGATACAAAAGGGGATGATGGACGGAACGTTTGAGCCAATCAAACACTCACCCCCAGTCAACTGATCTGGGTTTAATCCATCATCATTCTTTAGCTCACTCCACCACCCCAGTTCAGACATGGCCATATGCAAATCAGTCTGACCCTGTGCCTCATGGGAACAGTCCAGCCCGAACTGCCAAGCCATGTCTTCCCTGGACCGGAAACAAGCATCCTAGGACCGGTTTCTGGCATTCCAGCCGTCATCAGCCAGGCTTGCTTGAATCCAGTGGCAAAGTGAGCAAGGGACCCACGTCTGGGCATACCCCCGCCAACTTAGGGCGAACAAAGCGATACAAAAGGGGATGATGGACGGAACGTTTGAGCCAATCAAACACTCACCCCCAGTCAACTGATCTGGGTTTAATCCATCATCATTCTTTAGCTCACTCCACCACCCCAGTTCAGACATGGCCATATGCAAATCAGTCTGACCCTGTGCCTCATGGGAACAGTCCAGCCCGAACTGCCAAGCCATGTCTTCCCTGGACCGGAAACAAGCATCCTAGGACCGGTTTCTGGCATTCCAGCCGTCATCAGCCAGGCTTGCTTGAATCCAGTGGCAAAGTGAGCAAGGGACCCACGTCTGGGCATACCCCCGCCAACTTAGGGCGAACAAAGCGATACAAAAGGGGATGATGGACGGAACGTTTGAGCCAATCAAACACTCACCCCCAGTCAACTGATCTGGGTTTAATCCATCATCATTCTTTAGCTCACTCCACCACCCCAGTTCAGACATGGCCATATGCAAATCAGTCTGACCCTGTGCCTCATGGGAACAGTCCAGCCCGAACTGCCAAGCCATGTCTTCCCTGGACCGGAAACAAGCATCCTAGGACCGGTTTCTGGCATTCCAGCCGTCATCAGCCAGGCTTGCTTGAATCCAGTGGCAAAGTGAGCAAGGGACCCACGTCTGGGCATACCCCCGCCAACTTAGGGCGAACAAAGCGATACAAAAGGGGATGATGGACGGAACGTTTGAGCCAATCAAACACTCACCCCCAGTCAACTGATCTGGGTTTAATCCATCATCATTCTTTAGCTCACTCCACCACCCCAGTTCAGACATGGCCATATGCAAATCAGTCTGACCCTGTGCCTCATGGGAACAGTCCAGCCCGAACTGCCAAGCCATGTCTTCCCTGGACCGGAAACAAGCATCCTAGGACCGGTTTCTGGCATTCCAGCCGTCATCAGCCAGGCTTGCTTGAATCCAGTGGCAAAGTGAGCAAGGGACCCACGTCTGGGCATACCCCCGCCAACTTAGGGCGAACAAAGCGATACAAAAGGGGATGATGGACGGAACGTTTGAGCCAATCAAACACTCACCCCCAGTCAACTGATCTGGGTTTAATCCATCATCATTCTTTAGCTCACTCCACCACCCCAGTTCAGACATGGCCATATGCAAATCAGTCTGACCCTGTGCCTCATGGGAACAGTCCAGCCCGAACTGCCAAGCCATGTCTTCCCTGGACCGGAAACAAGCATCCTAGGACCGGTTTCTGGCATTCCAGCCGTCATCAGCCAGGCTTGCTTGAATCCAGTGGCAAAGTGAGCAAGGGACCCACGTCTGGGCATACCCCCGCCAACTTAGGGCGAACAAAGCGATACAAAAGGGGATGATGGACGGAACGTTTGAGCCAATCAAACACTCACCCCCAGTCAACTGATCTGGGTTTAATCCATCATCATTCTTTAGCTCACTCCACCACCCCAGTTCAGACATGGCCATATGCAAATCAGTCTGACCCTGTGCCTCATGGGAACAGTCCAGCCCGAACTGCCAAGCCATGTCTTCCCTGGACCGGAAACAAGCATCCTAGGACCGGTTTCTGGCATTCCAGCCGTCATCAGCCAGGCTTGCTTGAATCCAGTGGCAAAGTGAGCAAGGGACCCACGTCTGGGCATACCCCCGCCAACTTAGGGCGAACAAAGCGATACAAAAGGGGATGATGGACGGAACGTTTGAGCCAATCAAACACTCACCCCCAGTCAACTGATCTGGGTTTAATCCATCATCATTCTTTAGCTCACTCCACCACCCCAGTTCAGACATGGCCATATGCAAATCAGTCTGACCCTGTGCCTCATGGGAACAGTCCAGCCCGAACTGCCAAGCCATGTCTTCCCTGGACCGGAAACAAGCATCCTAGGACCGGTTTCTGGCATTCCAGCCGTCATCAGCCAGGCTTGCTTGAATCCAGTGGCAAAGTGAGCAAGGGACCCACGTCTGGGCATACCCCCGCCAACTTAGGGCGAACAAAGCGATACAAAAGGGGATGATGGACGGAACGTTTGAGCCAATCAAACACTCACCCCCAGTCAACTGATCTGGGTTTAATCCATCATCATTCTTTAGCTCACTCCACCACCCCAGTTCAGACATGGCCATATGCAAATCAGTCTGACCCTGTGCCTCATGGGAACAGTCCAGCCCGAACTGCCAAGCCATGTCTTCCCTGGACTGGAAACAAGCATCCTAGGACCGGTTTCTGGCATTCCAGCCGTCATCAGCCAGGCTTGCTTGAATCCAGTGGCAAAGTGAGCAAGGGACCCACGTCTGGGCATACCCCCGCCAACTTAGGGCGAACAAAGCGATACAAAAGGGGATGATGGACGGAACGTTTGAGCCAATCAAACACTCACCCCCAGTCAACTGATCTGGGTTTAATCCATCATCATTCTTTAGCTCACTCCACCACCCCAGTTCAGACATGGCCATATGCAAATCAGTCTGACCCTGTGCCTCATGGGAACAGTCCAGCCCGAACTGCCAAGCCATGTCTTCCCTGGACCGGAAACAAGCATCCTAGGACCGGTTTCTGGCATTCCAGCCGTCATCAGCCAGGCTTGCTTGAATCCAGTGGCAAAGTGAGCAAGGGACCCACGTCTGGGCATACCCCCGCCAACTTAGGGCGAACAAAGCGATACAAAAGGGGATGATGGACGGAACGTTTGAGCCAATCAAACACTCACCCCCAGTCAACTGATCTGGGTTTAATCCATCATCATTCTTTAGCTCACTCCACCACCCCAGTTCAGACATGGCCATATGCAAATCAGTCTGACCCTGTGCCTCATGGGAACAGTCCAGCCCGAACTGCCAAGCCATGTCTTCCCTGGACCGGAAACAAGCATCCTAGGACCGGTTTCTGGCATTCCAGCCGTCATCAGCCAGGCTTGCTTGAATCCAGTGGCAAAGTGAGCAAGGGACCCACGTCTGGGCATACCCCCGCCAACTTAGGGCGAACAAAGCGATACAAAAGGGGATGATGGACGGAACGTTTGAGCCAATCAAACACTCACCCCCAGTCAACTGATCTGGGTTTAATCCATCATCATTCTTTAGCTCACTCCACCACCCCAGTTCAGACATGGCCATATGCAAATCAGTCTGACCCTGTGCCTCATGGGAACAGTCCAGCCCGAACTGCCAAGCCATGTCTTCCCTGGACCGGAAACAAGCATCCTAGGACCGGTTTCTGGCATTCCAGCCGTCATCAGCCAGGCTTGCTTGAATCCAGTGGCAAAGTGAGCAAGGGACCCACGTCTGGGCATACCCCCGCCAACTTAGGGCGAACAAAGCGATACAAAAGGGGATGATGGACGGAACGTTTGAGCCAATCAAACACTCACCCCCAGTCAACTGATCTGGGTTTAATCCATCATCATTCTTTAGCTCACTCCACCACCCCAGTTCAGACATGGCCATATGCAAATCAGTCTGACCCTGTGCCTCATGGGAACAGTCCAGCCCGAACTGCCAAGCCATGTCTTCCCTGGACCGGAAACAAGCATCCTAGGACCGGTTTCTGGCATTCCAGCCGTCATCAGCCAGGCTTGCTTGAATCCAGTGGCAAAGTGAGCAAGGGACCCACGTCTGGGCATACCCCCGCCAACTTAGGGCGAACAAAGCGATACAAAAGGGGATGATGGACGGAACGTTTGAGCCAATCAAACACTCACCCCCAGTCAACTGATCTGGGTTTAATCCATCATCATTCTTTAGCTCACTCCACCACCCCAGTTCAGACATGGCCATATGCAAATCAGTCTGACCCTGTGCCTCATGGGAACAGTCCAGCCCGAACTGCCAAGCCATGTCTTCCCTGGACCGGAAACAAGCATCCTAGGACCGGTTTCTGGCATTCCAGCCGTCATCAGCCAGGCTTGCTTGAATCCAGTGGCAAAGTGAGCAAGGGACCCACGTCTGGGCATACCCCCGCCAACTTAGGGCGAACAAAGCGATACAAAAGGGGATGATGGACGGAACGTTTGAGCCAATCAAACACTCACCCCCAGTCAACTGATCTGGGTTTAATCCATCATCATTCTTTAGCTCACTCCACCACCCCAGTTCAGACATGGCCATATGCAAATCAGTCTGACCCTGTGCCTCATGGGAACAGTCCAGCCCGAACTGCCAAGCCATGTCTTCCCTGGACCGGAAACAAGCATCCTAGGACCGGTTTCTGGCATTCCAGCCGTCATCAGCCAGGCTTGCTTGAATCCAGTGGCAAAGTGAGCAAGGGACCCACGTCTGGGCATACCCCCGCCAACTTAGGGCGAACAAAGCGATACAAAAGGGGATGATGGACGGAACGTTTGAGCCAATCAAACACTCACCCCCAGTCAACTGATCTGGGTTTAATCCATCATCATTCTTTAGCTCACTCCACCACCCCAGTTCAGACATGGCCATATGCAAATCAGTCTGACCCTGTGCCTCATGGGAACAGTCCAGCCCGAACTGCCAAGCCATGTCTTCCCTGGACCGGAAACAAGCATCCTAGGACCGGTTTCTGGCATTCCAGCCGTCATCAGCCAGGCTTGCTTGAATCCAGTGGCAAAGTGAGCAAGGGACCCACGTCTGGGCATACCCCCGCCAACTTAGGGCGAACAAAGCGATACAAAAGGGGATGATGGACGGAACGTTTGAGCCAATCAAACACTCACCCCCAGTCAACTGATCTGGGTTTAATCCATCATCATTCTTTAGCTCACTCCACCACCCCAGTTCAGACATGGCCATATGCAAATCAGTCTGACCCTGTGCCTCATGGGAACAGTCCAGCCCGAACTGCCAAGCCATGTCTTCCCTGGACCGGAAACAAGCATCCTAGGACCGGTTTCTGGCATTCCAGCCGTCATCAGCCAGGCTTGCTTGAATCCAGTGGCAAAGTGAGCAAGGGACCCACGTCTGGGCATACCCCCGCCAACTTAGGGCGAACAAAGCGATACAAAAGGGGATGATGGACGGAACGTTTGAGCCAATCAAACACTCACACCCAGTCAACTGATCTGGGTTTAATCCATCATCATTCTTTAGCTCACTCCACCACCCCAGTTCAGACATGGCCATATGCAAATCAGTCTGACCCTGTGCCTCATGGGAACAGTCCAGCCCGAACTGCCAAGCCATGTCTTCCCTGGACCGGAAACAAGCATCCTAGGACCGGTTTCTGGCATTCCAGCCGTCATCAGCCAGGCTTGCTTGAATCCAGTGGCAAAGTGAGCAAGGGACCCACGTCTGGGCATACCCCCGCCAACTTAGGGCGAACAAAGCGATACAAAGGGGATGATGGACGGAACGTTTGAGCCAATCAAACACTCACCCCCAGTCAACTGATCTGGGTTTAATCCATCATCATTCTTTAGCTCACTCCACCACCCCAGTTCAGACATGGCCATATGCAAATCAGTCTGACCCTGTGCCTCATGGGAACAGTCCAGCCCGAACTGCCAAGCCATGTCTTCCCTGGACCGGAAACAAGCATCCTAGGACCGGTTTCTGGCATTCCAGCCGTCATCAGCCAGGCTTGCTTGAATCCAGTGGCAAAGTGAGCAAGGGACCCACGTCTGGGCATACCCCCGCCAACTTAGGGCGAACAAAGCGATACAAAAGGGGATGATGGACGGAACGTTTGAGCCAATCAAACACTCACCCCCAGTCAACTGATCTGGGTTTAATCCATCATCATTCTTTAGCTCACTCCACCACCCCAGTTCAGACATGGCCATATGCAAATCAGTCTGACCCTGTGCCTCATGGGAACAGTCCAGCCCGAACTGCCAAGCCATGTCTTCCCTGGACCGGAAACAAGCATCCTAGGACCGGTTTCTGGCATTCCAGCCGTCATCAGCCAGGCTTGCTTGAATCCAGTGGCAAAGTGAGCAAGGGACCCACGTCTGGGCATACCCCCGCCAACTTAGGGCGAACAAAGCGATACAAAAGGGGATGATGGACGGAACGTTTGAGCCAATCAAACACTCACCCCCAGTCAACTGATCTGGGTTTAATCCATCATCATTCTTTAGCTCACTCCACCACCCCAGTTCAGACATGGCCATATGCAAATCAGTCTGACCCTGTGCCTCATGGGAACAGTCCAGCCCGAACTGCCAAGCCATGTCTTCCTGGACCGGAAACAAGCATCCTAGGACCGGTTTCTGGCATTCCAGCCGTCATCAGCCAGGCTTGCTTGAATCCAGTGGCAAAGTGAGCAAGGGACCCACGTCTGGGCATACCCCCGCCAACTTAGGGCGAACAAAGCGATACAAAAGGGGATGATGGACGGAACGTTTGAGCCAATCAAACACTCACCCCAGTCAACTGATCTGGGTTTAATCCATCATCATTCTTTAGCTCACTCCACCACCCCAGTTCAGACATGGCCATATGCAAATCAGTCTGACCCTGTGCCTCATGGGAACAGTCCAGCCCGAACTGCCAAGCCATGTCTTCCCTGGACCGGAAACAAGCATCCTAGGACCGGTTTCTGGCATTCCAGCCGTCATCAGCCAGGCTTGCTTGAATCCAGTGGCAAAGTGAGCAAGGGACCCACGTCTGGGCATACCCCCGCCAACTTAGGGCGAACAAAGCGATACAAAAGGGGATGATGGACGGAACGTTTGAGCCAATCAAACACTCACCCCCAGTCAACAGATCTGGGTTTAATCCATCATCATTCTTTAGCTCACTCCACCACCCCAGTTCAGACATGGCCATATGCAAATCAGTCTGACCCTGTGCCTCATGGGAACAGTCCAGCCCGAACTGCCAAGCCATGTCTTCCCTGGACCGGAAACAAGCATCCTAGGACCGGTTTCTGGCATTCCAGCCGTCATCAGCCAGGCTTGCTTGAATCCAGTGGCAAAGTGAGCAAGGGACCCACGTCTGGGCATACCCCCGCCAACTTAGGGCGAACAAAGCGATACAAAAGGGGATGATGGACGGAACGTTTGAGCCAATCAAACACTCACCCCCAGTCAACTGATCTGGGTTTAATCCATCATCATTCTTTAGCTCACTCCACCACCCCAGTTCAGACATGGCCATATGCAAATCAGTCTGACCCTGTGCCTCATGGGAACAGTCCAGCCCGAACTGCCAAGCCATGTCTTCCCTGGACCGGAAACAAGCATCCTAGGACCGGTTTCTGGCATTCCAGCCGTCATCAGCCAGGCTTGCTTGAATCCAGTGGCAAAGTGAGCAAGGGACCCACGTCTGGGCATACCCCCGCCAACTTAGGGCGAACAAAGCGATACAAAAGGGGATGATGGACGGAACGTTTGAGCCAATCAAACACTCACCCCCAGTCAACTGATCTGGGTTTAATCCATCATCATTCTTTAGCTCACTCCACCACCCCAGTTCAGACATGGCCATATGCAAATCAGTCTGACCCTGTGCCTCATGGGAACAGTCCAGCCCGAACTGCCAAGCCATGTCTTCCCTGGACCGGAAACAAGCATCCTAGGACCGGTTTCTGGCATTCCAGCCGTCATCAGCCAGGCTTGCTTGAATCCAGTGGCAAAGTGAGCAAGGGACCCACGTCTGGGCATACCCCGCCAACTTAGGGCGAACAAAGCGATACAAAAGGGGATGATGGACGGAACGTTTGAGCCAATCAAACACTCACCCCCAGTCAACTGATCTGGGTTTAATCCATCATCATTCTTTAGCTCACTCCACCACCCCAGTTCAGACATGGCCATATGCAAATCAGTCTGACCCTGTGCCTCATGGGAACAGTCCAGCCCGAACTGCCAAGCCATGTCTTCCCTGGACCGGAAACAAGCATCCTAGGACCGGTTTCTGGCATTCCAGCCGTCATCAGCCAGGCTTGCTTGAATCCAGTGGCAAAGTGAGCAAGGGACCCACGTCTGGGCATACCCCCGCCAACTTAGGGCGAACAAAGCGATACAAAGGGGATGATGGACGGAACGTTTGAGCCAATCAAACACTCACCCCCAGTCAACTGATCTGGGTTTAATCCATCATCATTCTTTAGCTCACTCCACCACCCCAGTTCAGACATGGCCATATGCAAATCAGTCTGACCCTGTGCCTCATGGGAACAGTCCAGCCCGAACTGCCAAGCCATGTCTTCCCTGGACCGGAAACAAGCATCCTAGGACCGGTTTCTGGCATTCCAGCCGTCATCAGCCAGGCTTGCTTGAATCCAGTGGCAAAGTGAGCAAGGGACCCACGTCTGGGCATACCCCCGCCAACTTAGGGCGAACAAAGCGATACAAAAGGGGATGATGGACGGAACGTTTGAGCCAATCAAACACTCACCCCCAGTCAACTGATCTGGGTTTAATCCATCATCATTCTTTAGCTCACTCCACCACCCCAGTTCAGACATGGCCATATGCAAATCAGTCTGACCCTGTGCCTCATGGGAACAGTCCAGCCCGAACTGCCAAGCCATGTCTTCCCTGGACCGGAAACAAGCATCCTAGGACCGGTTTCTGGCATTCCAGCCGTCATCAGCCAGGCTTGCTTGAATCCAGTGGCAAAGTGAGCAAGGGACCCACGTCTGGGCATACCCCCGCCAACTTAGGGCGAACAAAGCGATACAAAAGGGGATGATGGACGGAACGTTTGAGCCAATCAAACACTCACCCCCAGTCAACTGATCTGGGTTTAATCCATCATCATTCTTTAGCTCACTCCACCACCCCAGTTCAGACATGGCCATATGCAAATCAGTCTGACCCTGTGCCTCATGGGAACAGTCCAGCCCGAACTGCCAAGCCATGTCTTCCCTGGACCGGAAACAAGCATCCTAGGACCGGTTTCTGGCATTCCAGCCGTCATCAGCCAGGCTTGCTTGAATCCAGTGGCAAAGTGAGCAAGGGACCCACGTCTGGGCATACCCCCGCCAACTTAGGGCGAACAAAGCGATACAAAAGGGGATGATGGACGGAACGTTTGAGCCAATCAAACACTCACCCCCAGTCAACTGATCTGGGTTTAATCCATCATCATTCTTTAGCTCACTCCACCACCCCAGTTCAGACATGGCCATATGCAAATCAGTCTGACCCTGTGCCTCATGGGAACAGTCCAGCCCGAACTGCCAAGCCATGTCTTCCCTGGACCGGAAACAAGCATCCTAGGACCGGTTTCTGGCATTCCAGCCGTCATCAGCCAGGCTTGCTTGAATCCAGTGGCAAAGTGAGCAAGGGACCCACGTCTGGGCATACCCCCGCCAACTTAGGGCGAACAAAGCGATACAAAAGGGGATGATGGACGGAACGTTTGAGCCAATCAAACACTCACCCCCAGTCAACAGATCTGGGTTTAATCCATCATCATTCTTTAGCTCACTCCACCACCCCAGTTCAGACATGGCCATATGCAAATCAGTCTGACCCTGTGCCTCATGGGAACAGTCCAGCCCGAACTGCCAAGCCATGTCTTCCCTGGACCGGAAACAAGCATCCTAGGACCGGTTTCTGGCATTCCAGCCGTCATCAGCCAGGCTTGCTTGAATCCAGTGGCAAAGTGAGCAAGGGACCCACGTCTGGGCATACCCCCGCCAACTTAGGGCGAACAAAGCGATACAAAAGGGGATGATGGACGGAACGTTTGAGCCAATCAAACACTCACCCCCAGTCAACTGATCTGGGTTTAATCCATCATCATTCTTTAGCTCACTCCACCACCCCAGTTCAGACATGGCCATATGCAAATCAGTCTGACCCTGTGCCTCATGGGAACAGTCCAGCCCGAACTGCCAAGCCATGTCTTCCCTGGACCGGAAACAAGCATCCTAGGACCGGTTTCTGGCATTCCAGCCGTCATCAGCCAGGCTTGCTTGAATCCAGTGGCAAAGTGAGCAAGGGACCCACGTCTGGGCATACCCCCGCCAACTTAGGGCGAACAAAGCGATACAAAAGGGGATGATGGACGGAACGTTTGAGCCAATCAAACACTCACCCCCAGTCAAGCGGGAGGGGGAGGCACGGGAAGAAAATAGTGCTCACAGTATAAATAAGGCAGGAGTATAACCCATAGACCAGGTTGAGATCTGGGTAGGTAAGCAAAGACTAACAACAATGTCTCAACCGGTATTATTCATAGAGGCAAGTATATATGCATGTACAAAACATTGCAAGGAAGAAGGGAGACTCGTAGTTTGTTTTAAAACGTGCTGTTGGCATCATATAATTAAAGTAAATTGAACAAAATTATACAAAACAGTTATATCAGCACTGTGGGCAAAAATTGCATAGGCAACCCAAAAGGAAATCTTTGTGCACTGACGTGCTCGTGACACACAAGGTGACGGCGCAAGTGACAAGTGAGAGAACAGCGGAAGGCGCGATGTGACCAGGTGAAGAAATATATACAGGAATATATGGTTCACAAAGGATTATTTACACAAGTTTGACATGGTTTTGTAGACATTTTGTGTGAACCATAGTTGAAATGTGCGCCGCGAATTGCGCTGAGATGTCGACGGCGTTTCGATCCTATTTATTCAGGATCATCTTCAGGACCGGGTTGCCAAGTTAGGGGTGCTGTATAAGGGAGGAAGAAGGAAAGATCAGAGGGGTGGGGCTGGGATCGGGAAGGTCGCGCGCGTGCGTGGGAAAGCGGAGTGCAAAGGGTCGCCTGTTTGAAGGAGGCCGGAGGCGAGCCGATGGGCGAAGCAAGGCTTGCCCATGGGGGTCCTGGGGGGGGAAGGAGAAGGACGGTGCGCAGAGCGGCACCGTCGAGACAGGTAAATAAGTGTAATTGAAAGAGGAGGGAGGTAGCGTGACTGCGCGTGCAGGAGCGAGGGGCCTGCGAGGAAGCGGAGCCCAGAAGGTACAGGAATTTACCTAGCTGAGGGAATAGTCTCACGAGGGAAGACCTGGGGTCCGCGACGAAGCGCAAGAGCATCAACGCGGTGGTAGGTACTGGGCAATTTTGGCAGTTACTAGGAATGAGAAAGGCACAAGTGAGGCAGGCTAGTGGCAGAAGACCGCGTGAGTAGAGAAAACTGCGGGAGCACTTAACTTACCAAGCCGTGGAGATGAATCAGCGTGGGGCACCGGGGAACCAAAACAAAGCGTTGTGGGGAGGAGCGTCAACGTAGTGGCAATGGCTCGGAGGACCGGTGGAGGCTAAAGGAGAATGACGGGGCATGATTAGGGAAGGTGGGGTAGCGGGGAAACACATGGAAGAAAACGCGGCGGTGGACCGGACTTACCTAGCTAAGAGGCAGTCCGAATGTACGATACCTCTTGACCTAAACAGAGGGAACAGATTATTAAAAGAGGCCGGACTAAGGTATTAATTCTCAAATGGTTGAGGACAAGTGGCTAATGCAAAGCTGAAAACATATATTGTTGTCAGTCACCGAAGCAGTTGGCTAGCAACAAGTTGCAAACCTCCTGTATGTGGTCCAATGTGGTCTGCAGTCATCCTGCCTATGACTCTGAGAAGGCCCAGTATATGAAGGAGCTGTACGCCCTCTGAAGCGTGACTTTCCACGGGTCCTGGCAAGCCACGATGTTAAGGTTGTAGTGATACTATATACTGTTGATTGATAAGTGTGCCTCTGCGTTCCAAGTACCAGGTTTAAGAGGTATGGAAGCAGTGAGGAACCAAACATTTCCATTACAATATGAGTGAGTTTGAAAGTAGAGATCCTCATAGAAGAAGGCTTTATGTGTGGTTTCAGACACTATATTAAGGAGGTTGGCCAACCTAGGAAGACCATCAAACAGCATTGTCGCGCATAGATCGCTAAGGTATAATGTATCATAAATATGATCTTGTTGACCAGGTGTCGGACCCATAGGGGTTACGACTATATGGTCACCCGCCTGTTGTGATGAAACCAGAGTGTTCTAATTGCAAGAAAGAGGAAAGCAAAAACCCCGAAGGACAAACTTAGTAGCAAAACTGGTTACTGTATATAATCATGAAGTGTCAAGAGAAATCTGATGGTGCAATACTTAATACATTGTTATGCAAATCTCAGAAACTCGTGAAAGACGTCGTATTATCCACTTGTTAATAGTCTGTTGGATACAAACAATGGTGTTTGCTTCTGTCGGATTATAGACTGGGCACCAAGGTATAACAATGGAGTGATTGGTATCACGGTATGGAAAAACAGAGAGGTTAAACTATAACAGGCAAACTGAGCGATTGTATGCAAGTATGTTGCAACATTAGTTAGTGCACATGGGATTATAATTTCATTTGTAGTCAAGTAGTTCAATGTACAGTGTGCTGTAATTTAAATATATAGTGTGTTGTAATTTAAACATAAGTAAATTGTGAAAGAAATGTACAAATAATTACATTATCGATCTGTTATGTACACACAGAAACAAATGCTTATTTCAGATTTTATATAGGGTACAGAGTTTAAAACACCAATTACTAGTAACACATTCCTGAAGCAACAATTTGTCAGAGGGGGTTCTGACAGGTCTTTATGTGTTGCAATGCTAGTAGGTGCATAAGCTAATTTTGCTGACATGCAAACATGAGTGAATCATAAAAGATGTTATGTTAATGCAATTTATACAGCGCACAAATACCCAAGGGTGTCTTGGCGCTAGCTGAAACCGGAGCTTAAAACCAAAACACTCTAATTATTGAACAAAATCTTAGTTGTTAAAAAGCCATGTTTTAAGTTCTTTCCTGAACTGAAGCAGGGAGGGGATGGCCCTGATATGAGGTCTGTTCCAGAGTTTTGTAGTACCAGTAACAAAGCTTTTTCCACCCCAGTTTGACTTTCTAACTCTGGAGATTGTGAGAGTATTTGATCCCAAAGAGCGAAGGTGTCTGTTGGGAACCTACCACTGAAAGATGTGACTCAGAAATTCAGGATCCGAATTGTGTAGAGCTGTATGTGCAACACACAGAGCTTTAAATTTTACTCGGCTTCACACCGGAAGCCAGTGAAGCTTCCAAATTCCCGGAGATTTGGCATGGAATTTGAGCAGTCCCAGCACTAATCTGGCAACAGCATTTTGTAATGCTTGGAGCCTGTTGATGTGTTGTTCCTGAAGGGAAAACATAGAGTTAAAAATGGATGAGAGGTTATTGCCTATCACTTCTGGTGAAAGCTTGAGTATCCGAGGAGGGCAGGGATCATGTGGGGGACAAGATTTCATTCCTTTAAGTATTGCAGTTACTTTCTCAGGGGAGGGAGGTGGAAATTCTACAAGAGGAGCATAAGACAGAGCTTTCTTGGAAGTTTGATTTTGAACGTCTAGCATATTAGGGTTGTCAAAATTCCTAAAAATTTGATCCATTTTGTCTTGGAAGCTAAAAGCTAAAGTGCCACAGAACAATTGACTGTGACTACCTGAATTATTACTGGGAATGCAGGTGAATTTAGAAACCACCTGGAAAAGTTCCTTGGTAGAGTTTGGAGCAGAGTCAATCAATTGGGTGTAGTAATTACTTTATTCCTTTACAATGAATTATTATATTTAGCTAAAGCTTGTTTATAGTAATGCTTTTCTTGTCAATCATAGCTTCCACGCCAGCATCTTTCCTGTCTTCTGCAGGCTTGTTTCTCGAGTCTAAGAGCCTCAGAGAACCAAGGGTCAGAGGGTTCCCTTCTTTTTGTTTGTGAGAATTTGGGAGGGGTTGTCTTAAGAAAGGTGGAGTCAAGCCGTTCAGTATAGTCAGCCACAGCCAATTCTACTTCAGGCTGAGGAGTAGGTTGGGATTGTGGGAGGAGTTGAGTTAAGTATTTTTGTCAACTTTACCCCAAGTCCTAACAAGATGTGTGTATGATGGGATTCATCATCTTTGTTGATATTGCTTTCAGAGGTGTAAAGGTTGGGTGATTGGTTATATGTTGCTGTATCATGTTGGAGGGGTTTCAGATAGTTGTCACTCAGGCTCCTTGATATAATAGTCTATTTGCAGAATAACAATGTTACCTTCTTTATGAATAAAGAAGCAGATAATGTCTTGGTTCTGTTTGTGATGTTGGATTGCTTTTTTGTTGTTGATAGTTGATATTGGATGGTAAGAACTTATTTTTAGGTGGAGCTGACCATCTTAGGTGGTTGCAGAAGACCTATTGTCAGCTTACCAAGAACATACAGTGGGCTAAAAGTCCGCGCACCGCTTTGTTGCTCTCACAGTTGAGACCTATTGGATTTGCTAATGCTTGTTTGAATATTTGTTGAATTGGTTGTCGAAGTCTGTCATATACCATGTCTTAGTTGGTGGGACAAAAGTAGAGGGCTTTGTTAATCATTTTTGTGTTTATATCTGTTTGTTTAGTTGAGGAATGATTAACTATTGGTTGAGTAGATTTGCCTTGTCCTTTTCTTGTTCTTTCAGCCATGCTCTGATGATTACTCCCAATGTGTAAGGTTGGTTGGTCTGTGTAAGGTTTGGTCCTGGTGTTTGTTTAAGACGAAGTTAGACGTCATCGACTTGGCAACCGAAACATAAATGTATCAGATACAAATTGATCTCTAGTCTGCATGCAGATGCTTCCACTCCGCTTCCCAGTGAGTCAGTGTCCGATGTGATCCCAGTCAGTGAGGATGATTTAGTGCCACAATTGGGTGGTCCATTTTTGTGAAGATTGTATTTCGTGGTGAATGTATATGCTCTCCTTAGTTGGTAGTATAGTTGATCTGGTCTATATTCTGTTTTTTTTCTTTTGATGATATCCTCCTCAAATTCAACTATCACTTTGTTGAGTATCTCATGTTTCTTCTCGGCTCTAGACTGAGCCTGCTGTTACACACTGGGAGTTTCCTCCATGGGTGGCTTCCTTCTGGGCAGCACCACAGAGGCTTTTTGCTATTATTGGGATTCTCGCTACTCTAAGCTGAGGGGGCCAGCTGCTAAGGAAATAAAAATAGAGCATTACGATCAAAATTCAAAATAATGCATGTGTCTAGTGATCACCAGTAATCATGTGTAGTCAAAAGAAGCAGGACTTTTCCTTACAGAAAGGAGCACCATTAAGAAATCACATAAACGACTTGTCCTTCTTGCGATCAGGAGAGGCTGTGATGATACATGGTAAGAAAACTTTGAGTCAATTATTGCCCTACACTGTGACCTGAAGTAGAAAGCCAGTAATAAGTCTGTGCTAAAAGTGTGGAGAGTACATTGCAGGGCCTTAATAGTAGAGTTTTGGTGGTGGAACAGAGAGTGGACAGTTCTGAAAATAGAGTGCAAACCCTGGTATGGCATGTGAAAGGTTAGGATTCTGGATTGAAATAATCAAATGCCTATGAATCTAATGCAGTGGGAGGGTTTTTGAAGTTGGAGGTGAGGATTGAGGGTTTGGACAACTTGAGAAGAGGCTCTCATCTTACAGTATTTGGGATTCTTGCAGCAGTGGCTGCAGAGACTATTGAAGATGAACTAGCGGATTCTTGCTGAGCCTCTGGATCTGCAAATTGACGGGACGTCATATACTGCTAAAAGCTTTCAGGCTGTCCCCAGGTTTGTATCAATCGACAGGTGGTACTGGCGCCACTGTTATGATGATTCTTGGGGATGGCATTCCACCAGAAAGTCGTAACTTGGGGAATGATAAGACATGAGTCTGCAAATGCTGGGCAGAAAGAAAGATCTAATGACTTTCTGATGTCTTTGCGTACTGTAGGTAGTTCTCGGCCTCAAAGAGGGTAACCATGGCATATTGTATGTAGAGGTGGGCAAGCCATTGAAGGCTCGAGCCAGATGCCTGGCTCTGCCCGACATATTCTGGGACTATCGAGCCCAAAACGAGCCAAGCCTTCATGTGAGTTCTGCATCCCTTTTGTCAATTTTTTTCTGGCTTTTCATAGCCTACAATCACAATTCCTATTGGTGTGAAGGAAATGCCCCATGCGCTACTGGCGATGCGCTATGGGACGCTGTGCATGTGAAAAAAGAGCTTGCTCACCTGCTGATAGCATTGCACCTGTGAAAAAAGGAAGGAGTGGACTGGCCAGTGTTTTTTTTTGTTGCACTATATTACCCCCTACTGTGCCAGGAGAAGTGGGATGGTGGGGGATGAAGTGGGGGAAGCAAAACAAAACCGGGCTTTGTTACCATTGCCAGCATCAAATGAACTGTGACATCGAAACATCGAATGGGCTTTGTGATGCTGGGCATCCTTCCCAAATTTTCCTTTTTCGGAGGAGCCTCCCTTTTGTTTAAAAAATAAGATTGCATATTCCATTCCCACTCCTGCTCTCAGTCCCTATGAGTTTACTCTCATAACCCTAGCTGCTCCCCCTCTCTGTTCTCATGTAGCACTTTGATATGACCTTAGTTGACCTAGGCACTATTGAAGCAACTACCACACATCAGTGGAGGCTGCCTCGGAACGGGGTGGTGGGGGGGGGGCAGATAAATAAAAAATAATAATAAACTTGGCTTTGCCGCTGCGCCGCCTCTCCTCTGTCCTCTTAATGAAGAGAAGCAGATGGCCGATAGCACCGGAAGCACTCAGGCTCCCGTACTCTCTCAGCCAATCACGATCTTGCATGAGCAGCATCGTGATTGGTCTGAGTGGCCTATTTGCCGCTCAGGCAGTACCTAGGAGCCTGGGCATGTTCTCCACGTGGCTGTACAACACAGCCCCGTGGAGAACATGCTAAGTGTGCATGACGGTTTGGACGGCCCAAGAGGGCCGGCCAAACAGTCATGCACGCTTAGAGGAGTGCAAACCACTCCTCACTCTGCTCTGGCATCACAGAGCACAGCCCCGCCCCGACCTAACTCCGAGTCCCCCATAGAAAAATAAAATGATAATAACGTCCTGTTATTATCATTTTATTTTTGTTTTTTGCACTGCTGAAATAGCAGTGTGGCCAGTCACGGCTCCTGGAGGGAGTGCTGTGGGGCGGGGGAGGGACAGGGTGGGGGGGTAGTAAACTCCGGCATACGGCCGAACTGAGTTAAGTACATAAATAAATCAAGAAAACGAATTACATTGCGCATCCCTGATCCTGCCCCAGCACTGACTGCAGCTCACTCTCACCACGCCCGCTAGGGGAAGTATTTGGTGAAGTGTCATGGATTTGTGATATGCAGTGGTTAGTGAAGCGGAGCAGGTCAGCACTTCAGATTGGATTTATGACGAGGGGTGCATTAGTAATGTGACCTGTACTGACAGAGCATCTTCGGAATCCATGTTGCTTCACTAATTGGCTGCTTGGGGCAACCTTTGTTACAAAGCTACTTTAAAAATGGGGATCCATTCTGCAAAAGTAGATACAACAAAATGTATGAACCAGTGCATTGCAATCTCTTAAACTTGCAGTGGTGTGGCAAGTTCACGGCACAGACGCCAAAATAGACACAGACTGCGGTATGCAGGGACCTAGCTGCCATTAGTGCAGCAGGTACACTGCCACGGCTGCCCACAGACGTGAGGGCAGGGGCGTAGTTTCCACTGGTGCAGCAGGTGCAGTGACACCGAGGTCCAGAGGAGCCCACTGAAGCCTGATTGTAGCTCTATTTCACACTCCAAACATGGCGGTCATTTCCTTCCTCGCACTAGGCCCCATGACGAGTGCGTGAGGGGCCAACTACACCCCTGCCTTTCACTGCAAACGAGGCATTCCCCTTGCTTGAGCCTCCCTACAATGAGATTCTAATTAAAGCAGTGTCTGTATCCGTTGATGTGAGGAGTAGCTCCGAATGCCTGTGGTGAGTAAGACTCCTTGGCTCGGTGCCCTGGGAAGCAGCAGGACTTCCTCAGCCCTCCCGTCCACATGTTTATGAAGCTCCAAGGAGACTGCGAGGCGGCTGAGACACCTCTGAGGAATGCTTGCCCTACACTGTGTGTTACAAACACTTGCAGATCTTGCTTCAGTCTAATTGCAGGCTATGTTTATTGCTTTTATCCAGGCAGTTTTTCTTGTTCTTTTGATTCAGGCTGTCATAATAAGTGAGCTGTGTCTTGTAGGAGGGAACACGGAGGAGGGAAGCCGGTGATAAACGTGTGTGCTGAGAGCAGATACCCATTCCATGTTGGGCGACTGAGAGGAGACGTGTGGGAGCAGGCAACAGCTCTCCAGCATGGCGTTTGACGAGACAGATTTCATTCTTGAAGAGCCAAAGCCTCCACAATATATACTATGGATCATCGGTGTAACCACTTGCCTCCTGTTTGTGGCGTCAGTAATCCTCATTACCATCGGTGCCATATATGCTTATGGTGTCCTGGGTATGACACTTGTGGGCTGCGGGGCAGTACTCTACCTTGCGACGGTCGTTGGCCTGTTGGTGGCTTGTATTAAGGTTCAAAAGAAGTACCCTGGTCGCCGGCTGCTGCCATCCAGATTGATGCCTGGAAGACCAGTCAGGCGTCTGTCCCTTCTGACAAACCCGAACATCAGCGGAAGCGCACCAGGCAAGGGTCCAAACGGTCAGAAGCCTCAAGACCAATCTACTGCTCCAGAGACACAAAATGATCAGGCACAGGAGGAGATACCACCCGCTGCCATCAACTCCGAAGAATCTCCAGCTACGCAAGTCGCCCACACGGTAATGAGGGATCCCAGTCAAGAGGAACTTGTGGTGGGTGATCAGAGTAATCCTCAACAAGAAGACTCCTCCTCGCTAGACACATGCTCTGAAGAACTGACTATTGTATCAGATAGCCCAACCTTCAGCAATGGTGAATTTCAGTTAAATCGCAAAGAAAATGTGTCAGCGCCACCAACAGATCCACAGCTGGAATGTAACACTACTAAACCAAATGCCTCAATTACCAGCCAGCCACAGCCCACCTCGGATCAGATGGACCAGCACGACCAAGAGCCTCTTGGAAGAATACAATGCACAGCAGAAGATTCCAGCCCATGTCCATCTGATCTTCCTACTGAAAATGAGCTTGTGTTAAACAACCAGGATCAGCAACATGAGACCACAGTCGCACAAATTACAGACTCCAAAGCACAGGAACAGACCTCTTTTCCCATTAATGGAAAGCCTGAGGTACATCATCAGCAAGACCATGCCTCCCAGCATACTCCAGGTACAGCATCTGATTCTAAAGTTTCCGACACCGTGTTGGTCTGCGCTCCTTTCACTGACTGTACAACTGAAGCCTATGCTGAGCAGCATCCAAACCTAAGAGATGTGCCTCCCGTCGCTTCAGGTTCTCAAGATGGTGAAAGTGTTTCATCTACTTCTGCTCCAAGTAATCCACAACTGGAACTAATGCCCAAGCTGTATCAAGACAACGATGATATTATGGCAACAAAACGAAACCTGGGAGAAGGAACCACCACCCCATCAAAATCTTCCTTCAAGACCATGCAGCACGTGTTGTTTTACAAGCAGCATCCATACCTTGAGGAATCCCATTGCTCAGATCCAAACTCTAGAGAGTTTACCACCACGTTACCCGACTCTACAACCTGCAAGAGCAAACACATTTCATTCCAGGATCAACAACAGTGTCCTGATGATTCACATCTTCAGGTCCCATGCTCAAATGTTTCCAACATGCTTTCTGCCTCTCCAGCAAATCATAGGATTAATGGATCACCTCACAATCTGGTGCAACATGGGCCAAATGACCCCAGCACACCTTCAGAAACGACGACTATCCCAGAGTCAGCCGCCAGTGATGAGATACATATATCTCAGGACTTGCAGCCAAACGATTGTGACTATGTGAGAACAAGCGCCTCAGATTGCCAAGACTGTCCACCAACAGCATCCCCTTTTCATTTGAGCCACAGACGACAAATGTCATTTCATACACAGATCGAGCACAGTGAGTTTGTGCCACCCACTGATTTGTATGATGGAAACCCAACCTCTGAACAAGGTGTTTTTGTACAAAACCACAAAAAATATCTATCTGACCTGGAGGAATGCCATCAACACCAGGAGGAGCGTCTGAGACCCCTGCGCTTTAAAGATCCATCCTGGACACCAGATACATCCTCTCCTTCCTATAGGAAATTGCGATCACATAGGGGTCAGCATCTATTCTTCAAAGACATGTCTCACTGCTCAGCATCACACTCCACAGAGTCTGAAACTGCACAAGCTGGTCTTGACCCAGAAAGTAGGATCCTTGTACACACAAGGCACCCCGAGCCCAGTCCATATGAAACTGCAGTAGACCCATGCTACCCTGACTCTATTGTAACCTTCTGGGAATACTCACCTTGGAGCGAAGGCACAGCGGGGTCACATCCTAGTCACAATATGTTCTACATGGATGAAAGTTCCTCATTATCCTCATGCTCCACAGAGCCCGAGACTGCAATAGCTGACCCAAACTGGTTAACCGGCTCACCTCACAGCGCAAGCACTCTGGGGTCACATCCTAGTCAGGATCCATACTACAAGGGTTTACCTCCCACTCCATCCTCCAACACCACAAAGCATGATGTTGCACAAGCCGGCCTAGACCCAAGAAGTGGGATCCATGCCACACGCTCTAGGCTCTCTGAATACAGTCCACATGAAACTACAGTAGACCCACGCTACGTGGACTTCATCCCTACCAGGTTGAAAGACTCACCAGGCAGCGTAAGTGCAATGAGTTCACACCTCAGTCAACATCTATACTACAAGGATGTACCTCCCTCCCCAGCCTCACGCTTCATAGATCAAGCAACTGCACAATCTGGCCGTGACCCAAGCAGTGGCGTTCATGCCATTCACGCAAATCACCATCCGGAAAGTTCACATAAAACTACAGCAGACCCGTGCTACTCGGACAGGACCCCTACCAGGTTGAAAGACTTGCCAGGCAGTGCCAGCCCAGCGAAGGTAAGGTTACCCCCCAGCCAGGGCCCATATTACAAGACCGTGCCCCCTTCACTAGCCTCCCACTACACAGAGCGCAACGCTGCACATGATTCCTTTGATCAAAACAGTAGGATAAGCATTGCACACCCAAAGAACTATGAGTATGACCCACATGAAATGAAAGAAGAACCATACCTTTCTGCATCTATCCCCAACAGGCGGACTGCCTCACCTCGCAGTGCAAATACTGTGAGATCCCACACAAGTCAGCATGTACGCAACAAGGATATACCTCCAGCCACACGCGTCAAGCCACACGTAAATGTACGTGCTGTTTTTGATTCAAGCAGTAGGGTCATTTCGGCACCCCCAAGCAACTATAGGTCCAATCCTCATGGGTATGCAGTGGATCCACGCTACTCTGACCATCTTTCCAGAAGAGTGGCTGCCTTGCCTCGCAGCGCCTCACATCCCAGAGAGAATCCACACAACCTGTATGCAACTGTACGCGTCCCACCGTCCAGACATTTCAGCAGTTCAGCGGTTGCCGCTACTCCCAGCCAGGGAAGGTCTAGGTCACATCTTAGACAGTATCAACAATTTAGAAGTCATCTACTGTAAGTGCATGGACTGCAATGCCTTGATTGGAGTAGTCAAGGTCTCCTTGAAAGCGAATGAAGGATTTAGGCATTTTGTCTTCCTCTGGAACTGGAAATCTCTGTTTTCAGAAACATGTGAGGAGTAAAGAGTGACATTAATATGTATGAGGAAGTAGCACAGAGGCATATGCAATTTTGATTTTCATTTGATGGGAAATACAATGTGGATTCACAGCTTATCAGAAGATTGTGTGTGTGTGTGTGTGTGTGTGTGTGAGCGTTTTGCCTTTGCAGACCTAAGAACCCTTGACTGTGTTTAACAGTGAGCATCGCACATGTCAGCTTCCGGCACAGGCAAAGGGTGTAATTGAACATATACGTTCTCTGGTGGAAATTCCAGTTGACCAGTTGCAAATGGTTTCTGCTGGATACAGTTGTAGAGCATGGGCTATTGGCTATAATAAAGACACTCAGGATTAAAGAAAAGACGTGAAAGTATACTGTTTAAATAAAAGTAGCAAATAAAATGATTAGACATCCAGAGCGATATTGCATCAACATTTCCTAATTGATGACAGCCTCCAACAGTGCTGGGGCAATCTGTTCCGACATTAGAAAGACAGGCAACATTTATTTTCTTTCACTGGTCTGTTTGTGCAAATCATCTTTTCATACTTGTGAGGTAGTGCATGTGTTGGTTCAGAACTGCACTGGGCACCTGTGGAAACTCCAAAATTGTGTCCAATCAGCCATTTCCAAAATAGAACTGGATAAAGCTGGAATTTTGTATGTATCACTTCGTTAGGTGTCCAGAAGCATTTAAATCAGGCTACTTGATGCCAGAGAAGCCACTTATAACTGGTCAATTGGGATTTCCGACAGGGTTGATTCAATCTGTGATAATGTTTCTATGTGCATAAACGGGTTTTAGATTTTTGTCAGGGTCCGTAAATTTGAATAGAGTATAAATTAATGTTGAACCTCTCCTTAAAGTCTCCTGTAGTAGACATTGTAAAGGAGTATTTCACTGGAGTTTCAGCCTCTATTAGTTATGCTGGTCAAATTTCTGTCCATCAATGTGAGAAATGTAATCCTTAGTCAGTCTACCGTTGGAGGAAATTCTTGTGCATTTTCAGTTCTCAACCACGATGGCAGAAGCTTGTCCAGCAAACTGTCTTCCTCTCCCAAAGAGGATTCTCCTGTGGTTGAGACAAACTCTGGTGGAAATCTGCCAACGTTTGTGTTTCATGGAACAATTGCCGCCATCTGTGTGGGCACTAGAAATGTGCCCCCAAAGAGGAGGTACATTTTCAAGACACATATGTATTTTCATCCTTCCATGCTGGGGTACTGTTTATTTTCTCTTATTTGGTAAGATACAGCTTTCCATGAGAGTATGGCTCATTTTCCTTGGCACTCTGACTGGTCAGATACTATTTTTGGTGGGGTTAGCGATGTAATAATCTTATGTGGGTGACTACTGCAACCATTTTTGGTGGACCTGAGGGCGTAGATGTGGGGTTCTCCTGCACTAGGCCTTACACCATAGAGGCGGCTCTTACTATGACAATTCGACCACATGATGAGTGAATAGAGGAACTGACATTGTCTGAAAGATCCTTTGCTTCTGTCATCCTTTATTCTTTTAAATCAGGCACTCTGGTTTTTGCACTGTTGGCCAAAGTTAATACTGTGAAGCTGTGTGAGTATGAATGTGTGATTTGGAAACATTTAAGTGCAAAAAGTTGGTGCAGGTGATTAAAAAAGGACAGCCAATTTAAAGGCCTTAAAAAAGGGCAGCCAATTAAAAGGGCTTCTTACAGAGCCCCCACTGCTACTCTTCCGGTGCCCTAACATATACTTACGCCACCTCTTCCCTGTTTTGGGCCCTGTGAATACACTGTTTTGTTCTGATGTATTGTGTTAATTATAAGCTGTGGAGGAGGAGGAGAAAGGAGTAAGGTTTGGGAAAGAAATCCGAACCTTTGAGTGTTTACATGTACAAATAAATTCAAAGGTGTTTATCAACAGCAGTGTGCTGGTTCTTCGACAACTAAATGTTCATAGCCTTAAAGAATAATACAGGTAAAATAAAATCAGCAGGCCATCCATCAGAAAATACATGTGAAAGTCTGTCACTGTTATAAGGAAAGGGGGCAAAATCTGGTAATTGACTTGAACTTTTCCCTTTTTGAACTTCTTGGCAAAACCATGGGGCAATGTCTCAAGGAGTGCTGTGTCACCGGTTAGTGGGTGGATGTAGCTGTTAACCCTCTCCATTAGGAAGGGATGGAAGGAACATCTCATTAGTAGGAATTATGCTCCTCTGAATGCCAATTAAGCTTATGCAATAACAAGAACTGTGAATCACAAGTGGTGATGTTTGGATTGTTTGAAAATGCAAGATGTATTCTAACTAAAGATTACTTTCGGTCCACACCTTCACCTCTGCTTTGGTTGCTTGCACAACAGCACAAATGAAAATAGGTTTCACAGGGAATCCTTAATGCATGCCTGGGCTCTGAATTCTAAGTCTTGTCCATTGTATTGGAGTGGTTTTCATCATTTCAATAGAGCATACATGACTCTGGTGTGGCTTGTTGTAACACTACCTCATATGCATGTTTGGCAGTGGGTATTCTTATAGTGTGACCTATATGGAAACACTGGGTGTCAAGCATAAGGGCCAGAGGGGTTCCACAGTCATGTTGCTGCTCACTTGGTGCTGCATGTAGGCGTGTCACTGAAACAGAAGTGCGTAAGGTGGATAGGATCATTCTTGTCCGTAGCTTCGCATTCCTGGTTGGTAGATTGTATGTTGATAGTGTCACCTATTTGTGAAGGATGTGATTGCAGTGATATGACCGGGCCATGCCTCAGGCTCTCATGCATGCAGACTTGATGCTTTGCATAGGCATGTTAGTGAAGCAGAAGAGATGAAGATGGATTGTGTTTGTTGGCATCTTGCTTAGTGTGCCTAGTTAGTGGAGTGTGTTTGTATAGCGTGCAGGAGTGCCCTAGTCATGCCATTGCAGTCACGGGCTACACCCAGCATGTTGGTCATGCAGAACGGTGTGAGGTTAATAAGGATGAGTGTGCCAATATGAATCTAACTGGGCTTGAGGTCAGCACAATGGGTGTTGGTTTTTGGTAGACTAAGGTTGTCGTGGTTGAGTATGAAGGATGCTTTCAGCCAGGATTTTACAGCTCTTCAGAACTCCAGGTGATTAGGAAGGATTCTGATTCTTGCCTGGAGTGAGTTCCAGATGGTGACCACCTATAGCATTGTTATCTCAGGCACTCATTGCTAATTGCACAAGAGAGTACACGAGACAGACTCTGTGGTCTTGGCTATATGCAGTAAAGTTGACCGTGCTCCAGGATCAGTATCCCAGATCATAAGTAGTGTTGTTTGTTTAATCATTTAAAGCCACAACTGCTATATTAACATGTGTCTGAACCCGGTGTGGGACTAATCGGGTGCTGTGTGTGCAACCCAGCGTTGATATATTTGATTTCTAAATCAGCCATTCCCCTCCACCTCACCGTTTTAGAATTTACCCCCATACATTGCACTAGACTGTTATCATCTGGTAGCTGCTAATGGTTCTGTAGAAAATCTGTTGTGAGGTGACCACAGCAACCACTGGCACTTATGCTGTCCATCTTAAGGTTAAAATAATAAATGACAGAATGAGCACAGGCACAAAGTTACCTCTCTTCAGAGAAGCTCCTGGTGGACCCTACTCACTGTTAAAATGTGGGGAACCATGCTCCTTGTCCTCCCATAAGACATTTGTTCTGGAAATACATCAAGAATGCTAACTTGAAGTATGGTCAGTTTGACACCCTATTAAAATGAAAGTAGAGACTGCTAGTCACCCTTGTTGGGACTGAGACACACACACATTAGAGTTTGTGATGAGTTCTCACTCACTACAGGCTAAATGTGATGTTTGGTGAGAAGGGCAAGAGCCTGAAATGTAAAAGTGCTTCTCTTTAGAGCTTTCCTGGGAATTTTAGAGGTTTCAAGAAATACTCTACTAAAGGAAGGACGGTCCTACAGACCTCGTCAGTTGTGGGAGGAGGTGTAATGGATACTAGAGAGTGATACTTCCCTACTTTTGTAAGTCATAAGTCTACTTTGGTGAACTGTTGGTATTATTTTATGTATTTCATATTTTTTTGTGTATCTTTAGCATTTCACTAATGTCTCTTCAGTGAGCCAACCTTTGTGTCACCCAGTTTCTGTGATGTTATCACATTTGCTAATTAGTTCCCCGTCCCAAGAATTCTCAAAACTTGAGTGCTGTTTGAAAACATGATGTGATGTTTGTCAGAAATGAAAAAATACCCACTATGGGCTTTCTATCTGGCCACCCATTCGTTTAAAAATAATTGTCATAACTTTATGGTTTACTGGTTTAGAAATAAGATGTTCAATAGAACATTTCAGATGTCTGCATATAAATATTCGGTGGGTGTTTATGTAAGAGTTTCAATTATTGATTCACAGGGGTATTCAAACTTCAAATGAAAGCTCATGTTTTGTAAGTGCTCATGAAATTAAACTAGTAGCAGGAAGAAAACCAGTATGACTTGCTTTGCTTTATATCAGCCATATTGGTTTGAATAATATGTAGAACTATAGATGGTTACCTGTGAACAACGGGGATGTCTTTGAGGGATTGTGAGTGACAAGGATAGCAAAGCTCGAGATGTCTGTCACTCAAAATCCTGAGGTGTTAAACATCCACTTTATTCAGAGTTATCCACCTACAATTTTATTTGGTACATGGGTTCCAAACCCATCCACTATTGTGACTAGTCTTTTCATGTGGTGGAATTTTAAACAAAAGTAATAAACATGCATGAAAGTAGACAGACTCCAGCGCTAAGCATTATCACAACACGACAGTGGAAAACAAGCTTTAATTCTCACTGCACTGACGTAATTGCACTCAATAACGGCATTTTGAAAAGTCTGTTTAGGATACTGGATGGCTCTTAGACCCATATACAACATTTAGAATTACAGATGGGTAACTGAGTGCTGTGAACTGTAGGCGATGTTTTACAGTGAACTGTAAGAGATGTTTTACAGTGAACTGTAGGCGATGTTTTACAGTAAACTGTAGGCGATGTTTTACAGTGAACTGTAAGATGTTTTACAGTGAACTGTAAGAGATGTTTTACAGTGAACTGTAAGAGATGTTTTACAGTGAACTGTAAGAGATGTTTTACAGTGAACTGTAAGATATGTTTTACTGTGAACTGTAAGATGTTTTACTGTGAACTGTAAGATGTTTTACTGTGAACTGTAAGAGATGTTTTACAGTGAACTGTAAGAGATGTTTTACAGTGAACTGTAGGCGATGTTTTACAGTGAACTGTAGGCGAGGTTTTACAGTGAACTGTAGGCGAGGTTTTACAGTGAACTGTAGGCGATGTTTTACAGTGAACTGTAAGAGATGTTTTACTGTGAACTGTAAGAAATATTTTTTGTCAAGGCATTCTGAGTGACAACAAGAGCAATCTGACTTTGAAGCCGGTTGTTCATGATGGCTTCCAATAAAAGTCACACATAATAGATATATTGATTTGCATATTAAAACGAAGACCCATTTTTTTACCTAAAAAAAGAAACCCTGGGGCATATTTGCAAGCCCCATTCCTCACCGGAGCGTCACTGTTTTTGACGCTCCATGGCGTAGTGTCATTTGCAATATTTACAAGGTGGCGCTAAGCCACTTAGCGAGGCTTAACACCACCTTGTAAATATGCCCCTTTCTGCTGCAGTCCTCTGCGGCAAAGGGGCATGCAATAGGCGTTGCTGTGGGTGTTCCACCGCAACACCCATTGGTTTTTGACGCTGCCCCCTATTTACAAGGGTGGCGTTAATATGGGGCACCCCCAAAAACTAACGGCAAGGAAAACCAGGTGTTAAAATGGCAATACAAGAAGAAATTATTAATTTCTCATTTTTTGCTCTTTCCATTTGTGCTGCATTCTGCAGTACACATAGAAACAGCAAATCGCCATTATTGATTGTTTATGTGCAGGAAGGTCTCCCTTCCTGCACATAAACAATTGTCCCTGCAGCGCAGGCACCCTTGCAACATGGCGGCAGGGTGCCTGCGCTGGCGCTAGGCAGCTTTTTTTGCACCAGCACTAGGGGAAACACAGGGGTGCATCTTATTCTTGTGAATACGACACATCCCTGCATTTTAAAAATGTCAGAGCGCAGCGGACCGACATTTTTTTGTAGATATGCCCCCCTGTTTGTTAATTTGGACGTCAATTTGCTACCCCTGGCTGAGTCCCTGAGACCCCGACACAGTAAATATGTCATCATGGAAGAAAATCACTGAGTGATCTTTAATTCGTGAAAATGAAACAAATGTGTATTTTGGCTGCAGTCTAATCTGTAATCATACCTGTCAACATTGAGTGATCAAAAAGAGGTAGAATGAAAACCACTGGCTGGCCTAATGATAACCTCACCAGAACATGGCATGTGATTTGGCCTGATGGTGACATCACAGGAAATCATGATATCATTGTCAGATGAAAGGCATATGTGCCTTTTGCCACAGACTGCCTAATGAGAGAAACAAGCATTTGCAATGCAATCGGTCTCGCCTTTGGGACCTTATATGTATTTAGCTATGCAGCACATTAGCCTGGGTGCTGAAACATCTACTGTTCTTTAACATGGAGGGAAAGTAACCACCAAACTGCGTGATACGCCTGGTATTGGAACACATGGAGAGAAATATTGCCTTTCAGTGGGAAATGGTATAATTCAAAGCTCTTTTTTTAATATAAAATCAGGGCCTTCGGTGGTCATATCACTGAAAATACATGATTTGAAAAATATATAATTGCGTACTGGTGCTTGTGGAAGACAATTTCCAGGGACTGGAATCTAGAGAATGCTAAAGTGATTCTGGTATTTTACTGACCTCTGCTGGTCGTTTTCTATCAAGAAAGTTAAATAGAGGCAGTTGCCAGAAAAATAGAAAAAAGAAAGACCCTCAGCAGAAAGCAATTCTGGTGTTTTACTGACCTCTACTGGTCGTTTTCTATCAAGACAGTTAAATAGAGGCAGTTGAACAAGCAGAAAGCAATTCTGGTATTTTACTGACCTCTACTGGTCGTTTTCTATCAAGACAGTTAAATAGAGGCAGTTGAACAGAAAAAAAAAGTCCCTGAGTGGAAGCAGACAAGTCCTAGGGCTGTTCTTCAGAGCCCTCAAAGTACATACACATATAAGTATATACTAAAGTATATATAAGAGGTCTCGAACGCTCGACCTAAAAAGATCACTGACTTAAGTTGTTCCTTTTGAGCATCCTTCATCTCCCATATCTCCTCATCAAACTAGTATAGTGCTTTATGACAGTCCCAGAAGCGAAGCAAGTAATATAGTTTATTATGTCAATGCACTTTTTGCAGAGCTCTGTGTTCAATCCCATAGTGAACGTGCATTTTTGAAAAATATTTAAAGAAAGATAATATGCAAAAAATGAGTTCATAATCAGCAAACAAGAGCTTGTTACTCCAGTCAACGAAGGATAAACATCAACCCCTGCATTTTATTTTAGAAAAGATACTCTTATTGTACCCTGAACAATCGCAGGTGGGTGAGGGCCTTGATGTGCATAAACTATACTCCTAGATTCAGCCTGTCCAGACAGTGTGTCTCCCCATTGGACACAATTGGGCCTCATTTATGAAAAGTGTTGCATCCCTGCGGTAAAACAGCGATGCAACACTTTTCAGTGCGCCCTCCTTGTGACACCATGGATGCGCTGTATTTACTGTACGGTGGTCCATGTCGCAAGGATTGACAGATATGTCAGGAATCCTCATGCATCTGTTGGCGCAAAAATGGCACATTACTGGAGTGTGTCTGGAAACAGACGGAACTCCAGCAATGTCATTTCACATGGGGCAAGCCCCATGTGAAAAGGCCTGCGTCACCACTTACGCCTGCTTCAAGCAGGCGTAAAGATTTGATGCAGTGAGGCTGTAGAAGTGTCGCAGTGAAATCTCATAGATTTCACTGCAACACTTTTCTGCGCCGGAACGCCCACCCTGCATACATTATACCTGACGCAGGTATAATGTAAAACAGGGGTTTACAAAGTGACGTATCTGCCTAGATGCGTCACTTTGTAAATATGGCGCAGTGTGGCACATTTTTTACGCTGCAGCAGCGACACGAAGGGTGACACAACAGCAGCGTAAGGGCCTCATAAATAAGGCCTGATTGAACTTTACCCACATTCCAATATTTGAATGTGCTTTAGTATGTTTTGTATTACCATCATTTGTTTTTATTCCAGGTCGTTAAAATTCAATGGCATCCCTTCCTGGGATGTCACTAGTGTCACCTGTGTCAAAGGTCATGGGAAGTCACTTCCTGTGATGTCATAAGGGGCAGGTCAAAAAGCGTGGCGATGCCATTTTGGTGAATGGGCGTCCTTGCCCAATGTTTGTATACGATGGCCAGGAGTCAGCTGGTATTATGGGGTATTGCGACAGGCAGTAAAATACCATCCATTACAGAAGGTGAAATCATTACCTCGCTATCAAACCCACTTTACAAGGTTACTGCCCCTGTTAAAAATACAGCTGGTGGTAATATGCATTGCCTCCAGCTGTAATTTGTAATTTTATTACTTGTCAGAACCGCCCACAAAAGGAAGATGACTGGGCAAAATTACAGAATTTACCACCCAAAGTGCTACCATATCTGTGAAAGTCTTACAATGAGCAAAATCCATAGCTAGCTTCCCCATCATGAACAGTTTAATAATGATGCAGGAGTGTTACATCCTACAAGTATGGTGCCCGTTACAAAAATAGATTTTTACTTTGATGTAATTTTACCACAGAGTAATTAATAATAGTCAAGCGGTATTTGTTAAGCTGTTGAATGCATTGATTTATATTTTCAACTCTCTGTACTTTACCATCCAATAGTTATTGCCTTGATGGTAAAAAATGAAATACTTGCGGTAATATACAATTTAAGTACTGTGAATAGTAATCTAAAAAGAGCATTACTCTCAGATGAGTTGTAATTCACTATTTGTAAAAGAGGACAAAGAATGTTCATATTTGTGAAATACACTTGTTTGCATGGGTTACATTGAGCTGCATGCCCACTGATGGGTCCTGTACAAGCAAGATTTCCTTGCGTGGTCACCACTGGTATACATTCCTGCCACACCATTTGTATTTTAGGTATATGGATGTAAATAGCAAAAAAAACTGTACTTTTAGTAACATGATGAGCAAGTACGGATATACAAATAAAGTAAATACTATCCACATTGCACTGCTACTGGAAATAACAGACATTATTGCTGATCTATTGAATAACATAGTTGTGCAATCTCACTAGGATGAGGGGCATTGTCAGCGAACAAGAAAAGTACCCATGCGCAGTGACAGCAGATGGACTTACAACTTGCTCTCTACTTGTATCAGGGCCTATTTTAACATGCCTACAGCAGAAGTCACAAGAGAAGAGACATTTGTTATGTATTCCTTATGGACCAACTTGGCCTCTCTCTACATCATTTCTTGCTTTGCTCATATTGTTTTTAAAGTTTTTATCAAAGTTTTCATATAGTCACATTACAGCTTCAAATATTATGCAGTCTTATGCATACTGTAATTGATTCAAAAGAAAGGTACCTTACAAGTGTCAAATCCGCATACAGAGAGCACAGAAGAGCAGACAATGCATTGCAACAAGTATTGCAATAGTGACATTCAAACAAGGTGGCATTGACTACATCAAGCAGGAAGAGGCATAAGATGAGGGCACCAATATGTGTGACTGCCTATTTTAGCTGCTATTGGCGAACAATAGTAGAACAATTAATGAAAAAAGGAAAAACATAGCAACTGGGACGGTGGGAGAGGTGCGTGAGGTGAGAAGTGAAGGAAGACCGCCCGCAGTATGGGGCAGGAGCCAGAGATATAGTGATGAGCTTACTTTGCTAATGTTGTTAAATGAATAAACCAATAAATATATTCTGATGACACAGTTTTAATGTCCCGAACACCAGGCTTTATTAAATACTTTTGCTGATTTTATGGGTAGCTTGGGGTTGCGCACAAACCAGTCCAAAACGCTTGTGATGCCATGTGGGCGGAAGTGCGTGAAATCACTGCATTTTTTGCTTCAGGGAACTTCCCTGCGTTTAACCCATGAATTCCCCTATTTGGGGGTTATTTTTGACTCACATGGGACCTGGGGACCATGTCTGAAGCAAAGGTGACTCAAGTACTCTAATTCTGTGGGTGTCCTATTCAGCCTGGCATCCAAAATAGTCAACGACGGCCTTAGTCGAGATCTATACCAAGAAATGCATCCCGACCCTCACCTATGGTGCTGGATGGTGGGGGTATTAATTTGCCAAGGTCCTCCAACCAAGGAGTATAGGATTTGTAGGCACCTATTGGGCGTGTCCCCTAGCTTTGCCATTCACGAAGAATTGGGCCTGCCATTCGTGAAGGATGCCATTAAATTGGCCCCTCTGATGTTATGGTGCTCCATTTGGCGGAACCAGGAGGTCTTGTTGATCAGAGATATTATTCTGGACTGCCTTGGCTGCGACTCGGGCCTCTGCATCCCATGGCTGGGATACGTAAGGGACACATGTCGCAAGTTAGGCAGACCGGATATCTTTACTTCACCTGGTCACCTTACTGTGATAGACCAAAAATGGCTCAGGGTTGCCTTTAGGGAACTTTTGGCAAGGGAAAGGGAGGACTGTCAACTGCAGAAACCCGCAAATAGAGAGTATGTGGTCATACAAACAACCTTGGGCATGGAACCTAATTTAGGCATGTTTGGTAGAGGGCCCTTCTTACTAGGTTTATGTTGGGCCTGATCAGGTGCCAACTGTCGGTTGCTTGGGTCAGTTCAACCCAAAGGAAATCCAAATCTGTCCCTGCAATGAGCGATCTTTGCAAACCTTGCCCATTTTACTTTCTTTTGCGGGTTTTATAATCGTCATGCCAGGAGGTGGGTGTTTCCCTGTTGAGAGGCATCCTAATCTCCCGACACATCCCGGCTCTTCTGTATCTGCATTCCCTCCTAAATCCCAGGGTTTGTCTCGATGTGGCCACCTTTCTTAAACGCTCATTACAGCTTAGACGTTCTTCGATGTTCTAATTTTGACTTCTGCTCTGTACTCCATATTCACGGCCTCCTGCTTTGTTTTATTTTGCTTATGGGCAAGTGTTTTTAACATATGCATTTTAGCTTTTTATGTTTTTAATTTTATGGTATTTTGTTGTATTTTATGATGAGTATGCTTTTATGGTTTTCTACATAAATCGAATAAAGCCGGTGAATTGAAATGATTGAATAAACCAATGAATGTATGAACATGGCGCTTTTTACCAGGTAATTTGCTTGAAGTCTAGTGCAAATGGATAGCCTGGTGATAAAGGTCATTGTACAATGTAATTTCACCACAGAAAAACATTTACCCAAAAATGGTTATATTCTTAAACTTTAGTAATAATATTTCAAACGAACAAATCTATAAGTGAAGGAACTTCGAGGAAAAGGGTGTGATGTTGACGTTGGTGGATACAGCATACATGGCCATACCATCTAAAAAAAAAGCGGGCGCGGAGAGAACCATGACCGAGTGAGGAATCTTACTAAATTATCATAAAAATAGAAGCAAAATAAACTGCTAGGTTAGTGGCAAGTTACTCTATTTTATAAAGCAAAATTAGTAGTGAGAAGTAGTAAAACATTAGATGTACTAAAGTGATGACTGTGGAAAATTATCATTCTGTGTTGACATGCATGAACAAGTGTCTGTGCCTCTGATTATGGTAGGCAAAAACAGTGAGTTCAAATCTTTGAAAAAAGATGAAGTGGTTCAAACATCCACAGATGCAGACATGCCAAAAATATTTTGGTGGACAGGAAGAACTAGCGCACACCACGTCTCGCCTACTCGATGGACTGCACTGGACCTTCAAAAAGACTATTTTACTGTAATGCTTACATTAAACACATTTCAGAGAATGACTTACACAAACCTGACTGTACCAGTTTTCTTTTAAGATCATTCATTAGAAGAATCAAAGTATATATGGCAACAATGAAATATGTTTTTTTAATTTCTAGAAGGTAAGTACAAAATAAACCTGACAAATTACTTGTTAAAAAAAGTAACATACGTTTTTTATAACAGTCTTATATATGGTACAATTATTGAATGGAACAGCAAGATAGTTTTCATCATCAATAAATACAGAAAGAACAGAAATCCTTAAGAAAACACAGGAGGAGAAGAGGAAAACTCCACATGTTGTCATCCATAACCTGAATAAGCATGTAAATTCCTGCATCTGAAGTTCAAGGGATGGGAATATTGACATTTTGTGCAAGGAAGCATGGAGAACAGCTTGCATAAAAGATATTTTTCTTTATCTTCTTTAGGCTTTTCTACCCATAAACTCAAAACCTTATCAATTGACAAATTCCAAGCTAAAACAGTTGTTTCTTCCATATGTTTAGAAACAGCGAATGTATATGAAAACAATGCAATATAAAGAGGAAGCTCTAAGAAGAATCGAAACACAGGAAGTGCAAAGTAATACGAAGATCTGTATATAGCATTTGGGTGCTTTAATTGTTAATCCATTAATAGTGTTTTTTGCAGAAATAAAACTATTTTTCCCCAAAGTGGTCTTGAACCTGTGTGTGTATGTAATTCATTTGCCATGGTGTAGTCTGAACTGCAAGTCAAGCAGAGCCACACCCATCTGGTGTGAAACAGGATGGGCCTGGCTGTCATCCATTTACATAGTATCATCTTAATTACCATTGATTAGCACTATGTCGAGAAAGGAGTAAATTTAAACAGCCAGTCACGGGTCAAGTATGCTCTCTGGAATGACCAAACCTCCACTGTGACAGGGGCAACCTTGCCAGAGCAAGAATACCTGCAGATGTAGACCAATTTCTCTTGAGATAATAATGCCACATTTGTAATTTCATCCCATTTCTTTTGAGAATTGAAGGGCACTCTTGCTTTATTAGAAGCACCTTATAGACTTTGGATGCTAGGTGCCCAGAACCTAGACTCTGCTTTGATTTGTTGACAATAAAAGACAAGTCTGGGGTGGGAAATCGGCCTATTTTGGAAACTAACACATTCAATTTTAGGGAGTTATAGAGGGCTAAGTTTTGATAGACAAATGTATGCTGGAATTCCGCGAAGGTTAGGGGAAAAGTGCAACTTACAAAGACTCCAAGCATCAAAACACCTCTGGCAGCCCAATCTTCCTAAATACAGGGTTCTACCATCTACTTCACTTTTCATATTATGCCACCATAGTAACATCTCATTCTTGGAGGGTATGTCTGGCATCTGATAACATGGACCTGCAATGCACACATTTTATGTTATTAATTGTGAAGTTTGCCAGGAGGCTGAGAAGAAAAAGTGTTTTTTTGACGACTAGTAACCATGGAGATACCAAACTCATGAGGAAGCCAATATGTGCCAACGCCAATCAAATACTAATGTTAATGAAAAAATGATTTCCGGGAGAAGTATGACCCTATAACAGCTGCATTCTATTTGTATTTATTATATTGTATTTATTAACCATGATACAGTTAATGAAAACTTTTACATGATAGAAAAAAGTGCAAATTGTGAATATAAAAACAAATAAAAGGCATGTGCACAGACAAAAGACACTGTTAAAACATATATAAAAATGTTGTATGCTATCAGGATCCTCCGAAGCCATGATTCAAAATGTTCGCACCAGTGCCAATGGTCCATTTCAATATTGTCCTTATTAGTGTAAAAATGAGCAAAGTGACAGTGCAAAAAAAGTGCAAATAGCAAATATGGAAGCAGATAAAAAATGTGCGCACAGTCGAAGGGCACTTATGAATACATATATAAAATGCTGTGTGGTGTCGGAGTCATCAAATGCCATCATTCAGCGCGTACACGCCAATGACAATGATCCGTCTGAACATTGACCATGATAATGCGAAAAATTATTAGGTCCCTGTAGCGCTTGGTGCCTCTATAAAGAGCACTGAAGAGCATGAGAGGGATTGTTCAGGCATACAAAGTGAAAAGAGGCGGAGCTTAGAAAGTGCAACAAGGCATACAAATTGCATAGTAGGAATTCAATTTTTGATCCTTTTTTCCATCACCTTAAGCCTTTGGTAATGATTCTGAGGCTTTTTTTGAATTTTGTTTGAGGCAGCTGTTGGTGATGTGATCGTCAAGGTCTATTATGTACCTGCTTTAAGTGGCTTCTCCGTGATGATGATCAACTCTACCAGGCAGACTATTACTTGGGCACTCGAGCCTTGCAAGCAGAAAAGAAGTGCGTGACGGCATGTCCTTATTCCATGAGTGTTAAAGATGTTGCGTAAGCGCTTTCTGCATGCGAAGTGGGGCATACGCGCACAGTATGTGCACAAGGGTTTCTTCAGGCCCCAAGCACTACCTGCAGAACAGCGAACTTGGTTTTGAGACCCCTGCAACAGTGTGTCAGTTGTTGGTGCTAGGCCGAACCTCATCACTAAAAACCTGGGGCATATTTACAAGCACCTTGCGCCGCATCATTTTATGTGATGCACAAGCGGCGCAGTGTAGTGCTCCATATTTACAAGGACATGTAAAGCCACCCTGCGTGGCTTTTCGTGTCCTTGTAAATACGGCCCCTTTTCACGCAGCACTTTGCATGAAAGGGGCGTGGCATGGGCGTTGCTGTGGGTGTTCCCACGCAACACACATGGATTCTGCCGCATTGCCAGATTTACAACGTTTCGGAAACCTGGGAATGCGTCAGAATCATACGCCTCCCCAGGGGAGGCGTAAGGAGGCACAACGAGGAGAAATACTTTTCATACATTCTGCAACACACATAGAAAGAGGAAAAAACCTCACGTGATTGTTTTTGTGCAGGAAGGTTTCCCTTCCTGCACAAAAAACAATCATCCCTGCAACGCAGGCACCCTTGCACCATGGTGCAAAGCTGCCTGCTTTGGTGCATCAGCTGGTAGTCTAATGTTTTAAAGCAAATATCGGTTGTAAGCCCTTAGCAGTAGCTTGTTATGTTATGTTAAAAGGGTTTTATAAAGCGCTCGAACACCGATTGGTTTCATGGTGCTAATATTAGGAAATGCCGAACCGGAGCAGTTTCTTCGTAGGCCTGGATGTACAGCCATGTTTTGAGGGATTTTCTGAATCTCTGTAGATCAGTGCTTGACCTGATTTCCAGGGGGATGGAATTCCACATTTTCGGGGCCAGAGTTGCAAACCTACAACTCCCTTGGCGCTTCAGTTTGAAGGTCGGGACAGTCAAGAGTTGTGGATGAGCCAAGCGGAGATTGCGTGAGGGAGTGTAACGTGAAATGAGGCTGTCTATGAATTTAGGGCTCTGGCCATTCAGGGACTTAAACACCAGGCAGCCAATTTTGAATGCGCAGCGTTGGGGAATAGGAAGCCAGTGCAGCTTCCTTAAGAGGGGGGAGGCATGTTGCCACCTGGGTTGTTTGTAGATCAATCTTGCCGATTGGTTCTGTACCATCTGTAACCGTTTAGTAAGGCAGAGTGGTATACCAAGATAGATTGCATTGGCGTAGTCTAGACGTGATAGTACCATAGCTATCAAGACCTGAATCAAAGCTGCTTGGGTAAGTAGTCTGCTTATTTTCCTGATTTTACGCAGCTGAAAAAAACAGGTGGAGATCACAGAGCCCACATGAGTTTTTAGGGAAAGGTCATTGTTTATAGTTACCCCCAAGCTTTTTACTGATGAGGCGGGAATGGGGGGGGGGGGTCCTAGTTTGTTTGGCCAATAGTGTGGGCCCCACAGGTTGTGACCGCCACCCGTCATGACTAGTTCAGTCTTGCCTGGATTTAGTTTTAGGTGGTTGTGGTCCATCCAGTGCCGAATGAATTGCATGGTAGACTGAAAGTCAGATATTGACTGGGGGAATTGTCGATTGTGAACAATAGTTGAAGGTCATCGGCATAATTGAAGGTGACCACTTTCCTTTCCTTCAGAAACCTGATAAGCGGGAGAAGGTAAAGGTTAAACAGGTGCGGGGAGAGCGAAGATCCCTGTGGGACCCCGCAAGTAGTTTTTAATTTGGGGGCCGTAAACTGGCCAATACGGACTGCCTGGGAGCGATTTTTCAGGAAAGAGTTGATCCAGCTAAGGGCTGGGCCCTGGATGCCTGCCTCGCTGACACGGTCCGCCAATATACCATGGTCGACCGTGTCGAAGGCGGCCGAAAGGTCTAACAGTACCAGGACCTGGGGAGTGCCTCTATCAGCCTTTTCCCGTAGGGAGTCCAGTACCGCTAGTATCACAGTTTCCGTGGAGTTAGCTGGACGGAATCCAGCTTGGTGTGGGTCAAGAAAATGTGTTTGTTCCATAAAGTTGGACAGGCATTTCGCCACGTGGGCCTCCAGCACCTTAGCTAGAAACGGGAGCAAGGAGATGGGGCGGTAGTTTGACAGCATCTGGGGGTCACCCCAGGTTTCTTTAAGAGGGGGACCACTATTGCCTCTTTGAAGGCTTTAGGGACACTGCCCGTTGATAAGGAGTTGTTCAGGAGGGCGAGAACAGGGTCCGGAAAGGCGGTGAAAGCAGCTTTTAGGACATGTGGGGGGCAGTGGTCCATGGGAGATCCAGATCTGACTTTGGACAGTATATCGTGAAAGGTCTGGGTGTCAATGGGCGGAAAACATTCGAGGGAGTAGGGATTTCTGGGCATGGGAGGGGAGATTTCTTGAGAGGTATGTATGGGGATACTGGCTTTGATAGCGGCGATTTTATCAATAAAAAAGTTGTGCAGAGAGTCGCAGAGGGCCTGAGACGGTGTGGGCTTACTTAGGACTCTATCAGGGTTGGACAGTTCATCTACAATTGCAAAAATTTCCTTAGCTTGGTTGTTGGAGGTTAAGATTCTGGAGGAGAAGTGTGCTGCTTTAGCTGTTGAGATCGCCTTTTATATTCCCTCATAGCCGTTTGGTAGGTGATTTTTTCTTTTTGTGAGTAGTTCTGTCTCCACTTCCTTTCCAATTGACGGAGAGTGAGTTTTTGTAGTTTTAATTCTGGGGAGAACCATCTCTGCGCCTCAAAACGGTGGGTTAGTCTGATTTTATTGAGTGGGGCGTGTTTATTGCTGACCGCTAGAAGCCAGGCTGAGATAGTTTCCTCATGGAGGTTGACATCAGATATGGAGTTGGGAGCTGTGTTGGCCAGTGTGGTGTGGAAATCGTTTTCATCTAGTTATTTAAGAAGCTGAATTTACTTGTTTCAAAATGAACAAATCTAACAGAAAATATTCCAAAACGGTGTATGCTTTTGAAACACAAATTTATGTTGAAAACATATTGGAGGGTACAAAAATTGTTACATATATGAACATACATCAACACATAGTGACTGAGACTCAAAAAGTCTTTGTTATAATGTGCATCTCATTATCACTAAAGTGGCCACCTATTCCAAACAATATTTACAAAAGGAAATTGTGACTGATTGTACAGAGAACAAATCCTTTAGTGAAAACAATTCACAAAGAAAATAGATGTAAAATGTCGACGTTTCGGTCTAGGTAGTGAAGTCATCTGTTAGACCATCACTTCATATAACATCCAAAGGCGGGCACGGCTCCGTATATCGATTCGCTGCCTTCGTAGTCAGCATTTAGGCTGTGCCGGCACTTGAAACAGTTTGCCCAAGTGGACCGCTGGAGGAGTGAAGCTTGATTTGTAGAGATTGAGCTCTTGTTATTCTACGTCCTGAGGAGAACCCGACAACTAATCTCAGTGGGTTCGAAACGCGTTGACTGGTCTCATTCTTAACCAAATAGGTGCCCACTAGGATGGGAGATCACCACTTTTTGCTCACGAAAGACTTTGTGTATAATATTTGGAATATTAAGTGAGCAAAGTAGGTCCACCATTTGGCTTTGGCCTCTGAATTAAAAGTAAAATTGATGTATTATAAAAAAGGATCAGAGGCATTGTACATCTATAAAAGTGAGGTTCAAAAACCTGATAGAACCAGACCTACAAATGTATTGTGTTTGTTTATAATTGTATTGTGATTCGGACTTTATATTTGTCACATTTGTGTGTTATTGTATGTTCAATGTAGTTGTGTCTTCAGTGTATGTTAATTATTGTAATTGTATATATTGACATTTTTGATAAAAAGGATTTTTCATCTGAATAAGATTATGAAAAGATAAAAAAATACCTGAAAGAAAACAAAAAATAAAAAAAATTCAGACCAGACTGTTTAGGTCTTCTGGCCCCTGGTATGAATGTGATTTTTGAATGAGTATCAGTACTGGCATTTTTTGTGGTTTTTCTTAGTATATTGGTCCGGCCTTACTGATTAAGGGCCAAACCCTTTCTTGTTATTAAAGTACTTAACAAGGGCACTTTGTTGTCCCAGCCCTTGCTCTTGTAATCCGAACTCTAAGCAAATTTGTGCAGGTGAGGTGTTCTGCTATAGATGGAATATGAGGTGGAAGACCTTACTCTGAGCATAGTTCAGACATGAACTTTGCTCTCCCGGGAAGGCTACTGCCTCGTAGGCTAACATTGGGATCAGGTTTGCTTTGATAGCCGTCAGAATTGGTTTCCAAGTTGCCGTAGGTATTTTATTGTGTATTTTTTTTAAAGCGGCGATAAAGGAAGCCAGCTGGGGCTTTAGTGTGTTTAGGTGGAGTCTGGGGTAATGGGGATCTTGAATCCAGACCCCTAAATATTTGCAGCTGGAACTCTTTTCCACTGGATTGCCTCCCAGGTACTATTTTCTCTTCTTCTTATGGCTGTTTCTGAAGATAACTATTTTAGTTTTATCTAGATTGACTATCATTCGGTTTGTTACGCAGTAGAGAGTCAATGCATTCAGCAAGCTTTGTAAGCCAAATGGGTTAAATTCAGTAGGACTATATCATCTGAGTATTGAAGTAATGTCAGCAGTTGTCCCAATTTTGGATGGTGTGAGTGTGCCTCTTCCAGTGTTTTACTCAGGTCTGAAATGAAGAGGTTGAACAATGTTGGGGCAAGGGTATACCCATGTTTTAAGCCTTGTCCAGTTGAGATTGGAGGGGTTAGGCCCTTGTTCGTACCCAGACTCATCTTTGCCCAGATTTCAGAGTACAAAAGCTGTATTGCTTGAAGGAGATTGGCCGGGATGTTCCATTATGCCAATTTATGCCACAGCGGGTTCCCGTCCACGTGGTCAAAAGCTTTTGAAAAATCAATAAAACACATATAGAGGAGTTGCCTTTTCTGCCACAAGATTGTCATGCTTGACTTGGGTCAAAAGCCTGTTTGATTGCATGGAACCAGGCCAGTTTGTTATTGTTATTTTAATCTTATAAGGCGCACAGCTACCCAAGGGTTTCCCGGCGCCGTCCATCAGGAACAAAGAGAGAAATGAGAGAAGAGAGAAAGTAGATTCTACATATTAAACAACCAGGTTTTTAAGCACTTACGATAATTCTCATATATGGTTTCAGTCCGAAGCGACATAGGAAGGGAGTTCCACAAGGAGGGACCTAGACAAGAAAAGGACCGACCGCCCATACGTGACAGCCTGGTCCTAGGCACCGTAAATTTCGCCTGAGTGGCAGAACGTAAAGAACGTGAGGGGAGGTAGGGGTGAACTAAGGCATTCAGATATTGGGGCGCTTTACCAAATTTGATTTTAAACATATAGCTCAGGGCTTTGAACTTTATACGGTTCTCAACCCTGAGCCAATGAAGATCTCGGAGGGAGCCTGAGATAGAAGCTGTTTTTGGGATCTTGCAGAGCAACCTAGCCGCCGCATTTTGTATCAACTGTAACTTCCGTACCACATCCTTGTTACCTCCTAAGTACAGAATGTTGCTGTAGTCCAGCCTTGAAGTAACGAGAGCGTGGACCACGGTACGTTGCGTGGACAAAGGCAACATCCAGAGGATTTTCCTAAGCCATTTGAGGATAGTAAAGCAGGTGGAAGACACTCTCACTGCTTGTTGTCTCATTGGAGAGGTGTGGTGCAGCGGCCAGGGCAGCTGACTTCGGAGCACAGGGTTCACGGTTCGATCCCCGGCTCCGGCGGCAGCTCAGCTCAGCACCATGTGACTCTGGGCAATAGCTCACTTAATTTCCACTCCGGCCCCCAGCGCCTTGAGACCCGTAAGGGTGAGTAGCTGCGCTATATAAAAACGGACTTACATTTTTTACTTACATTGAAAGTTGGTCATCGATTATAACACCTAAGTTCCGACCTGCTGATTAGGCTGGGGCAAAGCGCCCATTTCAGGTGGCCAGTGTTGGGGGGGCCCCACAGATCTTTATTCTTGCCCAGTATCATCACCTCTGTCTTTTCACCATTGAGTTTAAGCAGGTTGGCTTGCATCCAGCCTGCTATATTCCTCAACCCAGACTGAAGAGAGGATGGTTTGGACGCCCTTTCAGCAGATAGAGAGAAAACAATCTGGGTGTCATCGGCGTATGAAAAGAGAGACAACCCAGAGTCTTCAGCAATCGACGCCAGAGGCCTGACATAGATGCAGTCCTGCCAAGTACCACGCATCAGGCGTTAGACTAACGCATTTCAGTGTGGTGCTCCGCATCACCGCACTGAAATGCATTGTCACGCATAATGCATAGACTCAGCTGTGCACTGAAGCGCTGCAAAATAGCGTGTCTGTAGCAGCTGGCAGCGCGCACCTGTGACCTGCGCAGGCTGCTCCCACAGGGTCGGAGCGCTCCCAGCAGCTGAGCAGGCTCCCAGGCATTGGGGCTACAATATATCTTTGAGATTCTCGTTGCGCCGCGGGGCTCTGTTTGAGTCAGACAGAGTGGCGTCATCATGCCGGGTAGTGCCCAAAAGCTACTACAGAGTGAGCCGGGGCCTGACCCAGTTAAGCTTATGTGTGGCAACTTGGCCGTGGTACTGCGTGGGGACCCGACGTCACGTCCTGTGACAGGGTGCGCGCCGGGAGTTAAATTTGGGAAATTGGAGGTGGAGGCCTGCTGCTCAATGGTTAGCGGGCGGCCCTGGAATCCTGGTGCCCGGCTCCCTCGCAGCACCGCTAATCGCACATGCTGCACTGCCAGGCCGCCCGCGCTGTGGGGCAAAATAATTATGGCTGCCGGTGAATACTTATTTCCGAGCCAGAGCTTGGCCCAGCCGAGTGAGAGTTCTGCAGCCAGTGACGTCACATCACGGAGTAACAACGATTGCAGCGGGAGGTACAGGCAGAGTCGTGGCTGGCTGCTTCTCTTCGCAGCTCTGTCTTGCTCTCTGCAGGACCAATGGGCCCTGCTTTCCCTGTCCGTCATCTAACCGCACTACGCAGACAGCAGCGGTAAAAAAACGGAATAAAGTGGTGACAACAGCTGCACACAAACATCAAGAAAAAGAGCAGGACGGTGAGTCCGCCCCCTCACAATTTCCACTCACAGTCACCTGCAGCATGTGTGCTAATCTGATTATACCCCCGTAGTTCGTAGATATGATTTTTATGAAAATGCCTATCTGTTTAATAATAACTTCCTCCCAATGCCTGCTCATGTCTCCTGCGTTTTCAAGCACTTGGTACTGTGGAGCTTCTCTCATCATGGGTGTAATGGTGTCTTGTTTCTTCCTCTCTTCAAGAGGTCGTGCTACTGTGGATGGGTGTTTTTGAGGGGGCACAGGTAGGCCTGAGAGTGTCACTTACTCTATCACTGTCTGTCTCGGCCCGCAGACACCGGATAATTAACACTACCCAGCGAGGAGAGATCACACGGCCTTTGACTCTCCGTCTGCTCCGACCAGAGTCAGACTGGGACAGAAATCAGGCGCAGGCACCAAAATAAAAGTGCCCCACTAAGCGACCAGACCCATGCTTGCACATTGTGCCAGGTTTCAGACACATCATACAAGCTTTTTGCAAGGAATGGAACACTTAATTAATTTGAGCCATGTTATGTTGTTTAATAACATGCAAATCAACAGTGAAAACTGGCACAGCAGACCACAAAACAGGGCCACAAACAGCCAAAAAAACAGCGCACACACTGACCTAGCAGACCAGGCCTTTGGGCACACTGCATCAATTCCTGCATGCTTCTGCAGCCCGTGACCCTCCCTCCCAGCCTGGATAAAGAACACACAGCTCAAGTGGTGAAGAGCTGACCTGGCAAATGAAGCAAACTAAAAGAGAAAAGCATTCTTTTACATTAATCTCATGAAATCTTCGATTGATTAAAACAGTCACTACATTTTGTCCTAGTTGGGGCAGTGGTGGTCAGTGACTTCTGTATTCTTCTGCTACAATGTCCCATATGCGACTGAAAGCACTAGAATATGCACATTGCAAGTCTGAATCAGGTAAAAATTGGAGCCTTGAAAGGTCTGACACAGAGTGTTTGGTTGAGAGGGGCGATTGTCGAGGCCATTTTTACATCTTAATTGCTTGATTTTGCTCGCGAGAAAGTGTCACTCATAGTCATTGATTGTCACTCATAATTACACTGAAATTATGAAAATGTCACACATAAGCAATCTGAAACCTTGGCAGCTATGTAGATGTTGAATAAAAGAGGGCTAAGGATCGAACCTTGAGGAACCCCATAAGGTGAGGAATAAGTGTTGGAGCTGGATGTGGGAGAGAAGACTTGGAACGTGCGATCAGCCAGGAAATCCTCAAGCCAATTAAGTGCCAAGCCAGTCACTCCCAAAGCTTGCAAGAGCAGAGTATGAGAAACCATGTCGAACGCTGCACTTAAATCAAGGGGTATAAGAGCCACAGTATCCCCAGAATCAACACGGTTACGTAACATTTCTGTGACTCCAAGCAGAGTAGTCTCTGTTGAAAAACCTGGTCTGAAGCCAGACTGTGAGCCATGCAAAAAATTTTGGGATTCAACAAATGATGTCAGTTGGATGTTGACGTGTTTTTCCAAAATTTTGGAAAAGGCCGGAAGCAAAGAAATGGGCTGGAAGTTAGACAGTTGCGCGGGGTCAGCGTTAGCTTTTTTTAAAACTGGGAGAACCATCGCATGCTTCCAAGCAGGTGGTACCTTTGCTTCCATTAAGGAGGCATTAAGCAACTCCATGATTAGCAGCAGAGATGACTCTTCGAATTTCTGGAACACAGTAATGGGAACTGGGTCCCTAGGAGAACCGGATCTAAGACTGTCCAGAATTCGCCTAAAGGAATTAATATCTAAGGGCACCCAAGTTTCAAAATAGCTAATGAGTGTCAAGAATGTTCTGACCTGTGGTTCCGAACTTTTAATTGACTGATAAAAATTCTTCGTTTGTCCAATTTTCCAGTTCCTGTAACAAGATGCCAGCAAAAATATTCAAGTCAGTGTCTAATAACGAAATCATGCAGTAACTGTCTGGGTTCAAGTAAGGGCCTTTTTTGTAAATTGAATGGAGAATTGACCGAGGACTCTGGTATGGAATTTTCTTGGAGACGAAAGTTGTATAGTTGAAAGAATAGCTTGCTCCACAAGCCTTGGGTCATGCTTGTAAATTGAGGCTGGCAAACCATTTAGGCCGGCGCCTTGTTTCCCCTGGTTTTCTTCATTTGAGCTTCAATTGTAGGTTGGGCGAAGGAGAGAGTTGGCTTGTCACTCCTGTGATCTGTGTACATAATTGTTTGATCTTCAGAGTGATATAAAGACCCAATATGAGTTATCCAGGCTTGTTGCAAGACATTGTTGCCAGCAGAAAAAGTGGGGCCATGCTCTAGCTGATTAATAAAACGTTATTTTTCTTTGATTTACAAGCTTGTAGGATTTCAATCCAGTCTTTCTCATTCCTTGCACGTTTTGCCTCCCAGATTGCTTTTTTGTACTCCTTCCTAAGCTCTGTGAATACAGGCAAGAGAGATCCAGATGTTTGCACGTTGCTTTGCCTTTGCTGCTTTTAGAGCTCACTTCTGATGTTTAAGAGTACTGTTAAACCACCTGTTTTTACCTGAATGTAGGTAGAGCAGCCGTTGCCATTTGTTTGCTCCCAGGAAGCATTTAAGTTCTTTTTGCGCGATTTCCCAGCCAGCCAGATGATTCAGCAGATTTAATCTGTTTTGCAATTTGGTCTCTTTCCACCACTCACATTTTTCCTGGGTGAGTTCTGACCATTTTAATCAACTCCAAGTTGTTCCCGAGTCCTGAAGGCCTATATTGTTCCACAGGCAACGTGTTCATTGTTATTTGTAATCTCTACCATCAGAGACTGATGATCACTTTCTTGGCGGTCCTCTAATGTAAACGTTCTGACCCAGTGGAATACGTAAAAGGAGATGAACACGTAATCCAGCACTGACCCTGCCGACGTAGCTTTTTGTGTCACCGCCATCAGGTGGTCTGTGGCAAACCTCCCATTTAATGCTCTGAGACCCAATGCTTCAAACATGGACAGCAGCTGATGGTCAAAGCTGTTTAGCTTTGCACATTTTGAAGCCTGCTTGGGTATGCCATGGCTTGAATCCAAAAGCAAAAAGAACAGATGATGGACGGAATGCTGAACAATGCAAACATTCACCCCAGTCACAAAACTGGGTTTAATCCATTGTTTTTTTTATCACCACGCAACCCCAGTTTGGACCAAGCCATATGCAAATCAGTCTTAACCCTGTTCCTCATGGTAACAGTCCAGCCCAAACTGCCAAGCCAGGTCCTCCCTGGACCGGAAACAAGCATCCTGAGACCGGTTTCAGGGCATCACCCTTCATCAGCCAGGCTAGCTTGAATCCAGTGGTGTAGTGAGCACGGGACCCACGTCTGGGCATACCCTTCCCACTTAGGGTAACAAAAGTGAAAAGAACAGATGATGGACGGAATGCTGAACAATGCAAACATTCATCCCAGTCACAGATCTGGGTTAAATCCATTGTTTTTTTGCGCACCTCGCCACTCCAGTTTGGACCCAGCCATATGCAAATCAGTCTTAACCCTGCTACTCATGGGAACAGTCCAGGCTTGTATCTAAAGCACGTTCTTTCATGCTACCCTTACTGCGGTTTGCCAAATTTGATTGAAATTGCTGGTCACTATCCATTTGACGCACGAATAACATCTGTTTAGTTTGAGCAATGCATGTTTTAGGGATGCACTTGCCTTTTGGCTTCAGGCGTCCTTTGGGTTCAGATAAACATTCACTATAAGGACCATTATTTCTCGAGTCAGATTTCCAATCATTAGTCTGCAAAAAGGGAGAGTTTATTTTGAACGCTATTACACTTAAAGCTTGGTTACGGGTCAAATAGATGCTTAGCCTGCCTTTTGTCCTGCCTCTAGCTGCACTTTTTACAGTGGGTTTATAAAACTGTGAATAGCCCATAAGAGGTATTTCTCCAAGGCTCCAGGTCTCCTGGAGACATATTATGTCAAATTAGTGTAAGTGGGTTTCTAGTTCAGGATCTAGTGCAATCGTGCCTGCACTGGTGATGTTCCACGAAATCAAGGAGATCTTACTGTTAGGGTGTTCACCAAAACCTCTTGTTGACCCGTGAGTGCTAGGAGCATTTGCAAAGAGCTTCCATGAGCCAAAGTTCTCATTACTTGGCGCTGTCAGACCAGTGTTCCTCATAAGTATTTGAATTTTGCATGTTATGATTTTGGCCTTCGGGTTGGCTCTCCTCAGGAAGTCTTATGTGATGTGCTTACTTTCCCAAGTTTCCCATAAAGTCCTTTCATAGCTTTCCGGTCCCATGGCCTAGTCTGGTGCTGATGTAGAGCAGATGGCTAGTCCCCTTTCCTGTTCTCTCACTTCCCACTTGGTTACTGTGCTTCCGAGAGGGCAGCTATCTGGAGCAGATGGGACTGTCTGTGCGTTATTTTCGAGCCCATGCTTTTCAGTGGTTTGGGTGCATGCTCTTTGAGTGTCATGGTAGCAGACTCTTCCCTCTGCTGTTTAACTGTGCATGGATTGTTAGATACGTGCAACTTCTGGTCTAATGTAATGGCGCCCTGTGTATTGGTGAGCTCCTGTGGTGCAATGCTCAAGGGCCCTTGTTTTAAAGGGTGCGAGACCGGCGCTTTTATGTTGGATGCCGCTGGCCGGGCGCCCTGCCCAGCTTGACTCGGTCTTTTCTTTTCGGCGGCCATCACACCAGCTCAGTTGTGGAGCCGGCCATCCTGCCTGCCCCAACCCCGGGTTGGGCTTTGCCTCTGACCTCCGTCTGTACAGGGGCGCATGGTGCAGCCACTAGATTTCTGAGGCCTCCTAGCGCTGCGGGGCGCATTATGTGAGTCAGGTGACGTCCCCAGCGACATCCCTTCCTAGCGGGCTGGGGAGAAGCGGAGCGCCACAGGATTGGGCGAACATGTTTTGCCCCATGGGGGGAGGGCTCTTACCGCATCGTGGTTGGTTTGCAGCTGCGGGGCACGGCACCATCTTTTCTGCCCTCCCCCTCACCCCCCCATTTGAATCTGCCGCGGGGCGGTATTGCAGGTTAGCGTGCATGAGCGCGATCATTGTGATTGAAGAGTACCAGCGAGGTTGAGTTGCGCCTGGCGCTGCAGATTTGGGAGCTGGGGGGAGGCAGGTTCGAGTCTCGGTGTTGGACTCACCATTCTGCTATTCGGGGCATCGTTATACCCCAAAAGAAAAATATGATAATGCCGTTTTTAGGTCGAGCCTCGAGTAGTGCGCAAGCGTTGCTCTGGCAAGACTTTGTTAGGGGTTTCTGAAAGCTGACCACACGCTCGTGCGTCATGGCCTTTTCCCTGCGGTTACCCGCAAGCAAAAGGCCATGGTGCACGAGCGTGTGGTCACGCCTGCTGCTTGCAAGCGCGCGCACCACTCGCGTGCTTTTTTTTTTCCCTTGTCATTCAAGAAGCTGACTCATGCTGTCACCAGGCCAGCGCTGCAGCGTCAGGGGACGTACCCACGCGGGGGCGTGGCCTGCGTGTTTGCCACAGTCCCTGAGTCAATCCTTCAGTCTCAGGGCGGATGGAACCTGGGCTAGCGTTGCGGTGTCAGGGGGCGTGGCCACGGGTAGGGGGCATGACCTGCATGTTTGCCCCAGTCCCCGAGTCAACCCTTCAGTCCCAGGGCGGATGGATGAAACCTAGGCTGTGTGCGCGCGCAGTTGCCATGCTTCCTCTGTTGTTCCTCCTCAGCCTGGTGGCACTGTGCACCATCCGAACTGGGGGAATGGACATGGGGAGCAACTCCTCCCTTCCGAGTCCATCGGCTGCTGGCCTGCGCCCTGGGCAGGGGTCCTTCCTGTACTTCGCCTACGGTAGTAACCTGCTGAGGGAGAGGATCCTGCTGAGGAACCCCTCTGCCACCTTCTACAGCACAGGGAGGCTGCAGGTACACCCCCGTGTTATCAAAGGCTAATCCTTCTTTAGCTCTCAAATGGGATTGGGGCTAGTAATCGGGAGAGAACGTCTAGCTTCTGCTTAACCCGTAGCATCCCTCCATCACCATAGCTGCTATCTGATCTCTTGCTACATTTAACTTCTGTCTCTGGCTGTTAAACCAGCTGTATTGCATGCTGGGAGTTGTAGTTCAACCTCTAACACAAATAACATAGTCTCAACAGTACCAGCACGCAGAGTGCAGTTAGGTAAAAACCCTGGTCTGTGCGAGGTGCCATGCAGTGCTTAATTTGCAAATGGAAGAGTGCCGTCCCGAAGCTCCGAAGCCCGCACAAATGCAATTAAGCTTTGCAAGCTGAATACCAAGGCATGTACTCATGCCTCTTTCATCCACCATACACACCCTGTCCCTTTATCTCACTCGTTCATGTTCCCGCTTTCTTCTGTTGTGACGGTTTTCCTTCTTTTTCGCCCCCACTTCTGCTTTATTTGTTTTTCTGTCTCTTGCTCCGGTCCCCAAAATTAAGTTCCGGCGACCCCCATCCTCCCCGGCAGTACCGGCTCAAATTAAACATTGCATCCACTAGAGTTCTGTGGCATAGGGACAGTTTACATCCGTGCCTCCCCCACCTTGTTGTAGTGCATGGATACTCGCAAACATTTCTCCAGGGGCCACAAAGTTTGGTCTGCGATGTGACCGAGGGCCTCATTGATGCTAGCAGAGTGGCAGTCCGGTTGGGGCAAGGGGTTGGCAATAGGTCGGAGTAGAGGAAGCGGAGCATATACTTCTAGTGTCTGGATTGCACAATGTGAAACCAGAGTCTTGGGTCTAATCTCAGCTTATCCACTTAACCAAACTGTGTGATCCCATTCAATTGTTTTATTTCACTTTCCCTCCTTTTTCTTCATTATCACATATGAGGACCTCGAAATACATAACTTGAGAATGTTTGCTGTATAAAATCACCTTGTGTTTGATTTAGTAAACTATAATGCTGTTCACGTAAATAGAAACCAATGCCACCTAAAAAGAGCACATAACTGACTTGCCTCTTAGTTCACTTTTGGCATTGTTGTCAGGATGAGGTGAAGAATGAATGTTTCTAAATTCATGTTTAAAAACTATCCCTTAAAAAACAAGCATTGGCATAGCCAATAGGTCTCACTTTTGGGACATAAGTGTTTAGCCATGCAACGGTTGATGTTGTTGCACCAAGGATATTGTGCTGCATAACTAAATACTTATAAGGTCCCAAAAGCGAGACCTATTGGCTATGCCAATGCTTGTTTAGTGGATGTAACTGGTGCCCCTATAAAGTGCTCCAATACCTTCGGGTCAAGGTCTCCTGCAGTCTCATCCCCCCCTCCCCCCTCATTGGGGGTCGGGGCTCCTGCCCGCATGTGAGGGGGCACGACTTCCTGTGTGCCGCGGGGTTAATAATGTGTGGGTGTGCAAGTAGCAAACAGGCAGGGTGGGCCACACCGCGATCGGCCACTGGCCCATCATCAAAAAATTAGGTCTGAGAAAATGAATATTTAAAAATGAATTTTTCCCCAATCATTCCCTGTATGCTGTGACTGGGGACAAGGTAACCGGAGTTCTAGTAAAGCTCTCCGAGAAGGGCAGATCGATTTAGCTCTAATTTGCAGCAGGGCGGTAATGAGGTAAAACGTTGTATCAGGGTGATTCATTTGCGCCTCGAGCAATTTCGGTGGGCCACAAAGCATTGACGCTTTCAGTACAAGCATAAAACGATGGCTCCCCGACTAACTATGATGATTTCCTGGCACATTGTACTCGGCAGGCATTGATTGTTATTTTATTTTCAAGATACATTGGCGAACAAGTACGGACCCCTTCAAGGGCCGCAAGGCCTGAAGCAACCAGTTTTGTGCATCAGGACTCGAAGGGTAAGCGATGGGGACCAAGTGGCATGCTAGGTGACACTCTTGCGGTGGCACAGGGGGAACCAGCGGCGAGATCGCCATTGTGGGGCGGATCTTAGGTTAGACAGTGTGACATAGTAAGGTCCGCAAGCAAGGGGCAGGTAGTTCTGCTTCCACCGCTGCCCACCCCAACATGAAGCAGGAAGGGCAGTAACAAATTGTCTCTCAGTTTCAGAATCAACTAAGCACACAGATATCACACAGATGCAAAAGGAGGAAACCTAAGACAAGACACTATAGGTAAGAGCAAGGTGCACACCAAGGCGGACAGAAGCAGAACTGTCCTTCCGCAAGTTAACCGTAAAGTTAGTAAAGGTGGGCGCTGGGGTACAACAGGAGAGAACTCCGGAGCCCAGGGTCAACCAAGGTATTGCATGGGTTGGACAGCCTTATAATTTGCTTTCTCGTTCCAGATAAGACGGGAGCGTGCCGTTGAGCGATGGGAGCCTGGGAGAGGTACTACAGGCAAACTCGCATCAAGCGCTGGCAAACGAGTAAGTACCTAGCAATGGGATGGTGGCATAAGAGGTAGCAAACAAGGGTAGGGGCCAATTGCTGGACATTGGGACAGCAGCCAGATAATGGGATAGCTCCGGGGTCCACCACCCGAAAGGTAGTGCGGAGGTAGAACAGAAGCATGTGAAAGATAGATGGCTTTTACATTATTTGTTCCAGGCAAGGGCAGCAAAGTAAAAGACACCTGCCCCAACGCCACGCAGAGCCAGACAAGAATGGAGGAGGAAAGCTCGCCTGCATTATTCTCCATGGAAGAGACCCCTGACCCTGGAGCAGAAACAAGAGAGGTGGCGGATGCAGCCTTCTGGGCAGAATGTACGGCATTGGAGCAGGCACAGGGGGTACCCCAAGACAGAACAACTGGCAACTCTGCGGGACCACAAGACTCAGACTCAGGTGTGGCTTCTGTGAGCCAGGATGCCCCCATCACCTGCAAGAGGAGCTAGACAGCTGGACCCAGCAACACGCCCAAGCTGAGGAAAGCAAGGAAGGCACCTCTAGACTCAGCTCCACCAGCGGTCAGATTTCCTGAGCACAGCTCGACGAGCCAACCGGTCATGACACAGCCCTCCCCGCAGCTGCCCAGTGCAAGCGCCAAGGCAAAGCAACCTGGCGGCCAAAAGAAATCAACGATAAAGGGGCAGTTGGGTAAGATGGTGGATGTGATGCAAGGGCTGATGGCCACGGTAAAAACCATGACAGAGTCCAGCGCTATGGCAAGCAGAAAGAGGGACACTGGGGGGCAAGGCCCGAGCTCCGTTTGGGGCCAGGGCGAAGTAGCACTGCACGCCAACCCCGAGAAGTGGGACACCCCCACAAGCCCTAGCACAGGCACTACAGAAGGTAGCGGCGCAGAAAGGAGTGTGACAGGCCTGGGATGGAACACAAGTGGGGATACCACACCAATAGTTTATGCACCGCCAGCACCCATCGTATCCATTAAGACATCGTTAGCCTGGAGAATCCCATTAGCTGCAAAGGAAAGGATTTGGAAACTGGGGATTTTTAGACATTTTCTCGCTACTGATGCACAGCAAAGAGGGCACTGACACAACCATGTTGACAGGCAAGGAGGAAGACAGGAAACCCAAGCGTAGGCCCAGGCCAGAGCAGACACTAAACAACTACTGGCTCAAAGCATTCTCAATCCTGTCGACCAGAATAATGGAAAAGTTCCCTGAGCAAGGCACAGTGCTTTGCAGTTTCAATAGGACCATCCAAGACAAGGGCAAGCTTAATGGGGGGGAGAGGTTGGCTAACATATGATAGAGATTTCAGGCAGAAGATGGAATACACACACACAATGACAGGGGATAGCAAGGATGTAGAATTATAGATGCAACATATGGGGGCCAGAAATGCTACCAATCAATCAGGGAATTGTAAGCGCGCTACTCACCCGTGAGGGTCTCAAGGCGCTGAGGGGGGGGGGGCCGCAGATCTGTTTAGCCGAAGAGCCAGGTCTTGAGGGTCTTCCTGTAGGGATTGGGGATATACGTCTCATACACCCAGACGAGGATTCAACCGAGGCACATATTATAGAAATTAATTCTCAGCATGGAAGCAGCCCTTTTGATTGAGCAAGAGGGGGTTTGGTTACAGGGGACAGCACACACGGAGGCAGGGCAATGCAGTATGCCGTTTTTACAACAATGGGGCAGCACATGGGGGACAGCATGCAAGTTTAGTCACACATGCGCCAAGTGCTCTGGTGCCCACCCGGCATCAGCATGCGGGAGACAGGGCCCAGGACAGGACAAACCAAGGGGCCGCAGGGCCCGGCACCAAGCAGACATAAGGTTGATGACACAGTAGCCCCCTCACTCATTAATTATGACATTTTAGCAGCATTACTGGCAGTATATCCATGGCAAAATGTGTGAGAATTACTGTTCACTGGTTTCAAGGATGGCTTCATAGTCCCATACACAGGCCCATTAGTAGTGAGAATGGCAAAAAATCTGAAGTCCGCTACGGACCTTCCTCTGATGGTGGACAGTAAATTAGTGAAAGAATGCCAGCTAGGGTGAGTAGCGTGCCCTTTTTAATCCACCCCACTCGAGAAATTGATTGTTTCACCACTAGGTGTTGTCCCCAAGAAAGAACAGGGTGAATTCTGACTCATCCACCATCTGTCTTATCCAAAGGGTGCATCAGTGAACGATTGCATGGCAAAGGGCGCATGTTCGGTGACATATGCCTCCTTCAATGATGCAGTGGCACTGGTTTGCTAGGCAAGACCACTTGCACAGCTGGCAAAAGCAGACATAGAATCTGCATTCAGGCTACTACCAGTCCACCCCAGCAGTTTCCACCTGCTTGGCATGAGGTGGCGAGAAATTCTTTTTTTCGACAAGTGCATGCCCGTGGGCTATTCTGTTTCCTGTTCATACTTTGAAGCATTCAGTTCCTTCCTTGAGTGGGCACTCAAGACTAAGGGCCCCCGGGGAGTGCCATTCACTGCCTGGATGACTTCTTGCTGATGAGGGAGGCAGGCAGGCATGAGTGCCAAGAGACCCTGTCGGCCTTTCAGAAACTCTGCAATGAGCTAGGAGTGCCACTGGTGCCTGAAAAAACCCAAGGCCCCACCCATCGCTTACATTCTTGGCATAGAGCTGGACACAGTGAAGGGGATGTGTCTTTTGCCGTGGGACAAAAAAGACCTGGCCATGTGGGCCACATTTCTGAGAGAGTTCAATGGGACCCTGATCTGGCGAGCCCCAAGGGCAACCAACCAACAGCTTAGGCTCTTCACTGATGCATCAGGGCGCAAAGGATTCAGAGCCATACTAGGATCCCATTGGTGGACAATGCCTGGCAAAAGAGGGGCATCACGAAAAACGTAGCAGTCCTAGAGCTCTTCCCCATAACATTGGCACTCAAGCTATGGCCTAGGGAACTAGAAGATAGGGAGATAGTGATTTGGTCTGACAACATGTCAGTAATGCATGCGGTTAACGCCTAGATCAGCAAAATGCCCCATCCTGCTGGGCAAGGCTTGCCTTTACGGCAACGTCGACTTCCGCACGCGCCATGTGCAAGGTGTAAAGAACACTGCAGCTGATGAACTTTCTCATTTCCACTGGGAGAGGTTTAGACAGGCATGCCCAGAGGGAAATCAAGTGATAACGCCCTTCCAAGAAAACTGGTGGAGACTGGTGCAGTGTATTCCAGACTAATGGCCCTAGGTGAGCAAGCACTAGCACACAGCACCAGAGAGAGGTACAAGAAATGCTTCTCAACCTTCATGTCTGTAACAGCTAGACAGACTACTAGAAGCCCAGGTCCATCAATTTGTGCTATGGGCAAAGGACAACAAGAAATCCCATGCCTGGATATCCAGGCATGTGGCAGCGATAACCTATCTCACCAAGCTATCAGGGCAGTCCGATCCCACTAGCAGTTTCCCGCTGAGGGCCACGCTAAAAGGGTGGGCATGGGAAGAGACCAAGGCAGTGGACAGCAGGCTTCCAATGATGAAAGCCCTGGCAGCGTAGGACATGGAAGTTAGGGGCACACAGCTGCACTTCACGGTGAGGAGCTCTAAAACAGGCCAAGCAGGGAAAGGCGCAACTATCATCCTATATGGCCTAGAGGGGAGCATGTACTGCCCAGTCGCAATAGGACAGCAGTACACACAAGTACACCTGGGCAAAGCAGCTTTCCTCTTCATACATGGGGATGGCACACCACTCACCAGGTTTCAGTTCCGCAGAGTCCTGGCCAAAGCTCTGCAAAAGGTGGGTTACATGGAGGGAGCCTACTCTACACACTCGTTTAGGATTGGGGCAGCCACAACAGCATTCAGGGAAGGCATACCCAGCAACAGAATAAAACGCATTGGCCTCTGGGCATCCGACAAATACAAGCTTTACATACGACCATAGGCTGAGGTCCATGGGGACACACGCCAGGCACCAAGAAGAACGACTAGAACAGTGGAAGGTGGTTCAAGAGGTGTCAGGCAAGGAAAAGGCAGTGTCCAAAGGGGGCATCATTGTTATCGTACAAGTGGGGGAAACCAAGGTGCATTGCATCCCCCCAGCAGAAGCTGCCACACCGACCAAAAGGCAAGGGTGGGCGGAGAAGTGACAATTTGACAAAAAGGCAGTAATGCAATTGGAATCTGCGTGAGAATGCGATGTAGATGTTTTAGTGTGTGCATTAAGAAATAAATGTTTTGAACATAAAGTGTGTTAAATGACAGAGTGAAGCGCCATGGGAACGCTAAGTGGGAGGAGTTAAGGGGCAACGTTGTAGTGAACAAGGGCACATCACAAAGATTGAAGGGGTATTGGGCACCCGTTCCATCAAGCACGTCACTCTAAGTATTCCTTTTCATTGCATGCAGGTACAGGAGTCTGGGTTATCGGCCACTCTTTCGCGGGTAGGGCAGCAAGATGGGCGAGCATGAATGAGTGGAGCGGACACCCGAGTACGCAGGTGACATGGATCGGCACCCCCGGCATGACGTGGGAAATGTTGGAACCCAAAATAAGGCACACCATGAGGACAGGCATAAAGGGACCAGACATATTGGTGATACACCTAGGGAGCAATGACCTTACCACACTTGGCAGGGGCCAGCTGCTACACGACATGAGGGTGACAATGACGAGATTGGCAGCAGACTTGGTTCCCTGCGACATAATCTGGTCTGAGATAATACCAAGGGGTGATTGGCAGGGAGCTCGCTTACACTCAGCAGTAGAAGCCTCTAGGAGAAGGCTGAACGCCGCAATGCAGAAGTTCACGAGGAACTCGGGATTTGGCTTTATGAAGCATGGTCCGCTATGCACAAGGATGCCTGGCTACTTTGCGCATGATGGGGTGCACCTATCAAACCTGGGTAATGAGGTGTTTGTGAGGAACATTTGGTGGGCTCTGAAAGCATTTGGGTGTGGAGAATGAACACTAGAGCTACACAGGTGGGGGACTCAGGGTCGAGCTAGGCCACCCTGAGCCTTGGTGTGTCTTACAGGTGATCTTAATGCAAAAAGCAATTTATACCCCATCAGAGGGTGATGGGGCCACTAAATATAAGATCCTCAGGCCATAGGGGGCCATGAGAAGAACGCGACGGCGACCCCTTCATCCCGGAAGGGGCAGTTGGTATCTTGACAGCTGGGGATTGGCCTTACCTCGCTCCGTGGTGGCACGGGTGCAGCAACCACATAAAATCATTGGGCCGCAGACCCAATACGAAATATACAGCACCGGATAAATAATGAGATGGCAACGTAATGCCCGGTGGCTGGAGATTGTTTTAGGAAGGGTGTCCGGTATTAGTCCTAAACGGCGCTGCACTCGTATCATCACCCATAAGCTAACACTACCTGTGTACTGCATACCAGAATATGAATAAACTTGCAACAGTTTTCCTACAAGCAAAAGGTGTTGGTCTGTTTTGTTGATGATGCAACTGTATTTTCTCACAAACGTATGTGTATTGACATGTCAGATAACTGAGGGGCTAGGTTTGGAAATGCTATGGTACTGTGCTTCCGAGAGGGCTGCTATTGAATTGAATTGAATAGTGAACTTATAGAGCGCATACTGTCACTCCGAAAGGAGAATCCTGGCGCTATCCAGTTAAGGTCATGCAGGAAAGAGAGAGGTGGAACCTATATAAGTGAGTGACAGACTTCATCTGGTATACCAAAGATCCAGGTCTTTAAAGCCATCCTGAACTGTTTTTTTGTTTCTAGGCATCTCAGTTTGTCTGGCATGAGGTTCCAAGCTTTGGTGCCTAACACTGTTACTGATTTCCCTCCCCGGATTTTATATCTGGGACTGGCTGTGCGTTATTTTGCAAGCCCATGTTTTTCAGTGGTTTGGGTGCATGCTCTTTGAGTGTCATAGTAGCAGACTCTTCCCTCTGCTGTTTAACGGTGCATGGATTGTTAGGTACGTGCAAATTTAGGTCTAATGTAATGGTGCACTGTGTATTGGTGAGCTCCTGTGGTGCAATGCTCAAGGGCCCTTGTTTTAAATGGTGCGATACGTGTTCGGCACTGTTCCCAATAGCCTGCGCGCGTGCGCGCCCGCGCACAGAAGTCACCCCAAGCGCGCAGTGTACTTTATTTAGCGCGCACATCCTGCGAGACCGTTCGCGCGTCCGCTTTTAAAACGCGAGCGGCGCGAAAAACTCTGGCTGTGGCTCTGGGTTTTGGGAGGGCACAGCTGCGGGGCTGATTGTGGGCCTTTGAGTTAGTATTCATGTTAATTGCAGCCCGTGCGCTGCAATTAACATGAATACTAACTCAAAGGCCCACACTCAACCCCACAGCTGTGCACGGTTAAGAAAAGAAAAACAGTGTCTCAAACACGACGTGCGCTTTAGCACACGCTGTGTTTGAGACTCTGCTTTCTTTTCTTAATTGTGCACAGCTGCGGGGCTGTTTGTGACCCTTTGAGATAGTATTCTTGTGAACTCCATCGCACAAGGGCTGCAATTAATATGAATACTAACTCAAAAGCCCACAATCAGCCCCGCAGCTGTGCACTGTTAAGAAAAGAACAAGCATTAGCATAGCCAATAGGTCTCGCCTCTGGGACCTTATGTGTTTTGCCAGAGGTGTTTGGAAGTTTGGTAAGAGGAAACGAAAGGGTTGCAAACTTAACATGAGGGGAGGGGCGCCCAGAAGACAAGTGGCTGACTTACCAATTGCACTCTAACTGGGCCAATGCTCTTAATAGAAACAAACAATGCCAAAGTCAAAAGATCTGGCCTTGGCAAGCTGTGCATTTTTTTATTCCAAGCATATGCCACACATTTAAAAAGTAAAAAAGACAATATGCTTTCACCACCTAACATGGCTGTCTTGGGTTTGTACACAAATGTATACTTATAAAACATCCCCTGATGCCGCTGTTACTAAGATTTTTTTAAACAGCATTTTATTATTTGAGTCAAGGAAAAAACCACAAAACTAATCAATCAAATCACAGGCAGTTACCATGTCACTTAACACTTTATAAAAAGCTTTAAAAAGTAAAGGGGTGCAGGCAAAAATAAATTGCCGGTACTTAAAAGTTATTATTAAAACTAAAACGCACTCTTGAACCAGCTGAACAACTGAAGAGAAACTTTCAGCAAAAATGAACGCGCACAGGCTTTGTGCAGTCAAAGTGAAGGAACCCAATGGGCAAAATGGGCTGACCCACTGTTGCATGCTGTGGTCGGTAGAGCAATGGATGAAGCCCGCTGATTAACAACCCCTTTGTGTATGTAAACTATGTATGCTGTTTGGGAGGAAAAAATACTCAGGCGAGACAGAAAGTGGACAAAGACCAGACAAAAATAATCACTGGCAATATCAATACAACTAGCTTGCATTTTGAGTTCACAGCCAACACGACTAAACTTCTATGGGCTGGTCCAAGATATAATCAACACTGCAATCCAACGCTGTTCAAGTCAGATGCGGCACGGAGCAGAACCACCTCGTGAATTCAAACAGATTATGCATTATTTTTTTCGTTAGTTATCTACATCATTGCTAAGCACTGCAGAACGTACTTTATTTTCGCAAAAAAAACGTGGGTGCTGCCATACCTGGTCCTGAGGAATAGCCATGCACCGGGGTTGAAACTTCAATGGTTTAGAATATTCTTGGACGTTAAAGAGAATGTCTAGCCATAAGTAGGGTACACTATGCATTGTATTTTCCTCTGCCCCAGCCATTAATTGTGACTGCTATTTCAATACACTGTCTTTTCTATAAACAGTTTCACTTGTGGTGCTCAATATTATTTGTCACTGGTCACACACTGTAGTTTGTTCACTTTGGGAACCTCTGTACAAACGTATTTGAATTATTGAAGATCGAAACCAATATATGATACATTTTCGTTGTCTGTGCAATCACTTTTCACTGTGGTCCTATTCCAAACATATAATGGTTGTTCAGTTTTTGTATTCACTCAGACGAGTCCAACTTCTCAGCTTGAGATACACGAGTGACTCTCACAGGCCCTCCACTAAGTAAAGTTTAGATATGGCCTTTAATATCTGCCGATACAATACGACAGTTTTTCCAAAAACAGGGTCAGCGGGCTTCACCCATTGATCTAGCAAAAAAACGGGGAAATGGACCAAGCCACAGTAACCACTGGCTGCTTTCAATTTGGTGGACTGCACACAATGTTCGCATTTACCTAAAAACAGTTCCTTTCTCTACAGAGAAAGCTTGTTTTAAGTGTGCGTTTTATCATTCATATTAACTTTAAATACTGGCTATTCATTTTGCCAGCAGCTTTGGAGCCTACCTAGATGGCATTTTTCCCATTGCTTCTGTATATTTGCTGTTAGTGTTAAAGTGACATTGTAAAATGGTAGTTCCATCTAGCATGATTGGTCATCTATTCAAGCTTGAAAAGTATCAGATAATCTTCAAGTAACCATAAAAATGCACAATTCAAACTACATAAATTGCACAAGTTCAAACTACATTTGACTAAGCAAGGTGGACAATTAAAATTGGAACATTTACAGACTCAGTGGAAGTTTATAGGCCACTAAATGACAGCCTAAAGTCGAGTTAACTAAGCCCTTTACAGTAATAGGAATGTGTCTGGGAACTGAGAATACAAATACAAACGGCTGGAATGGTCAGATTGATGAGTAGCCAAAATTTTCTGTGGCACCTACTTTAATAACACTGCCAGAACTGCCATTTTAGATCCTGAGCCAGTAATTAGCTAATATAATTATATAATATATAATTAGTCTACCCTTTCACCTGATCAGAGGAATATAGCAACAAAAGGCCTGAAAGACACGAGAGAAGAAACGTGCATAAAGAAAACAAAGTAGGATTCGCCGATTGTTTTCCCTTCCCCATGAAGGTGCTGTCATTAAAATAACAGGCCACACCTATAATTTTCTATGACTTCAACAAGGCATAAATGGAACTGCTTCAGATGCTGCCTATGATGCGTACACCAAAACCAAGTCACTCGCACCTCATTCCTAGCATCTGATAGCAAGGAACTAGGGATCTGAAAGCAGCACAGTAATTGTAATTTATCACTAAAATAAGGGCTCACAAAACACCAGCTTGGTACAATACCACAATAGGTGCCTTTGGGCCACTGAAATACGAGTGAGCTTAGCTTTCCAGTAAATCTGCGAAGTGCCAAAAAGTAAAGACTGCGTGTAGTGTTGGGATCTTGGCGACAGTTGCTAAAGAGTAAAATGCTACGATAAGTATGCTACAAGCAATAATGCCCATGTGAGACAGCACGATGTGCAATCAATCGGCCAGAATGGAATAACTTCCTTTAATGGGGTTTGAAGTCTGTCATTGGCACCTATTTGCAATGACTGATGCCACCGTAGGGTGCACATTCACATTAAAAAGTAAATATATGTGCTGCCCTTAAATACCCCGCACATATGATCTATGCATTAGATTGGCGTGTATGGGGAGGGTTTGGGTTAAAGGACCCAATGCACAAAACGTGTTTGCATAAATGTATTTATATAGTGCTTGACGAGGCAACAGTGATATTGTACGTCTAATCGGTAGCGCACTGCAATTGAAAACTGTTTCAAACTGGACCATGGTGTCTCCTGAGCAAGGAACGTCCGTGCCTTGCTAAAACAAGAAGCGCAAGCAAAAAGGAGACGGAGAGGGCGGAGCGAGTGAGTGGCCGGGACGTGTGGGCGAGGAGAGGCGCGTGTGCGTGCTTGGGAGAGCAGTCTGCTCATTTTCAAACACTTCACTCGTGCTTGTGGAGTGCCCATGCTCGCTCCCGCAAGCTGGATGCCGCCACAAGCACGAGTGTGTGCTTGAAAATGAGCAGAGCGACGGCTCAAAGCCCTCCTAAGCAGTGCATGCGCGCTGTGTAGGCGAGACCTAAAAACAGTGTCTCAAACACGGCGTGTGCTTTAGCACACGCCGTGTTTGAGACTGCTTTTCTTTTCTTAATTGTGCACAGCTGCGGGGCTGTTTGTGACCCTTTAAGATAGTATTCTTGTGAATTACAGTGCACACGGGCTGCAATTAACATGAATACTTACTCAAAGGCCCACAATCAGCCCCGTAGCTGTGCACTTGGCTCAAATGTATGAAGTTAATGATGCTGGCATGGGGCATGCCTCTGGCCATGAAGGGTTTTCTGAATAATCCTAGTTTGTAATGGCAGTCTGTAAGAAAGGGCAAAAGCAAGCACCACATAGGAGGTAAAGAGGGAGAAAAGGTGAGTGGAATCACGTAATAAAGTCTCAAAGGGACCACAGTTAAAGCAGTGCACATGAGGTGGACACCACTGACCTGCAGGAGGGGTTTTAGATCAATTCACTTAAAGAATCTCCTGTTGAATTATGGATGCAAGGCAAACATGTATAAGAATATAAGACACAGCATCATGTATCTTGTATCACTTTACATGAATAGAGCACAAATTCACAATGCTGTCCTTGCCATCACCATTTCTAAAGGTGGGCAAAAAATTCTGCTTCACAGAGCTTGGTGGACACCACAGATAGATACAGCAACTTAAAGGTGGATGAAGTCATGGAATTGTGAAATATATGGGCAGGATATTGGTTGGAAGGCTTAGATTGGTGATACAGGGCATTTTAAGAAAGGTCAACTTGTCTCCCATCTTGGACACTTCACAGCCACTAAGTTCTAAATGGGCTTTGCAGACAGAAGTGGCAAATATTGTGAAAACCTGAAATAAAAATTTACAAAAATAAAAAAATAAAGAATTGTGCGGTAATTGGGGAAGCATCAGGCCTATACTATGTTCAGCTGCAGCAGTGACTGGCTTCATGGCCAGTTTGCTATTGCGGTCTTATTGCAACAACTGGGCAACAAAGGCGGGGATGGACGTTATTACAGAAAGTGAGTGATGCCCCCTCTACATGCCACACTTACTAAAGCCAAAAAGGATCCATAAATAAGTGAACAAGAAGCACACACTCCATCCATGCAAGGTAAATGCCTAACCCCAAAGCATACAAAGAAGGGAAGGGACAGACTGCTTGACCACAGCGCCGGCTCTGTGAAGCAGAATTTTCAGCACAGACCTCATCACTGTACCCCACTCAGCAGTTATTAAATATAATAGATTGATCAATCCAAATAACTGACTAACATAGCCACCACTCAAATTACTTTCTTATTTCACTATACTAATTCAACACCAATCCTTATGGGTTTGAGTAGCGTGCTACTCGCCAAAAAAAGCGCTTCAAAACCCCATCAGGGGTAGCAAGCGCTATATAAATACAAACCTCTTTCCCTCTTCTATCCCGCCACCTACCCTTCGCTATCCAAATAACTGAATAACATATCCACCACTCGAATTACTTCATATTTCACTATACTAATTTTCAACACTAATACTTTATGGGTTCGGGAGTAGCGTGCTACTCGCCAGAAAAGCGCTTCAACACCCATCAGGGGTAACAGGTGCTATATGAATGCAAACCTTTCTTCCCCTTCTATCCCTCCGCTATCCTTCTCACTCCAAATAACTGACTAATATGTGTGGAAATGCAGCGTCTTTTCATTTTTTGAAGCAAAGGTTTGGAGGGATATTTGGCGCTGCACACACCCGCGGTCTGGTTCCTGGCGCACATAGCCATGGCTGCAGCGCACAGAGACCCTACACTGCCGCACACAGAGGAAAAAAATTAGAGGGAACATTGGTGTTCGGCCTCGCTATTTTCTGCACCGCTTGTTGCTCTGTGTTGTGTGGGTGTCTTCATTTGCTCCCAGGAGTGACCGTCCTTTTTAGAGTTTGGAGCAAGTCTGAAAAGTGGATACATTTGCAGTCCTTCCAGCACCTCAGATTTCCTGGTATCAAGTATCCTGGTTGGAGGTTTTTATTAAGTTTTCTCAGTCTTTTTTTTGTTTTTCTTTGAGAGCACGGTTTGAAAGTGATTCTCCTTTGCTGCATTCTCATAAGAAGCTTTCAGCTTTTGCTAAGCTGGGTTCCAGTGGATATAAGGTTGGATTATTCTGAGATGAATTATCTGTTGAGTTAACGATTAGTTCTGTGAATGCTTTTTTTCCTGCATCTCCTGCTTGTGCTTGGAATAGTAGCTCCTGGCGCAGAGGGGGAGCCGGCTCTGATGGAGTAGGAGATTGTATTATGTCTTTGTCATCATCATCCTTCCCTTGTGAAGAGCGCCAGGTGTTTAATGTAGATTCCTGTTTTCTGTGAAGCGGGACTGCATGTTTTATTTCCAAAATCCTATTTTTCATGACGTCTGGCAATTCAAATCGTTTTTCCACTACAGGACAGCAACTGCAGTACTGCATTCCCTCTCCCATGGCGCTTTGAGCTCTTACTATCAAGAAGTTCTGGGCCTCACAGCGATGCAACACTTTTCAGTGCGCCCTCCTTGCGACACCATGGATGCGCCATATTTACAGTACAGCAGGAAAAGGTGGGGAACCCAATCGACCCTTGGAGGCTTGGGTAGTGTATTTAACAATAGGTAATTGTGCCTACAAGGGATTTCTTTAAATACACTCAGTCAGACATTTTGTGTACAGTAAAATGATCGCAAGCTCCACTTAATAGCTTACAACTGATTAATCAAGAATTAAATTTGCTCATTTATATCAGAATGAATCTACTATAGATACTATTCAGACGGGTGTACATTTTTCAAAATGCAAACTTTATGACAAAGAAAAATTTATCAAAGGGTACAAAAGACTAAAACAGCACACAGTGACTGAGGTTTACAAATGATTTGTTATTACTAACACCTCATGATCACTGATGTGAGCATCTATTCCAAACAAAATGTATAGAAGGAAAATGAAACTGATCAACACATAAAACAATTCCTTAAGGAGGGTAAAACACAGAGGAAATAGATGTAGTTGTCGACGTTTCGGTCTGTTTGGTGTAAGCATCCGTTAGACCATCTTCAGGACAATGAATTTAAGTGTTGAATGATCCCTGTATTAATGGAATATTCCATTAGTTACACATCAATAAAAGATCAAATATGAAAGAAAAAAGAAACACCCGTGAGTAGGACTAAGCATTTTTAATACTTCAATATGGCCGCCATTCCCGAATATTCGATGGCAGAAAGAGATTATGTCCCTTGCTTAACACGAAGAACAGTTGGTCGACATATATTTCTTTTCTTGTCCTTTAAGAAAGCAATCAAAGTTACATATTTTCAATTTCACCTATTCTACATTAGCTGCAGCAAGCGTTTTAAATAGTTCAATATTACACATGGGCGAGTCCCAGTTAAAAGGGCCTGCGTCAGTTGTTACACCTGCTGTGAAGCGTAAGGATTCGACGCAGTGAACTTGTAGAAGTGGCACAGTGAAATCTCAGAGATTTCACTGCACTACTTCTACTAGCCATTTTTACGGGGAACACCCACCCTGCATACATAATACCTGACGTAGGTATAATGTAGCCCAGGGGTTTACAAAGTGACGCATCTGCCTAGATGCGTCACTTTATATATATATATATATCAATCAATCAATCAATCATGTCACTTATAAAGCGCACTACATACCCGCGAGGGTCTCAAGGCGCTGGGGGAAGAGGGGGGTGGTGCTGCTACTGATCGAAGAGCCAGGTCTTGAGGAGTCTTCTGAAGGCCAGTAGGTCTTGGGTCTGCCGAAGGTTGGTGGGGAGGGTGTTCCAGGTCTTGGCGGCGAGGTGGGAGAAGGATCTGCCGCCGGCGGTCGTTTTCCGGATGCGGGGGACTGTGGCGAGGGCGAGGGTGGTGGAGCGGAGCTGGCGGGTGTAGAAGCTGAGTCGTCTGTTGAGGTAGGCTGGTCCGGAGTTGTGGAGTGCTTTGTGTGCGTAGTTGAGGAGCTTGAAGGTTATCCTCTTGTTGACAGGGAGCCAGTGCAGGTCTCTCAGGTGGGGTGTGATGTGGCTGCGTCGGGGGATGTCGAGGATAAGACGTGCAGAGGCGTTCTGGATGCGTTGCAGCCGTCTCAGGAGCTTAGCCGTCGTTCCTGCGTAGAGGGCGTTTCCGTAGTCCAGCCTGCTGGTGACGAGGGCCTGGGTGACAGTTTTTCTTGTTTCGGTGGGGATCCACTTGAAGATCCTGCGGAGCATTCGGAGGGTGTTGAAGCAGGATGAGGAAACGGCGTTGACCTGCTTATTCATGGAGAGGGTGGGGTCGAGGATGACCCCTAGGTTGCGTGCGTGGTCGGTGGGTGTCGGGGCTGTTCCCAGTGATGTCGGCCACCAGGAGTCGTCCCAGGCTGAAGGGTTGGAACCAAGGATGAGGACCTCCGTCTTGTCCGAGTTCAGCTTCAGGCGGCTGGTCCTCATCCATTCGGCGACGGCCTTCATTCCTTCGTGGAGGTGGGCTTTGGCGGTGTGAGGGTCTTTGGTGAGGGAGAGGATCAGCTGGGTGTCGTCGGCGTAGGAGATGATGTTGAGGTTGTGCTGTCGGGCGACGTGGGCGAGGGGTGCCATGTAGATGTTGAACAGCGTTGGGCTGAGGGAGGAGCCTTGGGGTACGCCGCAGATGATCTTGGTGGCCTTGGATCGGAAGGGGCGAGGCGGACGCTTTGTGTTCTGCCGGAGAGGAAGGATGTGGTCCAGTCCAGGGCCTTCTCTTGGATCCCGGCGTCGTGAAGGCGTGTTCGTAGTGTGTGGTGGCAGACCGTGTCGAAGGCGGCTGATAGGTCCAGGAGGATGAGGGCTGCTGTTTCTCCGTTGTTTAGCAGGGTCCTGATGTCATCGGTGGCGGCGATGAGGGCGGTTTCGGTGCTGTGGTTGCTGCGGAAGCCGGACTGGGAAGGGTCCAGGATGTTGTTCTCCTCGAGGTAGCGGGTCAGTTGTTTGTTGATGATTTTCTCGGTGACCTTCGCGGGGAACGGGAGCAGAGAGATGGGTCGGAAGTTCTTGAGGTCCTTGGGGTCTGCCTTGGGTTTCTTGAGTAAGGCGGTGATCTCGGCATGCTTCCAGCTTTCCGGGAAGGTTGCTGTCTCGAAGGAGATGTTGATTATTTTCCGGAGATGGGGCGCGATGGCTGTACTGGCTTTGTTGAAGACGTGGTGAGGGCACGGGTCTAGCGGTGAGCCGGAGTGGATGGTGTTCATGATCTCGCTGGTGTCCTCGTCGTTGATGTTGGTCCAGGAGAGCAGGCGGTTGGTGGTTGTGGGGGCAGTGGTCTCGGTGGTTGCCGGGGCGGTCGTGGTGTTGAAGCTGTCGTGGATGTCGGCGATTTTGCGGTGGAAGAAGGTGGCCAGTGAGTCGCACAGGTCTCGCGACGGCGGGATGTCGTTGGTGTTGGAGCTGGGGTTGGAGAGTTCCTTCACGATGTTGAAGAGCTCTTTGCTGTTGTGTGCGTTGTTGTCTAGGCGGTCTTTGAGTGAGGCCCTTTTGGCGGATCTGATGAGGTGATGGTGACTGCGGGTGGCGCTCTTGTGGGCGGCGTAGCTGTCCGCTGTCCGTTCGTGGAGCCAGATCTTCTCCAGTTTTCGGCATGTTCGTTTGGAGGCCTGGAGGTCTTCGGTGAACCAGGTGGCTTTCTTGCTGGTGTGGCTGTTGGGCGGATTCTTGAGCGGGGCAAGGGTGTTGGCGCAGTCGTCGATCCACTGTCTGAGGTTGCGGGCGGCGGTGTCGGGGTCGGAGGGTTCGGCGGGTGGGCTCAGGGCGAGGGTTGTGGTTAGCTGGTCTTCGGTGACTCTGCTCCAGCAGCGGCGAGGCATTTGTTCGGTGCGGTGGTGCGTGGTGGGCTTCCTGTAGGTGAAGTGGATGCAGTGGTGGTCAGTCCAGTGGGGTTCGGAGGTGTGGTTGAAGGAGACGTGTGGGCTTGCGGAAAAGATGGAGTCTAGCGTGTGGCCGGCGGCGTGGGTGGGTGTAGTCACGAGCTGTCTGAGTCCGAGGGTGGCGAGGTTGTCGATCAGGGTGGTGGAGTTGGTGTCCTTGTTGTTCTCGAGGTGGAAGTTCAGGTCCCCGGGGAGGATGTAGTCCGTGGAGGCGATGGCGTGTGTGCTGACGAAGTCAGCGATAGAATCGCTGAACTGTGGTCGGGGTCCGGGGGTCTGTAGATGAGGGTTCCTCTGAGGGTGGTGTTGGGATCGGTGTGGATCTGGAAGTGCATGTGTTCGGCGGTGCTGAGGGTGTCGTCGGTGTTGGTTGAGACTCTGAGGGTGTTCCTGTGGACGATGGCGATGCCTCCTCCGACTCCGTTGGTGCGGTCCCTGCGGGTGATCTTGTAGCCGTCCGGGACGGCAATGGCGATGTCGGGGGCTGAAGCGGGATTCAGCCAGGTCTCCGTCAGGAATGCGACGTCTGGGGAGGTTGAGCCGAGAAGGTCCCAGAGTTCGATGGCGTGTTTGCGGGCGGAGCGGGTGTTGAGGAGGATGCATCTGAGGTAGTTGGGTTCTTTCCTGGGCGGTGGTTTGGCGGGGCGGGTGCTGGCGAAGCTGCAGTTCCGGCAGGTGAAGGGCCCTTGGGTGCGCTTCGGGGTGGCCCGGTAGCAGGCGTGATCTTTTCCGGGGTTGAGTGCGTGGAGGGTGCTGGCGTCGTATCGGCGTCTGTTGATGTGGCGGGCACGGGGGATGCCCGGACCAGGGGTTCTGGCGCTGGGCGCGGTCCCGGCGCGGACGGGCGCAGACGGGCTTGCCTTAGGCGCGCCTTCGGCGCGCCAGCAGCGCGCCCGCTGCGCACGTCCGCTGCGCGGCCGCACAGCGGCTGCCATAAATGGGGAAGCGAATGGGCAGTGAGGGGGCAGGGGCGCAGCGGCGGGAAACAGGCACGGAAAGGAAAAAACGAGCACAATCAGGGCAGCAAGGGGGCACAGAAAGGAAAAAACGAGCACAAACAGGGCAGCAAGGGGGCACAGAAAGGAAAAAACTAGCACAATCAGGGCAGCAAGGGGGCACAGAAAGGAAAAAAACGAGCACAATCAGGGCAGCAAGGGGGCACAGAAAGGAAAAAAACGAGCACAATCAGGGCAGCAAGGGGGCACAGAAAGGAAAAAAACGAGCACAATCAGGGCAGCAAGGGGGCACAGAAAGGAAAAAAAAAAAGAAAACAACGAGCACAATCAGGGCAGCAAGGGGGCACAGAAAGGAAAAAACGAGCACAAACAGGGCAGCAAGGGGGCACAGAAAGGAAAAAACTAGCACAATCAGGGCAGCAAGGGGGCACAGAAAGGAAAAAAACGAGCACAATCAGGGCAGCAAGGGGGCACAGAAAGGAAAAAAACGAGCACAATCAGGGCAGCAAGGGGGCACAGAAAGGAGAAAAAAAAAAACGAGCACAATCAGGGCAGCAAGGGGGCACAGAAAGGAAAAAACGAGCACAATCAGGGCAGCAAGGGGGCACAGAAAGGAAAAAACGAGCACAATCAGGGCAGCAAGGGGGCACAGAAAGGAAAAAACGAGCACAATCAGGGCAGCAAGGGGGCACAGAAAGGAAAAAACGAGCACAATCAGGGCAGCAAGGGGGCACAGAAAGGAAAAAACGAGCACAATCAGGGGCAGCAGCAGGGCACACAGACGGAGCTGTGTGGTGGGGGAGCGACCTACCAGTCAAAGTCAGGGGTATATGACGCAGTGTGTCGCATTGTTTAAGCCACCGCAGCATCACAAAAGCGTGACGCAATGGCGGCATTAGGCCTCATAAATAAGGTCTGCAATCTTTCTAGTTTAGCATCAATTGGCATTGTAAGTGACGCCAATGTTTGTAAGACTGATATCGGTATGTCCAGTTTGTCAGTGTTCATGGTGGCTGCAGTTATCATTGCTGTCAAAGTTCTGTAAAACCTGCTCCAATCTAATCCATTAACGTTCACTTTTTAATTTCGGCTCTGAGACTCAAACTCGCTTTGTCTGTCAGAGACCAAGCTTTTGCATGTAAGCCTCAGAAGTACAGGTGTTGTTTGGTTACATGACTGGATTGACTGGTGTACTTTTGGTCTGCAGTTTGGCCCCTCTTCTGCCATTACCTGGATTTCTACGCCGTTACTTACATGAGCTGATGCGGTGAAAGTAGGCCCTGCTTGCTCTGATCTGAGGCCTGAATGGTGGTGATTCCCTGTTCCAGTCAAGGAATAAGTAGTGAAGAGCGGTTATTCCATAGGCAGCAAGGTATCAATTAGTTGGTTTGCCTGGGGGCTAGATTTGTGCAATGAGTCTGCCGCATGTTGGCCGATTGACGCGGTGGAATTGCGTTTCTACCCGTGGTACTTTATTTGCTTAACCTCAGGGGACAGTGGGTAACCCCGTTTTTGGGAGCACGGGGGGAAGAGGACTCAAGGCCGCTGAGGTCCTTAGTAAAAACTAGCTCAAGCAAAGATCTTTGAAGATGGGGCGACAGGGAGATGTTTTCTATTTCCATATTCTATATGATTGCGCTGTCACTTACGGATCTAGTGGCTAGTAGATCTCCAGCTAAAACCTTGGGGTGCACCACTGGAGCATTTTGGTGGTCCTGCTTGTTATTGTGGGAGCAAAAATGTTCTTGTATTTTTATCGGTTTTAGTTTGAGTTTGCTCAGTAATTGGGGCCACTGATTTGCCTTCAGTTTGGTGGCTTAATGCATTTGTAATTTCGCTCTCTTGGCCTGAGTTGTGGCCAATGGTTGACGGCAGACTCTGGTTCCTGTTTCTTTTCGTGCTGAGCTAAAGAGATCCTTTGTTTATTAATTTCTTTTTTCTAAACATATTTTGCACTTTATCATGGGCCATTAACAGGAGAGAGCTGCTGGTTCTCATTTGAAAAGTTTGAAGACTTTGCACACAGGTGCCCAAAGGAAAGCAAAAATATGTGACTTAATGAGGACTTAGGCTTCAGGCTTTGTGTATGTGCTTTCCTTCAATTGTGGGCCATGCTGGTCCTCTTTCCCTTGTTTCCGTTATTTCTGGCTCTAATGCAAACTCTTAGAGTTTTTTGGGCGAGAAGCGATTAAATGTAGGCGCCGCTAAACTCTTTGAGACAGGGTATCTAGCCTTCGTTCCACCTCATGCAAGCTGGTGCTAGGATGCTCCTGGCACTGTTGACGGCTGGCAATTTGATTGAAAATTGTAGTAGAATTTGTGTTTAATTTATGTTTGAAGGTGATGCAATAGTTATACTCTCCAGGAAATGCTGGAGGGCGCTGCCCTACCATGACTTTATTCGTTCGCCATTAGGTAATGCATCAAGTTTCAAGTTTATTTTTTTATTAGCGTAGTTACTTAAAACCATTGCTACAGAATATATCAAAAACATTTTCATTATAAATTGCGACTTTAAGAGAAAAGTAAAAAGGGGTTTAGTAAAAATCAGTTAAAATCAGTTAATCTGTCATTTCAAATGCGATTTGTAGTAATCGAATCGTTAACTTAGCAGCTTTTAACTCTTTTACGTTTAGGCAGTAATATCGCTCTGCCCGATGTTAGTGCTGGGATGTTCCTGTCGCAATTGTGGCATTTTCTTCTCCACCTGCCTCAAAAACGTTACCATGCGACAGTTCAGCTGCGAGTCCTCTGGAGCAAAAGAAGCCAGCTTCTCTTCGTGTGCGAATGCCTCTATGATTAAAAAGTGGTTTTAAAAGTTGTTTTCCTTCTTGTGTCAGTTCTTTACAAATGCAGAGAAGGTGCAGCATGTCTTCCTGCGCTGTGCCACACAAATGGCAGGTGGAGTCGAATTGGCTTTTCAGCCAGTGCGGAAAGTGCTTTGTGCATGGTAGCAAGCCAAGTCGGTACTTTAGAAATTGGATTTTAGTATATCTAGTAAACCCCAGGGCTAGGTATTTTTGAGCAGCGGGGGTGGAATAGGAGCTCAGAGTCATCCAGCCATGTGTCCTCTTAGATAAGGCTGCTTTGTCCTCAATCCAGGATAGGCGCTTTACTGTTTTCATTACTATTTTTTTAAAGAGACAGTGACTGGTAGGTGTTTCCCAGAGCTCGATTAGCCCCAGGGTGGTCAGACTTGCTTGTAGATATTTTGCAGCAGGTGATGACTTTTTATATTGTAGTTCTAACCACAAGCACCAATTGATAGTTCCTGGTTTTGATTTCCTTACTTTGTCCCAAAAAATGGCTATCACACCTTGTCTTGCAAGGGTCTGTTTTTGGACACCAAACTCAAGCCTGATCTGTGCTGGAGAGACACATTTTGATAAGCCAAAGATTATTCTATACGCTTTTGCAACCGTGCCATCTAGGAGCTTGTAGTCTCTGCCCCTCTGTGCCTCACTCCCATAAGCTATTGTGGGTAGGAGTTTTGCCCATATTACTTCGGCTAGGGGGGCGAGTGTAGGGCCGTTCAGTTTAGAGTTGAGGTTTCTTATCGAGACTGCCAGGGCTATTCCCTTCCTCCTGATTGAGTCCCTTTGAGCTGTAAAATGCCCGCCTTTATCGATGATCACTCCTAAATATTTATATTCTGTTGCTGAGTTTATGCGGGTATGACCCCAGAACCAGGCGGATGTTTTCTTAGAGTTCTTTTTAATTGTCATGGTTTTGGCTTTCTCCAAGTTGATGTTCAGGTTGTTTGCCTCGGAGTATTCGAATGTGGTATTAAGGAGATGCTGTAAACCCACCTTCGACTGACTAATTAAAACTAAGTCATCTGCATAGAGTAAACATGGTAACACTAGGTTCCCTAACCTTGGAGAATGTGAGTTACTAGCATTTAATAGCGGGATAAGGTCTGCAAGGAACAGGTTAAATAGGGTCGGGGCCAGCACACAGCCTTGCTTAAGTCCTTTCGTTGTTGGTATCCGTCTCGAAAGGGTTGACCCATCCCCCAGTTTTACTTGAATCCAGGTCTCGATGTGCAGATTGATTAGCAGATTGAGCAGTGCCTGAGGTATGCCCCAACTGGCCAGTTTTGTCCATAGTCTGTTGCGGTTTACGTGGTCAAAGGCAGCCCTGTAATCGATGAAACATAAATGTAATGGCATTTTTGTGTTCTCAGCCTTGTCAATGAGCAGAGCCATGGTTGTTATTTTTGTTACCGTTCCGACGGATTTGGAGAAGCCAGTCTGATTCAGAGGAATAATCGAGTTGTCTTTGACCCATTGTTGTAATTCGTCCAGTAGTGTTCCCGCAAAAAATTTTGCCTCGTTGTCCAGAAGAGCAACTAAGCGGTAATTCTTTGGCAGGGCATTGTCTCCCGACTTAAAGATTGGCGAGATTATCGAAGCCCGCCAGGACGGAGGAAGTAGGCCTGTCTGCCTTATTTCGGTGAAGAGAGGGCTGAGTGCTTTTGCCCAGTAATCTGCGTCTTGTTTATAGAGCACAGGCGGGATTCTATTAGGGCCCAATGCCCCTTCTCTTCTTCCCTTCCTTATATGGTGTTTAATCGCTTTGAGGAGGTCGCTTGGGAGTATAACTCCCAGCATTTTCTCTTCGTCCCCTTCCGGTGCTGTTACACTTTCCTCGCCGGGTCGGTACACGAGTGTGGCAGTTCTCGAGGTTGTCTCTGACCTAGTTCCTGTAGGCAGTGAGATTTCTTCTTGATGGAAATGATTTCCAAGGTAGGTCACCCACTCCTCCTCAGATATGTTAGATGACAGTCCCTCATGTGTGGGGCGAATAAGTCGGTTTATTGTCCCCCAAAATCTTGCACCGTCATTCTGCTTAGTATCGGCATGCAATTTTACCCATAAAGAATCCTCAGTCTCTCTTGGCCGCCCATAATGCTTGCTTCAGCTGAGTTTTCTGCTGTCGTAATGCTGCTAAGTTTATGATATCGTTTGGTTTCCGCCGCAGGTGTCGCAGTGTGCGGTTAATTGTATTTTTTATAGATCTTATCTTATTTTTTTGCAGCTTTGTAAAGTTGGTTGTACCACTGTAGCTCTGCTGTGCTCTTGATTTAATCGGGGCGGCGAAAGACTTTGCCAATGTGGTCGTGAAGTTCATTTCTCTTTTTCATTGCCCCCTTCCCGTGTTTCGAATAAGAGTGTTGCAGTTTGTAGGAAGTTCCCTATTGTTGCTTGCACAAACTTTATTTTCCTGTAGTTAATTGTGACAGTCGTTCCTGAATTGCCGTTCCATTTCAAAAGCTTTGGCATGTTTGTGCGAAGTGTGAGTACCTGAGGCCGATGATCACTGTCAGCTTTGTCGCCCATGCTAAACATGATAATTTCATTGAACAGGGTTAGGGACACAAAGGTGTAGTCTAGCGTTGAGGTTTTAATTGATGAGTAGTGAGTGAATGCCGGGGTGTTGTCACCTGTACTTCTGCCATTCACCGCTCTGAAATTGAGGTGTTCGAGGTCCTCTATGAGATGCTGGCTGGTTTTTGTAGGCAGTTCTGATAAGCTCTTACCCTGAGGTGGGATGTTCCATAACCGGTTTTGTATAGATACTTCCTCCGCAGTCGATGAGCCAATTAGATGTAAGTTAAAGTCCCCTGTGAGTATCATGTCTGCTGTATTGACCTCACTTATACATAGCTCTACGAAATTAGTCAATTGTTTTGCAGCCTTGATTTTCCTGTTCGGATGTATGTAGGTATTTATTATTACAATGTCCTTACGCCCGTTCCTTGGTGGCCCGCTCGGAGTAGATATTTTTATTGCAATGGATTCTGGTGTTATCGAGCCGACTAGGTGAGCTGAAGTTGTACTTGTGTTGTTCACATAGATTACGAGGCCTCCCCGCAGATGCCCGTATCTTGCCCCTTTGACCGCTGGTGCGAAGAAATGTAAATATCCTTGAAAGTGTGGTGGGTCGATCAGCCAAGTCTCCTGTAGTGCAATGATGTGAATGTCCATTGATAGTTAATAAAATCCAGGTCTGTCATCTTGCTGGACAGCCCGTTGATGTTCCATGAGCATATCCGCAGCACATTGATTTCACCTGCTAGTGATTGTTGCCTGCTGTTTTGTCAATTATTTCTTGTTTGGTTGTTAATTGTCCTCATGGGCCATCTTAGATCTTCAGGACGGGTTCCTTGCTGTATAGGTTCTGGGAAATTTGTCCATGTTTCCCGTGGCTGCCGCTTTGTGGGCGGAGAATGCCCTCTTGCCCCTCTCAGTACAGACCTTGGGGTGTTTTTCCGGGCTGTTGATATTTTATCTGCGTGTGGCTGGACCAGTGGAGCAGGTTAGCCAGGTATGCTGATGGGTTTTATCTCTATGCCCCAGCTTTTAAAGATCGAACTTTCCAGCAGTATTTTTTGTGCGATAGTTGACTGTCTCCAAGTGGTCAGTGTGATCTCACCCTCCTGGGGGTCGTTATGGTTAACGAACTCTACTGAGTCCAAGTCTGTAGTGGTTACATCTGTTAATGATGGTATGTGTGACAATAGGCGGAGAATGTTTCCTCGATTTAGTATGTTGTGTGCCCCTCTTGATCTATATACTGGTGTGAACATCAAGGTGTTCCCGACCTCGTTGGGGTTATCCGCTTGGTTGGCTAATTGATGGCTGATAATAGGCTGGTAGTTATTGATTCCTGATTTAACAGATGTTGGTGATCCTTCAGCCCTGCACCGGTCGCTATGAGTTTTATTTGCGGCTGATCCAGTGCAGTGGGCTGGCTAGTAGAAGTGACCAAGACAGCCTGGGGAATCTCAGCACCTTTATGGGCTAGCAATGCTGTTGTTGGAGTGGAAGGGCGACAATGTGATATAATTGCTTCAGACTTCATGCTGCATGACGATTGGTGATGTGTGTCTGCCTCCTTTCCCAGGTTGTTATGGTTGGGGGCGTGTTTTTCTTCATCTTCAGCCTGCGTTGGTTGCCATGAAGACCCTATGGTAGTGGGCTGTTCGTTGGATTTGGGGGCCGCCCCCTTTTTGGCAGACGTGGGAGTTGTGTGACATACGCCCATTTCCACTGGAGGTGGTTGATTTGGAAGATCAGACGTTTCAGGCGGTATCAGTCTGAAGAGGCGGGCAAAATTTTCCTGTTTAGAAATGGGCTTTTGGTTCCGGCCCTTCCTCCTTTGGGCACGTCGTTGTTTTGCATTCAGGTTGTCATTTAATTTTGTTCCTTGGTCAACCGACTCTGACACGACCCCCGGGCGGGTTCGGTTGCTGGTGCCTGAGCCTTATTGCGTCCGTCGTTTTTGGCTTTGCCTCTTGTTGATGGTTTGAGAGTGAGGGGCCCATGAGCCGATCTTTCCACGCCATATGCCCTTGTTCCGGTTTGGTCCTCAAGAGAGGGGGATCCCTTTGAATTGAGGTTGGTGGAGCTCCGTGTTGAGTCCTTTATTTGTGCACACAGGTTACTCAGCATTGAGGGGAGGGAAGCTAGTTTGTCAACTACTGGGCCGCACCCACAGCTTGGCTCCCTGTCTTGTAATTTGCCCCGTGTGTTCTGGAAGAGAGTGTTTAGGGCTCCTAGTTTCCCATCAATTGCTACCACAAACACTGCCAGCGTGTTTAGTAAGGTCAGCTGAGTGTCCATTTTATCTGATTGATACTGGAGGGCTTCCACCAGGAGTTGCACTGTTTTGAGTAAACTGGCCCAGGCACTTTCAGAGTCCAATTTTTGCTGATGCTTGGTTGGGTTTTCCAAATCAGGTCCTGGTGGCAGGTCCTCCGTTCCCTGCTTCCCGTCTGACTCCGGGTGCTTCAATGCAAAGAGATTTTGAGTGTCCGTCTTGAGCTTCGCTGGTGATTGTTGTGTGTGGGTTGTCAGTAGTTCCTCCCATTCCCTTGCATCAATATTGGAGTACTGCTCCGAGTCTCCATTCTCTTGTCCTGATGCTGATTCTATCCTAGGTGGCGTTGATGTTAGCGGCAAGCGAAGATCAGCATAGGGTCCTTCTGGCGTTAGGGTCGATTTAGGCTTTGCTTCGTTGATAGAGTTGGGCGATGCGCCGAGCTCTATTATAGACCAGTCCTTGACTGTAATGCAGTTGTTCCTCGTTTTCCCATTTCGACCCCCCTCGTACCGTAGGTCAGTATATCCTCATCCAGCTCCCCCAGTAGGACGTTCTTGTGGTCCTTGTACTCCTGCGCTCCTATGTCCGTCCTTCTGATGCTTTCTTATGCTTTCACGAGCTGCTAGGGCAACAGTTCATAGTATGTGTAGACTAGGAGCAGGTTGAGGGATTTGACAAGCTAATGGCGTTTTGTGGGTGGCCTCATCTGCTAGTGAAGGTGGCGTTTGAGGGGAATTAAAAAGATGATGGGGGCGGCAGAACAAGAGGCTCGGGACATGGGGCAAGAGGCACGGGGTAGACTCCCCCCCCCTCTGCACTGCCACAGCCTGCCATGTGTGTCTATGAGCCTCCCCTCCTCTGCCCTTCTGCCTCCTGCTGCTGCCCTGGGCCCTGGGCTGTGGGGCTGTAAACGAGTCAGGCGGGTAAGCTTGCTGAGGAGGGCAAGATACAGGCAAGGAGGGCAAGATACAGGCAAGGAGGGCAGGTGGTGCAAGAGCGAGCAGGGCACACTGGTGAGCCGCAAGCTGCACCCAACCTAGTTGGGCCGCCTCAGCGGGCTCACACTCCGCGGCCGCACTTAATGGCAGCCGTGCTCGCTTCTCTCCGCTTCTCACCGCCCGTCGTGTTGTTGTTACCTTGCCTGGGGTGTTTTCAAGGAGGCGGGCTGCTTACGTTACACCGCCAGCACCACGACTTCCCAGCGCGCCGCTGCCCACCTTTCTCTGTGGGTTGCAGGCTGCCGGTCCCCGCAATACCCGCACTGATACCCGCAGTGATGGTGCCTCCGGCGCTCCACTCCGCTGCTCCACTGCCTCCCCGCTACTCTGCCGCTCTGCTCACGTGACCGGAGAAAGTGAATCAAGATAGTCACTCTCTGGTTCACGACTCTCCTAATGCATCAGGTATGTGTCAGTGCTTGGGGTGTCTCCTAGGTGTCTGGGGACCTTTGTTCAGGGTAAGTTGATTTAGCTTTTTTTAGTTTGACGTCTATGTATTATGTCTATATTTATGACTTGTAACCTTTTTTTCGAGGGGGCACCCCTGCTCACCCTGCTGGATCCTGCTTTCCCCACTTGAGCCTCTGCCACGTACTCCAAGTGCCAGGGCTGCCAGACCGATGGCCAACAGCCAGCACCGTCGGCCGCAATCACAGCCAGCAGCCGCCGATCGTGCCCGTTCACCACCAAAATGCCGCTGATTGTCAACCACCACATCTCCAAGTAATTCTGGGGTGATCCCAAGCCTCCAATGCTGTTAAAAGAGACTATTTGTAGATCTCACTGGTGCTGATAAAACAGCACAGGCATGAGAGGCTTGGCAACCAGAGGAAATCCAAAGGGGGGGACCAAGGGTCCAAGCCAGAGCTCGCCATGCAACCCTGCAAGCCACACCCAGTCCTAGCGGGGCTGCTTCTGTCTATGTCCCGGGCTCTCTCTCTGTGGCGGTTGACGGCAGCCGCCATGCTCGCCCTCACCCTCACATGCACCCCTGGCTCAACACCTTACCCGGCCGCAGCCCGGAATAGCAGGGGGGTAGCGGGGGCGCTGCACACAACGATTCAGTGGCTGAAGCATTCAGCATTCAATACGCTTTCTCACAGAGGCTCTGCCTCAGCATGATGCAGTTAATTATAGTTAGGAGGGTGTTGCATTCACTGAGCTAAATAATGAGTTGATTGTCAACCTTATATTCATCCTTGTTCAAGTGCTGCCCCTAATGTTCCATCTACTGTCTTCCTCACCTGAACCTATGGGCTCAGTCTCAATCTGGAGGCAACCCTGGCAGCTTCCAACATCCAAATATCTGTGAGTAGGAACAGTGGCAATCTGGTATCACCACAGCAGAGCCAGTAATGAGAAGCCTGCACAAGTGTGCTGCTACTACCACAAATGCTAGACCCCATGCAGCTGCCTGACATTCCTTAAGAGTTCAACCCCCAGCATTCCCCAAGCTCACACATAAAAAATACAACACACACAAACACTAACTAATGATACTCCCAAGAGTACCTATTCAAATCTGTTTGCGAAGAACAGCATACATGGTTGAAAAATACAGCTCTGCTAATTTGAGAGTCTACCTGTGACCACAGCCAGGTCTAACATCTACTATTCCACTGTTAGCCTAGGCTATCCCAGTTCAGCAGGGGAGAAGCACAGCTTGCCCAAAAACATGTGGAGAAAACAACAAGGGTAAAATTCTCCTGAGACTCCCTAATGTTGATCAAAAATCCCGGACTGGTAAACTCCTATGCACTGCCATTGGCTTGGCACCCAAGAATACAAAAAAGTGATGGGTGGGATGTTTGAATTCATCTCAGCCACTGGTAATCACTCGAGGCAGCAACACGGTCCATGGTTATTTTGCACACCATGCCTCCTCAGCTTGGATCCAGCCATATGAAAATCAGTCTTGACCCTGCACCAACAGGAACAGTTCTGCCCAAACTGCCAGGCAAGGTCCTCCCCGAACCAGAACCCAAGAAACGCAAGACCTGTAATTTTGCAAACTTTCCACCATCACATTAGGTGTTTTTATTTTAAGCATTCCTCCTATCACCTTTTGTGTGTTCAATAGGATTGTAGATTCCTAACATACCTTGTAAGCTTGTGACCTATTTCCTTTTGGCCCATTGCCCAGCACCTTGTACTTCATGGAAATTGCAGCTCACGTGGTAAAACATGCACTTGTCCTCTCCTACCCTGGAAAGCATACCCTGCATCATCTCGGATCCTGAAACTATAACTAGTGCCAAGACACTGAAAAACATGCAATTGGAATCTCGATTCCCCAAACCCTAAATAGCAGCTGTGTACAGCAAAAAGTGCATTTGTGTTTTGGGCCCTGGAAACTAGATACAGTGGCCATACATAAATTGGGTCTCCTTAACCCAGCGAAGGGAAACAATTGTGCCGTCTCTTGGCACCGTAACATTCTGACTTTTGTTGATGCTCTGTCCAGACCTTATATTCAGTGTTGAAGTTATGGACTTCTGCCTCTCACACTTCCTACATGCTCAAGTGTTTTATTAAGGGGCCACTGTAATGCTTACTTGTTCCACCATCCTTTGCCATTCTGGCAACTGGCCCTGCTGAAGCTGTCCCAATTGTGAAATATTGTGAAGGCTGCACTGGGTTTGGTTAATTTTAAGCCCAGGAAATGTAACACAACACTGCTAAATGGCAAATTGTTAGAGACATCGATAATCATGAATAATCCGAACACTTCTTTTGCCTTTAATGATAACCATGAAACCCATCATACCAAATTGTCACTAGCCCCACCCACCCCCTGTGATGGACAGGCCGTCCTTTGACTTTGGTATCTTCAACCCATCCTGTACTTTGCACGTCTTGAGCCAGATAAACTAGCGCCGCTACCCCATAGGCCCCTCCGCCCCCGCGCATGCAAGTGATCCTTGAATTGAGCTACCCAAAAAAAGACCAGAACCGCAGATTTTATGTTGGAGAAAACTTGCTGCAGGTTTATATTGGATATGTAGGCAAAACAAAATTGGGTTAGCTTGCAGGCGAACCAGGATGGCAACCCCTGCCTACCGCCCACCTGATTGGCCAAATAGCACCTGGACTACATACCAACGGGAGCTATAACTCTTGGGGGTCCTCCACCCTGTGACCCCCTAACACCAAACTCACGCCTGGTGGTAAAGCCCCCAGTTGCTCAGGTTTACAACTGCCCATGGGACTAACGGGGCGCTGTCAATTTTTTTCCCAGGGTCCTGCCGTAAGGACTTGCGGGTAGTTGGCCAGGAGTACACCCTCTGTGCTCCCTCTTTGGTTGCATTCTGCACCAGAAACCCTTGGATTGTCCCGTAACTCCGCCTGCAACACACAACAAATAAAACAATTGCCAGTGTAAAGAAACAGCCCATCTACTGGAAACGTAGGGAGGGTGAGCCATCGCTGCAAACCCACCAAAAGAGGATGAGAGGTTGTGGGGGCCAGGTATATATCACAGCCCCTGCCCCTCCCCTCCAAAGTGCGCTGCCCCGGAAGACTCCACCTTGACCCCGGAGCGGGTTAGTGGTGGCCCTCCATCTGGCTGGAATCCCCCAAAACCGGATGGTGGGGGGGAGCAGATTGTGGGTCATGGGGATGCAGTGCTAGGCCCCTGCCCGCCAAGGTGGCCACGATGCGGTCAGCCCCATAGCACCAATACACCATAGCCCCCTCTGCCCCCCAGGCATGCAAGTGACCCTTGAATTGAGCAACCCAAAAAAAGACCATGACACCAGATTTTATGTTGGAAAAAACGTGCTGCAGGTTTATTATTGCATATGTAGGCAGTACTAAATTGGGTTAGTTTACGGGCGATCCAGGACAGCCAGCAGATGAGCAACCTATGCTGACCACCCACCTGATTGGCTAAATAGTGCCTGGACTACAAACCAATGGGTGCTATAACTCTTGGGGGTCCTCCACCCTGTAACCCACTAACACTGAACTCATGCCCGGTGGCGGAGGGGTACCGAGCAAGCCCCCACTTGCTCAGGTTTACAACTGCCCTTGGAACTAACACAGCACCGCCGCTTTTTCTCCCGGGGTCCTGCTGCAAGGACTCGCAGGTAGTTGGCCAGGAGCACACCCTCTGTGCTCCCTCTTTGAATGCATTCTGCACTAGAAGCCCTTGGATCACCCCGCAACTCTGCCAAGCCCACAGGGGCAGCTACCGTCACCCCTGGAGCCCCCCCCCCCCCCATGCTGCTTTGCCAACCTTTTTTCCTGCATCCTGCCCTCTCGAGGATCTCCTGCAAGTCCAACAGGAATATATCGGTGCCCATGTCCGACAAGTTTACTCTGTCCTCTTCATAGAAAACTTTGGTGTGCACATTGATCAGGCTGTGCCTTATAAAAACTCCATCCCTTTGTTCTGTGAACTTCCGGATGGCGCTGTTGGTACGTCTGCGGGACCCCTCAACAGCCGCCGCAGACGAGCCCCCCTCCAAAACTTGTGCAGGATAATGTCAGACCAAATAAACTTGCAAGACCCCATGCATCTGCTGATATCCACCAATGCTTCCTTCATGGTGTACCAGGGGGCGCCTACCTAATATGGTCAGGTCATTGCCTCCCAGGTGGATGAAGAGCATGTTGGGGCCCCTGAGGTCCCTAACTAGCCCCTGTAGCAGTATATTCATGAGGTTTGCCCATTGCATGCCTGGAAAACCCATCCACGTTATGTCAGTGTGCAAAAGCCATGGTTCGTGTGGGGCGCTGTGTTAAACTTGTTTTAATAAGTGGAAGCAAACAGCATCACATCGTTAATACACACTGCATTCCACAACGCCTCTGTTAAGTTAACATGAACTCGGCAGCTTCCATTAACTGCCCAATTAACACTTGAGCACAAGACATACCACTGCAAACCCATTTACCAAGCCTATGACAAAATAAAGTCATCCCAGTGGAATGAGATTATTGGAGAAGTTAAACTGATCCAAGACACAACCTATGTGAGAACTCGCCACCTCCATGAGTGCCCTCACCTTGTGCTGTGGCAATTTAGATTGTAGCATGACAGTATCACTTCCTGTAAAACACACAAGATGATGGACGGAATGCTGCACATTGGCAAACATTCACCCCCAGTCACAGATCTGGGTTTAATCCATCGTTATTTTGCTTCACCACGCCACCCCAGTTCAGACATAGCCATATGCAAATCAGTCTTGACCCTGTGCCTCATGGGAACAGTCCAGACCGAACTGCCAAGCCATGTCTTCCCTGGACCGGAATCAAGCATCCTAGGACCGGTTTCAGGCTATCAGCCTTCTTCAGCCAGGATAGCTTGACTCCAGTGGCGTAGTGAGCACGGGACCCACGTCTGGGCATACCCTTCCCACATAGGGCAAAATGCAAAACACACAAGATGATGGACGGAATGCTGCACATTGGCAAACATTCACCCCCAGTCACAGATCTGGGTTTAATCCATCGTTATTTTGCTTCACCACGCCACCCCAGTTCAGACATAGCCATATGCAAATCAGTCTTGACCCTGTGCCTCATGGGAACAGTCCAGACCGAACTGCCAAGCCATGTCTTCCCTGGACCGGAATCAAGCATCCTAGGACCGGTTTCAGGCTATCAGCCTTCTTCAGCCAGGATAGCTTGACTCCAATGGCGTAGTGAGCACGGGACCCACGTCTGGGCATACCCTTCCCACATAGGGCAAAATGCAAAACACACAAGATGATGGACGGAATGCTGCACATTGGCAAACATTCACCCCCAGTCACAGATCTGGGTTTAATCCATCGTTATTTTGCTTCACCACGCCACCCCAGTTCAGACATAGCCATATGCAAATCAGTCTTGACCCTGTGCCTCATGGGAACAGTCCAGACCGAACTGCCAAGCCATGTCTTCCCTGGACCGGAATCAAGCATCCTAGGACCGGTTTCAGGCTATCAGCCTTCTTCAGCCAGGATAGCTTGACTCCAGTGGTGTAGTGAGCACGGGACCCACGTCTGGGCATACCCTTCCCACATAGGGCAAAATGCAAAACACACAAGATGATGGACGGAATGCTGCACATTGGCAAACATTCACCCCCAGTCACAGATCTGGGTTTAATCCATCGTTATTTTGCTTCACCACGCCAGTTGTTCTGCATTCTGTCCATCAACTGTTGTTTTTGCAAGTATCACTTCCTGTGCCTAGAAAGGACAAAGGAGTGGCAGGGTCTTGCAATTTTCAGGCGTCATTTAAATACCTATACGTGCTGCCGGTAAAGAAAAATCTGCCCACATGTCAATTTGAAATCTGAAAGTGCTTATTAATATAAGAAAAATCTATCTGTGAGTCACAGAAAAATGCTACAGGGTGATCCTCCGGCATGGCAAATGAGCATAAACTGCACAAACAGAGGCAAGATCTAACTTTATAGGTTTCCACGTACAAGGCTCCGACGAAGATCATGTCATGAGAGTGAAACACAAGTTAGTTACTGAGTTACAAGGGCACAGGATTCTGAAGTCACGAGAAAGCATACAGACGACTTTGAAGCAGATACAGAAATGTAAACTCTTGCAAAGCTAGTTAGAAATTGTTTTGCTTCAAGAACCAAGTATGGAAACAAAGCGTTACACATCATAGACGAGCACAACTTGAAGGCATAGTTAGCATAAGAAGAAAGATGGCTGCAGCAGTTACCATTAAGCGAAGTCAAAATTTTAAATCTCACACTGTCATGTGTTGGAAAGGGTCTGACAGCCTTCCAGACTCATCTGCGTGTTTGCAACATCTACCAAGATAAGTAGGATAGAGACTGATTAAGGAAAAGAATTCTATGTGGTAAAAAACACTCCTTGATGTTGCTGGCCTTAAGGGAGGATGTCGTCGCACTGTGATCGCACTGTGGGAAGAATAATGTAGGTTCTTGGTGATCAGGAAGCACAAAAAATCTATAGTTAGGTGAGAGTTTCCATAGGGGCAGCATTTTGTGTCGTGCATATTTGTCAAACTGCGCCAAAGTTATTAGCAAAACTTTCTGAAAAAAAGTGCATCCACTTCGACTCCTTCATGAAAAGTTTCATGCTAATCTCTCAAGTGAGGAGGGCAAGAAATATGAGGGTTCCCAAAACATTGATTTCCCATGTTACGTTGCATTAGAAACTTTGCTCTCCATTACAGAAAAAAATGGCTCAAATGAATTACACCAAATTTTGCAGAAGTTATAACTTTGTTTTAAAAAGTGAGTTGCATCTGGACTGTTGGTGTCCACATATGCTCTGATTGGCCATTTTAAAAAGGACTAGTCAATCCATGATTGGCTGGCCATAACATGAACAATAGGTTGTGGCAGCCACTACAGGATTCAGGGACATGGTCCCTGCATCCTGGAAATGAATTTAGAAATATATAAGGCGGTAGAGTGAACACATGCTGACCCCCACAGGCATTTGGAAAAGTCCAAATAGGACCACCCCCCCAACTTGATTTGCTAACCCACAAAATGGACCACATGTGGCAGCCATTACAGGACTTGGGGACACGGTGCCCTTTTGATATGCATTGTAGTGAATGCTAGGTTCTGAGTAAAGGGTGATAGCAGATTTTTAATTACAATATCAAAAATTTGTTGGTGGTGTTATACTCATTTTAGGAATTCTAGCGAGTTCTCAGGGGATTTTACTCTGCTGGGATCTGATGAACCTTGTTTGAGAGAAAACCGTTTTCTCTCAATTTTCTCATAGAGGTTTTGGAAGGTGCTACAGAAACTAAAACGAGAGCACATTTTCTATAAGTTCACACTTTATTCTTCAGCCATGTGATACTAAAGACTGATGTTCTGAATAAAACATGTACTTCCAACAGCATCAGAATATTCAGGACAGTGAGAGAGTTGGCTATCTTTGAATTACTGATTGCTTACTTTCCGTGAATGTTGTGTGTGTGCTGTAGCACAGATCCTATGAGTATCATAACCTCACAGAGAGCCCCCCACATAGGCTAGCCTATGCCTAATTGCACAGAAAAAGTAGCTAGAGCAGATCTGGAGACTGGGCAATGGCATGTAAGTGTTAAGAAAACTTTGGCCTACCCACATGATGGTGTGCATATGGGCTCAGTTAATTGTTTAACGATGTTGAGTCTTATTTGTAACTGGAAGCCATTTTCACACTTTGAAGGAAGAATGTTGCTCCTGAAGCAGTTGTATTGCCTTGGGTTGAATGAGTGTTTTAATTATTAACTAAAGTGTTATATTGCTATGGTTTAAGACCATGCAGAGCATAAACCTGAATGGAGGCTCATAGGCAACGTTGGATGTCTCAAACCAGGTTAATCAGTGACTGACTGTCTGCAACTCCCATGTCAGTCCAGGGTCGGACTGGGACAGATAATAGACACGGTCGCCAAAATAAGTGCCCTCATTAGTGAATTAGAAAGCTAAATAAGTGGCCAATTTTTGCAAACTGGGAAAGTTTTGAACTTGTAAAACACTTACACAGTCTGTCTTTACAAAGAATGAAAGACTTTATGAATTTGAACTTGCTGCAAGCAATGTTTGTTTTATTATCTGGAAAACCAACAGTAAAAACCGGCTCATACTGACCTGTCAGGCACTGCCTGATTGCCCTAGGGCTATTCTGACCCTGCCTGTTGCTCCCCGCGCTCATGCGCACTTAACTCTGCTGATAAAGATTCTTTGTGGGATGGTTACGTCTGCATTTAGAGACAGGTGTTTTTCTTCGTTTTTATACTAGTGGCAACGCCTCTATTTTCAATACTTGTATTTTTTTAAAGGAAATTCTTAAAACATATCCTTTCCTATAAATCGTTTCCAAGGCTTAACGTTTTTAGTACTTTAATTAGACGTTCTTACAACATATCCTTTCTTATAAAACTCTCCCTATGCTCTGCATTATGAGCACCTGCGCAGTGAATTCAGATAGTTACGTGCATTTCTGCTCACCTACCGCCATTGCACTACGAGAATTAGGAAAGCATGCTCAGTTATGGAACAATGACAACGGGTGCTAATTACAGCTTAAAAACATTGTAGACAAAATGGCAAAGGTGCAGCTTGTATTACAGGTAAATTTCGCCCAGCCCTCTCGATTCATTTTGTTCTTTATGACTCACTGGAAATTTTAAATGTGATATTACTCTGGTGTTCCTGTTCCAGGTGACAAGACTTTAAAAAAATAGGTAATGCCGGACCTCCTCTCAGACCTTCTTGCTGTCAACGCAGCCACTTGTAAATCTCTTTATTTTTAAGCTCCACTCCTCCAGGAGAGTATAAACAGGAGATCCACCCACCCTGTCTTTTTTCGATCAGCATTTCAGAAGGTATCTACATGCCAGAGGTCTACAGTGCAGAAATGACATAGCAGAACTGGAGCTCATTTTTAAGAAGGCAGCACACCCATCAGAGAGGTGAGGCAAGGCCTGAGTCTGCCATGGATCACATCATAAATGCAGTGGCGGCTCCTCCGCTAAGGCGGAGGAGCCACGCCCCACTGCTCGCGCAACAGTGTAAAAAAAAAAAAAGATAACAATAGAAGTTATTTCTGTTATTATCATTTTTTTTCCCGGCCAGGTTGGGTGGGGCTGGGCTCCCGTGACGTCCGGGAGGAGGAGTGGTTGCTGCACACTCCAAAGTGTGCAGGACTACTTGGACGGCCAAGCAGTCCTGCGCTCTTTACATGTTCCTCACCAGGCTGCATTACACAGCCTGGTGAGAAACATGCAAACCCTCCCAGGTCCCGTCTGAGCGCCGTCCTACGGCGCTCAGACCAATCACAACGCTGCATTGCAGTGTTGTGATTGGTCAGGGACTGGAGCCAGGGAGCTTCCTGGTTCCGGAGAGACGAGGGAGTACACGATGGAGGAGAGGCGGCTGCGGAATCGGCGAGAATATAAGTACGTTTTTTATTTATTTTGTAATGCCCCCTGTGCGACCTCCTCCGTTCCCCCGCCTCTCCACTTTCGTTCCCTGCCAGCCGCTACTGCATAAATGCTCCAGTGTGCAAAACAAAATGCCCAATGCTGCTGTTACAGAGGGAGTTAGGAATAACACAGGTCCTTCTAGGTATCATTTAGAAAATAGTTGGAGAAGAATTGATGATTGTTCTTTACATTTATTTGTTTGCTTGATTTACAGTGTTAGGAGACCTTAATACTGTACAATACTCCGTTATAAACAGAGCCATTAAGAACAGTTACTCAAACTTCAAGTATGTACAAAAGGATCTCCAGCAAGCAAATTTGGTGCGCCTTGAAACCAATTGATCACACGGTGCAAGTGGGTACATTGGTTAAAACATTGACGTGATCATAAATTAGGAGGTAGACAATAAGATGGTCAGCTAAAGGGCTAATACATCAAGTAACTTGCAATGAAAAATCATGTATTTTGGGTAAACAGCTTACTCAAAGGAAGGTCAATTAGGAACTGTCTATGTGCCCGCCAATGTTGACGATGTTTCGACCCTTATGAGAAACTTAGAGGGTCATCATCAGGACTAAAATTATTTGCAGAGCTTTAGGGAAGATCGTATAAAGGAAATCGGGTATATTCTCTTAAGGAAACTATATTAGCCAAGGTGCTCAAAAAAAGATTTAAAAAATAAAAAATTATTAAAAGACTCCTAGGATGTTTATAATTACCGAAATCACTCGGGAAAAGGTGTCCCTACAAAAAATAATAAAGCGGCAACCATCAGAATTTAATTAGAAAAAGGCAGGAAGGTGATCTGAGTTGTGGTGCAATGCACACTCTATGTAACTTACAAGTGGAGGGCTCAGAAATGTCCTGAATCCGCAAAATTATGTAGAGTTTAAGCGAAAAGTTCCAATGAAAAAATGACATTAGGAAATTTGGAATTGTTAATAAATTTCAGTTAATCAGGGTAGAGCACACAGGGTCTAGACAGGATTGATTCAGAAACAGGCTATTTGAAAGTGATTGGCGAGCCAGGAGAGAGTAACCCTCCAGTTCAATTGGAGGCAAGAATAATTCATGTCCGCAAGCATTAAAAGCTCACTGCAAAATAATCGTAAAGCAGCCCTAAATGTGAGTGCTCAACAGTTGCGCAACGCACATTGGGCTAGAAGGGCTTCTGCCCCCACCCCACCCTCCCCTGTCGGGTGCTGTAGCCCAGGCTGCAGCTTGGGTGCTTGTCACTGGGAAAGCTTGGACAGAGCACGGCTTGAGACACCAGAGCAAAACATCTTTGTTTCTAAGACATGTTCAGATTCTCCTGCTGTTGGAAAGTGTCATCAAAGGAGAGGGTGGAGATCCCTGGTTATTAACAATACCATAGGGCACTGACCCCATGGTGGGGACTCTAACTGTGCTTGCCAATGCCTTTTGAGCATTCCCCATTGTTTAAAGGAGAGACAATGTTTGCCCATCAGCACTGGCATATGAGAGGCCTGTGCATTTGAAAGGCAAACTCTGCCCTCTCCTAACCTAAAGAATACCCTCATACTTGCCATCTTTTTACAGCTGTAAAGTGGGACATTTCGGAAAAAAGTCAGGGAATGCATTTTCCCCATTAGCAAACATTGAAACTGAGGCACCTTTAGGTGGAAGACAGGTAAGATAACACAATTTTTGGCTGTACAAATCGCAAGTTTTCCTCCTGAATCCGGGCTATTGTATGTATGAAATCAGAGTGCTTCCAAGTAAAAAAGTCTCAAAATAATAAATTAGATTGTATGTAATTCCATTTATATAGCGCTTGCTACCCCTGATGAAGGGTAGCAAGTGCTATATAAATATAACAAACCGGAGAAAGATGTTTTTCTTTTTAAAATGGATTTAGAATGATTTAGTGTCCATCAGGCAATCCAGAGTTATTTGCTAGCAGCATCATGTATTCTGGGGGGGGGGTTAAGAGTGCTTGTGGCTTATATTTTAGCCAGTACTTGGAATTTTTAACAGCTAAGAACGTGCAAAGTGATGTTGGCAAATAGGGGTTGATAGAGGGTGGCACCGGCACTTATTATTGGGACAGGGACTTTTAAAAGATAATCCCATAGGCAGCCTCTGAGTAAGATGTCCCTGGCTGCCTGTTCTATTCCAGAAGGAAGGCCAGCTAAGACCCTAGCATTGATGCTGCCAGTCAGGGTGATGGCTTGACAATAACGTCATGTCACACAGTTACTTTAACAGTCAAGCAATTACTCTAAAATCCCACGTACACAAGCAGCGGTGTGTTCCTCTACCTCATGATTGCTCTGTACCTCTGTTTGGGTAGGGCCGGACATGTGACCACAGTAGGGACAGTGCCTGATTTGAGCCGGCAGTTGCAGGTGGGGCACACCAGCACCCATTACTGGGGACCGGCAGTCATTTTTACTCATCAGACTTTGACCCAGAGCAAGAGAGAAAAAACGCTGAAGGGTGAAAGAAGGAGGGAGAGACACACAAAAAAAACAGCGACAAAGAAATAAAGCAAGGATGAAAATGTGCAGAAAGAGTGATATAATGTGTTAGAAAGTACCTGATGGTGGGTGAAGAGGCACGAGGTGGAATCAAGACTATGTTGCCTTGGTATTCACCATGAAGACATTTAATAGCACTGCACACTGGCTTCTGAACAAAACCTTGGCCCTGGCGCTTATTATTTGACAAATTAAGCACCAAGCAGGGATACACATGAGGTGCACTATTCCACTGTGCCTTGCTGTGCACTGCTGGGTGGTGACACTCCACATTCCATCTCACAGAACGCCGTGTCTGACTTTGGCTCTGGTTATTTGGTAGCCGAACATATAATAGATTGACAAAGTGGATCAACATGGCACTGTGCATGGAGAGCACTTGGCACTATGCCCACAAAAACTTTCTTTCACAAAGCATGGTGTGCCTCAGACGGTTTGGTCTTTGTGTGGTTTACCTCTTGGTCCTCCTTACCATCTCTGTGAGTGGCAGTTGGAAAACAAGGAGAAAAAAAGGTGTATAGCTCCATATCAAAAACACATACACATTTCAAAGGCTCAGCTGAAATGCATCCTGGCTGCACAACCTTCGGGCCTTCCTTGTCCTTGGAGCTGGCCCACTTTTGCAGTCAGCTGGTACCTGCCCTGCCATCTATTACCCTATGCCAAGTTCAAACTGGCAAGTGTAGTCCTGTGGGTTAACACATCTGCTGCTGAAACACAATCCAGATGCTTCCCCCCTAATGTCCACCTGAAGACTGGATTTTAAAGCTTGAGCTTGGTGCCTGAGACAAGAGTTTACTTTTACAAAGGTGAGGGAGGGACCACTAAGGTTGAGCATGGCTGACATCTTGGTTAATACCCTTAACCAACCCAATGCCCCACCACAGCATCAAAGCAATGAAGTAGTCCGAGACCTTGAGTCACTGAAAAACATACCACAGCAACATCATGACATTAGCAGCGTCCATAACACAAAGAATAGGTACTGGGCACATGACAGCAGAAGGAGAAGCAGTCCAAGGTGTTGTCAAACAGATTAGGTACATAAAGGACAGCGCAACTGAAGTGACAGCAGTGCAAGCTTCCCTTTGTTAAAGAATGTGTTTGTCCTGACAGCAGCAATGTACACTTCACTGCATATTTGGACCTTATAGTGTAAGTTTTCTTTCCTCACAAAACTGGTACTCCTTGACAGCAGTAAACATGCTTTCCTTGCTAACAGTAGTTAGCCGCAGTGCAAGCTTGCCCCCCGTTTAGAACAGACACAACCTGGCAGCTGACAGTACATGTGTAGTCGCACTTAAGATGCTTCTGTCATATCCTTAAACTTCTGAAGCTGTCATGCTGAGTCCTGCTGTTACCACAACTCCTACTTTTGGAGCCTTGCTGCCGTCATAGAGACTTGCTTTCAGCGCCTGCAGGTCTTAACGCAGCCATTCCCCATAGCTGGTGCTCCTGTCACTGCAAGTGACTGTTGCTGCTGTTATATAGCATCAGTTCCTGCTGCTCTCCCTCTTGCATACTGCTGTCAATGGATAGAACTCATGCCAATTGCCCTGCTTCTTCAGCTCATCGTGCACAATGCTGCCAACCACTGCTGATACAGCTGTCAATCCTCTTGCTTTCACATCTTTGGACTTGGTTGTAGTAGGCAGACCCCTAATTGAGTGGATGGATGTGCCTTTCATAAAGTCTGTGAGATTATCTCAACTTCAAGGGTACAGGAGGAGGAATTTCCCTCAGCAGCCTGAAGCTACAATCATGGTTTCCTCTGTAGACAAAAGGTCTAAGCACTCCCCTAGCCTGCTAGCTATTCCTTCTTTCGTCGTGTGAGAGATCATAAGGCATCTAGGACAACAGCCAGTTTGGCAACATGCCTGGCACCTGCAGTCAGGATTTATAAAATCTCTTATTGACTACAGCTAAAGTCCCTAATGAATGGAAGTTTGATTTAGTATCTCTTCTACTTTAAAAACCCGCAGCAAATTTACATGTTCTCTCCAACTAGAGACCAATTTAGCTGTTACGCTTGCTTGCGAAAGCTCTAGAAACGTTAATTGATAAACAACTTTCAGCCTTTCTTGAAGAAGGCCTTGGATTCCTCGCAATCGGGTTTTAGAGAGCTCCACAACACTGAGACAGCGCTGCTGGCTGTGGCTGACAACATCAGGCTCTCCTTAGATTTTGGAACCCTGGGTATGTTGGTACTATTGGATTTGATAGCAGCATTTGATAGGGTATCCCACTCTATAGTAATTTGCAGGCTTCACGGGACCGGGCTGCACGACAAGGGGCTACACTGTCTCAGGAACTTCCTTGCCAGTTGAACGCAACAAGTCTGCTTGGACTCTTAAGTCTCGACTGATGCATATGAACAAGGGAGTGCCTCAAGGATCGTGCATGAGCCCAACTCTGTTTAACATCTATGTAGCCCCGTTGCCCAAATCGTGAGAGCCTGCAGTGTGCAGATCGTGTCGCACGCTGATGACACTCAACTTCTTATCTCCTTTGGCCCTGACCCAGATGAGGTGAAAGGCTAATTTGCAAATTGCATGAGGGAAATCGCCGCTTGGATGAGTAACAACTGTCTCCAATTAAACAGCAACAAGACAGAGATCATGTTGTTTGCCAAAATGACCAAGATCTGGTCAGCTGAATGGTGGCCTTCAGAACTTGCCCCGCTCCCTCTCCTAAGTAGGTAGTGAAAAATCTTGGAGTGAAACTAGACCAATCTCTATCTATGAAAGACCAAGTTAATGCCACCTGTGGCCTCTGTTTTGCCACCATGAGGCTCTTAAGAAAGCTCTCCCGTGGCTTCCAGACACTGCCAGGAAGACTCTTGTCCAGGCCCTTATCACCAGCCGCATTGACTATGGGAATGCTCTGTTGACATCAGTAAACAACTCCTTGTTGTCCAAACTGCAGGTGCTCAAGAACACAGCTGCACGGCTAATATGCAGTCTTCCTTTTCGATCGCCCTCTTCCCCGATTCTCAGGAAGCTTCACTGGCTGCAGATTAAAAAGTGTTTCATTTTCACACCAAGTTGTCTGTGACATAAGACACTCCACAAATCTCTTCCAGCCTATCTGTCCACTCGACTATATCCCTACATGCCTCCTAGATGTCTAAGATCTTAAGATAAGGCACTTCTGGTGATCCAACGCATCCGTACCTTAAGATAAGGGGGCAGATCTTTCTCTAACTCAGCCCCTTACCACTGGAACAGACTCCCTCTTAGTCTTTGCTCTTGCCCAGACTTCACCTCCTTTAAGAAGGGTTTGAAGACTTGGTTGTTTTATAATGCTTTATCCTCTTTTGTGTAGTGCAGCGCCAAGATACTCCTCCAGGGATGAGTCGTGCGTGATACCAAATGTCCAAAATAAATAAATAAAATAAATCTGTTCAGGTGGAGGAGCATGAGCCCCACACTGGCAGGGGGTGAAGGTGTTATCCACTATACTACAGGAGCCCAGTGTCAGGGGTGCAGACGGTTCTTGGGCATGCTCACACCTTCCCACATGAAATGGTCTTTGCCTGGATCTCCGTCTGGCTATCCTCATGCCTCACTCTACTCCTGCAGTGTATTGTGCTGTTGATCCTCTAACAATATCTAATCAAATGTTAACACAGCTTCACCTCCGTTAACACTACAGAGAGACTGGCTTGATGAAAAAGAAATGGAGCTTGGCCACTATGGCGCAGTAGAGGAGCCAATTTCCTCCTCAAACAAGGGTGAGGTGAATTCCACCATAGGGTGAAGGGGGGTGTTCATAATCTTATTGCCAATACCTGCAGGGCATTAACCCTCCCCTCTGGCAATTAAAAGCATTATTGCAAACAGGTGCAAGCAATAATGCTTAAATATATAACAGTGGAATGTTGAACCTTCATTGAAGATATAAGAGTGTTTGAAACCAACTTCTCCATCATCCCAATGCTTGTCTTTCTGTTTATTACTGTTTAATTTAGAACTTGCCTCCCTCAGCACTTGGGATATTCTAATAACATTATAGTCCTTCTATCTCTGGCTATAATGGTTGTTAAATGTCCTTCCCCTTTTTATAGGCCCTCATCTACAGCTTAAGCCTATAACTCAGGAAGAGCGTCATTAACAGATATTACAGCCCTCAGCAATTACACTTGCAGGAAAGAAGCCATTTAAAAAAATACCCTTTGAATCATATGATAGCATGGGTATTCAGAGGTGTACAAACAACCACACTATCGTGTGCATTGGAGGTATACATAGGTTTCCTACATTCTCATTTCTCTTTATTTTCTTTAATTATATTTTACTGTATTACTGCAATACAGAATTTGATCTATATATAATGAGTTACTCCCACCCAAAAACAAGCCCAAACGTTTCTGGGGCCATATCACTCATACTTAATCAGTAAAGAGACAGGGGTAGAAAATGGTGATGCAGAATAGGACAATAGAATAAGCTGGTTAAACAGCACATAGGGTGTTCATTAAGACAGAGGCCAGGTTGGCCCACAGCCGGGGGAGTATAATCTCCAAGTGATAATGCAGGTGCGGGGAAAAGCCTTAGAGACGAATTTGCTTTTGAATGTTATGTTCTACTGATCCTGCTGTATTATGTACTGTACTATAAGACCAAGAGGCACCAGATGGGGGTCTGCCATCTCAATTCAACTGCAATGTACTGTTTTGAATACTGTAAGACATAATTGTAACACCAGGGAAAGATGTATGTTGTTCCACCAGATTCAATAAAAACAACTAAAAAAAATATATATATATGTATTTTAATATATGCCAAATAAACCCGTAAATATTTTCACCTCAAAACCGGAGTGGCTCGCTTTTTCCTGCCAGGACTGCAGGGATCATCGTATGCATGTATGCATATATATATATATTTATATATATCTGTTTGAATTGTTGTATTTTCTGTACACAATAAACAATCATTGTAAGGTGCTGCCATGCTTTTGACCCTGGGTTGGCATGTTTTTGGAGAACGTACGAACCCTATATATCCCTGTGACCAGAAGGGTTTATCAGACCTAATGGTATAAAGATTTTGTAAATCAGCCATTGTGACAAAAAATTACAGTTGAAAACGTTATCTCAAATTACTGTTTTTTCCTACTCATTTTCAGCATTTGTTTTTTTCAATGATTAATTTCTTTAAGAAAACGTTGAGAGGCGTACAGAAAGTACCCCTTGATGAATCAAGAAGTGTGTCTACTTTTCACAAACGTATAGCTATCCGGAATCACCCCTGTTTCCACCATAAGCTGGAAGTAGGCTGAAACCACAAAAATTAAGAACAATGAAATGGGCTATTTCTTTAAAAATGCAAATATGGTGGTAAAACAGTTTTGGGATAAAACTCTGCTTGTTCCTGATAGCTGGGAAGATGATGTACCCAGTACAGCAAACCTTACATTTATAGTTTTTAGGAAAAAAAATACACTTTCTTCCACAGCACGTTTTTACCACTTTTTTCTAAAAACCAAAAATGTTTATTTTTACTATTTTCTAGGTTCCCTCCAGGGGAATCTACAAACCCTGGGAACGTTTGGAATCCCCAGGAAGTTGGAAAAAAAGGACGCAAATTTGGCATGGATACATTTTGTGGGTATAGAGTAATTATTGTTTAGGTGTGAACTACTCCAAACATATAAAGAAGTATTGGCAATGCCAATAGGCCTGACATTAAAGGAATGTTGCATGGTAATGAGAAGCATTGCAAGTAAATAGCATTGGAATGGAAATGTATTTGTGTGGAAGCAAAGAGCTGTGAATATTATTGGTGTGGGTTAAAAGGTTAATTAACAGTTACACTGTCAAGCCAGACCTAAATATCCATGTAGGTTAATGCCTGCCCTCCTCCCATCTGTGCTGCTGCCAGAGAAAAACACCATAAGTTTTCTAGTTATTCAAGACACTTTAGTAGCATTGCAATGTCATGTGTGTTCCCTTGAAAGTTCAAGCTCTGGCAGTTAGATAAATAAAATGATCCCAGCTGTGAGGAGGGCAAGCACTTTCTCTTTTAGCAGCACATAACTTCTATCTTAGCCATGTTGTACACCAGCATGTCCGCTGTTCAGCATGCCTAAAAGTTAGTGACGTAGAGGAGCAAGAAGTCGAGTGGTGTAGAGAGGAGTGGTGTATATTTGAGTGGAGTGGAGGATTGTCATTGTGTGATTTAGAGTGGAGTGTCATGGAGTGGATTGGTGTACAGCGGAGTGGCGTAGAGTGGACTGTCATAGAATGGACTGTTGTAGAGTGGAGTGGCCTGGAGTGTGATAGAGTGGGATGGAGTAGAGTGTTGTAGAGTCAAGGGACATAGAATGGCACAGAGTGGAGTAGAGTGTCCTGACATACAGTGGAGTAGCATAGAGTTGAGTATGCATGGTGTGGTAGTGCACTGCCATTACAGACAACACTTTTTCAATTGAAATTGCCATTACATTTGCAGTCATACAGTTTTACTAATAAAACTATACAGTGCACAAATGATAATGTGTGGAAATCGGCATCACCTAGTGTATTGACTTCCTTTGATCGTATTAAAATATTTGTTTCTGCCACACTTCAGAATTACAAAACAAATGTGCTTTATTTGTGCTTTTCTTGTCGGTCCTGCTCCTCTCACGATCGCACGTGTGTGCGGGGTGGAGCCAAACCAGATAAAGGAAGCCGAGCAGTATGAGAACGCGCTTCGCGTTCAGTCACACTGTTGCGTTCTGTGCGCCCGGCACCCTCATCTCACTCACCTGATTGTCTTGCCACTCTCTGACGTGTACCGGCGTTCGCACGTCAGGCATCAGTGATCTTGTGCCGGCTCCCTGCAGTTCCTGACCTGGAGTCCTTCCGGGTTACTGCCGAATACCGCATTCCCTCAATGGGTGTCTGCTCGCATATTTCGGCTGGCTCTCCCTGGAATTCTGGCTAAATCATCCAGCGCCTGATGGATTTCATCGTTGTTCCTGCCAAAGACAAAGGAACAAAAAGCAATCACGCTTTAAAGAATCTTTATATCACAAAAGGCGGTAACATTTTACTTGACTATTGAGCTCTTTAAAAAAGATACTTATCTGATTTATAAGTTCTCGATGTTTGGAGATCCTGCTTCTTTGTTACATTGCTTGTTGGCTGTAAGGACAAAAGAATAGATATTAGTTTCCTGATAAACATAAGGAGCTGATTATTATTGTACCTGGCCCTGCACCTTTTTTGTGTGTTATTTTTTCTTTTTTTGTATCTAGTATGGGAAAATATTTTTGGGGGTTTTTCCTGATATATGTTGTATATAATTCTATTGGGCCTGATTGGAGGTTTTTCCTTGAAATATTCTAGGTCAATTACATTACTTACTATAATATAATATCCTGCTGCTACACTGAGTGAATCACCTAACCATGGATGTTTTACTTTCTAGATTAATCCAAATTGTACCTATTCTCTACTATCCTGTATACTACTAAATATAGAAGAGGGAATCTACCTAGGTAGTTATTCTCAGTAGAATAACAGTATTTGTTAGTAAAAAGGTACTCCCATACACCTACTCTTGGTAATACTTGTATCCTTGTTTCTATTATAGTAACCACATACAGACCACTACATGTGAATATCTGCACCTGAAACCCGTTGGTGACGGGTCTCCATTTTCCTTTCCTTGTTTTATTTCCCCTCTTCCCCCATTCCCACTGTGCTGGCTTTGACATTGTTGGGCTGGTTCTGGTGGGTGTGGGAAGGTGGGATCCAGCATCAAAAACTTGCACTTCGCTCCTGTGAAAAAAACAGGTGAGATTTACATTTTTTTTTTTTTTTAAGTTTCAGAAAATAAGTTTATTGAGCATATAAGAATAAACAACAATGTTTCTTACAATTAAACTTTAAAAATTATACAAAATAGAAAATCAAAAATGCATATAGGCTGGTCATAAAAGTCATAGTTATAGCAAGGGATAAAAAAGGAAAGACTTAATGCATTAAAAGGCATATATTTGAAACTAAAGTGGAAAGGAGAAAAGAGAAAAAAATATAACAGATAATGATAATAAAGATATAACAGAATTCAAGGAGGTTGAGCAACTTCTTGTACAGAGGGAATGGGAGCAAAAGAATTTTTAGCACAATCATCTAAAAATTGCGTAATGGGAGACCATAGTTGTAAATGTTTCTTGGCAAGAGACATAGGAAATGCTAAAGTTGTGTCCATCCTATGATTATGACAAACAGCGTACCACCAAGCTAAATTTGAGAGTTTAGATGCATCCTTCCAATTTTTCGTAACCTGTTGAAATACCGCTGCTAGTAATAGGTCGATAATTTGTATTTGAGCATTCTTCACATTCCAACCTGTAGACAGGTTACCGAGGAAAATGTTGAGAGGTGAAAGGGGAACGTTAGTGTGAAATATGGTATTAATCTGCAACCAGACTTGTTTCCAAAAGTTAACTGCACGTGGGCATGTGAATAGTAGGTGCTTTAAATCAGCGTGTGCAAGGGAGCAAGACCAACAACTAACGGGGGTTCTGATATGCATTTTATGTAGGATTGCCGGTGTTAAGAGAAGTCTATTATAAATGAAAAAAAGAGTTTGTGTAGTATTCGTCGCTCTAGATGATTTTCTGATTTTCACCCAAATTCTATTCCACAATGGGATAGACCATTGTATACCCAGGTCAAATTCCCAGGAAAGCTCTGTTTTCATTTAATCTCTCTCGAAAGGAGGTTGTGAAAGGCGAGAGTAAATAGTAGAGGCCTTTGGTGATATTCGGAGAAGGTTATACCATGTAGAGTCTGATAGCGGAGATGGAGAGGTTACAGATTTAAATTGAGAGTAAGCCTCAACTATTGCGGAATGCAAAATTGAAAACATGATGAAATGAAGGAGGGAGTTGAAAGAGAGAGCTTACAACTGAGAATGTAAGAAAGGTATCTTTATCCATCAGTTGATGCACCCACAGAATACCTTTATCTCTCCACGATTTCCAATAAATAGGTTTATTTTTAATGCATATATGTTTGTTATGCCATATGGCGGAGGTGAGAAATGACTCAATAATATGTGGGACGATAGGGGGAACAGTAGTCAACACTTTACATGAATGCTTGATGATTGGTGTGGAACGTTTTTGTGCTTTGCGCAAGAAGGACAGATATTCCTGAAAGGAGAAGGGAGAAAGGAAGGATCTCTCAAGATCAACCCATAACGGAGTATCCGGAGATCGTCAAACACCCATTTGGATAAATGTCTTAGAAGAAAGTCTTTGTGATATTTAGGGAAATCAGGAAAATTAACATCACCTTCAGATTTGGGACGTGACAGTTTTTGTAATGACATTCTAGATTTTTTGTTAGACCATAGAGAGGATATAAGGATGGAGTTAACTTTATGATAGAACCTTAATGATATGGGCATGGAATGTTGGAGATAATATAAAGAACAATAGGAGTCAACATCATTTTGATAGTGTCAAGGCGACCCCACCAGGAAAGATATAGGAGGTGCCATTTAGTTGTAAGAGAAGACAGTTTTTCTATACACTTGTCAAAATTTAGGGAAATTGACGATGTATTAGAAGGAGTGAACCATAAGCCAAGGTATTTAATATGATGTGGACTCCATGTGAAGTTAGAGGTCGAAAAGTCCTCTTTAAAAGTGTGTTTAGTTAGAGGCAATATTTCACACTTCTCATTGTTTAACTTATAGCCAGAAACCAATGTATAGGAATGGACTTCCTTCAAGAAGGCCAGTGAGGTGAGGTTGAGAAAGGAAGAAGAGAACATCATCTGTATAAGCTGCTAATTTAAAATGTTGGGAATTTGAAATAAAGCCATAAATAGAATTGTTTTGTCGTATTTTGGATAAAAAAGGTTCTAAAGCAAGGTTAAAAAGAAATGGGGATAAGGGGCAACCCTGCCGTACTCCTCTGTGAAGCGTAAAATATGGAGAAGTAAGACCATTAGCAAATATTGCAGCATGAGGGTCTGAATAAAGCAAAGAAATGAATTTCGGGCCAAAACCAAACCAAGATAGTGTTTGAAAGATGAAAGGCCAATACACTCTATCAAAAGCTTTTTCTGCGTCTAAGACAATTGCAGCAAGAGGTTCTGTGTATTTTGACGACTTGGATATAATATTAAAAAACAAACGAGTGTTGTCCGTAATAGAGCGCCCCTTAACAAAGCCTGGTTGTTCCTTACCCAATAAATGAGGGAGATGTGACTCAATACGAAGGGCTAAAGCTTTGGATTTTTTTTTATAATCAACGTTGACCAGGGAAATGGGTCTGTAATTTTTACAGAATCGTAGGTCCTTGCCTTCTTTCGGAATAAGACAAATGAGGGCATCTAAAAAGGATCCTCAGGAGTTACCAGAGTTAGTGAAGGAGGAAATGAGATTGTGTAAATGTGGGAGGAGTAATTGGGTGAAATTTGAGTAAAATTCAACAGTGAAACCTTCAGGTCCTGTTGTATTCCGCTTTAGGGGTCCGTATATAGGTTTTCCTGAAACATGTCCTTATATAGGCACAATTCGCATTGCCCTTATATAGCCATAGATTCCCAGTCCTTATTTAGGCATTAGCCGTGCACTCCAAATACAGGCATGGTCACCGACATCCGTCCACCCTAACGTCACAACGAGTTCTTAGAAACCAGACCCTTAAGCTCTCGGGAGTTCCCCTAGCACAGGATTATTGATTTCTCCAAGAACTCATCTATTATGTATGAACCGTTATACCTTAAGGGTTCATTCCTGACGTCTTCCTCTGTCCGACTTCACGTCAATGCTAACATTCCAAGACACCTACCAGGTATAAATATAACTTCCCTTGCCCAAGCAAGTTAGAGAAGACCTTGACTTCAGAGGAGCCCGTATCCCGGCCTGACGCACTGAGAAGACGCTGTCATCCCTGCTCGCAGAGAATCCAGCTTCCAGTGATCTGACTCCCTTCGCGGGGTGTTAGAGTTCGAGTCCGGAAAGAGATTCCCACCTCTCTCATTCTCAAGGTATGGAGCTGACTAGAACCTAGAGGGACTCTTGGCATACTAGACTTAACATACTCTTAGTATACCATACTAGAGAATACTTCGCCTACTTCTTACCTTTCCCTACACCTAGACTAGGTTAGGTACATTGGGGTAGAACTAGCTTAGAAACGCATCGTATGAGTACTCGCATTTTTAGCTCATGTTATTTATGTACGTGAATATATGCTAAAAGATAATGCTAGCGCAGTATTATTTATTTCTACTGCTTACGCTGTACATTATATATCTTGCATACTGTCTTGTGATCATAACAGCACATATCTCTTACATGAGAAACAAGACTGTTCAATAAAACCTTTTTATTGAAACGCCCGTCTTCCCTTTCTGTGTAACTCTGTAGAAACTAAGCATGCACGATTGAGCTGAGTGAAACTGTTATCTATTGTTTCCACGATTCTGAGACGTGTTCCGATTCTAAAGGGAAACAAAGTTGTCATGTTTTCGCGGTTGCAAGAAACTACTCCCTTCTTTTTAAGAAGTTTCTAGTGGCCTCTGAGCTAGCTGGCACAAAGTAATTAAGTTTAATATACTCGATAGGGACATACCGACCTCAGTCCTATGTCAAGCCTATAGGGTATATTATTCCAATGCGCAGAGCTGATTAGGGAAATAGGAACTACACTACAGTCCTGGGGCTTTATCTTTCTTAAGGGTTTTGAGTGCACAGAGCATTTCTGCCATTGAAATGTCAGTTTCTAAAGGTTCTAAAGTCGTTGGGGGAATAGTATGTTTTTGAATAGTAGAAAGATAAAGGGAGATATCTGTTTCTGTGGGCGTGTTCTCTGGTGTGTATATATAACCGTTTATAGAAGTGTACGAATTTTTGTAAAATGTTGAAATCTTTATGTTTTGGGATTTGATTGTCATCTATTATAGATTCAATATGGGATTTGTTTTGTTTGAGGTAATTAGCTAGCAATCTGCCTGATTTATTTTTCTCACCATAGAAGTTCGCACTGGTTTTCAGTAGATACAAAGAAACACTATCGGTAGTGTCCTTGTTAAATTTAATTTTAGCCTTAATGAGATCTGCCAAACCCCCTCTTGATTTAGAGGTATAATAGGAATGTTCCAATCTCTTTATCTCAGAAAGAAGTTCTGCGTTAATTAACCGGGCATTCTTTCGCTTGTTAGATGTACATCTAATTATACAATCTCGTGCAGATGCTTTGAAAGCATCCCAAACTGTATGAAAAGGAATGCTGTCATTGCTATTAAATTGAAAGAACTCATGAGAAAAGGCTATAAAGGAAGCGTTAAAATTAGGGTCTAATAGCAAAGAATTGTTAAAACGCCATCTTCTGGGAAATGCAGGTTGGGATAAAATATCTAGCTGAATAGAGACGGGGGCATGGTCAGAGATGAGTATAGGGTCTATATCAGCTGAAAGTAAAGACTGGGAAACATTGTGAGAGATAAAGATGTAATCAATTCTTGATTGGGTATGATGAGGTGGGGAAAAGAAGGTATATTCCTGCAATGAGGGATTACACAATCTCCAAGCGTCTGTTAGGTTGCATTGTTTTATAGCATGTGTGAAAGATTTGTGTGCCTTATTTGGAATGAAAGAGACTCTGGAGTTTCGGTCAAGGAAAGGATCCACTATCTGGTTGGAATCACCAGCCAGAATAAGATTCTTCGCTGGATTTTACGCGATCAATCGGGAGACTTGGGACCAGAAAGGAGCATCACCATTGGTAGGAGCATAAACATTAAATAAAGAAATCGGAGTCTTCCCTATCATTAAATTGGTAAACAACCATCTCCCATCCACATCTGCCTCTTGCGAAAGAAGCTTAGCTTGCAAAGCTTTATGACACAAGGTTATGACTCCATTTCTTTTGCCATCACCGGGTGAGAAAAAAACTTTGCCGACCCTATTTTTCTTGAGTTTTAAAGATTCAGTTTCCGTTAGATGGGATTATTGCAGCAGAACGATACTTGCATCTAGTTTAGATAAATATGATAGTGCACGTTGTCTCTTGATGGGAGAGTTTAAGCCTTTAACATTCCAAGTAACAATTTTTAAAGCCATAAAATATAAATGCAAAGTAAAAGATTGAAATAACCGGCAATAATGCAAATATATTCACGTGAAACATGTAGTACAAAAATGAATACAATAACATTGAAACTCAGAAGAATAAGAAAAGGAAAAAGGGTGAAGAAAAAGATAGAATGTAAGTAGTAGAGATTAATGTAGTAAATGGAACTATAAGAAGGAAATATTGAAAATATAAAAAAAGGTGAGGAGACTGCAGAAAATATTAGAGAAAAAAAGAGAAACATACCTACATATAATCCAAAACATGTGAAGGCTGGGAGGGGATGAGGCCACATGGAGCAATGACATGTCCGGACTCCATGAGGGAAGACAGGGAAGGCCGCACAACAGACGACAAATAAAACAGATGAATCATACGACAAGGAAGTGTAACCTGTAGGGAGAGAACAGAGATTAGATGTCATTTAGCAGAACATAGTAAAGAAAAACATAATCTATTATTTAACTAAGATGAATCCTTGAAGTAGTTAGCAAGTCATGAACCATAAGACATAATGAAAGCAACTACTAATTGTGGTGTGACGAAGTGTCCATAGTTTCTGTGACGCAAGAATTGAGAAAACTTTTCAGTCTGATAGGATCTCCATAAGTAGTAGTTTTTTTTATTATAAGTTACTTTGAACAGGCAGGGGTGAAAGAGGCCAAAACGAGCACCAATTGAAAGAAGTTGTGGTCTCATAGCCAGGAACTCTCTACGTCTGTCAGTAGTAGCCTTTGCATAGTCTTGTGAGAAGAATAAAGAGTTACCTGACCAAGAAATTCGTTTAATAGACCTGGCAGCTGACCGTACCCTAAGCAAATCAGTGTATTCTAGGAAATACAAGATGACTTCTCTCGGTTTCCTCCCATTGGAAGAAGTCATTGAAGAAGCAGGGCCCAGTCTGTGGGCACGTTGAATATTAAGAGGAGCACCCTCTGGTAGATTGAGGATCTTTGGAAGAAACAACTTGAAGAAGGTAATAGGGTCAGAACCTTCTGAACCCTCTGGTAGACCATAGATACGAAGATTATTCCGCCTGTTTCTGTTTTCAAGATTTTCAACCTGTTTCTGTAGCGACGTCACTTGAGAATGAAGAGCTTCAACCTTAATGTTGGATGAACCCAAAGATTCAATTTTGTGCTCCGCTGTGGTAATCCTTTCCTCTAATTGCGACCATCGTTCTGTTAGGATTTGTAGTTTATAGTTTGTTTCTTCTACAAAAGGGCGAAGAGCGTGGATCTCTTCCAGTAAGAGGTCCATAGAGACTGTTGCAGATTGTTTAGGAGGAGAAGGAGGATCCTTCTTCAGTCATTTGCTCGACGCTTTATTAGTGCCAGGGGTAACATGAATGGCAGGTGACGAGGTGCCTTTTGGCGGTGAATTAATAGTCATCCATTGACATGTGTGCACGATGACTAGAGCGTGTTAAGATTTTAGGCGAAGATGGTGCTAACAGAAATTTAACTTTAGTAGGTTTGCCCATACACAAGAGCAGTGGAGGAGAAAATGAGACAGTCACACTAAAAGGGGACTATTTGCAGCTTAATTATGCCTTTTAATGATGAAGTGGTGAGCCAAAAATGACGTAGGCAAAGGTGCACGTAGAAGAGAAGGTGCCAAATGCGCAATATCACACTTATTCTGTGGGGGTACAAAAAGTTCTCCAAACAGAGAGCGTAAGCTACAAGTGGTAAATTACAGGTGCTCAGAGCAGTTATAGTAATGAAGAAATATCAAATGAGGAGGTCATAGTGTTTCTTCATCTCATAGTGAGCACAATAATAAGGGCAGATAATGAAGAGAAAAAAAAACGTCAAAATATAACCACCTCTTTGACAGGAATTGAAGAGATGAAAGCCATATAGGGGCCACTGTAGCACAGGAAAGAGGGGCAAACAGAACACTGGTGGTGCAAAGATGCACTTATTTTCAAAATAACAGTCGCCAAATTTCCATAAATGATTTTAGGAAAGCGCTCCAGTCACAGGGAGCGTGAACCGCTCTCCCGTCAAAGAAACAAAATGGCGGGTGTCATATTGATGGAGCCGCTACGATGCACACTAAGTGCGAAAGACAGCTTGCGGGGAGTGGCTCGGTCAGGCACTCACGTTTGCGAAGGTTGCGTTTGGTGAAATTGCAGTCACTGGAAACGTCGCCTGGTCTGTCGGCCCGTCCGTCGTCCCAGGAGAGTCAGGGGACCGCCGTCATCTTCCTTGGGCGCTAGCCACGCCCCCGAGATTTACATTTGTAATTGAGATATATTCTGTAATATTTGCACAGAGCATTTACTGGCATTTAAATGTAGTTGTGTGCTAGAAAAAAATAATATCTTACAGCTTTCCCTTTCACAGCCCCAGTACCCAGCAAGATTGTCACATACATCTTCTCACTTTATTTTCTTTCCCTGACTGCAAACACCAACCCCCCCTTGGAGGACGGAGCCAATCATTCGACCTAAGTCTTTGCCCAACAAATGTGGCAAGATAAAAACAAAATTTAAAGGCCTGTTTATTGTTCACTTCTGAACTCCAGGATGGTTATTTTGAGGTTGCTTTAGCAAGCTCCCTCTCACCTACTTCCAGTGCCTATGTCATGGGCATGAAATTGAGGAAGAGGATTGTTTAAGGTACGCTATTAGCAAAGAGCACTAACCAAATAAACAAGCTCGGAGACAGAACATTATTCCTCATAGGCAAGCGAGATTGAGGAACTCATAGTGGCAGAGATAAGAAGAATCAGTCAAGAAGAAAGGTAGGAGGCAGAAAACCTTTTCAGGGAAATACAGTACGCTTAAAGCTTCCTGAACTAGTATACAAGAGAGACAACTGAAAACATATGTATTCTTCCACGAGTGCTCACTTTCTGACAACTATTTTCTTTCTTTTAAGTGAGGCACTGCACAAGAGTACAAGTAGCCAGTCAGAGCGGTGGTAAACATGCTATGCTTCACGGGAGAGACAAAAACATGCTGGACAGCCTAAAACAAATAAAGCCGGCAAATAGAAAGCAAGCAAATGTGAATTACAAAACATAAAGCCAACGGTAAGCAATGGGCTGGATGCACTCCTAGGGAAGCTTTTAGCATGTCCCCAATATGTCTTTGCAATCAGACAGCTGTGCTGTCTGGTAGGCTTCGACCTAACAAGGGCTTAGTATGAGGGGAGAGGGCAGCTAAGCAGCCAAGATGTTAATATAGTGATAGTGAACAGAAGAAGTCCACATTTGAAGCCATGGCAGCTAGCCCACTGGTGGGTTGTTTGCAACCCAGGTATGGACTGGGGCTTTGCCATCTGAAACAAACTAATTTTTCCACCACTCATTTGGTTGTGGGAAAATTACTTAAACATTTGGGAAACGTTTCCACCCGGACCAAAATGATCCCTTAAATGTCCTCTTGGCAATGCCATTTTTTTTATGGAGAAAGCAGAAACATTGCTGGGCAGAATTATCATTCTTTCATGCAGAGCAATGCAGCAAGCCAGTTTGCTGGGCTGCATGAAAAGGAAAAGGCAGAAATGCGCCATATTTACCATTATACAGCGCATTCCTGTCTTTTTCTAGTGCTGGCGCACTTTTGACTGCCTAGCGCCAACGCAGGCACCCTTGCTTCATGTTGCAAGGGTGCCTGCATTGTAGACAGGATTGTTTTTGTACAGGAAGGGACACCTTCCTGCACAAAAACAACCCTGAGAGGCATTTTCCTCTTTCATATTTCTCCTCATTACGCCTCACATGGGGGGGGGGGGGCGTAGCATTTTGACGCATTCCCAGGTCTACCACTAATGGTAAATCCAGGAATGCGCCTGTATCCATGCGCAGGTGCGTTGGATAACCACGCTCGACCCATGGAACATCTCCCTGTCGCAGAATAACACAAGGTAGCGATTTGCGCTGCCTTGCATTACTCTACTTTTATCAAGCCATGCAGGACCACACAAGGTGGCGTATGTGGCCTGATAAAACTAATTTTAGGTTTTGTGTCACCCTGCGTCCCTTTTGGGGCATAGGGCGACGCAAAATCGTTGATAAATCTGGCCCTGCATCTTTCAAAAGCATGCAGAGTTTTAGAGAGGGATACAAACAATTGGGCAGTTGCAAGTGCAGCCTATTGTGGAATTCTATGTCAGGATCGGAGGCTCAGATTATGCCTTCTTCCTTCGCTTTATTTTAACAGCAGCACATTTTTAAACACAATAACCAACTACATTTCCCATGAACAATAGGAAAAACCAAAAGTTCCAACAGGAGTCCTTCCTCGCTGTCCCCACTCCAGCCAGCATAGTCCCTTCACGCTGTTTCCTCTTCCTCTTTCTTCGCTGCTCAGCATCAGATAAGTCGATTTTCTTTTCTTCTCCTGTTATGGGGGTTGTTTTCTGGCTAATTTGGTGGCATTTGCTAGCGCTTCGGGTATTTTCTGTTTTCACAGATTCCCTTTAGTCACGGGACATTTTTAAACGTACCTTATCTGACTGCTTCCCTGCGAGGTGCGGTGTGGTCCTCCCACCACCAGGGGGCGTAGTGCACTCTCTATGGGCAGCGCGAGTCAGGCACTAGCATTAGAGTCCTGACGAGCGCTGCCCGGTGAGAGCTCAGCCTTGCCTCCTGCCACCCGGTTTACGCCCTGTGGGGTCTGTATTTTCCCAGATTTTAATTGAACGCCCTCTTGAGGGTCTGTAAGGCATTCTTGAACACCCTGCGGGGTCGCAATTGCACCGTGACTTGTGGTGCCTGTGGGACACTGTCCCGGGTGGCTGCCCTGTGATCAGAGGGCTGGAGTGTCCCTAGGGCTCTGCCCATTAATCGTGTGCCCTTGGCCACCCTTATTTGTCTGGGCTCCCTCCCAGCTTATTAACAGAGCGCCTGTAGTGCCTTTAAAATAGTGCTTTCAGCACAAAGCTGCCTGTGCTCCTGATATACTTACCTGTACTATACCTATATACTTACCTAAGACCATGCAGTCGGAGCAAGATCAGTACCAGGAGGAGGATCCCTTGGCATACCTCCCCTGGGATGATGACTTTTACCAGGCGGTGGATGACTCCATCTACAGGGCTGTCAACCAGGCCATGGAGCAACGCCTGTCAGCGCAGATAGCGAAGCAATGCGCCAAGTGGGCTGCTCCCGCGCCAGCTTCCCCTAAGTCCTCTCCTGCACCTCAGCCTACTGGTTCTCCCCCTGCTAAGAAACCATGTCCTCAAGGGGTGGAATGTAGATGCTTTTGCCCGTCTGAAACAGGCTTTCTTGGCGCAGGTGCCCCCGCAGCCTGACCCTGCGCCCCCGCGGACTGCACCCCCAACGCCTCCGCGCACCGCTTCCCCGGACCCCTTTGGTAATGGTGACTCCCCCGGGGACACGGATGAGGAAGCGGGGTCCTCTAGGTCCTGGCTCCCGACGCCCACGCCTGTCCCAGTGGGGGCCTCTGATATGTTGGACCCGGACGACATCGTCCACCCCAGGTCTACGGATTGGGTTCCCGGAGATAAAGTGGCACAGTATGTGGCGAGCCATCTGCGCAAGCCAATGGACAAGGACGCTCGCAACCGCCTTCAGGCGGAGTGCCCCCGCCCCAGTTTGGAGGGAAAGGTTGCCCTAACGCCCGAAATAGATCCCAAGATGGCAACCTTCCTAGCAAAATTCGTACAGGACCCTAAGAAGGGTATTGATTGCTCCTGGCGTACGTGCCAGGACAAACTGCTGGATGCAGTGGGGCCTGTCACCAAAATTCTTGACATGGCCGAAGAGGCCAAGGTGTCCGGTGCCCTTATCTCCCCGGAAGTTCTCTCGAGCTGGGCGCAGCGCGCGATCGTGTTTATTGGCAATGCGAATTGTGCGCTCTCCACGGAGAGGAGGCGGTCCCTCCTAATTAAGGTGGACCCCAAGTGAGGTGACCTGGCTTCCTCGGAGGCAGGCGCTGTGCCCAGCGGGGCTTATTTGGTGACCCGTTCGTCAAAGAGTTAGGAAAGTTTGTGGCGACTTTCACCTCACTTGACAGAGCCCAGTTGAACATCAGGAAAGTCTTTACTTCCCGGGTTTTCCAAGGGGCCGGTCGTGGCAGGGGCCGCACGGCCGGCCGCTTCTCCAACTCTGACAGGGGGCAAGGCTACAGGCGAGGGCAATATCAAGACAATGCCCGCTTCAACAAATTCTACCCCACCAGAGGTCAGAAGTTCCGTGGCCGTGGAGGCCAACGAGGTCAGCAACATGGTGCTGGAAAAGGTGAGTGTAATACCCTCGGCGAGCTTGCAGGTGGTAGGGCGCTTGGCGCTGTTTTTCCCGGCTTGGGTTTCCCTCACGAGCGATACTTGGGTGCTGCAGACGGTCCAGGGCTTCCACTTTGAGTTTCATGGCCGTCCACGTCAGCTAACCTGACCCCGACCCATCTCTTTCTCGCAGCGCGATACCGAGCTGGTACGCGAAGAGGTCTCCGCCCTTCTCCAAAAAGGGGCAATTTGCCACGCAGCCGAGCATCCCGGTGGGTTCCTGTTAGACTTGGCATCTTTTGGCGTGTTTCCCCTGAGTTTTTGCTTTCTGACTTCCCGGTTTTGACTCCGTTTGTGCTGGCTTAGTGTTTCTGCGCACTTTTCTCACTGCTGATCAGTGGTAAAGTGCAAGTGCTCCTGTGGTAAAATGTGCTATGGATTGGTGTTTCCATGATTGGCCTATTTGATTTATGTGTCAATCCCTAGTAAAAGTGCACTGCGTGTGCCAGGGCCTGTAAATCAAATGCTGTTGGTGGGCTGCAGCACTGGATTGTGCCACCCACACAAACAGCCCGTAAATGTGACTCTGGCCTGCCATTGCAGAGCCTGTGCGCAGTCTGGTACTGCCATGTCGACTTGGCAGGTGCACCCACTTGCCAGGCCCTAACCTTCCCTTTTCTTACATGTCAGCCACCCCTAAGGTAGGCCCAAGTTACCCCTGTGGGCAGGGTGCAGTGTATGTGAAAGGTAGGACATGCCCTGGTGTGTGTGTGGCATGTCCTGATAGTGAATTACTGCCAATTTCGTTTTTCACTATTGCAAGGCTACCTGTTCCCCATAGGACAGAATGGGAAGTTTGTTTATAACATCTTATAAACATAACTGGCCCTGGGAACTAGGTAGGAAAATAAAGTTTAGTATGCCTGAACTCAGAATCTAAAGATGCATCTTTTAGTGAAGGTGATTTTTACATTCTGTGTTTGAAAATACCACTTTTAGAAAGTAGGTATTTTCTTGCTCAGTCATCCCGTGTGCCTCTGCTGGAATGAGGATTGCCTGTCTGGGTTTTGGATGACAGAAGGCTGGGGAGCAGGAGTGGCTCCAGATAGTCTAGGTGGGTCAGGAAAGGGCTGAATAGACCTGGGCTGCAATTCGGGAAGGGGGAGGAGATTTCCTTGCACCTCAAAGGGCCTGGTCTGCCTCTGACAATGCCGTCTCCACCTCCTGCCAGGAAGTCACACCAGAGAAGGCAGAACTGGTTCTGGCTGGACCCAGACACTCTCTGCCTAAGAGATCAAAGGATTTTGGGATATAAATATTGGGGCCCAGACCCCTGAACTTTAGAACTCTTTTGGACCAAGAAGACTGCCAAGAAGAAGAGCTGGAGAAGCTGTGAGGAGGAACTACCACTTTGCTGTGTTGGCCTGCAGTGGCTGCTTCTGTCTTGGGCAGTGAAAGGACTGGACTGAACTTTCTGCAATTTACTTTTGTGAGTTTCTCCAAGGGCTTGAGGTAGAGCTTGCCCCCTGTTCAAGACGTCTTAGGAACAGCAAAGACTTCAAGCTCTTCTGCCCTCAGCACTGGGAACTGTGTGTTTTGTGCTGCAACAGAAGTAAAAGCAACCCGACGCCGTCTACGACGCCGATGCCGACTCTGTGTCCTGAAGGCACCGCAGAGGGCACCGCCGCAATGCCCCACCGCGACCCTGGTCTCACCGACGACGCCTGCTGATGCTGCCACCGAGCCGCTGCTCGCACCGCGACCTGTGGGCACCACACTCCGCACCGCCTTGCTTCACGATGACGCCTTGGTATCCCTGATGCCGCCGCTCCACGCCAAAAATCTACGCCGCTGCTTGCACCGTGGTTCGAGGTCACCGCTCGTAAAGTTACACGACGCACCGCCCTCATCCCGCACCGCAGCCTTGGCCTACCGACGCCGGCGCCATCGACTCCCGTTCGTCAGTCGACGACAGCGCTTCAGCAACGACGACGCCGCTGCTTGCACCGCGACCTGCCAGCACCGCGACGAGGACCGCATTCACTTTGCACCGCGACCCTGGTCTCACCGACGACGCCATCTGACGCCGCTACCGAGCCGCTGCTCGCACCGTGACCTGAGGGCACCGCACGCCGCACCGCTGCACTTCGCACCGCAGCACCCGACGCCTACCGACGCCTGCGCTCCTGACTTCAACAGAGAGGAGTTCGATCTGCAACGCGTGTGACTTCGAGGGCCCCGACGACTCCTGCGCCGACCTCCAGAACCAATGCCTGCGGACGCCGTGCTTTCGGAAGCTCAACGAGAGGTCGGCGACGCCCTGCATTTCTAAAAGGTACTGTTTGCGGGTCTTCCCGACACCGTAGCTGGCCCGCGATGCCGCGGTCAGCCAGAACTGTTTGGATCTGTTTGTTCACGACGCCGTGATAGCCCCGGACGGAGCTATCGACATCAAGGAACTGTTTTTCAAGCATATTTTGATAACTGAAGCTTTCTAAGTACTGTATTGTGGGTTTTGTATCGTTTTTGGTCTTGTCTTAAGTATATCAAAATATTAGATATTTTTCTAAACTGGTGTGGTGTCCCTTTGTAGTGCTTACACTGTATTACTGTTGGTTATGTGCAAATGCTTTACACACTGCCTCTAAGATAAGCCTGACTGCTCGTGCCAAGCTACCAAGGGGGTGAGCAGGGGTTATTTTAGGAGTGTAACTCCCTTATCCTGACTAGAGTGGTGGTTTCTGCCTGGCTTTGGCACATGCCCTAGCCTACCAAAAATCCCAGTTCTAACATTGGTGGCAGCGATGGGATAGGACTTGCGTTTGCACTTGACTTACAGTGATTGGTGTGCACTACTACCATATCGCAGACCATTACGTGCCACATACTGGTTCTTTTTGGCCTATTTTTGATCTTCCCAGTTTGAACTTGCTACTTCATCATGCCGGAATCAAGAGCATCATCTGTTGCATCCCTGGAAATTGCCTTTGAGGAGGATAGGTTGGAATCCTACAATGTTAGGGAATTGAAAGCGATTTGCAAAAACCTAAAAGTCCAAGTCAGAGGCCTCACTAGGAAGGAGGAGCTACAAAAGGCGCTGAGGGCCTGGGTAGCAGCCAGACATGCCAGCGAGCAGTCTGGTGATCTCAGTGGAGAGGCGGAGGAGCCTATTCCAAGGGTGGATGTGCTTTTGGGAGGGGGAGAACCCTCCAGGCCAGGCAGCAGTGGCCTGTCCCCAGAGGACAGGCTGGAAGCGAGGAAGTTTGAGTTGGAGAAACTCAGGATGGAAAGTGAGAGGGAAGACAAAAGAATAGCCAAGGAGGAAAGGAAGATGATCTTAGACCATGAGCGAAGTCTTAAGGAGCTGGAGCTAAGAAATAGGCCCAGCTCAGATGGTGGCAGCAATTCGTCAAGACAGGCAGACAGAATTGTACACATCCCTAAGAATGTAGGCAAGGAATTCAAGAAGGGGGACGACATACAAAGGTGGTTTCAGGGTTACGAGGCAGCGATACACATGAATGGGGTCCCTGAGGAGAATTGGGGAGCAGGATTGTGGCCTCTCTTTCCAGAAGAAGCCCGGGATACTTTAATAGCTTTGGGTAAGGGATATCACCTCACCTATCGCCGCATTGAGGACGCCCTTCTCACTAAGTATGGTCTTACTCCTGAAAAGTACAGGGATCAGTTCAGGTCCAGTAAGAAGTCCGATGCCAACACTTGGTTGGAATGTGTAGATATGTTTTGCAGGTCACTGGATGGCTGGGTGAAGGGCAGTAATGTGACAGATTTTCAGGGGCTCTACAATTTGATTGCATGGGAGCACTTGTCTAGTCTATGTTTTGCAGATCTGCGCCAGCACCTAGTTGATAGTAAGCTGACTGACCCCAGGAAGCTTGCTATGGAGGCGGACCGCTGGGTGAGTACCAGGTGTAGTGTTGGGCCTCAGGCCCACATGGTGAGGAGAGACAGACACTAGATAGTGTGGTGCAGTAACTGGCCCAGGGCACGTGCGCCCGGCCCCTTTTATTGACAGGGTTACCTGACTGGTGACGCCTGTGGTGGGTGGGTGTAGAGTGTATGTTACATCTTGGTGGAACACTAGAATGTATCCAGCCGGATACTACATCCCTCCCAACTTTAATGAAAAAAAAACAAACAAGAGTCCAACCTGTAATAAAAACAAATAAATAACACATAGCACCAAATGAGTCTATTGAGGCCGTCAGCCAGGCAGCGCTGGAGCTTCGGACCGCATGGTCAGGATGCCTTCTTCTGTCTTGGCGATGTTCTTTAAACCGGCCTGGTCTCGCGGTGTTGAAGTCTGTGTATAGAGTTTCAGTGCTGGTGCATCTGGAGCTGAGGTGGAACCCACTCTGGACGATCTCTCAGGCCTCGGTGGATGGCAGAACCTGCAGCTGTTGGAGACTATCTCTGGGAGTGAGGCCTTCCTTTGGAGGTGGCGTGCTCGATGGCTTTCCTTACCCCTGACTGCTGAGCGACGTCCGACTTGCCTCTCTCGCCCGGACTCCTCTCTCACTGGAGCCTCTTGGAGGGCTTTCCTGCTGGCTGCCATGGGACCGTGTGGACCTTCGCGTGAGCCGCGCGAAGGCGTCGCTGGGGAACTGCCAACGGACTCACAGCCAAGTCGCTCATGTAGCCTCCGGTGGTGGTGTCTCCGTCTGGGCGTCCTCGCTGTCCGGACTCGGGTCCTGCGCCTTCCTCTGGCGATCTTGTGGTTGACCAAGTCTTCCACCGTGACCTCCCTGCTTCCGGCGCCTGACGTGGAGCTGCGGCCGACACATCTCTCCTACTCTGACTCCCTTCGCACGGGAACTCCGTCGAGGCCCTTGTCCCCTGGACTGCCACGTGACCTCGTGGGCTGTGCGGGCCTTTCCGTAGGCCGCGCTTAGGGGTCGCTGCAGAACTCCCAACAGGGCCACGGCCAAGTCTTGTGTAGTCCCCAAGGGCGGATCTTCCAATGGCCGGGTGTGCTCGACTTCGGTAGGCTGTAGGTTGACGGGGTGCACAGAAGGTTCCTGGGTGATTCGCCTCGTTGAACTCCGGTTGTTTGGGGCGTGTGTGGATTCACTCGGGTGGTGCGATGCTCCTTGGTGATGATGCACCTGGATGGTGATAACAGGATGTTGGTTTTCTTCAGTGGGCAAACAGGCGGTGATCTTCTGTCGGGGTGACCTTAGGGAGTGAGGAGGACTTGAGGGACTTCGTGGCACTGCTCCATTGTCTTCAGGCAGGTGCACTGCGAGGTGTGGTGCTATCGATACCAAGCAGCCGGTGACAGGTGAGAGGCCAGTCGAACTGCGAAGCGTGGGGCCAGGACGCAGATCGCGCTTGCTAGCGGCTTACGGTAGGTCCTCCCGCGGAGCTGTCTCCACTGACGTCTCTGCACCCCGGTGGCTGGCTCATGCTGATGCACACCTCTCTCCATGCTGGTGCGAGTCCTTTGTCCTGTCGCTCTTCTCCGTTCCATCTTGCGCCTGTGGTGGTTGTCTGCCCTGTGGCGTCATGCCACTGTTCTTCTCCTTCTTCCGACCAGGCTTTCCCGTGGATGTGGCGTCCTGCAACCTGTCTCATGTTTGCTTCACATGGACATCTCACTGGTCGCGTCGCACTTATGACGATCTTTCCTTCTCTTTTGCAGGCCTGTTGCAGGCCTGTCCTGTCAGTAGGACTTGCATGTGCCTCTTGGCACCATCTCCTCCTCAGGGGGTTCACGGTGTCCCTCTTCTCTTCGCTCGAAGGCGTCGTGCTTGCGCCTCGAGGCTGCGCCATTGTGTCGGCTGCTTCTTCCTTTCTTCCGGTGCGCTTGTCCGGACTGGTCACTTTGCGTGACGGGCTCCTTGTCTGCTGTGCGCTGTGACATCCGGTCACATGTCGCTATGCTGTCGGAGCGCCTGTCACATGGAGTGTGCGACTCCTCTCTTGCCTGTAGTGGGTCACTGCCGACTCCGTCCTGAGGCAGTGCGAGGGAGGACACTCTGTGTTTCCTTCGGCCCACTACGGGGCTTCACTGGTGCAGGAGAGATGTGGTTGCTCTCTGTGCTGCGTTCAGCTGGGCTTCTTTATGGAGATGTCTCTATCTCCCGGGCGCCTGCCCGTGCTGGCAGGTTCACTGGCATGGCCTCCTGCGCGCTTGGGGCCACGTGCGCTCCGCCTTCTCCTTGGATGCTTTCTTCTGGCACTTGGTGTGCCTATGTTGTGTAGCTCACGATTGTCTGTGTATCTGGAGGAGCGAGTGACGCGATGTCCTATCTGGCGGTGGCGTTGGGCAGCCACTTATGGTGCGCGCTCTGCACCAGTCTTCCTCGTGCTGCGTCGTTGGCTTCCAATAGACTCTTTGCAGCTTCTGTAGCTGTGGTGGGTTTGGACTTCTCTAGCTCTTTGCTATGTGGGGGTTCGGGGTCTCTCCCTTTCAAACAGTCGGCAGCGCCTTGGGCCCCTTCTGCGCCGTGGTGTTGAGATCAGTGTTCTGTCTCTTTAGCTTGTTGTGGCTGCAGGCACTGGCTGTGAACATGCTTCCACTGCCTGTCACTCTTGTGAGCTGATGAGGGTGGTTGCAGCATGCAGCAAAGTCTCTTCTGGCTGTGGCTTCATTACTCTGGCTGGACTTCTGGAGAGCATGTCTTGCCGAATGTTGCTAGAAGGGATGGAGGTGACGCTGTAGTCACCGTGCTATGCCGGTCAGGGCAGTTCTCCTGAGGCTGTTAGCTTTTTGCCTTGGAAAATATTACCTTCTCTTTTTTTCTTTCCAGGCGCAGTAACTAGAGATGGCCACTAGGTGGCACTGCGGTGCAAATTGTCTCGGTCGTGGCAGCCGTCTTGGCTGGAGCTGGGAATCGTTCTGGAGCGGAGATGCAGGTGTGGGGCTGCTTGCAAGGCTGAGACGGCTCCAGTCCTCACCGGATGCTCTGCATGCTCAGGGCTGCCTCACAGGATATTCCCAGGTGAGTGGTGTAGCTGCTGTAGCGTTGGAGGCCATGCAGTCTGCCTCAGTGCGGGCTGTTTTCCTCTCTTCCGGTCATGTTTAATTCAGTGCCAGGCAGATAGGGCTGCTCCTGCCAGTTCTACTCGTGCTGTGAGACTCAATAGGGGCGCAGTAGCCACTTCATAACGGCCCTCGGTGCTGCCTTTCCTTCTCAGGGTGCGGTGCTGAGGTACGCCTGCGACCACTAGGTGGCGCCGCATCCGGGTCTTCTCTCCGCCTGCCGCGGCGGTTTCTCCTCCACCTGCAGGCCTCGAAGGTTGACGAGAGGATGACGGCACTGTGCCTCCTTCGCTGTCGGCGCCCGCGTTCCTGGCACCTCTTCACTGGGGCAGTTGGCGTCGTGCAGAACAACTTTCCAGCCGCAGGTACAGGGGCATTGACCCGCTCCCAGCGTTGCTGCTGCGTTGTCTTTGCTTCGCCCTCAGGTGCTCAGAGGGCAGGGGGCCGTGTGGCGCGAAGGTTCCTCGCGGGGTGGGCTCAGTCCTTCCACCGGTGCTACACCTGCTCCGGATCGCCGGCATCCGCAGGCACCCTCCGGCGGCGGGACTCTAACTCCTGCGCTCTTCTGGGGTGTCGTTTTGTGTGGGCCCACTCTTCACACCCGGGTGGGTGTTTCCGGAGATAGGCCGGGGAGCGTGGGCGGACAGCGCGTTGCTGGTCTGCGATGCTGCGCGTGGGAGTAGGGCGGGAGCTTCACTTGAGGGTCACTGGGCTCCTCGACTGTAAACGTGACTGCCTGAGCGCGGCAGCGCGCACGTTGCTGGTGTAGCGGGGGCTCTCGCACTCACCGGGATGGCATGGACGCCCTTCCCCACTTCATAGGGAATTGAGGCACGGCTGGACTCAGATTGTCGCTCCGTGGACTGCCGAGAGCGGTGTTGCGCCAGATCACTACTGCGGTCGCTGGTGGCCGTGGACATCGCCGTGGGGGGGGGTGCCGCCTCTCAGACACGTTTCCTCTTACGTTTCCTCTTCTTCCCCCACGAGTGACGATGAAGTGCCGAGCTGCAGGCACGCGGGGTTAACTACCCGCCTCGTCGCCAGTGTAGTGTTGGGCCTCAGGCCCACATGGTGAGGAGAGACGGACACAGACACTAGATAGTGTGGTGCAGTAACTGGCCCAGGGCACGTGCGCCCGGCCCCTTTTATTGACAGGGTCACCTGACTGGTGACACCTGTGGTGGGTGGGTGTAGAGTGTATGTTACATCCTGGTGGAACACTAGAATGTATCCAGCCGGATACTACACCAGGGTCCACAGGAAAGCGTATGGGGGAGACTCAGCCAAAGGTGGGCAGGGTCCCCAGCAGAAAAGTGGGGGGGACAAGGGTAAAACACAGGAGTTCTCTAAAGGGCCCCAAACTAACACCCAGGGTAAAGGTTCCCATCCCCCAGGAGATAAGAGACAAGGGGTCTCGTCGGGAAATAAACCAAAAAGGCACGAGGCTTGCGCACCCCTCTGTCGCACGGTCTCGTCAGGAAAGCCTGCTGAGATCGGCCCCCGCAAGTGTTTTGCATGTGACCAGGTGGGTCACATGAAGGGGGACCCCAAGTGCCCAAAGGGGGCACAGCCACCCACCGGTGGGCAGTCCAAGGTGTTGGCTAGTGTAGCGCTTTGGGAGGAGGAGTACCCCCAGGAAGGTGGGGACCCCACAGAAATGACCCTCGTCTCACTAGGGGACAGTGAGATGGTCCCAGGAAAGCCAGTACCCCCTAACACAAAGAAATACAGCACCTGGGTGACCATCAATGGGAAAAGGGTAGAGGCTTTCAGGGATACTGGAGCCAGTGTGACCTCAGTCCGGTGTCACCTGGTCTCTGAGAAGCAGGTAGTCCCAGGGGCATTCCACCAAGTAATTGCGGTGGACAATTCAGAGCGCCAGTGTCTGGTGGCGCAGGTTCCCTTCGAGTGGGTGGGGTCTCAGGTCCCTTGAGGGTGGTTGTGAGCTCTTCCATGCCTGTAGATTATCTGCTAGGTAACGACCTGGAGCAGTCCTTATGGAAGGATGTTGAGCTCAGGTCTCACTTGGAGATGCTTGGGTTGCCAGAGTGGGCATGCGTGTCCACTCGGTCAATGGCGGCCAGAGAGGGTGATCAAGAGGACTTGGAGCCTGAAACAGTGGCCCAAGTCCCTGCCAAGAGAAAGGGCAAGGCGCGCGGGAAACCGGCCCCTGAAGTTCCCACGGACCGGGAGGAGGCGGACCTTGAGGGGGACGCCCCGGTGCCTACAGGGGAGCAGGTAGCTGAACTGGGGGACATCTCTGAGCTGACCCAATGGCAGCAAGAAGGGGGTCCCACCAGGGAGGAATTCTGCAAGGAGCAGAAAGAGAGCCCTTCTCTGGAGGGTCTGCGGCGGCAGGCTGCAGACCTGGCAGCTGGTGATCAGTCCGGATCACATTGGATCTACTGGGAGAATGGTCTCCTGTACAGTGAGCCTAAGGTCACTGAGCCTGGGTCAGCCCGTGTGCTGGTGGTACCCCAGCGCTTCAGGACCTTCCTACTGGGTCTGGCTCATGACGTGCCTTTGGCAGGACATTTGGGGCAGGACAAGACCTTTGACAGGCTTGTCACCCACTTCTTCTGGCCCCAAATGCGAAGGCAGTCAGATGGACATTGCAGGTCTTGCCAAACTTGCCAGGCAAGTGGTAAGAGTGAGAGGAAGGTCAAAGCTCCTCTCCAACCTTTTCCAGTTGTTGGAACACCCTTTGAAAGGGTAGGGATGGACATTGTGGGGCCACTGGATCCCAAGACAGCCATAGGCAACAGGTACATCCTGGTCTTGGTGGACCATGCCACCCGGTACCCGGAGGCAATCCCTCTCCAGACAACGACGGCGCCAGTGGTGGGCCGGGCGTTAATGGGGATCTTTTCCCGTGTGGGGTTCCCCAGAGAGGTGGTTCCTGACAGGGGGACCAATTTCATATCCAAGTATATGACATCCCTGTGGAAGGAGTGTGGTGTAACCTACAAGTTCACCACCCCTTACCACCCACAAGGTAACGGTCTGGTGGAGAGATTCAACCAGACCTTGAAGGGCATGATTAAGGGTCTGGAGATTAGGTGGGGGGTTTTTAGTTAAGACAGGAAAGTGGCGCTCAGGCTATTGCGTATACTAACTGTAGGCTTATAAGCATGCGATGCCTCCAGGTCAGGGGATTAACCCAATAACCCCTGAAAATTGTGTGGATCGCAGGATCCTCACTGTAACTTGAGTACTGTCCTGGGCACACGCGGTGAGGGTATTGATAATATATTAGTCTGTTACAAAATGTTATATAAATGCAGAGGTCGGCATCAGTATTAGAACAAAAAAGGGGTTTATTTATGTCTCAACACCAACTATGTTGAATACAAAAGGCCAGCCGACACGTGTTTCGTCACTGGGAAAATTCCCGTGACTCATCAGGGCGGGCTGTGTGCAGCCTAGGCGGATTAAAGGTATAGCGTGGGTATGAAGTTACCAGGTGCTTGTGAAGGTAGGTAGTGACTGTCCAATGTCTGGCGTGGTGGAAGGGTAAACCGACAGCCAGGCGATGCGCAGAATCTAGCTAACCTGGGTACGGGAAGACTAGGAGAATAATAATGGCGAAATGCCGCAGAAATCTGGAGTCCAGATTTCTGCGGCATTTCGCCATTACCTTCACAAGCACCTGGTAACTTCATACCCACGCTATACCTTTAATCCGCCTAGGCTGCACACAGCCCGCCCTGATGAGTCGGCTGGCCTTTTGTATTCAACATAGTTGGTGTTGAGACATAAATAAACCCCTTTTTTGTTCTAATACTGATGCCGACCTCTGCATTTATATAACATTTTGTAACAGACTAATATATTATCAATACCCTCACCGCGTGTGCCCAGGACAGTACTCATGATTAAGGGTCTAACAGAACCCATGAGGCATAAGTGGGACGACCTCTTGCCATGCCTTCTCTTTGCGTACAGGGAGGTGCCACAGAAGTCTCTTGGGTTCAGTCCCTTTGAGCTTCTGTATGGTCACCCTGTGAGAGGACCTCTGAGTTTGGTAAAGGAAGGTTGGGAGGCAGCTCCCGGGAAAACTCCCCAAGATGTGTTTAGTTACATGCTGGCCTTCAGAAACCAAACTGCCCGCTTCAGGAAACTCACTCAGGCAAACCTAGAAGCAAGCCAGGAAGAAATGAAGAAGTGGTATGACCAGAATGGCACTCTGGTCGAATTTCCACCTGGGCAGAAAGTGTGGGTCATGGCCCCCCTGGAACCTTGTGCCTTGCAGGACAAGTGGACTGGGCCGTTTGAGGTGGTGGAGCGCAAAAGTGATGTCACCTACCTGGTGGATTTGCGGGCTCCAAGGAACCCTTTGAGGGTCCTCCACGTGAACCGCCTCAAGCCCCACTTCGAGAGGTCCGAAGTGAGCATGCTCTTGGCGACAGATGATGGGGTGGAAGAGGAGAGTGAACCTCTCCCTGACCTCCTGTCTACCAAGGAGCACGATGGGTCAGTGGAAGGTGTGATCCTCTCCCCTACACTGACCCCAGAGCAGCAGAGCGACTGTCACCAGTTGTTGGGACAGTTTGCCCCATTGTTCTCCCTGACCCAGGTGTTACTCACTGGTGTACCCATGACGTGGACACCGGTAACAGCCCTCCTGTGAAGCGCAAGATTTACAGGTTGACTGACCGGGTCAAGGCCAGCATTAAAGAGGAGGTCTCTAAGATGTTGGCGTTAGGGGTGATCGAGCCTTCCAACAGTCCTTGGGCCAGCCCAGTGGTCTTGGTCCCAAAGGCTGCTGCACCCGGTGCCACTCCAGAACTGCGGTTTTGTGTGGACTACCGTGGGCTCAATGCCGTCACCAGGACTAACGCGCACCCCATCCCCAGAGCTGATGAGCTCATTGATCGGTTGGGAGCTGCCAAGTTCCTCAGCACGTTTGATTTAACGTCTGGGTACTGGCAGATTGCCTTAACCGATGGGGCCAAGGAGAGTTCAGCATTCTCAACCCCAGAAGGACATTACCAGTTCCGGGTGATGCCCTTTGGGTTGAAGAATGCCCCTGCCACCTTTCAGAGGTTGGTCAACCAGGTGTTGGCTGGACTGGAGGATTTCAGTGCTGCATACCTGGATGACATCGCAGTGTTCAGTTCCAGCTGGGAAGAACACTTGCAGCACCTCAGGGAAGTGTTGAAAGCGCTGCAGAGGGCAGCCCTCACGATCAAGGCCAGTAAGTGCCAGATCGGGCAGGGTTCTGTGGTGTACTTGGGACACCAGGTAGGAAGCGGCCAGGTGGCGCCACTACAGCCCAAGATTGACACCATTCTGTCGTGGGAGCCCCCCAAGACCCAGACAGAGGTGAGAGCCTTCTTAGGTCTCACCGGGTACTACAGGAGGTTTGTTAAGGGCTATGGCATCATTGTTCCCCCCTTGACAGAGCTGACTTCCAGGAAGCAGCCCAAGAAGGTGATCTGGACTGAGTCCTGCCAGAAGGCTTTTGATGCCCTGAAGGCCGCCATGTGCACGGCACCCGTGCTCAAGGCACCCGACTTCTCCAAGGAATTCGTCGTGCAGACTGACGCTTCAGAGCATGGTGTGGGAGCGGTGCTCTCACAACTGAACGAAGAGGGCCTAGACCAGCCTGTGGTCTTTCTTAGCAGGAGACTACTCCCCCGGGAACAGAGGTGGAGTGCCATAGAAAGGGAAGCTTTCGCTGTGGTCTGGGCACTGAAGAAGCTGAGGCCCTACCTGTTTGGGACTCACTTCTGGGTTCAGACAGACCACAGGCCCCTCAGATGGTTGATGCAAATGAGGGGTGAGAATCCAAAACTGCTGAGGTGGTCCATCTCCCTACAGGGAATGGACTTTACGGTGGAACACCGCCCTGGCACAGAACACGCCAATGCAGATGGTCTGTCCAGGTTCTTCCGCCTTAGTGAAGAGAACTCCCAGGAGGTTGGGAAGTTCTCCCTACTTTCAGCTGGAGGAGACATGTGTTAGACTTGGCATCTTTTGGCGTGTTTCCCCTGAGTTTTTGCTTTCTGACCTCCCGGTTTTGACTCCGTTTGTGCTGGTTTAGTGTTTCTGCGCTCTTTTCTCACTGCTGATCAGTGGTAAAGTGCAAGTGCTCCTGTGGTAAAATGTGTTATGGATTGGTGTTTCCATGATTGGCCTATTTGATTTATGTGTCAGTCCCTAGTAAAAGTGCACTGCGTGTGCCAGGGCCTGTAAATCAAATGCTGTTGGTGGGCTGCAGCACTGGATTGAACAGCCCGTAAATGTGACTCTGGCCTGCCATTGCAGAGCCTGTGCGCAGTCTGGAACTGCCATGTCGACTTGGCAAGTGCACCCACTTGCCAGGCCCTAACCTTCCCTTTTCTTACATGTCAGCCAACCCTAAGGTAGGCCCAAGGTACCCCTGTGGGCAGGGTGCAGTGTATGTAAAAAGTAGGACATGCCCTGGTGTGTGTGGCATGTCCTGATAGTGAATTACTGCCAATTTCGTTTTTCACTATTGCAAGGCTATCTGTTCCCCATAGGACAGAATGGGAAGTTTGTTTATAACATCTTATAAACATAACTGGCCCTGGGAACTAGGTAGGAAAATAAAGTTTAGTATGCCTGAACTCAGAATCTAAAGATGCATCTTTTAGTGAAGGTGCTTTTTACATTCTGTGTTTGAAAATACCACTTTTAGAAAGTAGGTATTTTCTTGCTCAGTCATCCCGTGTGCCTCTGCTGGAATGTGGATTGCCTGTCTGGGTTTTGGATGACAGAAGGCTGGGGAGCAGGAGTGGCTCCAGATAGTCTAGGTGGGTCAGGAAAGGGCTGAATAGACCTGGGGTGAAATAGGGGGAGGAGATTTCCTTGCACCTCAAAGGGCCTGGTCTGCCTCTGACAATGCCGTCTCCACCTCCTGCCAGGAAGTCACACCAGAGAAGGCAGAACTGGTTCTGGCTGGGCCCAGACACTCTCTGCCTAAGAGATCAAAGGATTTTGGGATATAAATATTGGGGTCCAGACCCCTGAACTTTAGAACTCTTTTGGACCAAGAAGACTGCCAAGAAGAAGAGATGGAGAAGCTGTGAGGAGGAACTACCACTTTGCTGTGTTGGCCTGCAGTGGCTGCTTCTGTCTTGGGCAGTGAAAGGACTGGCCTGAACTTTCTGCAATCTACTTTTGTGAGTTTCTCCAAGGGCTTGAGGTAGAGCTTGCCCCCTGTTCAAGAAGTCTCAGGAACAGCAAAGACTTCAAGCTCTTCTGCCCTCAGCACTGGGAACTGTGTGTTTTGTGCTGCAACAGAAGAAAAAGCAACCCGATGCCGTCTACGACGCCCCTGCCGACTCTGTGTCCTGAAGGCACCGCAGAGGGCACCGCCACAACGCCGCACCGTGACCCTGGTCTCACCAACGACGCCTGCTGACGCCGCCACCGAGCCGCTGGTTGCACCGCGACCTGTGGGAACCGCACTCCGCACCGCCTCGCTTCACGACGACTCCTTGGTATCCCCGACAACGCCGCTCCACGCCGAAATCTACGCCGCTGCTTGCACCATGGTTCGAGGGCACCTCTCGTAAAGTTACACGACGCACCGCCCTCATCCCGCACCGCTACCTTGGTCTGCCGGCGCCATCGACTCCCGTTCGTCAGCCGACGACAGCGCTTCAGCAACGACGACGCCGCTGCTTGCACCGTGACCTGCCAGCACCGCGACGAGCACCGCATTCACTTCGCACCGCGACCCTGGTCTCACCGACGCCGCCATCTGACGCCGCCACCGAGCCGCTGCTCGCACCGCGATCTGGGGGCACCGCACGCCGCACCGCTGCACTTCGCACTGCTGCACTTTGCACCGCAGCACCCAGCGCCTACCAACGCCAGCGCTCCTGACTTCAACAGAGAGGAGTTCGATCTGCAACGCGTTTGACTTCGACGGCCCCGACGACTCCTGCACCGACCTACTACTCTGAAGCGAACGCCGACAAGCACGGACGTTCTCGCCTGGATTAAAATGGCACATGAGCCTGTATATTATAACTGACCCTGGATTCAGGAGGGTGCAGTTCGCCAGCATAACAGTACAGACTCTACGTACTATTTTTTGATCTTTGACACTGGTCTAAGGGTCTACAGCTACATTATTAAAGCTTGAATAGCTAAGCCCTGATGAAGTCCATATTGTATGGACGAAACGCGTTGGCTGTCCCCTTTTTGTCCCCTTTTTGTATTGAAGGAATAAAGGAATCACTCACACTATTGGATGGACATAATTATTCCGACCTCTTTGGTGGTGCACTCCACATTTGTGTGACATCTGCACCGACCTCCGGAACCGACGCCTGCGGACGCCGTGCTTTCGGAAGCTCAACGAGAGGTCGCCGAAGCCCTGCATTTCTAAAAGGTACTGTTTGCGGGTCTTCCCGACATCGTAGCTGGCCCGCGACGCCGCGGTCAGCCAGAACTGTTTGGATCTGTTTGTTCGCGACGCCGTGATAGCCCCGGAGAGGGTATTGACATCAAGGAACTGTTTTTCAAGCATATTTTGATAACTGAAGATTTCTAAGTACTGTATTGTGGGTTTTTTTTAATCGTTTTTGGTCTTGTCTTAAGTATATCAAAATATTGGATATTTTTCTAAACTGGTGTGGTGTCCTTTTGTAGTGCTTACACTGTATTACTGTTGGTTATGTGCAAATGCTTTACACACTGCCTCTAAGATAAGCCTGACTGCTTGTGCCAAGCTACCAAGGGGGTGAGCAGGGTTTATTTTAGGAGTGTAACTTCCTTATCCTGACTAGAGTGGTGGTTTCTGCCTGGCTTTGGCACATGCCCTAGCCTACCAAAAATCCCATTTCTAACAGTTCCTCAGCTTAGTCGACAAGGTTGACGGCGGCCCGCGGCCGGTCATCAACTTGAAAAGTTTCAACGAGTGGGTGGTGTACCGCCACTTCAAAATGGAGGGGATACACCTCCTCCGGGATGTGCTGAGACCACTCGACTGGATGGTCCGGCTCGACCTGAAGGACGCGTACCTGACGGTCCCTATCTTTCCCCCTCATCGGCGTTTTCTGCAGTTCAGGTGGGAAGGGCAGGTTTTCGAGTTCACCACGCTCCCTTTCGGGCTAGCCTCTGCTCCGTGGTGCTTCACAAAGGTTCTCAGACCGGCAGTGGAGTTCCTGTGCGCGCAGGGTGTTCGAATGATCATTTACTTGGACGACATGCTCTTTCTGGACCAGTGCCCCAGAAGGCTGTCCAGCCAGTTGAGGACCGCGGTCGACCTCCTCCAGGGACTGGGGTTTGTCATAAACGAGAAAAAGTCCCTGTTGGTTCCGGTCCAGTGTGCAACCGTTTTAGGCTTCAATGTGGACTCCGTGCCTTCCACCCTGAGTCTTCCCGCCAGGAAGATGGCGAAGATCAGGCACGAACTGCGCCAGACCTTGGCAGACACGGATTTCCTTGCGCCAGCTGGCACGTCTCGTAGGTCTTCTCTCCTCTTCAATACAGGCCCTTTTTCCCGGGCCTTTGCACTACCGAGCCATGCAGTGCCTGAAGGCGCATCACCTCAGGAAGGGTTTGACGTACTCCCAGTCGATACCCCTGACGGACGATGTGAGGGACGAGATGGAATGGTGGCTCACCCACATGGAGGCGTGGAATGGTCGAGCCATATTCGGTTCTGCGCCGGATATAGTCATCGAATCCGACGCCAGCCGCTCCGGTTGGGGAGCAAGCTGCGGAGAGTTCTCCACGGGTGGAGCCTGGTCCACTCACGAACAGTCATTGCACATCAACTGCCTGGAGCTGCTGGCAGGGTCGTTTGCGGTGCAATGCTGGACAAAAGACAAGGTACAATCGTGCGTCCTTCTCAGGATGGACAACATCTCTGCGGTCCGGTACATCAACCACCTAGGTGGCACCAGGTCCAGGATGTTGGCGAACCTAGCCAGGGATTTTTGGCACTTCTGCCTAGACAACCAGATCTCAGTGACGACGGAGTACCTTCCGGGGCGGGAGAACAAAGTGGCCGACTGGCACTCTCGTCACCTCCTGGATGCCAGCGTTTTGAAGCTGGACCCTCAGGTCTTTTCTCAGTTGTTTGCGAAATGGGGCCCCTTCTCTGTAGACCTTTTTGCGTCACGGCTAGATCATCAGTTACAGAGATACTTCAGTTGGCGGCCGGATCCTCAGGCGGAGGCGACGGATGCGTTCCTCCAGGACTGGCAGCGGGAGCAAGGCTATGCCTTCCCTCCATTCTCCATGATCACGTGAGTGTCCGCGATGCTTCGCCGCATGCAGGCGGAGGTGGTGTTGATCACACCCTGGTGGAGGTCTCAAGTCTGGTTTCCGGTTCTACTGGAACTTTCTTGGGATTTTCCAATCCGACTACCCCACTTTCCTCACATTCTCCTCAATCCCGATCTCGTTCCCCATCGGATGGTAGCGGAAGAAACGTTGAGGATGATGGCCTGGCGGATCTCCAGCGTCGCTGGTCGCTCCCAGGCCTTTCGGGGAAAGCTGAGGACTTGCTCACCAAGGCATGGGCGGACAGCACGACCAAGAGATACCGGTCAGCATGGCACAGATGGCATTGTTGGTGTGTGCGGAGTGTCGATCCCGTGGGGGCAGATGTAGTCCACGTCCTTAATTTCCTGGCGAGTCTGGCGTAGGATGGTCTGGCCTATAGGTCAATCAATACCTTCCGCTCCGCGATTTCGGCCGGTCACATTATGGTGCAGGGCTCCACGGTGGGTGAACACCCGTTGGTTTGCCGGCTTCTCAGAGGGATTCGCCTCTCTCTCCCTCCGGAGCCTCGGTACTCCGTCCTTTGGGACGTGAACCGGGTGTTGAACCTTTTTCTCTCTTGGCAACCAAATAGGTTTCTGTCCCGTAAGGAGGTAACGGCCAAATTGGCAATGCTGTTCTGCCTGGTCTCGTGCAGACGCGTCTCTGACGTGAGGGCTTTGGACATATCAGCCAGAGTGTTTTCCCCGGAAGGGGTATCGTTCACGGTAAGTAGAAGGACCAAGAGTAATACCAGGGTCATTTCGTACCCAGCATTTCCGGATTCCCCTAAACTGTGTGTAGTACAGTGCCTCCGTGTGTCAGGGTCTGTCCGGGACTATGTGGGGAACACAGTCAGGGACTTGGAACTGGGTAGGAAACTTACACAGAAAGAGGAGACAAAGGGATCCAAGGGGAAAGCCTGTACAAGTGAACAAGAAGGGTGAGACTCAGAAAGGACAGGCACTCATGAGGCGGCTCAGCATTCAGAATCAATAAACCCAGGACGGATGTGCAATACACTTAAATATAAAACAACATTAACAATAAAGGGAATGTGGGGTAAAGCACTCGGGAGCTCCACACGGTAAGACTGAAGCTCAGTAAGTTCCTCACCCACAATTGCTGTTACAGATACTGACTGAAAATACCCACATATAGGATATGTATGCAAAGGCAGGGTCTGTGGAGCTTATACCTATGGTGATGTTAGAACAGTAACTCAAAGACAATACTCACAGTGAACAAGAAACACCACCTAGGTAGTCAGCTGTGCCCACGGATCCTGGCGATCAAACAGGAACACGCAAGGCAATAACAGCAAAGGGGTAGAACTAAACACAAGCACAATAGACAAGGAGCTAGCAAGGAGGAGTGCTTAACAGGAAAGGAAGGAAATCACAGGGCACACTTGGCAGAAAGCAGGTAACAAACATACAAGGTAACAGAAGCGAGGCAGCTGAATAGAAAGACAGCAAACTAGGAACTGGAACCAAGGAAATGGGAAGAAAGGCAGGGACTGGAAAAGGGTATGCAGAAGGAGAGGCTACAAGGGTATACTAGAATAGTGCAGGGTCAAGAATCAAGAAAACAAGGTAGCATAGGATGCAGTGCTGGGGCAAGAATTGAGCAAAGGCTCAGGATTCAAGGTAGCCCTGCAGGTCAGGAACAAGGAAATGTTAAGGCTCAGGAATCAAGGTAGCACTGCAGGTAGTGCTGGAATAGGAAACAGGAAAATAGCTACAGCTCAGGAAACAAGGAGTCAAGAGAGCACTGCAAGCAGTGCAAATCAGGCTCAAGAAATAGCTGAAGCCCTGGAACAGGAACAAGGACTAACTATAGCTCAGGATACTAACTAGCACTGCAGGCAGTGCTGGTTCAGGAAACAAGAAATAGCAAAAGCTCAGGAACAAGGACTGGTCTCACCGGATAACAGCTTACAATGACCAACACTGGGCTGAAGGGAGCTGGGGCTTAAAAGAGCTCACAGTAATCATATGCAGCAGGTGTGAGCAGGCTAGCAGCAGCCAGCCACAGGTGAGCTGAATTCCTCCACCCATCCTTGGCCTGCAGGGGTGGAGACAAAGCAGTGAGCAGGGAATTCTAGGTAGTGGAGTTTCAGGCATGAGTAGGCTGGCTTCAAATATAAGCAGGCTGGCTTTCACAAAACCCGGCATGGATTGGGAATGGATGTCAATTCCCAATAAGTGTCCAAATGGCTGGAAGTCAGGATATGCATGCAGGGGAGGGTCTGGAAGCTTATTAGAAGACTGGAAAGTCCCCCAGTTCAGCCCCCTGGTGGTGGACACGGGAATGCAGGGAGCAAGTCGTGACAGTACACCCCCTCCAAAGACCCTCTCCCGGAATCTGGAACTGGATTCAAGGCCGTGGCTCCTAAGAAGGAAGTCCATCTCCATCATAGATGTGGTGCAAGAAGCCAGAGGACTGCAGGATAATTGTGACGTTCTGGAGGGTTTTGTCTCTGATGCTGGAGATTCAGTTTCTGAATGTCTATGTATTGAGACCTCTGAAGGTTGGCAAACTGGAAGCACAGGGTCAAAAAGTTGGCAAAATAGAGGCTCAAGTGCTGAAGGCAGGGAGCCCGGAGGCTCTGGTGCTGCAGGCAGGGGGTCCGGAGGCTCTGCTGCTGGAGGCAGGGGGCCCGGAGGCTCTGCTGCTGGAAGCAGGGGGCCCGGAGGCTCTGCTGCTGGAAGCAGGGGGCCCGGAGGCTCTGCTGCTGGAAGCAGGGGGCCCGGAGGCTCTGCTGCTGGAAGCAGGGGGCCCGGAGGCTCTGCTGCTGGAGGCAGGGGGCCCGGAGGCTCTGCTGCTGGAGGCAGGGGGCCCGGAGGCTCTGCTGCTGGAGGCAGGGGGCCCGGAGGCTCTGCTGCTGGAGGCAGGGGGCCCGGAGGCTCTGCTGCTGGAGGCAGGGGGCCCGGAGGCTCTGCTGCTGGAGGCAGGGGGCCCGGAGGCTCTGCTGCTGGAGGCAGGGGGCCCGGAGGCTCTGCTGCTGGAGGCAGGGGGCCCGGAAGCTCTGGTCCTGGAGGCAGGGGGCCCGGAAGCTCTGGTCCTGGAGGCAGGGGGCCCGGAAGCTCTGGTCCTGGAGGCAGGGGGCCCAGAAGCTCTGGTCCTGGAGGCAGGGGGCCCGGAAGCTCTGGTCCTGGAGGCAGGGGGCCCGGAAGCTCTGGTCCTGGAGGCAGGGGGCCCGGAAGCTCTGGTCCTGGAGGCAGGGGGCCCGGAAGCTCTGGTGCTGGAGGCAGAGAGCCCGGAAGCTCTGGTGCTGGAGGCAGAGAGCCCGGAAGCTCTGGTGCTGGAGGCAGGGAGCCCGGAAGCTCTGGTGCTGGAGGCAGGGAGCCCGGAAGCTCTGGTGCTGGAGGCAGGGAGCCCGGAAGCTCTGGTGCTGGAGGCAGGGAGCCCGGAAGCTCTGGTGCTGGAGGCAGGGAGCCCGGAGGCTCTGGTGCTGGAGGCAGGGAGCCCGGAGGCTCTGGTGCTGGAGGCAGGGAGCCCGGAGGCTCTGGTGCTGGAGGCAGGGAGCCCGGAGGCTCTGGTGCTGGAGGCAGGGAGCCCGGAGGCTCTGGTGCTGGAGGCAGGGAGCCCGGAGGCTCTGGTGCTGGAGGCAGGGAGCCCGGAGGCTCTGGTGCTGGAGGCAGGGGGCCCGGAGGCTCTGGTGCTGGAGGCAGGGGGCCCGGAGGCTCTGGTGCTGGAGGCAGCGGGCCCGGAGGCTCTGGTGCTGGAGGCAGGGGGCCCGGAGGCTCTGGTGCTGGAGGCAGGGAGCCCGGAGGCTCTGGTCCTGGAGGCAGGGAGCCCGGAGGCTCTGGTCCTGGAGGCAGGGAGCCCGGAAGCTCTGGTCCTGGAGGCAGGGAGCCCGGAAGCTCTGGTGCTGGAGGCAGGGAGCCCGGAAGCTCTGGTGCTGGAGGCAGGGAGCCCGGAAGCTCTGGTGCTGGAGGCAGGGAGCCCGGAAGCTCTGGTGCTGGAGGCAGGAGCCCGGAAGCTCTGGTGCTGGAGGCAGGGAGCCCGGAAGCTCTGGTGCTGGAGGCAGGGAGCCCGGAAGCTCTGGTGCTGGAGGCAGGGAGCCCGGAAGCTCTGGTGCTGGAGGCAGGGAGCCCGGAAGCTCTGGTGCTGGAGGCAGGGAGCCCGGAAGCTCTGGTGCGGAAGGCAGGCGGCCCGGAAGCTCTGGTGCTGAAGGCAGGCGGCCCGGAAGCTCTGGTGCTGAAGGAAGGCGGCCTGGAAGCTCTGGTGCTGAAGGCAGGCGGCCTGGAAGCTCGGGCTTAGATGGCAGGAAGGCTGCAGGCTTGAGCTCAGGAGGCAGGAAGGCTGCAGGCTTGGGCTCAGGAGGCAGGCAGACTGCAGGCTGAAGTTGCGTAGGCAGGCCGGCTGAGGACCCAGGCTCTGAAGGCAGCGGGCCGGCTGAGGACTGGGGCTCTGAAGGCAGCGGGCCGGCTGAGGACTCGGGCTCTGAAGGCAGCGGGCCGGCTGAGGACTCGGGCTCTGAAGGCAGCGGGCCGGCTGAGGACTCGGGCTCTGAAGGCCGCGGGCCGGCTGAGGTCTCTGAAGACTCTGCAAGAAGACAAGCTGAAGGCAGAGTGACACATGGTTCATAGACTTTAAGCTCTGGGAATGGTAGTAGACTGTGAAAAGTAGATTTGCTGTTGTCAGTAGTGACATCTTCACAGGTCCTTGTAGTATCCGGGACTGTGATATCTACTAGACTACAGGACTGGGTAACCTGGTGTGAATGGAGAGCAGACGTGCTAGAACCAGAATTCTTATTCAGCAAGCTGAGTATGGTATCATTCTCCTTTTGCAATGCTGACACAGACATTGAATCTGGATCAGAACAGAAAAGCAAGTCAGGATCTGGCAAAGAGGTGTTTGAAAGCCAATGAGTAAAATATTCTGAACGTAAATGTCCATTTCTCATAAGAGGATTTATTGTTTCAGGACTAGGGTGAACATTCTCAAACTGTAAAGTAGACACTAAATGTCTCTCATTGGTGGGCACTGGTGAACTGCCCTGCACAAACTTACTTGATGCACTGGTGTGTCTTTCTGCTGCTAACAAGGTTTGTAGATATTCATTTTCATCCTGTAGATCACTGGCTGACATCAGGTGAAGATCAGGGTCACAGATGGAATGAAAATCTAACATAGAAGGATCAGCCAACCACAGGGAATAATATTCAGCACGTAAAAGTCTGTTTTGTTCCATGAATTGATCTCTAGAGTTTAAGGACTTTCTGGATCTGTTGCTGAACATCTTGGCAAGAACTGACAGGGTGGGTTTTAAATAAAAAGGTAGCTAACTGAACGCAAAGAAACCTCACAAGTGACCCTGGAAATGTAGGTTGGTCATTCTGTCAGGGTCTGTCCGGGACTATGTGGGGAACACAGTCAGGGACTTGGGCAAGGACTGGGAACTGGGTAGGAAACGTACACAGAAAGAGGAGACAAAGGGATCCAAGGGGAAAGCCTGTACAAGTGAACAAGAAGGGTGAGACTCAGAAAGGACAGGCACTCATGAGGCGGCTCAGCATTCAGAATCAATAAACCCAGGACGGATGTGCAATACACTTAAATATAAAACAACATTAACAATAAAGGGAATGTGGGGTAAAGCACTCGGGAGCTCCACACGGTAAGACTGAAGCTCAGTAAGTTCCTCACCCACAATTGCTGTTACAGATACTGACTGAAAATACCCACATATAGGATATGTATGCAAAGGCAGGGTCTGTGGAGCTGATACCTATGGTGATGTTAGAACAGTAACTCAAAGACAATACTCACAGTGAACAAGAAACACCACCTAGGTAGTCAGCTGTGCCCACGGATCCTGGCGATCAAACAGGAACACGCAAGGCAATAACAGCAAAGGGGTAGAACTAAACACAAGCACAATAGACAAGGAGCTAGCAAGGAGGAGCGCTTAACAGGAAAGGAAGGAAATCACAGGGCACACTTGGCAGAAAGCAGGTAACAAACATACAAGGTAACAGAAGCGAGACAGCTGAATAGAAAGACAGCAAACTAGGAACTGGAACCAAGGAAATGGGAAGAAAGGCAGGGACTGGAAAAGGGTATGCAGAAGGGGAGGCTACAAGGGTATACTAGAATAGTGCAGGGTCAAGAATCAAGAAAACAAGGTAGCATAGGATGCAGTGCTGGGGCAAGAATTGAGCAAAGGCTCAGGATTCAAGGTAGCCCTGCAGGTCAGGAACAAGGAAATGTTAAGGCTCAGGAATCAAGGTAGCACTGCAGGTAGTGCTGGAATAGGAAACAGGAAAATAGCTACAGCTCAGGAAACAAGGAGTCAAGAGAGCACTGCAAGCAGTGCAAATCAGGCTCAAGAAATAGCTGAAGCCCTGGAACAGGAACAAGGACTAACTATAGCTCAGGATACCAACACTGGGCTGAAGGGAGCTGGGGCTTAAAAGAGCTCACAGTAATCATATGCAGCAGGTGTGAGCAGGCTAACAGCAGCCAGCCACAGGTGAGCTGAATTCCTCCACCCATCCTTGGCCTGCAGGGGTGGAGACAAAGCAGTGAGCAGGGAATTCTAGGTAGTGGAGTTTCAGGCATGAGTAGGCTGGCTTCAAATATAAGCAGGCTGGCTTTCACAAAACCCGGCATGGATTGGGAATGGATGTCAATTCCCAATAAGTGTCCAAATGGCTGGAAGTCAGGATATGCATGCAGGGGAGGGTCTGGAAGCTTATTAGAAGACTGGAAAGTCCCCCAGTTCAGCCCCCTGGTGGTGGACACAGGAATGCAGGGAGCAAGTCGTGACACCGTGCTTATGAGGAATTGACTGAGAAAACTCGCCCTCTGGGTGAGAAGCAGCTGCTCATTGCGCTACGTAAACCGTACAGAGCAGTCTCGTCCCCGCCCATCGTAAGATGGGTGCGTTGGGTGATGCAGGAGGCGGGGATTGATACCAAGCAGTTTGGTGCTCACTCGGCGAGAGGAGCGATGGCCTCTAAGGCTTTTTCGCTAGGGGCGCGCTTGGAAGATCTGATGCGCGCAGCCGATTGGTCCTCTGACTCCACCTTTAAGAGGTTTTATTTCAAACCAGTACTGGAGGTGGCAAGGCTAGTAGTCGACAAGCTTTGAACTGGCATAATCCTTCGCCTCCGTGTCCTTAATAGAATTGAAACTTACCAGCACAACAGCTAGGCAAATTTTCATTACAAATTAAACTGCAGAGCAGACAGTACACTCACTTCACTGACTAAATTCACTGACCAAATTTCTTATAGTGATACAATAGAAAATGTAATGGAGGGTAACTATTGCTTACCTTTGTGAACTAGTAGCTGTAATTAAGGTTATGTTTAGTATCTCTTTGTTAAGGGAAAATAAGTATCATGGAAGATCTGGTGCTTCAAAGCCTCGTCAGGACTACGAGGTGCTAGACAAATGATACCTAAAATGTCATTCCACTGACACAAGCATATTGTGTGTTAAACACATTAACTGACTGACTCATTACATTTACATCGTGCCCACTAGGCAGAAAGGGTGTGACCAAAAGAATTTGAGTATAATACATGGAATTCTGTAACCCCTGTATAAATGGTAGTCTCTAATTTCTTTATAATTGTAGAATTGTGACGTATCCAGTCACCAATTAAAAAGAAAAGATATCAGAACTTGACTATTATAAGTTATTACAGTTGATTTTTGACATTGTAATGCCTGCAGCCTGAGCCAGCCGTCGAGATGAAAGGCATGTCAGGTTACGGAGCACAATTGAAGCTGCTGTTTAAAGCAACAAAAATGGAACGTTGCTTTTCTTTCTTCTGCTCTATTTTTCACCTTGGAATGACAAACAGAGAGAAAGAACATGTTTCTTTCTTTCACTCCTTATATAGTTATGCAGAAAGATTCAAACTTTTCTCCTCATTCTGAGCTAGTGCAGTTTAAAAAAAACTGACTTGTATTGAACTGTTTCTAACAGGTTTTTAATTTGTTTAATTTTGCACTAGATGTTCTAGTTTTATTCTTCATGTTTGCAAACATGCTCGCTCTTTCATATGAAAGAGCTACGCTCCAAGGTTTTAAGTGGTTTGTGGGAAAGGTGATGGTGTGACCATGTATTATATGGGATAAAGTAACCCTTGACGTACATGATAAAGATATTGCAAGTCACCTCAGAGTTCCATCATCTAAAGAGGAAATCAGCCTTCGGCTTCTTCCTCTATATGGTTATGGAACTCCTCGGTCACTTGCAATAATCTTATAATGTACGGCAGGGGGTACTTTATCCCATATATAAAATTGTTCCTACCTTACAATGAGATAAAAACCTGGGCACACACCACCCATATGTATTATTGTCTTTGATTGCATGCCTCTAAACTCCTAGGAGAGCTATGTGATATAAAACGTGGTATAATGTCCTCCCCAAGTCCCACTCAAACGCCACCATTTTATCACTCCTGTCATGTAATACTATCTACATTAATCTTGGAAGCAGAGAGAGTGGCTTACAACAGTAGAATAGCCAGTGTCTCATGGACCCCCCTAGTGCAGGGAATGAAATGCCCTTCCCTTCCCGCCCCAACTGCTGTTTGATTATAAAATACAGCAATAATCAGGTTTGGGTGGGCCCCTCAGGCCTCTGGACCAGGATGCCACTGCACCTACTCCATCAATGGAAGCTAGGATGTAGTGTAAGGGTCAGAGCTACCGACTTTGGTACTGGGGAACCAGCTTCGATGCTTGGCATAGGCTCAACATCTTGTGATTCTGGGCAAATCACGTGATCTCACCATGCCTGCAAAAATGAATGTGTCCTTTTGTAATGTAACTGGTGCTCAGGTAAAGAGCTCCAATATCTTCCTGTCCAGTTTACGCTGTATAAAACTGCAAAAACAAAAAGTCATGCCCCCTTGCTTGCAAAGCATTTGTCTCTCTATCTTATTTTAAGTCTCCCTGTTTTTACAGATAAATACAGATAATTTTTACAGATAAATACAGACAGAAACCCATTTATTTTCCTTTTTATTAATGTTCAAATTTTTTTATTGGCATTTAATTTACCATAGTGCAGTACGAAGATGCACAGGCCTTGCGCCATACAGAATTCATAACATAGTACAAAATAATTCATTGAATTACAATACATAGAACATAATAGGAGTATAAGTATAGCATATTACCAAAAATAGCATAGTACAAATAATATATGACAGGCAAAAGCAGCAGCCCCATATAGAATTAGATAATTGGTACTGATATCAAAGGGCATGGTATTGGGTGACAGTATTTCCTTTTTGTATTTATATTTAAAAGTGGATAAAAACGGAAATTGGGATGTTATTTGAGTGATTCTAAATGCTGTCAGTCATGGCTGCCAAGCGAATAGCTATGCGGATTGACACACAAGTGGGTTAAAAAAATAAAGGAATTTTGGTAAAGAGGCTTAAACAGCAGTAGATATGCACGAGGTTGATACTAAAATGTGTATACTTCATAAAAGTGCTTTGATTTATCATCTGTGGGTTTTCATATCATTGAAACCTCTCAGGATTCCAAGCATGAGTGCAATTTTATCAGTTAAATAAATGTGGAAATACGCTAGTTTCAGCTTCATTTTTTTCACCAAACCCAGAATATATATGGATAAATACAGATAAAATTTGCAAAAAAATAATTAAGAATAAATACAGACTGAAAAGTAAAAAATAAAAAAACACCATAAAACCCGTAGGTAGCCCTGCTTATTTTACTTGACTACAGCTGCTGTACAGATTTGAGAGGTTTAAACTGAACAGCAGAGGGGGCAAAGAATCCAGACTTTAAAAATATCACGTCCTTTCAAAACGTTCAAAGCAGAGAGTCGCAGTGCTGTAGATATGGGCCATGGAAAACGCATTGAGAGCGAGAGAGTAACTCAAAATTCAGAAACCAGTCACTCCCTCTCTTGCTCGGAGAACCCTGTAGGTACCAGTAACCTAATGTATTCATTCCTTTTAAGGGCGTGTTAGAGGGGAGGGGCATCTTTCCCCCGATGCGCGAGCATGTCCTGAACTGCACAGCTCTGGGAGTTACCAAAATACAGGAGTTTTGAAACTGGCTGCCAGCCAGTACGCCTTCCCTCTCCTCGCGTGAACAGCTTTCGGTGCTTTCGCTGGTTTCTCTGGTTTTATTGATTTTAAAATAAACGATGTCATTTATCAACTGAGCGGCGACCGCTGGCTCGTATTGGGACTTTTGTAAACCTGCTGGAGGCAAGGCTGGGCTGCTGCGAGTCTTCTCTTGGGAAGAAGTCTGTTTTGAAGGTAAGCGCCACCCTGTTTGTGTCTAGGAGAGAGCGGTGCGTTCTGTGTGCACATAAATTAAAATATGACACATCGCTTTGCGAGTTCCTCTTTAATAGTCATACAGCCTGGTTTGCAAGTATTACATTCTTGTTTGACACACTTATTTATTATTGACGCACTTAAATCACATCCCTGTGACTGCAGTAGGTTATTGGAAGGATATTGTCTATTATCACTGTGCTGTTTTTTCGTTTTTGTTATTCTTCTGCATTCCCCTGTTGCAGATTATAGCGGAATTATTAAAAGTGGTTTTCATTGGATCCCATCAATGTTGGCGTATGTGAACTGTAAATATCTTATTCGCGACTTGGAGTTACTTCTTGGCATCTTTTGGTTTTATTTTGTATTTTTATTTAACAATTGAATTTGTATTGTTTATTTATTTTTTTACATTGAACACGTGCAGCCCCAAAGTCCAAAAGACACATGGCGCAATTCGATCTATAAAAATATCAAAAGTACATCACTGTCTGTCAGACAAAGGGCCCATTTTTTATCATAGTTTTGCGTCGACCGAGGCGCAAGGGTTATGCCACTCTGTTGTTTGCATTGTTTGCTCTAAATTGGCAGGGTATGCCCAGACGTGGGTCTCTTGCTCACTTTTCCACTGGATTCAAGCTAGCCTGGCTGATGAGGGGTGCTACCCCGAAACTGGCCCCAGGATGCTGGTTTCCTGGTCAAGGGAAGACCTGACTTGGCATTTCAGGCTGGACTGTTCCCATGAGGCACAGGGTCAAGACTGATTTGCATATAGCTGGGTCTGAACTGGGGTGGCAAAGTGAGTGAAAGAACGATGATGGATTCAACCCAGATCTGTGACTGGGGGTGAGTGTCTAAAAAGTTTCAACGCTTTGCCCATCATCTCCTTGTGTTTTCTTTGTTCGCCCTAAGTTAGCAGGGTAGGCCCAGACGTGGGTCCCTTGCTCACTGTTCCACTGGATTCAAGCTAGCCTGCCTGATGAGGGGTGTTACTCAGAAACCGGTCCCAGGTTACTTGTTTTGGTCCAGGGAGAACCTGGCTTGGCAGTTTGACTGGACTGTTCCCATGAAGAACAGGGTCAAGACTGGTTTGCATATGGCTTGGTTCAAACTGGGGTGGCGCTAAATAACGATGATGGATTTAACCCAGATCTAATAGTGACTGGGGTAAGTGGCTGAGTGAATGGGGGGGTAAGTGTCTGAAAAGCTACAGCGCTCCGTCCATCAACTTTATTGTGCCACACTAAAGCCAGATTTCTCAAGCCAGGCAAGGCCACCTTGCCTGGCCCTGCATGGCTTGATAAATCTAATCTGGAATAACGCAAGCCCACGCACCCACCCATGGATTTTGGCACGCTCCCAGATTTGCCATTAGTGGTACACCTGGGAATGTGTCAACATTTTACGCCTCCCCATGTGTGGTGTAACAAGGAGAAATATCTTTATTTCTTTGTGTTTTTTCCTCTTTCTGTGTCTGCTACATTCTGCAGCAGGGGCAGCTACTCCATGAGAGCGGAGGCATGTCACCCCACTTAAATGTCCCCCAAACCCCAGAGATGAAAAATAAAATGGTAATTCCTTACCATTTTATGAAAAATGAAATGATAATTTATTACCATTTTATTTTTCATCATCCTGTCCTGAACCAAGTGTGAGGACGGGGCGGAGCCTGCTGAGTGGCAGCAGGGAGGAGTGGTGGGCAGAGGGCTGCCTGTGCACTGTTTAAAGTGTGCATGTCTCTTTGGCCGGCTGTCTTGTGACGGCCAGCCAGACATACACGCTTTAAACTTTTCAACCCAGCTGTCTTAGCTGGATTGAGAGCAAGTGCAGGCCTCCAGTGCGCTGGGGAGCACCGGGAGAGGACGCTTCCTCCAATCAGGGCGCTGCTCACATGCTGGTTAACAGCATGTGAGCTGCACCAGGATTGGCCAAGAGAATTTGCTGGTGCCTGCTCTGCCGTCGACGGAAGAAGAGGTCTGACGTCCAGAGTGAGGAGAACGTGTAAGGTAGATGTTTTTTTTTTTTAATTTTCCAATTTCTCACCCCCCCTTGTAGATGCCAGCCGCCACTGTTCTGCAGCACACATAGAAAGAGGAAAATACCTCTCAGAATTGTTTTTGTGCAGGAAGGCATCCCTTACTGCCCAAAAACAATTCTGCTTATAACGCAGGCACCCTTGCACAGTGTTACAAGGGTGCCTGCATTGGTGCTAGGCAGCCAAAAGTTTGCCAGTATAAGGAAAGGACAGGAATGCACCATATAATGTTAAATACGTCACATTCCTGCCCTTTCACGCAGCGCAGCAAGGTGGCTTTTCTGCATTGTGCTGCGTGAAAGTATGATAAATATGCCCCTGAATTTCCAAATATTCAACTTGTAACAATTCTTTTTTTCACATCAGATTTATATCCTGGATTCTTTCTTCACAAATCGATATACATACAAATGTGTAGAAACTAGTTTATTTTATTATTTCTTGACAGTGGTAACGTGTAACACACCACTTTCTGCAGCCCCAGAACACTTTCCAGAGGGATGCCTCAGAGGTATCCAAGTGTGGGTCACAGTGGTAGGCTTTTGGGATCGCGAGCCACAGGTGGATCTGGGAAGTATTTTTCTGATTTTGATTCAGTTCCGCCCTGGTGTTGAGAGATAGTTGGATGAGCCTTCATGACAGCATCCCTCTGAGAACCTGGCACCTGTCCATGGGAAGATGTCGGATTCCAGTTCTTGCAGTATTTGTCACCCGGAACTCCATTCCAGACTAGGGTCAACAGCACCCTGACAGTGTCCAGTGTACTGACACGGAATGCACAGAGGTGTATGTTCAGGATTCCTCTGGGATCACCAGCACTTGAAAAGTTAAGGGGGAACTCATTTGTTCTTAAACTGTTTAGATCACCCCTTTCTCCTTTTATGGGCCACACGGCAAAGGGAACTAATAAATAATTCGCCTGCATTAACACCAGGTTTTCATCATGTAAAATACTTCTGCAAAGGAATATTTCCTATTTTTAAACGTACTATCCACTTTCCATTCTGATTCTCAAAATATATTTGTGTGATTGGGAGTGGATGCAGAGTAGAAATGCCGCAGGCCGTGTGTCTATTTCACAGCTTTATTGCTTGTGGCCCTGGTGGAAGTTAGCACAGAACTAAAACACACAACTCCCCTTGTTGTAATTTTATGTTTTGTACAGGGGAAATAGGAAATGTGCATAGAGCCATTCCCATTCATACTAATACTTGTGTTAATACTTCCCAGCGTCCTTCTAAGGAAGACAGTCGCAGGCTACTGATTCGTCAGTCTGAAAGCCAGGACTATTTCCTTTTTCCTTATTTAAGTCCATTCTGCTGAAAGCTGAAATGTACCTTTTTCGATGGTGTTCGAGTGAAGCAGGTGTACTATCTCCATATCCAAGAAACAGCTTTTATTATTATCGGATTCAAATGTACTTATTTTAATCTTAAAACCTGCACTCCTTAGTTATTATCCCGCCTTCATCACATTACTCAAATATTGTATGATCATGGCCAAATTGTGCCATCTCTTTGTACCTCAAATTGTAAACCTGTATAATATAACTTATGGAATGTAAAAACCTCTTGACAGCATACTGTACGGTAAAATTCCCAAGTACATGTTCCCTGCTTTCATCATCATATTGTTGTTTTTTTTTTCTGTTATCTGGTTTCACCCAGCCCTGCCACTGGTCTGTGTACAGCATCTGACGTTCTGGATGCTTCTGCCGATAAGTTTCATGCCTTTGTGCCAGAAACAGGACTGGCATTGTTTTCGCCAGATTTGGAAATTTGCGTTAAGTAAAGGGAAAACATACAGCGCGCTTGTGTACAGTTTTGCCTGTCTATGACCAATAAAGTAACCCAGAACAACGTTTTTATAACATTAGACCTTGTGGTCATTTTATCTGTGGTCAAAATCTGTAAAAAAAAAAAGTCTATGCACTGGCAGACCATATACTGACTATCGGTAAACCCATCTTCTGACTCTGGCCTTTTACCACTACTGCTTGTCTCCTCAGCCAGCAATTTTCAGCTCTGAGACAGTGCATAATTTGTGGCAGGTTGAGGTGTGGGTTTGAGGTGTCTGACCGGCCATGGTTGTTCTAGGCGTTTTTGTTGTGCGCTTTAAAGTATGAGCATTATGCATAGGTTTCATACCACCAACAGTTTTTGTGAGTGTTATAGGTGATGAAACCTTTATGGAATGTTGTACACCTCACAAAGTATCGGTCATAACAGTGTGTACGCCATGATAATGTAAACATACCAATAGTGCTATTTGTATAGCACACATGACAAGCTCAGTTTCTTTCTTTAGAGTATGAAATAAATAATTAAGAATAATATTTGCAAAGAAAACATCAAATTATTATTTCTAATAATTGATGGTTATGAGTGGTATATCTTGTTGGCTGTGGAACTTAGAGAGAGAACACACACGAGCCCTCGGGTCTAACAAGAGAGAGAAAAAGACAGAAGAGGTTGACTAGAAAGAAGGCGTCCCTTTAAAGGACGGTTTCATTCACCCAGCAGAGGTGGCATGCTTCATCATTGGGAATCCTCCTCGCACCATGAAGCCTAGTCATGCTGCGGGTTGCAACCCCCTCGCTGCGAGGGAGGAGCTCAGGGATTTTTTTTGTGTGAGAGGTGTTATTACTAAAACCCAATGCGAGCTAGCAGAGTGTTGTGAGGGATGCAGTGCCAGTGCTGAAGTGGGTTAAAACTAGCTACACAGTTTAGCACTTACTTTTTATTCTGGCTACCTTGTGTTAGGATTAAAAATAAAACAAGAGGTACGACAGGAACCATTAGATCCAATCGTACTGAGCTTAGATCGACATGTTTCAGCCAGTGACCTAGAGAGTGTTGTGGCTTTCTTCAGGATCTAAAGTAAGCTGCTGCTGTGAAAGTGATATCTAAAAATTGTGAAAAAATTGTTTAAAACAAGGCAAATAAGCCGTTATATTGGATTTGATACTGAACCAGTGACCCAAGGGTAGCAAGATGGTGGATTCACCGGTGGTACCTGCAGAAGTCAGGCACAGAGCCCCAGCTGTCCTTAGCATAAGTGCTTAAGGTGCATACGCGACTCCAACCTGTTTGATAAAGGTTGAGGCGTTGATGTCATATCTAGGTTCAAAGATTTTGTAGCAACAAGCATGATAAAAGCGGAGACCAAGTCAACTCATATGTGTATTAAAAACATCTCAGATAAAAGAAAGCAACCTTACTTCTGTGTTTATGTTACCGCAGATAAACAGAGTATGCATGTGTCTGTCTATTGCCAAAAAATGCAAAGTATACTAAAAATATTATGAGAACCGCTGCATGCTCTCCTTCCTAAAGCGGACAGTGCAGCCAGCGTCCTTACAATGCCCCTTGTAAAGGCCCGAGTATATAGCTAGGTAAACAGGCTACATAAGCCGTAGTTCAAGTATGGCTACAAGAGATATTGTTGTAGTGTTCTGCCCCCGCAAATGCAACCAGCAAATGGCATATATTAGACGCTGTAAAGTGCAGATGAAACTACTACAGCAGAACACATGGGACCCATCCGAACAGTAGGGCGAGGTCCTGAGTACCTGTTGGCAGAATCAAGAAGTTCTAATGTATTGTATGCATGAGTGTAACTCTCGGCATACAACTGAGTATACAACGTGATCAAATCTTGTTATGTTTAATCTGCGTCGCTAGGCTCATATTACTCCCACAAGTCAGGGGACCGAGATTTAACTCCCGCCGTAATTAGAAATTGCCAGGTGTAAAGATCATCGCAGGGATACCCCACTGTGTAAACATTCAAAAAACAGGGGGAAAAACGGAGCGCTGGGGTTGCAGCTAGCGTCGAGATAACCAATCGATTGACCAAGCTCTGGTGATCCAGAGGTCAAACAGAAGAAATTGCGGTGCCCGAAGCATGGCCATGACACTCCGCATAGTAGTAAAACAAACACCATTCCACTACACTGCAAAGATGTTGCGGGAGGGAAAAATAAACGGCAAGTGGAGATTTTAAAGGACATGCCGTTTGGGAGTGCAGACTGAAGAGGCAATGGTAATAAGAAAGTCCAACTGATTATAGTAGTGCAAGGGACAAGTACCATGACACGTCGCAATCGGAAACAAGCATTTACAATGCAATAGGTCTCGCATTTACGCGAGTTTCAGCTATTGGCATTGTAAATGACAATGTCTTTTATTTATGTTTTGCTTTTTAAAACATAAATAAAAGCATTGCCATTTACAATGCCGATAGCTTAAACTCGCGTAAATGCAAGACCTATTGCATTGCAAATGCTTGTTATGTTTTATGTCCCCTTTGGGAGAACGTCTCAGGTGCACTACTGTGTTTCTACGCTTTATGAATGAGCCAAGCTCACTCAGTTTGAGGTGTGCTTTTGGGTGCATGTAAAAAGTTTGTTTGTGTGAAATGTATAACCTGAGGCCTACAGCTTGCATCAGTCTTTGAGGCAGTCGCTGGTTGTGTCAAGCCTTTGACTCTGATGGATGTTATTCAAGCAATGAAGCTTAGTTTGCTTGTCTTTGGATGCGGTGTGTGCTTGTGAGTATTTGTTACTTCACTCGGACTGGCCTTTTGTTGGGTAATGAGGCAGTGGCCGAATGGACGTACCGGTGAACCTGCTTCTCCCTGAAGCCAGTGATGTCCGCTCAACAGCACTAGCGGTGATTGATCTGAGGGCGGGCGTTCACTTGTAGAGGCGGAAAAAGTGATTGGTAAGCTGGGCCAGAGCTATGGTTCGCCACTAAGGATGGAGCTGGATGTTTTTAGGTCTCGCCTAGAGTTGCAGCACATGCGCTGCTCGCTCGGCGAGACATATAGTTAGAGAGGAGATTTCAGAAGGGGGCTCGAAGCCCCGCCCCTCATTTTCATTGGCTGGCGACACCGTTTATGCTAAACGGTGGCCTGCCATTGGAAATTAGGTTTTTTTGTTGCCGCCCTTTCCCCTTTTCGTCCGGCCCATCCGGACAGGATCGTCTGCTTTGCGGCTGTCCCGAAGCAATTTCTTATCTTTAGGGGGCCATCTGTTTTCACTCAGCCGCGTGTTTATTTTTGCATCGCGCTTTCACTTAAAGTGAAAGTGAAAGCGCAATGCAAATATAAACAAGCGGCTGCCTTCCCGCAATGGCGAGCGCTTGTTTACTCAAGGAGATAGTCCAGCGGTTGTGTGTGTGACGGTGTGTATTTTGAACACCCATGAATGATTGTTTAAAGTGATCTAGAAACGTTAGAAGCTCGTAATATCGGCTTTATGTGATAAAAACAAGTTATTCAGGAGCTATAGTTCTTTATAGCAGTTATATTGCCCACATTTCGGGCGGCTTGTTTGCTGATGCTTTGACCCTGAGTGGTTGGGGGGGGTGGGTATGTGTGCAGGTACCGGACATCCGCAAAGATCGCGTTTCAGCACCTTTAGTGTGGGGCTTCTGCGGGACTCGCAAGGATCTCCGTTACCCACAATCCAGCCTGAATTCACCTCTCGGGTGCACACGGCAAATACCCGCTTTTGCCTTCACCGTGGGGGGGATAAAGGAAGAACTCGACATGGTTTCTGGGGCTCGCACAGACTAGCACCCCTGTCGTCTAGCAGTAGCGCCTCCCTCGAGCGCTGCGTGACGGGCACCTCCCCCACCGCATCTCAGCCGAGTGAACTTCTAGTGAACTGTTAAAGGCTGGAGGTCTGTTGAGCAAACACCGGCGCCATGGCGGGCCTAATTTCATTGCAGCCAGCGGCAGAGACGCTTAACCCCTTAGGTCCCGGCCTGTTCTAGCGGTAGCTTTTCCGTCACGCACGGCATGCTTTGCCCTCCCGGATATGGAGGATGCAGGGGGTGGCGGACAACGCTGCAAAGAGCCTGGCATCTTGAGGTAGTCACGGCTCCCCTGCGACCAGGTGCAGGGTATCTGCCCCGACAGGTTGGTGCGGGACCTGCTGCTAATAACGTCTTTTATATAGCACTGAGATGTGCCGGTTCTAGTCGCTGCAGATTATTTACTAATTATAGGTAGCGGTATACCTCACATAGGCCGCTCCAGAAACTGGCGCATGAAAGGACAAACGAGGGCACGCACTGAATGCGAGAGCCCAGTCGGGTGCAGTCACTTCCAGTGACCGAGATAACCATATATGGGATCTTAAAGTGACTGTCATGGAAGGCTGGATGGAAGCAGTCCGTGCGGCCTAAACCATTGTGGACACGGTCTGCCATTGAAATACCATGACCCAGATGGCCTCAGACCTATGTGTAGCCATCCCCTTACACACTGTGTAGAGGGGTCCCTTCAGTGCCAGACTGAAAAAACAGGTGCGTGTGCCGAGCAATATCGGGGTTCCAGGCCGAGAAAGCATGTCACGGGCTCCGTGTCCGGACTGATCTGTAATGTTTTCCAATTCGGGTTGGACCATTATTGAGCCGCCGGGGGGAACTGGAAACACAGAGCCGGCGCCGTTCCGCCAAGTGACGCCGCTGCGCACCGACGGTCTCCTGGTAACTCCTGTCTGCATTACCCGAGCCGGTCACCGTGGGCGACCTCCACAGCTGGCCACGGGCCTGCAGGGGGAATCCAGCGGCGACATCCCCACAACCAGAGGATCGGTGCCCAATTTGCATTAACTGGGCACTACAGACCATAATTGCATGTCCCAGTACAATTTTCAGTCAGAGTTGGGCCGCACAGGGTACTTTCGGGGAAAGCAGTCGCGGTTTTTAAGGACCGGTTACATAATTCTGAGATGAAGCTGCAATTAAGGATTGGGCTGCTACCAGTTGTGGAACTTTCTGGCAGCCGATCAGAAATGGTTCAAATGACATAATTGCCCCAATGCAAAACAGACCTACATAAAGAGGCTTATGTTTTATTAAGCGACGCGAGGCGGTTTTGTCAAAGATAGTAAACCCTACGTTACACAATAGGAAAATCTTCAAATTTTAAACGAGTTAGTAAAAAGATTAGTTTTCGGTTTGCTTAATTTACTTGTTATAGAATTTACAGACTTTGTATTGCGGTTGTTGCATGTACCATAAACGTGTGTGATGACTGGGCAGCTGCGTTTCTTACTATTATTAGCAGATCTCTGCGCTACCTCCACACTCGCACAACTCAGTTGCGAGTGTACAGTGACCGGAGTCGGTGCTCCGATTAAGTGAAATATGGTGAAACAGCCCCTAAGCACTGAGCGCATTTTGCGCGCAACTCCTGCGACCTACGCCGCGGCTGGAATTCTTATCCAAGTTCTGGAGGTGCGCCTGTCAGTTCCGTCGCTGCTTTGGTACCAAAACTGGAGCGGCCGCAGCGCGATCGCACGCGCAGAGCACGGGGACACGCGCTTCTTTGTTCTGCTCGTGTGTCGGGGCTGAGATCCCCACGCTTCGATGTTTGTCCCACAAATACTTCCATCCTCTCAAAATCTCTATAATCAGCCCTCTTATCTGCCCCCTCAGACGGCTCCCCACTTTTCCATTGTCACATTATATCGGCCCCTGTCTCCCTTCTCAGCCTCAGTCTCACTTGCATCGTCCTGGCCAGCCCTAGCCCTCACGTGTCCTTTACTAGTCCCTCCCACCTTTTCTGCACCCTTTCCTCGTCACCTCCCACTTCTCACCTTTCCTCCACCATCTATCCCCTCCCACTCTCCCTTCTAGCTAGCACCGTCTTCCAACGTCATCGCCTGTCCTCTCACCTTCCCTCTCTATCACCCGGCAGTGCTCCTCCTTTTATCGCCCACTGACACCCCTGCTGCCCCTGCATCCTTTGCCCCCTCACCCTACCATCCTTCTAGTACCCATGCCTATTTCCCAGCCCTTTTATCCTATCTATACCTTAGCCTTTTGTGCCCTCTCTGTAGGTTTGGCCGTTTAATCTCCTCTTCCCGCCTCGCTTTCCCCGACCTCTCACCCTCTATTCTCTACCACACGCACTCGTCATGTCTCCTCTCTTTCCCCTTCGCTCCCATGCATATTTCCACTTGTAGTTATCCTTCTCTGTGCCCCCTTGCACTCTCTGACACTTGCCTCCCTGATCCCTTCCCCCTTCTGTAGAGCTGGGCGAGCCATCAGACTAACGGGGAGAGCCGAGCCAGAGCCGAATCAAGGCTGTGCCTTGACTCTTAGAGCCCGTGCACGATCCGAGCCCTAAACATGTTTGCTATGGACAGCATGCAACAAACATCACCTCAAATATAATACATAAAATGTATTTCTTTAACATGTGGACGCTTTGACAGTAATATGTCACACTATAGCCCTGCACTAAGAAGCGCTTATTAAAAGAGTTTTTAAACATGAACTTAGAACTATTCCTGCCCCCATCTCACACCTATCTAAAGTAATGGTAACCTCACACCTATATCTGCAGTGATACTGATCTCACGCCTATATCTGCAGTGATAATAATTTCACACCTATATCAAAAGTAATGGTAACATCACACCTATAGCTGCAGTGACCGTAATCTCACACCTATATCTGCAATAATGGTGATCTCACACCGGTATCTAGTGATAGTAATCTCACACCTATCTAAACTAATAATGATCACACACCTATATCTGCAGTAATACTGATCTCACAGCTTTATATGCAGTGATAGTGATCTCACACCTATATCTGCAGTGATAGTGATCTCACACCTGTAATTGCAATCATAAACAACAATACATGGGCATATGTAATATCCACTCAGTCCTTGTTCCAAAATGAGTGGGTATTAACATTTTTAATGCATTAGATTAATGTGATAAAAAATAAAAAACATTAATAAAAGCCAGTACCATTTACAATACAAAACTCACACTAGTACAAATGCAATGCAATAGATTTCGCAATTACAACCAAGTGAGCTATTGCCATTTTGCATTACACCATTTGATTAATGCTTCACGAAGGGGGAAAAAAAAAAAAACAATGACATTTACAATGCCAATAGCTCAAAATAATGTAATTGCGAGACCTATTGCATTGTAAATGCTTGTTCAAGGGTGACATCATGAAACCCAATGGGGATGGAGAATCCTATAGGCGTGTGATTTAGGTTCCCAAAGAGAAGGTCTTTTGTAGTTTGTGGAGCCATTTTTATTTGGAGTGTGAATAGGATCAAAAAGAGGTGTGTGGGGGGGTCTATTTTCTTATCTCTGTGTTATGTCGGTTCTGTCAGCCTCTGATTGTGTATACATCTGTTGGTACATGATGTCAGCATGTGTGCGCCTACACGGACTCTTGTCGATTTTTACCTCTGTATTACTGAGCTCGTGTGTGACTGTGCTGTAACCTGAGCTGTGCGTGTAAATTAATAATGTGCATTTCCTTTTCCATTGTAGAAGCAGGGGAAATGTGATTTATTACAGGTGTGTGGAAGCTGCGAGAACAGATTACTGAGGCATTATGCAGATTGAGAAGTAATCTATTTGTGTTGTAGTACTTTACATTTCGGAGCTTTATTGATTTAGGCCTCATATTTAACTGTTGCTTGCTACAATGCAGTCGTAATAAGTCTTGAAATTTACAAGTGGCTTAGAGAGAAGCACAGACCATTGAGCACTCGCTGATATGACACTACACTACACGACATTACCATGGAGACCAGCTTGTTAACATCAAATCTTCAATTTGATAATACATCTGATAATACATTGCCTTACAAAACCACAGGTCGAGGAATGTGACTTTAAATAGAACATCGAATACAGAATGGGAGATCTCCAGTCACACAAATCCTCCTCGAGTTTCTCAGCGGTTCAAGTCTTCATAATTTGAATTTTCACAGCTAAGCTAGTGCCTTTCCTGAGCGTCTTTGAGCCAAGGCTCCAGTTTAGGTGAGTAGTATTGCAACCAGAGGACTGTTGTATGCCTTTTTGCAAATAAGGGGGTGCATGCACTCAAAATGTATCCAATCTTCCTTTTTATGTGTACCGTTGTCAGGTCCAACGGACATGGTTATGGGTATCTTTCAGGTATCATGTGAATTATCCTGTGCCAGTTCTTTATAAGTGGATACATCCAAAGCATGTGAAAGAAACTCCAGCCCCCTCTATGCCACGCCGCCCCCCTCTTTTGTTTTGTTGCAGTTTTTATATAGCACAAACTCGACCGAAAGGTATTGGAGCGCTTTACATGAGTACCAGTTACATTACAACAGGCCACATTCATTTTTTAGGCACAGGGAAATTAAGTGATTTGCCCAGAATCACAGGATGATGAGCCGACACAGAGTTGCTACAGTCCGCATCTCTGGCCGTAACACCACATCCTCTCACCCTCTTCCAAGCTGCGCTCACAAAGACCCCATGAAAAATGAACAGCAGCACAATGGCGTCATGTTAGACAACCGCTCACCCAAATTCTAAATGTAAGCATGGGTGAGGTGGGGACCCACAAGGGGCCCGAATGAATAGGCCAGTGGTTCCCAAACTTTTTTGACCCGTGGCTCCCTTGACCTAATTGGCAGTTGGCCGTGGCTCCCCACCATTTTTTTACCGGAAGCCAAAACTTGCTGCTGTGTGTATTTTGTGCATATTTTTATATCCGTCCTCTTCAATCCTTCCACTATCCTTTTTCAATCCAAATTAAAATCTCACATTTCCACCCCGCAATTTAATTTCATATCTCCCAATACTAATTCACCACTAATCCTCTTTGGATGCGTGCTACTCGCTGAAATAGTGCTTCGACAAGTGTAGTAAGCGCTAAATAAATGCAACTACAATATAGACATCGATTGTTGTTACCGCAAAATAGCACTGACCGTAATCGTTCTGAATTCACCGGGAAACCCAATATAGTAGTTTCACACCCGATAGACACTGCAGAAATTGGAACTTCTGAACGCGAAATGACCTTTGTATTTTCATATTTCCTTCTGCTTCTTCCCTCGTCGCCCAGCCAGTCCTTATACCCCATCCCAGTACTGCCCCATCCTCTTCCTGCAGCCTCATAACTTCCCAACCTCCTTGCTCATCTCAAAAAATTACTCGGGATACGGATTTGGGAGGCGCGGGAGGGCGCTGCACTCAAGTCACACCCGGTTGTCAAGTGAAAGTGGGGCACGGGGTGTACCCGGGAGCCGGGATGAGGGCCGGTTCCACTCTGGGTGGCTCTTGTGTGAGAAGACCCCGGAGGCAGGGAGCCAGGGTGTGCACCGTGACGTTCATCCGGAAGGACCTGCCTGGCTTGTCTGCAGTGTCAGTCAGGACTGAGCCCTGATATCGCCGACTCCTTCCTCTGACTCGTCAGGTTGTGAGTACCACACCGGGGCGGCTCTTTAGAGATGTGGCATTTCAACCCCCCCCCCCCCCCGCAAACAATCAGCAGGCCAGAAAAAAATCCATACCCCCCAGGAATGAATTGCAGGATCGGCATGCAGACGAAAAAATAGGTACTTTAATGTAAATATTAAACACATTCAAGTTTAAAGTTTAAGTTTTACACTTAAATGAAACCCTTGAAGCAAGTGCGAGCCATGGGGGCTCCCAGCGTTGCTTGTGACTTCAATTTACCCTGGACAAGCAAAGTTGTCTCTGTCCAAGGCGGGTTGGAGACACGAGCAAAACACACAATGAAGAACAAATGATCCGATGCTGCTCGAGCCGAGGCTCCTAGCGCGGTGACACCTTAGATAGCGCGTGCAGATGCACAGTGACACATTGGGCAATAAATCAGGGCCGAATGTCGACGCTGCACGAACCGAAGCTCCCAACGCGTAGGGCAGTGGTTCCCAAACTGTGTGCTTGGTGCGCGGCGCCCCTGGCTAGTTTTGACGGCGCACCGGGGTGCCACGGCGCACATATTGGGAACCACTGGAATAGGCAGTTTTTACTGCCTCTTTTAAGTGGATCAGAGTAGGTGAGGATTTAGTGCCGGTTAGTTGGTCGTTCCAGTGGTTCTCCTTTTGGAAGCATGGATACAAATGACAGGGGGACTCTGACACAGTCAAGTCGTGCTGGGAAATGCCGTGCACGAGAACGTGGATCAGTGAAAAGCAGCAACCGAAAAGGAGCAAGATGAGGTCCGGAGTGCCCCTGCTAGAGGGGTGCTGGGCAGGGCCGGACTGGCCATAGCGGGCACCGGGCGTTTCCCCGCTGTGCCGCTAGGGTGGGGGCCGATTTTGGGCCCCTGGGGGCCGTTTTTGCTACAGGGCCGTTTTTGCAGCAAAGCTGCAATATCGGCCCCTGTAACAAAATCGGCCGAAACCGGCCCTGGCAAACAGCTCGGCCGCACCCCCCCAAGCCCCAGGGGGCCGGCCGAGCACTTTGCCAGGGCCGGTTTTGGTTCTCAGTCCGGCCCTGGTGCTGGGAATCGGACAGGGCAACATTAGACCTGTTAGAACCTAGGTCAAGAAAGAAACAACCCAAGACAAAGAAAAATAGAAAATACTGCACCCCCCCAAGGCTCTGACATGCAAACACTTTTGAAGGAGCACAACATCGTGGCGAGCTGTAAAACAAACCACTCGCCTCCCCTGCAGACCAACCGCAGGGGGTAACCCATGACATACCTGTCACACTGCTTCAGTTGAAGGGATCATAACATCCATCCCTCTCCTACGAAATACACCACTGTAGGACCAACCCTCACCGAACAAAGCCCACCACCCATGGTTACTCAGGCCAGGGAAAAGATGAATGTCCTGTAACCCTGACCTCACCTATCCGTCTGTTCATCGAAGGATGTGGCCTACCGGCTGAAACGGTCGAACTCGAAGCTGGGGAACCGGGTTTGAGTCTCGGCAGGGGCGCTCAACATTCTGTGCAAATCACTTAATCTCCCCGTGCCTAATGTAATGAATGTGTCTGTCTGTGATGCAACTGGTGCTTATGTAAAGCGCTCTGATACCTTCGGGTCGAGTTCGCGCTATATAAAAGTCCGGAAAAAAGGTGCCACGAGGCAGGATTGAAGAACACTGCACTGTTAAAAAACTGCGGAACATTACAAAAATTGCCAGGAGTAGAGGTTAAGAGGGGTTAGGTTCTTTTGATGGCTACAAGCTGAGATCTTTGTAGTGTCGCGCTCTAGTGTTGCGCGGAGGCGCGATGACGTAGAGCGCGGCCGCCATTTTGGGTGCGAGTCAGCGCCCGAGATCGGAGCGGCACGGACGTGTTTCCCGGCGCTCTTCTGCATATAAAGTATTACTGTGAATAAACAGTAATTAACACTTCGCTGTGTGGCATCTCTGTGTGGGGGGTGAAGGTAGATCATCACAGTGGCGACGAGAGTGGGATAGAAAAGAAAAAAAAAAAAACGATCTACAGCCATACAACAAAGAGGACACAAGGACCCACCGAAGCAAGTAACAAGCAGCCTATGAAGAGCACATACACAGGCATAGCAGGAGAGCGTGGCAGAGGACGGCACTACCACGAGCCAGCACCCACGGACCAGGTAGGGGCAATAAAGAAAGAGCGCACAGCCCCAAATACAGGAGGGTAGGAACACAGGGGAGCAGGAAGCCACCCCTCCACGTCCTACAGCAAATCCAGGGCCCTGGCGGAAGCGGTGCAGCACAGCGACGGGGGAGCCTCAGGGCCCCATCAAGACCACACACCTCCCAGAAGCACGGGCACACCGGGCAGTCCAAGAGGGAACGAAGAGGTACTGGAAAGAAACGCCGCGATGTGCGCGCAGGCGTCTCCACTCACGACGCCCATACCCTTCCTACCAAAACCAGGCGAACCACTGATGAAGTGGGAAGATTGGAGGGGGTACTTCATGAACTACCTAGAGGCCATAGAAGAAGAAAGTGGAGAGACGTTCCCCAGCAAAAGGAAGAAAAGAATATTACTACACAACTTGGGCCCGGAAGGAATCAGAGTCTTTCAGAACCTGGTCCCCGCGCAACGGCCGGACGCGGACGACGACGTATTCCAACACGCAATTGAAGACCTAAACAACCATTACAGACCGGCAGTGTGCACGTCCATTGACAGATACAACTTCCAACAGAGGAAACAAGCGGGAGAAGAGTCCATAGACGACTACGTGGCAGCGTTAAAGTTAGCGATCACATGCAAATTCGGCGCCTTGCACGACGAATTCATTAAAGACCAAATTGTCATGCACACGAAGAACACAGCAATCCAAGACAAACTGTGGGTGAATGGGGACGCCACTCTGAAGGACGGCATTGCCATGGTGAAAAAGGCGGAGCTATCGAAGAGATGTGCAGAGGCAGCAAAGAAAGAAAGTACAGAGAGGGCCATGGTCAATAGAGTCACGGAATTGGAACCGCCGGATAGAGGAAAAAGAATGGCGGCGGAGGGGAGAGCGCAGAACAGATGGACTCCACGATCCACACAGGCACAGAAACCGAACAGAGAAGGTGCGACCACGTGCTACAGGTGCGGCAGTCCGTCCCATGCGGCATATGACAAGCGATGTCCAGCCTTCCGAGCCAAATGTATGTATTGCGGAATCGTCGGGCACTATGAAAAAGTGTGTCGCCGCAAGGTGAAGAAGTCAACAGTCAAGTACGTAGCACACGACGGGGGAGGTGTAGAAGGAGAAGAAGAGGATGAAGATGTGTTGAGCATCGATGGACAGGTACTAGGCGTTGAAGGAAGTCGCTCCAAGAAACCACAATGCGACATGGTAGTGGGAGGTGTTCAGATCAAGATGGTGGCGGACTCCGGCTCTCCATATACCATCATCCAACGGACGGTGTGGAGCGAGAACTTCAAACCCAGCCTGGGATCACACCTCGAACCCCCTGACATACATCCGGTCACGTTTACAGGGGAACCCATCCCGATGGTGGGATATCGAGTCCTGAGATTCGAGTTCAAGAATCGCAGCGCGGAGTGCAAATTATATGTGGCGGAAAAAGGGCCCTCTGTTCTTGGATGGATGGACCAGGGCGAGTTGGGCATACAACTGAACCCAGGAGGGGACACGCAAGTCCTGATGACCAGCGCAGACAACCAATCGAACTTCGAAAAGATGAAAAGCGAATTCCCCACAGTATTTGGAGGCAGAGTGGGACGACTAACGAAATTCACACATAAAATTGAACTTAAGGAAAACGCCAAACCAGTATCCCACAAGGTGAGGAACATACCGCTAGCAATCAGGGAAGCAGTGCAACATGAGCTACAAAGATTGGAAGATGAAGGGATCATCGAACCAATAAACAGTTCGAAATGGCTGGCCCCGTTGGTGGTAGCGAGGAAACCCAATGGCAAAGTTCGGCTGTGTGTGGACCTGCGCGAATTGAACAAGTGCATAGTGGTGGAAAAATTCCCATTACCCAGAATAGACGAAATTCTGGCAAAGACGAAAGGTATAAAATGGTTTTCTACCGTGGATCTTGCCTCAGCATATCATCAAATAGCACTGCATCACACGAGCCGGAAACTCACATCCTTCATTACACCATTTGGATGCTACCAATTCCGCAGGATGCCGTTCGGCCTGGCATCGGCAGCGGCGGTATTCCAGAAGCTGATGCACAAACTATTCAAGGACATAGAGGGAGTACAATACTTCCAAGACGACATCTTGGTAATGGGCAAAGACCAGGATGACCACAACACAAAGCTAGCAACGGTGTTACAAATCTTGGAAAGGAATGGCCTGACAGCAGAATGGGAGAAGTGCAGGCTAGGAATGGCGTCGGTCACATACTTGGGTCATGAGATTAGTGACCAAGGCATCACGCCCAAACATGCCAATGTCAAAGCAATATGTGAAGCAGCTGCACCGACAAGCAAGGAAGAAGTGAGATCATTCTTAGGGATGGCCGAATATTATAGCAAATTTGTGCAACACTTCGCCACCAAGACACATCACCTACAACTACTCGTACGAGACAAAACTGCCTTTCAGTGGACAGAGGAAGCGCAAGGAGAGTTTCAGAAAATCAAGGTGGATATCAGCAGAGCAGTCCCCCTGCAAGGATATGATCCGCAGGGAGAATCCGTTTGACCACAGACGCGAGCGACAAAGGCCTAGGGGCAGTTCTCATGCAGGAAAGGAGGAACGGAGAGCTGGCGACCATCAGCTTTGCATCAAGAACATTGTCACCAACAGAACAGAAGTTCAGCGTGATAGAAAAAGAGATGCTGGCAGTGGTATGGGCCATGTCGAAATTCCGCCAATTTCTATGGGGCACAAGATTCCAACTCAGAACGGACCACAAACCCCTTGTCAAAGTACTAACGTCCTGTGGGCACGCGAGTGCCACACCCGCATCGCAAAAATGACCCTAAAATTGTTAGACTACAGGTATGATGTGGAATACATCCCAGGAGCCAAGAACAAAGTGGCAGATTACCTCAGTCGAGCCTCAGCCATGGAGGACGCACCTGCAAGTACGGACGAGGACGAGGTCAGAGTAGCATTCACGGACGATCACGAAAGTGTGATAAGTGGTCAAGAATGGAAGCAAGCTTATGAAAGAGACAAGGACCTCGAAGACATCAAGGTATTTATACTACAAGGGTGGCCAGAAAAAAGGCACCTGAAAGTGGAACAAAGGAAATTCTTCGAAGTAAGGGAGGAGTTATCCGTAGGAGACCAAGGGACCTTCCTGTTTAGAGGAGAGAGAGTGGTTCCCCCCGGGTTGTTGATACCACACCTACTAGCAGTGTTGCACGAAGGGCACTTGGGCATCGTAAAAATGAAGTTGAGAGCCAAACAGATGTACTGGTGGCCTGCGATGGATAGTCATATCGAGAAGCATGTTAGAGAATGTGATCAGTGCCAAAGAGCGGACAAATCACAAACGTTACTACGCCCGGCACTAGGGAAGTTTGACAACCCAGCCAACCCTTGGGAGGAACTGTCGATAGACATTCTCGGTCTGGTGTTGGACGCGGAGGGGACCCCAAAATACGTAGTAGTTCTCATAGATCGGTACTCTAAGTGGCCCGAACTGGATATACAGGAGGTGATGGACACAGAAACAGTGCTGAAGTTTCTCACAGCTACCTTCCTCAGAGAGGGCATTCCTCGTTCCATCTTGAGCGACAATGGACCTCAATTCACATCAGATAAGTGGAGCCGTTACATGGAACGAAATGGCATCCAAATCAAACACACGTCGGTCTACCATCCAGCGGGGAATGGTCTTGCCGAAAGGTTTAACCGAGTAATAATGGGGTCCATCCAATCAGCCATAGGAGTGGGGAAGGACTGGGAGAAAGAGGTGAGAAGTATGCTGTGGGCCTACCGAATCACACCGACTGGCACAGGATACAGCCCGTTCCAAATCCTAAGGGGACGGGAACCGTTCACTAAGGACAACCTAGCGTGGAAAGAAAAGACGGTCACGAGTAAATTGTCCCCGGCAGTCGTGCACCACAACTTGGAGAGAGCCCAGAGAACATACACAGAGCAGTACAATAAGAGACGCAATGTGAAGGGAACGTCTCTGGAAATAGGGGAATGGGTCAGAGTCAAACTTGCCCAATTAAGGAGGAAAGGAGACAGCAAATACAGCTTGCTCCTGAAAGTCGAACAGGTGTACAACCGAGCAGCCTTACTAAGTGACGGGAACGTCTGGTCGCAAGATCGCATGTCCAAGTGCAACAAAGTACTGCAGTGGAACAGTGAGGAAAGATCAAGGACACAAGAGGAACCAAGTTCACCTGCAGGAAACGCAGCCCCGGGAGAAGACGAGAAGGACTGCGGGGTAGAAGGTAATAGGGTGGAGCAGGACAAGGAAGATAATCTAATCGCAGAGGAAGGGCAGGAGGACAAAAGCAAGACTCCGGAGAGAGCGAGCCCCAAAGGACTTGGAGAAACGCTGGCGTGCCGAGCAGAGGGAAGGGGAGAAGTATCCGCCTCCACTCCGGTAAGACGCACCCGGGCAGGGAGACTTGTGGTAAGGCCAGCCAAATACAGAGACTATGAATTGGGAGAAGTGAAGTAACTTCAGGCCGAGAGACTCTGGGACTATCTTCAATGTGTTAATGTTTTGTGTTTGGTAAAGAAGGGAGATATGTAGTGTGGCGCTCTAGTGTTGCGCGGAGGCGCGATGACGTAGAGCGCGGCCGCCATTTTGGGTGCGAGTCAGCGCCCGAGATCGGAGCGGCACGGACGTGTTTCCCAGCGCTCTTCTGCATATAAAGTATTACTGTGAATAAACAGTAATTAACACTTCGCTGTGTGGAATCTCTGTGTGGGGGGTGAAGGTAGATCATCACAATCTTTTGTGTTTTTTTTTTGAGAGGTGAGGAATGAGGAGTTGGGGAGCGGGAGCAGTGACGTGATTGTAGCATTTGCACGTCGGGCAGAGGCGTGCGCTCGAGCTGTTGAGAATGTTTTCAAGCCCCCCATCGCCTGTTTACTTATTTCTGTAGCAATAAAAGGTGCTCGTAAACTATTTTTACAGACGTCTAAAACGTGCTGATTACATTTGGTAAGCATCTGACATGAGGTCATTGAGCTTTAGATGTCCCTGCACGAGTTCCTCTGCACCCCGCTGGAGAAGGCTGTGGCTGTCACTTCCCTTGTATGGTGAAGGCTGGGGTCCCTCTGCGTTGGTGCTCGGAGACCATCTTTCAGAACTGCTCTTTGCATGTCTGGCAGTATCGGATTGATCTTTTAAAGAATTGTAATAAGATTTGAATAAACTCATCTGAAATGCTGCCCGGTAGCACTCTCTGGGGATTTGTCAACCGTTCTCCAAAAAAACCCCAGCAAAATAAAAGGTAAGAGAAGAAAACAGGCAAAATCTATAGGTTTTTTCAATGCTTATGCGAAGGTTGTTTGATGGAGCAACGCATGCATTCATCACGCATGCCTTTAAAATGCGCACACTAACATTCATGACCCACTACCACGCACCCCATTACCACGCATACCATTACAACGTGCATGCATCAGGACACATTGAAAGTGCCATCACAACGCATACACGAACCACGCATACCACTTCCGCACAAACTTTTATAACGGAATTGTGTGATACTGCTTATAACACTGAAAGCTGCACTCAGAAAACAATCAGGCAGCTCAGCGGCCCCGTTTCGGGGATGGCTACCACGGCGGCAGTTCAGGCGACAAACATGCACTCTTGCGCCAGTACTCCCCTCTCATGCCGATGCACCCACCACTTAGTCCGTGCAATGACATACCCGGCAGTTCCCGCTCTGCTCCGCTATTCCTGCCGCTGGTACTAATTCTGGGCATTAGCCACACCTCCGAGACAGTTGCAGACAAATTTCACCGAAAGTAGTGCCCACGCAAGCGTAGCCCAGTTTCCAAAGCCACGCTTCTCACAGGGGCCGCAAGATCGCCACACCACCCTCTCCTCACTGCAGCTACTGAATTGTAAGCTTTTGTTGTGCCATGTTTTTCTCCCGGGCCATCGAGCACATCAACTACAACACGGGCGATTCCTGTTGTCTGCCCTCTATAAAAAAAAAAAAAGCTCACGCCAGAACAAAAGCAACCATTTGTAAGGCGGGGTAAACGGAGGATTCGAAACGGGCTCACGCCAGAACTCTCGGCGTTTCATCATCTGCGTCTGCTTGTTGAACCCTTTGTTGGCTCGTCCGCTACGGGCTCCCGGATCATAGGTGGATGCTTCTCTGTGCAAAATGGGGGAGTACTTGACACTCAGGCCAGTGCCTCTGCAGGATTGAGGTGGATTTAAGGATGTTCCAAGCTTTTAATCACAAGCGCATAGTTTCCCCAAATATGTGTAGCGAACGTGCAGCAAGGCGGAAGAGACACCGTGCGTGAGCCAAAGAGACGCCGTGCGCGTGCACAATCTCCAGTCCGGGTGGGCGAGCCTGAAAGGAGACAGGGAGGGGAGCAAAAAGCCTCACTGCAAATCAAAGGCGCGTGTTTAACATAAAGTGTGACGCGCGCCAATGAAAAGCAGAGGCGGAGCTTCCACCCCACTTCCACAAGCAACCCGACAACAATAGATCTCGCAGAGCGAGCAACGCATGCGCTGCGACGCTAGGCGAGACCTAAAAAGGGACATGTAGAGCAGATTGCTACATTGACCGGAACATGGCTGTAACATGGCCGAGCCACTCTACTAGATTGATGGACACATTGTGGGAGTGACAGAAGCGCCACGTGGAGCTATTTCAAGACGTGCATTTCGGACCGTAAATTGCAAACTAAAGGCAATTCAGGAGGTTGACTAATAAGTAAAATCGTGCACGGAAAACTACCGTCACACGTCCCACAATGGAGATTGTTAGGATATACTAGGAGACGATAGACGGACAAATGTACAAACTTTAGAAAACAGCGTCAAACAAAACAAAAGAGTTGCAACGGTGCACGAAGAAATGCCGTAGCACGCCGCTGAGTAAAACTAACCAACGGGTTAGAAAAGAAATGTCTTAATGACCGTCTCATAGTTGACTCACCTATCCTGTTCGGTTTGGTGCCTTTTGCTCGCTGCCGGGGGACAGGAATGCCGTCAGACATGGGAGCCTGCTAACCATTAGTAAAGCAGGTTGACTCGTATCCTGACTGCTTCTTGGTTAGAGCGCAGGGGCTGACGGGAATAGTAGTCTTCCGGTCCCGGGCGGTCGGGAGACAAAAGGTGCCTCACGTGGGAATGTAAGTCCCGCGTGAGGTCAAACTGTGTGTCAGACAATAATTTTCCAATAAAGCATGCTGACAAAGTAAATAATGTTGAAAAAGTAAATGAGGCGTAACTTGGCAATTTTGCGTGACAAGTGAAAATACACCTAATATGAATGTTTAAAGTGTAATTAAAACATATCGTGGCAGTTTATGCAATCACGTTTGTGGACTGATCGTAGTAAGAGAGAGCAAATTAGAATATTGAGAAGGAGGGTGGTGTGCTATTTCGCATTACTTATATGTGCCAAGAAGTCCTGGAGGTCATAAGCCATCATAGTCAAATAGTAGATGGTTCTATCTCGTGAGTGTGGTTTACTCCCTGATAGAGAGAAAGAACTGCAGGTGTATTATGCAAGCGACAGCCAAGGTATATCATCGTTGAGTCCATTTTCTGCTGTGTCCAATCTGAACACCCAGTCTCAGCTCAACCCTTAATAAAGTTTTGTTTAAACTAGGTGTTGTAGGTGGCAGATTAGGTTTGTTCAGAACTGTCCACCTCAGATCCTCCGCATTGTGGTTCTTCTCCAAGAAGTGTTTCGTCAGTTTGGTTGCTTGTTTTTCGCACCTGATGGTGCTTTTGTGTTCTAGTATTCGGACCTTAACTTTGCGCGTAGTCATGCCCACCTACCTTAGGCCGCAGGGGCATGTAGTCAAATATATAAGTCGCTTGCTGTTACAGTTTGTGTGCTGTTTTAGCACCCAAGGCTTGCCTGTTCCAATGTCAATGGTCTTAGTGACAGAAGTCTGTGTACATACCCCACACGAGCCACACGGATAATGTCCTTGTATGGGTGGGAGACCCCAAAGGGTGTTTTGCATGACGGTCTGGGTTGGACTGGGTCTGGTATGGACCAAGCTGTCTCTGAGGTTGCGACTCCTTTTGAATGCAAACAAGGGTTTCTGTAAGCATTGTTTGCCCTTGTTACGGATGTGCCAGTTCTTATGTATCACTTTTTTGACCTGGTTGGATAAAGAGCAAAAAGTGTTTACGCAGACCAGTCTGTCTTTGGGTTCAAGTGGATAGACATTATCCACTATCTCTGATAAAAAAGTCTGCAAAAGGGCACGGAAAAATAACCTGGATGCCCTACTAGACAACCCACCTGACAGAGAACCCAAGGACAGACTGGTCTGCGTAAACACTCCCACTCCCACCCGTACAAGGACATTATCCGTGTGGCTCGTGTGTAGTATGTACACAGACTTCTGTCACTAAGACCATTACCATACCATGATACCTTACCATGTTGTGGTAAAGGTATCTGCATGGTAAAGGCTGCGTAGAAAAGACGTGTTGTAATGTCATACATTCCAGCGAAAAGGGGTTAGACTTAAATAGGTCACAGAAGGCTGGAAAAAGCAGAGGTATATAAGCTAAGATGTTATCATTCCCATTCACAGCACAGATTCTTAAAGAAGCATGATTCACAGCCTTGATATAGTTCATGGACAGTGAAGTGCAATTCTTTCGGGATACTTCAACGGAAGCATGTTAAAGCTACACTGAAATATTGGTTGACATGAATTTGCTCTGTTGATGGGCTTGCACTCTGGCATGAGATTTAGGTTTAGTAATACACACTGCTTTTTATCCACAGTGGAGGAAGCAATGGTGGATACCATGGGCCCCCGGGTGATTCCAAGGGATATAGATTGTACACGATTGAGGCGAAGGTGGATTCTGTATAACTAATTGTGTATATGGGAGAAAGGAGGAATATCGCTATAGTTGATTTTACACATTACTACATCCTGTAGGTGGGGGCACAGGCTGGTGTTCATAAGGAATTCACTCCAGCTTTTTAGGGGCAGGCATTCAGGAGACAGAGGAGAGCCATGTCTTTAGCCTAGATACGTTCAGAAATGGATTGGTCAAAATGTTAGTCAAACACTTTCCAGGATTTTAAATAAGCTGCTCTAAACCTGTAATGAGGTCAAGCAGTTCAATTATTGATGCCAAAAAATGTAACTACTTGGGAGTAATCCTACCCAGGCACATGAAATGATTGATAAAAGTAAACCTGGGCAAACTCATTACATCCTTAAAGATATATTGTGAAAGGTGGCACAAGTTCAACCTCGGTTTTAGGGGTAAACTGGATACATTAAAGTGAATGTTCTACCAAAAATTATTTTTTTATTTGACAGTATATGAATATCGGGTAAGAACGCTCTTTTTCCAATTTAAGGTATACTTTTAGCTCGTTTTCTCTGGGTGTTGACGATACTATCTCTAACTCCTGTAGGTAAATTAAAGAGTCCCTTCAAGAAAGGAGTGTTTGACATTCCCAACCTCAGGGAGTTTCACTTTGTATTCACATTCTACCAGATGGAGTAGAGAGGCTCCATATTGTGTTGGCATTGAAATACATGCCCTTAAAACATACTTTTTTCTGTGTGCAAACCAAATCCGAACCCAATTCGTGAATTATGATCTATTCAAATTATGAATTAAAATGCCAAATTAAAAAAAAGCTTTAAATTACCTGAGAGTCCTATCGAGGACAACCTGTCTATACTCTTGCAAAACAAAACTCGTTACTGGAAATTCCAGGTAGATTATAATATAGTCACAATACAACAAACCAAAAGAAAACAAAATCTTACCGGTCTCACAATTGAGAAATAGACACAATCTTCTCCAAGAAGTACTCTGGAGCAACCTTAGTTTAAGACTCTATTAAGATTTGGGTAGGTTAGCAGTCTAACCCAGGCTTCACAGTCAACTTATCATATTCATTCATTGTTTATCTCAGATAAAAGCATATCCTTAAAAACGGAAAATTTAAAAAAACGGAAAAATCACACATGTAGTATGTTTATTTAAGATGCTATTACAGATCTGAATAAAGTGCAACTATTGAAAAGGGGAGAGTAAACTAACACATGTATCAAATATAACAATAATTACTAATATGAAAAAAGGGCAAATGATGCAAAATAAAACAAGACCTTCACCGATAGCAAATGTAACGTAACCAACAAAGAAATATTATCCTAACATATCACCATTCATCAGACTAATAAAAAGAAGAACCTAGAGTGCACCATGAATCTACTACATCCAAGTAAAAATTTGCTAATATATAACCAACAATTTTAATTTCTGAATGGCTCCCTAAACCTTCCACAGATAATTTGCAGCACAGATCGGAATTTTCAAATCATCTCTGCACTTGCTTAGTCCTTCAAGGCTATTAAGAATTTGGTGTTCCATCAGGAATACTTTAGGGCAATGCATCCATTTCCTATTTGTTTCCATTTACTTTTCAGGAAAATATAACATGGGCACATAAAGAGTGGTATGGTAAGCAAATGAAATTGCAAAGATAAAAAATTAATATTACCAGGAAACATTTGGTCTAGGTATATTTCACTTCCCCATAAGGACTTATGGCGAATGCAAAATGTAGACAGAGGTGAATTACAGACATAATTTTAAGCTGCAGTTTTGGCCTTCTTCCAAAATTTAGTTTTTACCAATATCAGCACAGCTGAGCCAAAGGCAATTAGAGTTACTCGTATGCAGGGCATTCATGGATGTATCATATATGTTACTCACACCTTGGTCAATCCTCAAAAGGCAGAGTGGAGTAGATGTTGGAAGATTACACATCCTCATTAGGAAGACATTTTGGCATAACAATAGAGTGTTAGACTTATCTTGGCCCCTTATTTTATATATAGCGTGAAAATATGGGGCCATGATATGCTAATTTGGACTGTTTTGCTGCCAGTTGCATGTGTGACATAATATTCCCTTTCCTACTATACAGTGGGTATTTTTCGTCTGACCAGGTGCCTAATAGGATGACTTCTAGGCATTCTACAAGTTGGGATCCCGGTACCTCTCCAATTGAATGCATTACCTCTTAGCAGAACCCTTTATAAGTGTGGGCATCACAGGAGTATTTGATGGAGGATGTGTAGTGAACCCGGATCCATAACACCAAGTGTTTCTCTGAATAGCCTGTTGCTCCCAGTTTCATCGGTATGTAATGTGATTGGTATAATATTTTAGAATGGGTTTCCTTCACTCCTGCATGGCTCGCAAACTTATATGTTCTATCAGGATGTCTTTCCATTAATCTGAATCTAATGTTATCCCAAGTTCTTTTTCCCATGCTTTTTGGAATTGGAATTAGTGTCTGGAGTGACCTTGTTGAGTATCTGATATATCCAAGATATGATATATCCTTCATCATCATAGTTGAGATATTTTTAGAAGGGCTCAGTTTTCTAATCACACTGTCCTTTATATTGGCTGTAGTACCCACTGCCTGACTTGGAAATAACAAAGTTGTTGTTTCTCCTGTGTATCATGTTCCTCTTTAAGCTGTTCAAAAGATTTCTCCTTCCACAACTTTGAACATATGTCTTATTGTTTTATAACCCCCTTCCCACCATTGGTGGAAAATGTGTATGTCAAAGCCCGGGGTAAGGTCTTTATTTCCCCATAATTGCGTAGTTGGGGAGGGGAACAAAATCAAGCCTTTACGTGTCCCTATTATCCCCAAGAATTTAAGTGTTGCTCCAGCGACTGACGATATGTAGAGTTTAGGATCTCTTTGTGCCTTGGGGTCCATGGAATCTCTCAAAGGCCACCACTCAATGTGTTGTCAATCATTCACAAACCCTCTTCTGTTTCCCTAATGGTCCAATTAATGAGGTATTAAAGGTGTGTTTCATAAAGTAGTTTGGCAAACTGATCACTCCCAACCCTTCAATATACTCCTTTTTTATGTGCCTCAGAGTTGTTTGAAACACGGATAGCATTTTAGACGAAATTACCAGATTTTATGGCTGCTTTAAGTCCCAACAAGGAGAGCAACGTGTTTCTCATGCTGCTTAATTCTATGCTTGTTGCCCTTTTTAGGTCGAAGCCTACCAGACAGTGAACCTGTCTGGTTGCTTCGACATATTGGGGACATGCTGAAAGCTTACCTATGAATGCATTTTGCCCACTGCTTACCATTGGCTTTTTGCTTTGTCACTCACATTTGCCTGCTTTCTATTTCCTTTCATTTTTTGTTGTAGTTTGTCCAGCTTATGTTTTTCCTCCCATGGAGCATAGCCTGTTTACTATCTCTCTGACTGGCTCCTTCTACGCTTCCACCATTGTCCTTTGTTCAGGAATTTTCTTTTTTTTTTTCATGAAGCACTCCATGAGAGTTCAGAATATCATGATCAGCAAACATAGTGAGCTTAAATTTGTTTCTTCCCAATCGTATCCCTTTGATTGAGCCATTGGCTGTAATCCACTGCACTAACATTTCTAGTGTAAAGGCAAACAACAAGGGAAGAGAAGGCTCCCCAGCATAGTTTAAATTTTTATGTGTAGCCACTGCAAAAATCTCCCATGAAGTCTCACTTTCTCACATGTATCTTGCCATAACCCACCTTCTAAAATTCTCCTCTGGGCCATTGTCTCGCTAGATGTCATCCATAAAGTACCAATCCACACTGTCACTTTTTAGGTCTCGCCTGAGCCAGCGCGCATGCGCTGCTCTGGCGAGACTTTTAGTAAGCGGGTTTTGGAAGTGCAAACAGTGGCTTTTGCTGCGGACTAGCCTGCGTTCACGCGAGCGTGCACGCGCGATCAGGCGCCATATGGCTTCCCTCGCCATCTGGACCCTCGCGTGAACGCAAGCTGGTCGCCAGCAAAAGCCACTGTCTGCACTCCCAAAACCCGCGATTACTTTCACGGCCGCGCGGCCGTGTCAGTTTCACGGCCGCGCGGCCAATGCTTGTCTAATTCTCGCTCCACAATGATGGTGATTGCTTTCGCCGAGAGATGCATGGGGGCTTGGAGACATTTAATTACGGGTCAGCACAAAATCTTTAGGTTCTGTTTTGCCTTCTGCCACGCAGCTTGAATTAAAAATCATCGTCTGCAAATTGGTCGGTGCATTCATGAAAACAAGGCGCTTGGAAGACATGCCGGGTACACTTAGAATACATAATTGACTGGACTATTATTATGACCACGAATGTACCTTGGAAGAAATGATAAAATACTGCGGACAGGGAAAACGTTTTTTTTTTTTTCTGGTATTCACTGACTATTATAGGCAATTGTAGGCACGCTACATCTGGTAAATTAAACAACTATATTCATGTTTATATCTGAAGCCCTGCCCTCTGCTCACCAATCCCAGCCGTGCAGCGAAGGAGGTTTTGTTACTTATCTGAACTGGTTTTAAGGAATAATACTGGGTGACAGTCTTTAATAATGGTAGCAATTGAGCAGCAGATTCCTATTGGATATGTTCTTCGCAGCGTAGACAACTTTCACATTTATTTAAATTCAATATCACGCCTTTCAGTTAACTAAACACATTGAGTAAGGAATGTTTATAAGCATGTCAATTAACCATGTTTCCATGGCACAGGCAACCCTCGTATTACATTGAATAGCAAAACGCCCCTCACTTCCTACCACAATTCATGGCACACAATACAGTCTAAGACAGCTTCCTGGGCACACACACAGCCGCACCCGAGTACTTCACATGTCTTTTAAAGACCATTTACTTGCTAACGAGGCTTTGTTGTGTTCTCACCCCTTCTTAGAGCCCCTGCATCTCCACTCTGCATATTGCTGGAAGAATCAGCCACCCCCCCGAAATTTTTAGTAGCCCCCCCAAAGAAATTTGGCTCTAGTTGCGCCTCTGATGAACGCCACACAAGCGAGTCCGGAGCTGCCCACTTTGGAGTTGGAGAACCAGGGTCGAGTCTCGGCGTCAGCTCAACATCCTGTGATTTTGTGCAAATTACTTAATCTCCCCGTGCCTACCAAAAAGAATGTGTCCTTGTGTAATGTAACTGGCGCTCAGTAAAGCGCTCCAATACCTTTGGGTCGAGTTTGCGCTATATAAAACTGTAGAAAAACAAAAAAAACAAATTAACAAAGCTAAAGCCAGCCGGCGCACTGCTGTAAACGGGCAGACACCCTGTACTCCCCCCTTGCAGGGCCTTTGAAGTGAGGGGGCTCCGGCCCAGCCTCGCGCAGTAATTAGCAGGGAAATGCCAGGCCGCTGGCTCCCTTTGTGCAGCGCAAGGACAAGGCCACATATGAACACAACTTTATATCTTTACCAGCTATATAACACAGTGCTACCAAGTGAGCCTTATTTAAATTTTTGACTTTTTTTTATTGGTAGGTAGGGTTTGACCAAATTGTCAGAGGACAATACCTTGTCAGTGCCAAATCCAACAACTTTGCATACAGCAGCATGCTTGCCTATACACCGTGTCTGTAACTGAGATGGGAAACAGAGAGTGTGTTATATTTTAAGTATCCTAACTAGAGAAATTTGGATTGGCTGAAGATGAAACCTTTCCCATTTCCTGACGTCTGCTACATCTGAAAGTGTCTGAAACATTTGGATTTCAAACTGGTCGGCATGCCTTTCAATCTCCCTGTGCCCATTTTAAACACCAGCGCTAAGCGTGCAAAAAAAGCCTTTCTTAGGACTGCTCCTGAGAAGGAGGGTACCGAGCACAGGAGCTGTGAGACTAAACATAGATTCTCGGCGTAGTGTGTATTGCGCGGGAAGTGGTCTCCTGTCAAGTTATACATAGGCCACAGCAGAGATCTAGTGTTGAATCATGACTATTGTACTTTTTGGTATCCCGTGGAGCAGTCTACAGACATATAGATGTAACCCACAGTACTCTATCAGTCCGCTGTTTCCCTTTCTGTTTCAATGTTGAGCATTGTCAAGTGCACTCATTAAAAGAGAAATTGAGATTCTTTTTGACTAAAGTGAAATATTTTTACCAGTGGGTTTGTTGCAGTTGGTTTGGGGGCTAATTCCCCCATGCCAAGGTAGAGTCGGCGCAAAGCACAGGCGGGGCCCGCTGCCTTTGTCTGGAAATAAGTATTAATAATAAAATGTGCCATTTACATAGCACTTTTTACAAGCTGTTCGTTTCTTTGCACTACAAGGTTATGTGCTGTCACTGCAGGGTGCGTGCAAGGTTCTGCAGCAGATGCTCAATTTGGAGCCATTTTGTGTGAGTGGGTGATAGATTGCTAAAGCCATTTGTTGACAAAGTGCTTTCTAATTTTCGAGTTCTAAAAAACTATGCATTTCAGATAACATTTTTACTAAAAAATGCTTTTCTCTGGTAGTTCTTTTCCTCCTATTTGTGAGCAGGGCACTTCCTAGCCTCTGGTTTCGATACAAAAATATTTGTTGTGACAACATAGGGTACAGGTTTGATGTGTACAAAAGGTCTACTTGATGGTAGTTTTCCCATACCAATCCTCCCTGTCTCTTCCTCCTTCTCCCCGCTTCCTTTATCTCTTCCCCTAGCCCCTCCACGGCACCCAAAACGTTTATTATTTTTAAGTAATGTCAACGTAGAGACTGCGCTATGGAAAGCAGTTTTGTGTTTTTGTTCTAAAAGCGACTGGCAACCCAGCTTTCCCCCACCACTAATGTTTTCGTTCTGCAATGTGTCCAAAAAACCTATATTAAATGGCAGCACATATTTTAAACAATAAAGGGGCATTTTGGAGAGCAGATGCAACCTCAGCTGCAAATTGTAGCACAGGCAACCAGGTTAGAATCACAGCCTCTGCTAAACATCCTGTTATTGTGGCCAAATCACTTCCATTGGTGCCTAAGTTGTTATTTCAGTCTTGGCGTCACCCTAACATATGGTGATTTGGGGCAATTGACTTTGTTTAAGCCCCATTCACTGTCAGGAGGGACTGTTAATCTAAAAGATAAGACCTTTTCGCACAGAAAAGGCAAGCTCAGTTGGGCTCCCTTCCTCCCAGGGGTGCACACAGCTATGCTTTGTATTTGGTTTCAACTCATACACTGCACTATAATATATTTGTAATTTTATTTTTTGTTTCACTTTTGTGTGCGCAGCTACTACTTTCCAGAACACAATTTTTTCTTATCTCCCCATTATAATACAACATTAGAAAAGTACTTTTTGATGTTATAATAAATGGTGCACATGTATCTTTTATTTTAATTTACATGCAGGGAGTGCTCCAAAACTAAAAGGCTAGTTTGCTTCCATAGCAGTACCTCGATATAGCGTCACTAACCCTTCCTTCTTGCTCTCTAAACACAGCTTAAACAAAACGTTAAGCTGTAGACCAGAGAGAACTCAAAGAAATTGCCACATAGAGCTCCGGAGAGAGTCTCTTGGGTTTATAATGATTTTTTACTCATTTTTTATTATCACAAAGAAGACTGCACTTTACGCTAATAGATAGCTTCATTAATAGCACTCAGAGCTCTGGATGGAGTCACGGGCCTCATGCCACATCAAGTGCACTTTATCTCCTTTTTTTTCACAATTTACCACTTTGTCATATTACGGAAAAAGCTGCACTGTACGCTAATTAGGAATTGTATTGGGCTCCCTTCCTCCAACGGTGCACACAACTTGCCTGTATATTTCTGTTAAACTCCTACAATGCGTCCCTCACCTTTCCTTCTTCTCAGTTAAATAATGGCTATTTATAATATTTAACGTTACAAATACACCGTCTCTTGGCACTAAATTACAGCAGCTCTTATTGCATGTTAAAACCTCCAACAGCTATGCAGCAGCTTTATAATATAACACTCCATCTTCCGCACTTTCAGTTTACATAAAACCCTACAAGTTGCATTCAGCTGTAACAAAAGCATACTTTACTGTTTAATTTGCACAAATATTAACCAAATATTTTATTTTACTTATAATGCAGGGAGTGCTCCAACACTAAAATGCTATTTTGCTTCCATACCAGTTACTTCATACTCCGTCACCAATCCTTCCTTCCTGCTCTCTAAACACGGCTGAAACTAAACTTAAAGCTGCAGAGGACATAGGGCACAGACAAATTGCCACACAGAGCTCCGGAGGGAGTCTCTGGGGTTTATAATCATTTTTTGCCCATTTTGAAATATCACAAAGAAGGCTGCTCTTTAGGCTAATAGAGAGCTTTATTAATAGCACAGCACAGCTCAAGATGTAGTCACACGCCATATCCAGTGCACTTTATACGGTCTCTTTTTGCCAAATACCACTTTTTCCCACTTCTTAATCTTACGGAAAAAGCTACACTCTACACTAATACAAAGCTCTGTTGGGCTCCCTTCCTCCCAAGGGTGATGTTATATTAAATGGTGCATGCGTTCCTTTTATTTTAATTGACATGCAGGGAGTGCTCCAAAACCAAAATGCTATTTTGCTTCCATATTAGTAACTCTATGCCGCTAATCTTTCTTTCCTGCTCTTTTAAAACAGCTCAAACCGAACTTCAAGGTGTAGAGCACAAAGGGCTCACAAAGAACGCTGCACTTTACCACATCCAACGCACTTTACACGTTTGCTTTTTACAAAATAACACTTTTTACCCACTTCTTAATCTTACGGAAAAAGCTACACCCTGCGCTAATACGAAGCTCAGTTGGGCTCCCTTCCTTCCATGAGTGATGTTATATTAAATGCTGCACGTGTTCCTTTTATTTCGATTAACATGCAGGGAGTGCTCCAAAACCAAAATGCTATTTTGCTTCATTAGCAGTAACTCTATGCAGTGCCTCTAACGTTTCTTTCCTTCTCTTTTAAAACAGCTGAAACCAAACCTAAAGCTGTAGAGCACAGAGGGCTCAGAAAAATTCCCACCCAGAGGTCCGGAGGGAGTCTCTGGGGCTTAAAAGAATTTTTTATATATAAGGTGACAAAAATGGTTATACCACTTTTTTATTATAACTTATAACTTTTCAACATGCTGCACAACATTCCCAATGCTCTACAACACATATTAAAAACGTTAACAAAACAAATAGCTCTGTCTAAACACTTATAAGGCCCCAAAGGCGAGACCTATTGGCTATCCCAATGCTTGTTCTACATCCAGGGAGATCAGGACGGCTTTTCTGTCATCTGTATACCTAACATCTGTACAATGGAGGATTTTCTTCATATTGCCTCCATTCTTTCTCCCTGAAACAAATCCTGATTGGTTGGGGTGAATAAGGTCGCCAATTATGTTCTGCGCAGTGTGACTATTTTAGTTAGAATTTTAGCATCTATGTTAAGCAGAGAAAGTGGCCTATAAGAGGCACAGCTATCAAGTGTTTTCTCTGTTTTAATATTAGCTATATTGTGGATTCCAATATTGTGCGCTTTTCTTTCCTCTCTCCGATTGTCTCCTGGCAAAACTTTAATAACAGTGGTAACAGGGAGGCACTAAGGCCATATTTACTAACATTTTGTTTTGTGGTTCTGCCACAACACAAAATGCTAGCAGATAATTACAAAGCTATGCAATGGGCGATTTGCATCGCCTTACGTGACTTTGTAAACAGATGTAACGCAACACAGGGCCTTGCGCTGCATTGCATTACATAATGTAACATACATTTTGTTCAGGGAGGCATTCCATGGGTGGTGCATGGACATTCTGTGTATTCTCCAATGGATTTCACTCAATCCCAGTTTTATAAAGATTTATAAACCTGGGATTGTGTGAAATCGCTACTCCTCCCAGAGGATGGTGTAACGAGAACCAAAATCTTTTTTTCTCCTGGTTATTTTCTCTTTTGTGCTACATTCTACAGCACACATAGAAAGAGGAAAATGCCTCAAGGCATTGTTTTTGTGCAGGAAGGTCCTTCCTGCACAAAAACAATTCTGCTTGTAATGCACCGTGGTGTGGTGCAATGGTACCTGCATTGGGGCTAAGCTGCCTGAAGTGGGCCGGCGCTATGCGAGAGCAGAAGTGCACCATATCTTAGTAATATGGCACTTTTCTACTCTCTCCCTTTCAAGCAATGCAGTGCAGCAAGTTACCTTGCTGTACTGCGTTGCATGAAAGATTAATAAATCCGGCCCTAAATGTTTGTAAAACTTAGTGATAAAACCGCCCGGGCCTCCTGCCTTTCACAGGTGTACACTGGCTATCGCCTTCAGAATATCTCCCATTAAAATTGTTTTTTTCTAACTTTTCTTGTCCAGTAGTCAATGTCCTAGGTAGCTGTGCACCCAGTAAATAAGGCTTACATTTCCTCTTCAGCAAATAGGCCTTCAGTGATTTTCACTTCCACAATGTGGCTTCTCTCTTGTTTTGCTCTGAGGTGGTTTGATACAAGCTTCTTGCCTAGTTCGTAAAAACGGATATCTAGTTCGCTAGCAGACAATTTGATCTTTCATTTTCAAGTGTTTTAATTTGTTCACGCATGGCCAATTCTTTACTCTATATGCTTGGGATTGTGTGCACTTGTAAATCTCCTCTGCCTCAGTTAGCTCTTTCCTCAGCTGGATTAATAATGCTCCTCTTATTTTCTTTAGGTGTGCTGCTTCAGCTACAAAGTTCCCTCTGAGTACTGCTTTCAGTGTGTTCCACAAAATAGCTGCACTGACCTCCCCATTATCATAAGCCACGTAATTTATATTATCTTGGAATATATTGTTTATTATTACCGGGTCCTTTAACAGCGCACCATTTATTCACCATATCCCTCGCGCTTACTTACTGGGATAATTTGATCTCTCTAATGTGTATGGGAAGGGACTGTGATTGGAGAGCATTATGACTTCCTGAATTACTCCAGTTAGTTCAGATGGTAGTCTCTTGTCTAACAGGATATGATCGACACAAGCCTAGCTTTTGTGATCAGCTGAATAATGTGTGCATTCTATTCCCAGTGTATCACCACCAATCTACCAGTCACAAGTCTGCTAGATGGACTTTCTCTTATACTGATATTACAGTTGCTTCCCCATACGTATTCTGCATTCTATCCACCTCCCCATTCATTACTATATTCAAGTGTTTCCCATTACACTTGGAACTTCAAGGGTGGTATAATCTGGTTTAATAAAGTTCCTGTCCCTGATTAGGGCTACAGAGCGATGTAATTGTTAGGCGTCGATCTCTGTTTCCCTTTCATAGCCACCAATCTTCCTCCACTGTCACTTGGAATGTTCCCATGAAGGCGGAGTTGTGGCTTATTAGCACTCCTTACCTTGCTATTTTCAATTCCAGACTTCGAGAAGTATTGGAAAGGGAAACTTTGATTTTTAGCCACTTCTGATCCCCTTTTAGAAGATGTGTTTTCTGAAGAACCCCAGATCCATAGTCACCATAGTGAGTTTGTGTATTATACCCTTTCTTTTGACAGAGTTGTTTAATCCCCTGTCATTATAGGTTGTGATCGGCAAGTTAGGCATCTAGCTTCTTTGTTTTGGTTGATGTTATTCCTGTGGTCTTTGTCGATGGTTGTCTTGTGTGTGCTTCTATCGAAGGTGATCATGTTTCTAACCCCCCTTATCACGCCACTCCTGAGTCAACATAATAAACTATCTTCCTTTAAATGAAAGTTTAATAGTAACTAAGCCTAAAAGGTCATACCTGGAGTCAACTCCCCACTATAAACCCTCAAACATAGAATACCAACAACCAAATCTATAATCCACTACTGCCAGTGAAGGCCAGATAGAATTAGTCACCCAGATTCATTCAGGATATGCTTTTTTGGTTTATATTTAATTAAGCCTGTCCTCCACTCTTTCTTCCAACCCAAGTGCCCCCTGCTCTGTCAATCAGACTGCGTTGACTTCCTTGCCCTGGTCTGGTGATTGCTCCATATTGGCTTTTTGTAGTTGGTTGCGTACTGCTTTGTGCCTGCCATAATTTATCTCTTCCCTGGTGATCTTCAATGTCTTTTCTCTGGCCACCTTTCGCCATGCAGCAGTTTCAGAGTTAGGAAAGTAGGCTTGTAGATCTCTGGTTTGATCTTCTAGGTCTACAATTTCACAGGCTTCTGTGAGGCACTTTGTGGCCCCTTGCCTCCCTTCCTAGACAAAAGTAATTCAGAGTGGATGGCCCCTTTGTACCTAATCCCCTTAGAGGTCAGTAAGGAATTCACGGGTCAAAAATCCTTTCCTCTTCTCCAGTGTGATAATCAATAAGTCTTGGTATATTTGAAACTCTCCCCCATTGAAGGAGATGCATGCCTGCACAACTACGAAGACAAGGACAGTATTATAGCAGCAGCTCGGTGTGGGTGTCGCAAGTATGTCCATTGATCACTGAGTGGTCTGTCCTCCAGCATTCTGTGCTGTATAATTTCTGATGGAGTACATTTCTGTGACCTCCAGAAGAGCCTCCAGAAGGTTTCGTTCACAGTGTTTTATCTTATATTCCTGTTCGGCTCTCCTGGTGCGAATGTTGCCTTTCTGCTTTTCCTGTCGTATGATCAGTTGTTTGTCTAAGGATAGCACTCCTATAATCTTACAGCTCAAACGTTAATCCAGCGCATGTTCTAAGGAACTGAGTCTTTGTCGCAAGTCTTCAGCTTCCTTCTTTCCTTCTTTTACACCTTGCTTTAAGACATTTATGACTGCAAAGAGCTAAGTCTCTATGGTGTGGGAGACCTGTTTCATGAAGGTATTGGTGACTGTTGAACCAACCGTGAAGAAGATAAAATGGTCTCCTTTTTGGTCTCATTTGTGCTGTTTTGCAGGTCGCATTTGTTCATGCCATTTGGGTAACCCCTATTGGAGCATTTCTTTGACGTTGCAGTCCCTTTTGGATCTGCGCATTGCCATAGTTAGACTATATTTTGTTTTATTTTTACTGTCTCTTTTCGCAGTCAGGAGCAACCCCACCGGTCACTCTTTTAGTATGCTTTGGCATGTGTCCTTGGCGTCCCCTTCAGCTCCCTCCACTTGTGCTGCAATGGGTTCAGTCTCTCCTAACTGTTCCTCCAGGGCCCAACTTTTTGACTTTCTGAACCTGGAATCTCAATCTAACTCAAACTCTATCTTTTTGTCTCACTTAGTTTACTGGGGGGAGCGATATTTTGAGATTTTGTCCTTCATTTACCACAGGAACCTTTTGCATTTGGAAGCCTCTATCAGAGGGGCGTTGGGCTTTCCACTTGTGTTTTCTAGGACAGTGCTCTTTTATTTTCTCATCCTTATAGGGATCCAGATGTTGACTCATCCCATGCAGTCTCTTTAACATGTTTTCTATGCAGATTTAAAGCAATGTTCTCGTTTAATTGGAGTCACCAGTCAGCGTTCATTAATAACGTCGCATTGAGAGTAGCACTCTCCTGTGTTTGGCTCCTGGCCTTGTCTGTCAGCAGTCTTAGGCAGAATCGTCCCCACTTCCTGCTTTTCCCCACTTATGCCACCCGCCTGGATACATTGGCGTAGCTAGTTGCGGTCCGCCCCAGGCGGCATGAGTTTTGGGGGTGGCGGCGGACTCCTCCCGCTATTACCTTCCGTCTCGGGGGGCCAACAGCAAGCCCCCGTCGCCCACGCATTGCGTGGGTGGCACAGAGAAAACTCGCCAGCACCCCCCCGCTCTTCACTGCGGCCACTGCGGGGCGGCAAAAGCAGGAACCGCCACGGGCGGCCAGAGGGCTAGCTACACCACTGCTTGGTTATGAGCGGGTCGCAGGTACTGGCAACTGCTCCGACCCTCTCTCCAGCAACATCCTCCTCCTGCCGTCCACTGGGCCCCTGAGTATTCTCAGCTCTTTCAGGGGTCCTCCAACTCATCTGGGCCAATAGGGACAGGCCTCTCTTGCTTACTTGCAGTCACTGAGCCAGTCACTCGCTGATCAGGCCACTGAAGGAGGGGCATTCTCCTGAGCTTATCTCCCAGTCTTGTCTGCCAGCAGAACAAATCAGTCCTGCCTTTCACTTTGGCCTGCTACAGGACTCTTGCCCGGCTACTATGGGGGGGGGGGTCGCAGGGTCCGGTGACTGCCACTAAGGATTAGCAGAAGATTACAGGTGATGCTCACTTTGACATTGTGGAGGCGGCCATCTGTTTCCTTTTTCCTTTGCAGCTTCAATGTTAGTTGCTGCCACTCACAACTGAGATGCTCCGACTGTCCTCAGCAGTGTCTCATTTCTACCCTTTTCCATGCCTCCTGAGGATTCTCAGCCTTTTCAGGGGGGCTCCTAATTATCTAAGCCCCTCGGCCACCCAGCAGGAGTCTTCAACAGAGACAGGTGTGCTGTTACTCCTGTGGTTGGAACGGAGACAAAACCTTCCGCATTCAATGCCATTTTGGGCCAGACTCCACTCATATAAACTTTATTTTAAACATGAATAAAATATATAATTTTCAGTGACAGAGAAATTCAGTTGCACGTGGGAAAGCAAGCCAACAATGGCTACAATAAAAGTCACATGGTGGCAAAAACGTTTGTAAAATGACTTCCAGTTTAATAGAGCAAACTTCAAATCAATATCTGGCTTCTGATCTGACTTAAACAGCACAGAAGTGTATCTTTTTAGTCTTGGTTTTCTAAGATGCATATGGTAAAAGGGCCACTAGTGCCTCTGCTTTACGGCTAGAGAGAAGTGATGTGGACATGTACTACAGACGAAAGGAGACTGGGACAATGTCGATGAAGGACCAGGTGGCAGTGTGACTGGATACAAGATGCAGGTCACAATACAAGCCAGGAGTGAGCAAAGGTAGTTTGCAGAGCAGGGCCCTGATTCTCAGCTGAGGGCCACCTGATGGCATAGAACTTCCTTGGAAGAGCATGGGCCTGCGGCAGCCTGACTGAAGCAGCTCAAGATGTGAGTGCCAGCATACACCAGGTGACAATAAAGGTAGGTTGTGGTGTGGAACCTAGATGCAAGGCCTGTGTGTCAGTTGAGGCTGTAGGGGAAGCCTGATAATACTGTGTACTGGCTGGAGCATCTAAGACTGGGGAATTGTAGAAAGTAATACACTGAGCATAGACATATTCTGGAACCTGCCAGAAAATTAAATTTGAAAGAAACAAGATACGCACGCGAACACATAGTATAATATAGCGATGTGTTTATAATGTAAGACCTAGAGCACACAGGGCCCACATTCATGGCAGAATATATACCTGTTGCCAATGGAAATAACGGTGTGCCACAATAGGTTGAAAATAAAGCTGCTAAGGCTTGTAAGCTATGCCTACAGCAGAATAAGATGGAAAGATACATTTAACCATAGCATGAAGCGGCGGAGGCTGGTGAGCCTCAGACACCTGCCTTGCCTGATCCGTCCATCACATAGGTAATCAAAGCTGTCCAGGAAATGAGAACTTCACTGCAGATTTAAATTGACCTTAATTTACTATGCACGCACCGAAGGAAAGTGGGTGATAGAGTGAGTCACTCAGGTAGAAAACAAACCAAACATCCTGAAGATAAAATGTCAAAAAACGCATATAAACTATAATGATTTACTGTAAAGAACTACAAAGGCTGGAGGTAAGAGTTGAGGATGCAGAGTGTACAAATTTGCATCTGTTGGTGTTGCTGAAAAAACGAAAAGGAATAACATGGAAATATGTTTTTGGAAGAATGGATAGTTAAGAAATTGAAGCTAAAGATCTGTCAAACTTGTTTCAGCATAGAACACCAATCCCTCCTCACTAACTTGGTGTGCCGCTTAGAGCGGTTATATTTCAGATTCTCGATAATAGGGCATTGTGGCCAGATGTACATAGCAGTTTTCAGCCCCAAACGCTCAAATTTGGATGTTGAAACTGAAAAACTGGTTTTAGCAATGTACTAATCCTATTTTAGGAGTCAGTACCTTCTTGGTTTTAAGGAATCGCTATTTGGAAGGAGCGTGCTGTAGGCGTCCCTTCCAAACAGTGGGCCCGATTCACAAAGGTAAATTTGGGAGTTAGTAACTTATTCATGACTTATGACCTCGATTTTGGTCCTAAATCATTGAAGCACATGGATAGGAATCACTGGGCCCGATTCACAAAGGTAAACTTGGACATTTGCTCTAAACTTAGACCAAACGTCTAAGTTTATGACTTTGGGAATTCACAAAGGGCATTTACAAGTAGTATCTTGATGTTTGCACTTCGGGCAGAGATCCATCAGGAGTGTTGACATTCGAGCACCGCCACACCATGATATTTTTGCTAATCTCTGCAGATATCATGGCTCTGCAGAAATCCTCCTTTCCATTTTTAGGTCACACTTCAAAATAACATGGTCATAGATCAGATATGATCTAGAAAATGTGCAAAAATGACATTTTATAAGTAATTATTCTTTGCATTTAGGTGCTCAATAGCTGAAGTTTGTACAGCCTTGCATAACATTTATATTCCTAAAAAATGTTTTTTAAGTTTAAGAAAAAAGATTTCTTTCAGAAGAGGCATCATAAATAAGCATACAGAAAACAATCAATAATGAGTACCATTTTGAAAAACAGTACATTAAAAAAACAAAAAAATATATGTATATAATCTGATGCATAAAGTTAAAATAATAAAATATTAGATGTGATCCCATAAAGAAAAGACAGAGAAAAAAAGCATAAAGGAAATAGAAGAGAAGGAGAAACGTAGGGGCACATGGTAAAATTAATAGACTGGCAAGTGCATCAAAAGCTTAATAAAAGTTGCATAAAATATCAAGGTAAATATAACAACATCATAATTAATATTTAAAAATTGAAGGAAATGTGCAGAATAAAAAGAGTAGTAGTAGCAATGTTTGACATAATCACTATAAAGCTAATAAGTAAACATTTCAAGGGGGCTTGGGAACCTCTTTTAAAGCTGATTGACGTAGGTTAGAAGATTGTGATATAATACATTAAGAAAGATAGTCACAGGTGACCAAAGTTGCTCTTGTTTGATGATGAGTGAGATAGGATGTTCATATGCTCTATCAGGCCTATTATTGCAACGTACGCCATACCACAATGCTTGAAATTAGATATTTATGGAGTTTTTCAAGTTTTTTGTCGTTTGTTGGAAAGCAACTGTGAGCATCAAATTTGTAATATTAGCATTTAAAGAACAACATTTCCAGTCATCAGAGAGACTACCTAAGAATAAGTTAGTATAATTAAAAAGACCATTTACAGCAAAAATAGTTTATTTGCTTCCACACTTATAACTAGAAATCATGTCTTATTTACTTGTCAATATACTCATGTTTCAAATCAGAGTAATTAACATTGTGTGACCAACATGAATGATGAACAGCATGGTTCATTTTATTCAAAGTTATTGAAGTTTTCATAAGCTGTTATAATTAAAAAAAAATTAATTGAGTTGTGTTAGCAAAGTGGGAGGATTTTCACATTTTAAGCCATATGTTAATTGGCCAAGAAACATTTAGGTCCTTTCCCATTGTATTTCAATGTCTGTTTTATTTCTTGTATTAAGAGAAGGGTGAAGAAGTTTGTAAATGATTGAGCTTGGAAATGGAGATAGTATTGCTAGGAAATTAGTATTCTATATATCATTTGAACAATTCGAGTGTAACCAGTCACATGTGTCTGAGACAAATCGAACTAAGGATTTAACTTTCTTAGTTTGGGAAGGTGGTAGGTTAAAAAAGCATTGAGTTTCCAAGAACAAAATGTAGTGTTATTTTGAAAGAGTTGACTTACCCACGATAAACCATTTTTCCTCTCATACTTTCAATAAATGGTTATATTATTAAATTTGATGACATTATTATGCCATCACAATGAGTTATGAAATTGTTCCTTCTTTCCAAGATTTGAGAAGATTGTTGGTCTTAATAATCTACTTGCATTTGTAAAAATAGGAAGGGACATAAACATTGTTTTTTGTGTGATGGTTAAAAATTCCTTAAAGGAAATAGGATAGTTAAAATGTCTTCTCAGTTCAGCACAAAAGGAAGTATGACCTACCCTATCAACTGATAACCAGTGAGAGATTTGTTTTAAAAAGAAAGGATTGTGATAGGAATGAAGGTCAGAAAAGTTAAACCCTGCTTCTTGTTTATTTTGTTTTAGTTTAAGCCGAGACATTCTGGCTTCTTTAGGTTCCATAAAAATGATGAGAGGATAGAGAATATTTTCTTTTTTTTTAATAATACCCTTATGAAGCCTTTCTTGAATATGTTTGTAAGACAACATTAAAGCATATAAAATAGAATGCAGGAGATCTTATAAAGAATTAATCTCCATATAACGCATACAGGATAGGGGAGTTTACCCTGATTAGCATCCATGTAAGTGCAATGCTTACAACAATAAGCGTCTATCAAGCATTTCAGATGCTGCGTATGCAGATTCAATAACATCAACTGCCAGTAAGTGAAAAGCATAAATAGGACATTGGGTGAAGCATGGAGGACAGTAGGTCGCCCAGTTATTTATAGAAAAAGGGGACATCATGAGTACACTGTATGGCTGTGCCACTTGCACATACAGCGTGCCTATTCACATGTATTCATTTAGTGAGTCTGTATGTTTAGGGTGGTCTTCACTTCCTCCAGATAGGTGCCCATCTGCGAGAAATGCTTCCTCCCTTTCCCCCTGCCGGAGGGAAGTGACATTGCAGTAATCGCCGCCTGCGACCATTTCAACACATCTTTCCACCAGTCCCTTAGGGAGTGCGTGCTCGCCGCCTTCCAGGCCATGGCAATATGCTGTTTCACCAGCAGCAAAGCAAAGAGACATTCGAGCACTGCCACACCATGTGCAGAAAATCTGCTTCATTTTCATGACATGTGGGGCATTTGTTGGATGCCTCAAGATACGTGGCCTATGTGCTTCGGAGTTAAGTATGTGTGGTGAATATAATTAAAATGTGTGTATCTAAATCTACAATTCCTGGAAACCTTTTTAACATGTTTCAGACATGCTGTCCAGTTTTTATCACTGTATACTGCACCCAACAGCTACCCCCACCAGTCTTTTAATACCCTCGTACTCAGTCCCGATGACTGCAACAGTGCTGCGTAAAGGCAAGTGACTGCCTGCGCACCACATGTGTCAGGATTACCTGCAGTGGTTGAAATACGCTGGGTTCCGCCTTTTCTACCTTCCACGTTTCATGGGCTTGCCGCACCAAGGCACTGTAAAGCACTACTGGATCGTGCCCCTTGACATAGAGTAGCGATACAATAGAAAAATGGTCACAGTAGCAACAACAATTTTTGAGAACAAAATTGAAATTAAAGCAGCATTCACAATACCACGTTAGAGATTTGCAAAGAATGCAATTTATTACAAATATGAATATGCAGTTCAAATGTGGCAACACAGTTGCTCTTTCATCACCAAATGATTCTAATATTTCGAAAGAGGTGCTCAAGTGTGGGAAAAAGTGGAAATGGAGTGTTTGTGGTCAAAGTGAAACCGTGAGGAGGGTGGACAAGGAAAAGGAGTGTGACATATATCCATCACATTTCCATAAAGATACTGATCCAGCCTAACAAAGGTCAGTTGTTCCAATGTATCACATAGCATTCCATGTACACTGTTAATAATTTACAGTTGTCAGGGCTTGTGAGCTAGTTGTAGTCAACGTTTCGACCCCTAAGGAGTTAGCTAGGTGATTCCAGCCTTAGGGTGGGGTCTTCTTGAGGACAGTGAGGATGGGAAGCACCTAGAGGCAAAATGATAGTCCGTGATTAGGGGGGCATGGTGTCTCAAAAGGGTAGTGAATGCGGCTAAACAAAGGTAAAGGTTACCTAATTGTACATCCAGCGTGTATCAATGGGCTGGGCAGTCAAATAAAAGCTGGGCTCACCAGAGCTCCTAGGTACAGAGGAAACACATATTAGAATGCAAATTCCAGAGTAAATCCGGTCGCAATGTTGTTGAATTACAATACCCCTGCTGTAAGGGCACTTACTGTGTGAACAGGGGGGGGTATGGCCATCTGTGCATGTACGCGATGGTGAACTGTTGGTCGATTGATCCTGAGCAGTTCCCAGATATATAAATCTGAAAGGTTAATGGAGGACAGAATGGGTGTGCGTCAGAAGAAATTCTGGCGCGGTATTTGGAAGACAATTCTGCGAGAAAAAACTGCATTGGCGAGATGTCTGGGCACACGTGAAACTAAAAAGGAGAAACCATGCATGGTTATAATTTAAAAGATCTCCATGTGCTCTCGAGTATGGAGGGTGAAAGGCCCGGTGGCTTGAGGCTTAAGGCCACTAACATCCCTATGTCAGATAACATGCAGTGACCTACATGATCGCGCTTGTTGCATACAATGCATGGTGAGATGAAAATCTTTAATTGCTAAAGATGGCTAGTCCGTGTATTGACATAAAAACATGGCTCAGAGTAGCATGTGCAAATTCGATTAATGTTATCAGGGATGGGAAATACCTAATCGAGGTGCAGGGTTAAAAGTCCGCTTGGTGAAAGTGACAAAAAACGCTTAACATGCTGTGGCGGCCTCACCTTGAAATACTACCGTCCGGCTCGAATTCTGCTGCCAGAATGAGCTCGCGGTTCAACATCCCGTTTATAAATGCGGGTGGGGGCGTGCACGTGGAGTGCAGCCGCTGGATGCCTCCCGTATTGTAACGTGGGGCGGAAAGGCTTGATGGCGGAAAACGGAAAGAATGATATCTCAAGTGCTGGTATTCGGCATGGTTCTTGACCGGGTGTACTGTTAAAACGCAAGCTGGTGTAAACTAATGGGACAATCTAGACGTTATTGCAGAGGACAAAATGAATATTGATAAAACGCATCAACCAATGCGAGGATGCTATGTTAATTATGGATGACGCTTCCATACCATAAATTGTAAATATTAGACATTTATGATGCTTCCATACCATGAATTGTAAATATTAAACATTTGCAGAAAACAAACGCTATCGATGTTTCAATATACACGTTAAGGCAGTAGCAGATGGGAGTCGCATGAACAAAAACACAGTATTGAAATGTCAGTTACAGGTGGTAATCACATGAACATTCTTACAGGTAACATAGACAATGTGAGATAGATACTGTATACGTTAGAAATAAATGAAGGGTCTCATTAATGATAGCAAGTAGGGCACAGTGTCGGAGGTGTGTGGGCAATTACTGAGTAGCGAGAATGGAAATTTGAGCATTGGTGCCATCAAGTTCGTTGAGCCCATGATTCACGGTGTCCATTTTATGCATCCACTTGCATTCTCTTACATTCATGATGGAGTTAATGTCACCTCCCCTACTTCCCAAAGACACTTTCTCCAAGACTAACCACCTCAGTGATTCCGGTTTGTGTGATTTAGCGGTAAAATGTTCTACAAGTGGTGCACCTGCTGTGCCGCATCTAATTCTATTACAGTGTTGTAGTATCCTTGTTTTAACTTTTTGTTTTGTCTGTCCAATATACAACTCATTACAAGGGCACAAGATGCCGTAGATCACATCAGTTGTGTTACAGTTGGAATGTACTTTTAGGTTAATGGTGTGCTGTTTCTAACAGAATGTCTTAGTCTCAATGGTCAGCTTGCATGCTTTACATTTTGTACATTTGACATGTCCTTCTACTTCTGGTAGGTTCCAGAGTGTTTGGATGGTGGGTTGCGAAGGTGTGTCTAACAGAGATCGGACCACATGGTCCCTGACGCTCTTTGCTTTTCTGAAGGAGTGTAGTGGGGGTTCAGGGATCTCAAGATCGTCCGATATGAGATTCCAGTGTCCGTTAATGATCCTCTTTATTTCGTTACTCCTGGTGCAGAACGTGGTTACGCATATCATCCTTGATGTATCAGTAGGACATTGCTTAGGTGTGAGAAGCGCATCTCGGTCATAGTACCAGGCTCTCTTTCTTGTCCGTTTGACTAGCCTTTTAGGATATCCTCGTTCAATGAGACGGATGATCAAATCGTCTGATTCTATAAAGAAGTCGTCTTTAAGGGAACAGTTTCTTCGAATTCGGAGGAATTGCCCAAAAGGTAGGTTGTCACACATGCCTCTTGTATGATGGCTGGAATATCTTAACAGAGTGTTCCTCTCTGCTGGTTTTCTGTAGAGTGTAGTGTATAGATGGTCAATGTCCCATTTAATGGTAATGTCTAGAAAGTCCATGGTATTCTTATGCCAATTGATGGTGAATTTTATGTCGGGGGATCTGGTGTTGAGCCACTCAAAGAAATCTTGGAGGTCTGTTTCATCTCCCGTCCAGATCAGTAGGACATCGTCTATATAGCGGCGCCACTGTGTCACCCTGGTTTTATGGGGGTTTGTCTGGTTAAACATGAATTGTTCTTCGAAATCATCCATAAAGAGGATGGTCAGATCCGGGCGAAGGCTGCACCCATGGCCACTCCCTTTGTTTGTAGAAAAAACTCGCTTTGAAATAGGAAGAAGTTCTTCATCATGGCTGCTTCCAGTAGTTCTATGATGAATTACGTTGGGACATAAGCTGGTTGTGTTCTTCTCTCCAATGCTCTAGCCATCGATTCTAATGCCGGTCGTTGTGGGATACTTGTGTAAAGGGACACAATATCCAGTGTCACAAGTAATTGAGTCTCTTGGTCAAATGGCATGCCGTCAATCAGATTGATCACTTGCATGGTGTCGCGTAAGTATGCCTGGGTTGATTCAGCAAGTGGTTTGAGGAAAAAGTCGATGTATTTACATACAGGTTCCAGGAGGGAGCCACATCCGGAGATGATGGGTCTACCGGGGGGTCGTTGTAAGTTCTTATGTACTTTGGGTAAAGTATAGATCGTAGGCAGGCGAGGTTGTTTGGTGTTAAGATATTCAAACTCATGGTCTGACACAAAACCTGCTTGTTTTCCTTTTTCAGTAATGTTCAAGATCAATTTCCTGACCTCTTTGGTTGGGTCCATAGTGAGTCTGGTATAGCTTATACCGTCCTCAAGTTGGGAGTAGATTTCCGCTTTATAATCAGGGGTGTTTTGGACAACAATAGCTCCCCCTTTATCAGCAGGCTTTATTACTATCGCCTGGTTCTGCTTCAGGGTTTCAAGTGCATCACGTTCTCCTTTGGTCACATTGTGCTTAGTATATTGTTTGGCAGAGCAAACCTTCAATACATTGCGGAGAACCACACTTTCAAATGCAAGTATTCTGTGTGGCATCATGTATGTTGGAGGCATAAATGTGGATGGTATACGTAGTCCCGTTTGTGATGTTGATGATACTGGTAGAGAATGTTTAAAATAGTGTCTCAGCCTCACTTTCCTGAAGAAACGGTGCAGTTCAGTTTTGACGTTGAATTGATTTGGGTATGTAGTGGGCACGAAGGAAAGGCCTTTGCTCAGAATGCTGGTTTAATTGTCAGAGAGCGCATACATTGACAAATTGATTATGGGACTTCTCATCTCATTCACCATCTGTATGTTCGCCGGCGGGTCTGGATCTCTCCGTGTTGCTCCTGTGGAAATCTCACCTGCTTCGGGACCTGTCCCTGTTGTCGACCTGTCACCCAGTTCTGCTGGTTCTGTCCTCTACGTGTAGTTCTGTTCCAGTTGTACCCTCTGCCTCTTGGAGGTCTCCATTGTCCTTCCTCTAAAAAAGAAGGTGGTGCCTGTGGTGGTTGGTACCAGGTGTCCTGGTATTGATACCCACTGCTGGTTCCTGCTTGCTCCCCGTCACTTCCGGCACTGTTGGAGCCTGAGGAGTCAGAGAAGGTGGTATACCGTTTGCTCCCTCTGTATCCTCCTCTCCCTCTGTTGTAGAAGCGCCCTTGATTGTCCTGTTTAAAATAATCTTCCTGGAGCTATGGATACGTAACCTTCTTATCGTAGAACCTGATGTCTTTGGCCAATTTATCCAATTTTCTGGCTTGGGTGTTGGTATCAAAGTCCTTGATGGTCTTGTCCGGTCTTTCGAGGGCTTCCTTTGCGTTCGTGAGCGCCGAGTCTCCACTGATTTCCAGCTTAAGGTCGTTGATCTCTTTCAATAGCTTCTCCACTTGTTCGATGGCAGTCTCTATGCCCAACACCATCCAGTGGCGTGAACAGTTATTAGCTACGTAGCTAAAACCTTCCTTAAACTTGGGCAAATCCACAAAGATAGCTGACATAGAGTAGGCATTTGACAACTGGTGGACACCCCCTATGTTTTGTGTAAATTATCAAAGGCCCACAATTTTTGCTCCTCATACATCCCCCACGTCTGCAGGTGGACCTCTACCCATGGGCGGACATCATACATCTTGGCTAGATCAACACATCCAGGGAGCGACCACAACTGAAGGTCCGGAGCATATGGGGGCACCCTGGGATTTTTGTGGACATACTTGTGCTGCAGGCCTCTAAAAGTCATATAAACGTTACCAGACCCGCAGGTCTAGTGACTTAAATAATGTACTCTACCTAACTGTAATGCTCTTGACCCATAAACCGGTTTGAAATTGTGATCCTGGGCAAATATTTTAATTCGATGAGCCGCCATTTCCTTCCTTATTACATATGAAAGCATCTTCAACTATGTTTTTTCAGCATGTCTGCTGTACAAAAAACTCTTTTGTTTGATTTAATAGACTAAATTTGTATCAAATATGGAGCAAATGTTTAGTCACATATAGGATACACATGACCCCTGACTTGTCTCTTAGTTCATTAACAGCATTGTCATCAATGTTTCTCAAATCATGTTTAAAAACTACAACTTTTAATAAATGTGTAACTAAAGCATGCATTTGCAATCAGCACATTTTCCATTGAAATAGCCAAAATAAGTGCAAGTGACGTGCGATTTTACTGATAAAACTATATAGTGTACAAACAATAATGTTTGGAAATCGAGTTTCTGCAAATCACCAATTAAAGTGTTCTGATTTGTTTTGCCCGTATTTAAATCTTTGATATCATCACACTTCTGAATTACAAAAAAACGTGCTTTCGAATTCCTGATATACTTTGAAATGTTTATTTACAAGCTATTTAAATGTTGTGTTTTAGAAAGAAAACCGGACATCCTGCAGCTTTCACAATTATTGTCAGACTGCTCACTTTATAAAATCCTCTAACTGCAGTAAGATAAAGAATCCTAAACCTCATTTTCCAGAACAAGATGAGCAGCAATTAGTAAAAAGACAAACTGATATTTGACCTCTGGCCTTGAACAGACAACAAAGGTGTCAAGATAAAAACAAGATTTAAAGGCATCTTTATTGCTCATTCACTTTCTGGATGAAGAGAACACCTGTTCCTTTCCAGGCCAAGTTCACTCGCTGATAAAATCTGACTCGCTATAGTGAGTGGGCGAGTAGATTTTTCTAGGCCTGCAGCACTAATGCACCACTCACACGAAGATATTATCATTTGCAAGCCCACCGTCGTGCCCTAAGAGCCATTCCAACACCAATGTGTTCCTTTGTGGATGGTCCTTTTTGGAGTGCATTCCAAAAAGGAAGTGAATGTCAATGTAAAAGCTTTACCCAAATTTCCAACAATTATGTCTCTTTTCTCGTGATACACATTCACCCCCAAATACTTTATGGTGTATAATGTCAGCCACAGTCCAGTGTGGAGGGCGAGAGCCCACCTCCTGCAAACCAAGGGAAACAAACAGGACTTGTCCCAGTTGACATTCAATATGGACACAAAACTAAAGGCATTCAATAGTGCCATGAGGGGGGTCAGAGCTGTTTGTACTTCCCCCAGATATATCAATGCATTGTCAGCGTATAACAATATAATGTGGTAATCATTGGTAATCTGTGTGCCACCGTCCGGGCCCTTCAGTCAAAGTGCGCATGCCAATGGCTCAATGGCCAATGCAAAAATTATAGGCCACAGAAGGCCTTTAGTCTCTTATAATGAATATCAGTGTGGAAATCTCCCATCTAGTGCTCACTCGAGCCACTGTATCCATATGTAGGAGATGTATCCACCTTAAGAAAACCTCTCCAATTCCCATGCGACAGAGCACTGCCATTAAGTAGGTTCAAGTTAAGGTGTCAAATGCCTTCTCTGTTGAGGGACGCGATCCAGTGGCTCTGTCTCCCGCCATAGGGCCCAGTTCATGATTCTGGAAAGCCTATGTAAATTCAGAAAGGTGTTCTGGTGAGGAATAAATCCATTCTGGTCAGTGCGTATCAAAGTCTGCGCTATCAGGATTAATTTATTCACTAATACTTTCCCCAGAATTTTGTAATCTAAATTTAGTTGTGACAGTGGGCTGTAAGAAGCAACCCGCAATGGGTCTCTTCCAGGTTTGGGATACACGGTTATCAGTGCCTTCTGCCCAGAGGGAGGCAGCTGTCCTACCCACGGGGATTCCTCAAAAACCTGCAGCACCTGAGGAGCCTATCTGTCATGGATTCGGAGTAAAATTCTACCAGCAAGCCATCCAAGCCCGGCGTTTCAGCCCTAGCTATCTGTGTAATGGCTAGCTGTACTTCATAGAGCTGTAGGGGCTCTTCCAGCTCAATGTTCTGTGTAGGGTTTACTTTTGTTAAGGGGATTCTGTCCATGTATCTCTGTATGTCAGTTAGCCTCACCTCCTGTGGTGTGTTATATAGCCCCATGTAATAACTCTTGAAGACCTCATTAATCCCCATCTGGGTGTTATGAAGCAGACCCTGATCATCTCAGATAGCCCCTATCAGGGTACGTGGGATCTCAGACTTTAGGAGCCATGCCAACATGTGGCTCACCTTATCCCCTCCAGCATGTTGTTTGTCAGTGTAATCCCTAGCTTCCAGGGTGCCCAAACAGTGACTCAGTTCGGGCACCAAAGTCTACTTTACGTCATGGTTCATGTGTAGGAAATGACCCCATATTACTACTTTGAAGGCATCCAAGAGCACTTGCCCATTGGGTGCATTCCATAATTTTCTGTAAAATAATGCTCTATGTGCTCCGCCATTTTGGCTCTCAGAATGGGATCATGCAATAGGGAGGGCATGCATCTCCGCATAGGGATACAGGGTGTGGCCTGTCCCAACTGTAGTGTATGTTTGAGGGAATTATGGTCTGGCACGGTATGAACCAAGTACTCCGATGCACCAATCCACACTGCAACTTCCACATTACAATAAAACAGATCTATAAGGGTGTGTAACATGTGTACCCCTGTGTAAAATGAGTATTCTCTATCCAATTGTTGCTGATCCCACCAAATCTCCATTAGCAGTGAGTCCCTCACCAACTGGGTCAAATGTTGTGTTGCTACTATCGATTGTTCTCCTGGCAAGGGCAAAGAGGGCCTATCTAGTTCCACATTGGGAACACTATTAAAATCGCCACCCCATATGCACAGCCCCGGGTATTAGAAAGCAGTGATGGAGAAAGAGTAGTTAGGAAATCTGCCAAGTTTACATTTGGGGCATATATTGCAATAATAATAAGCAGTTCACCATCTAAGAGGCCCTCAGTTACTACATATCTGCCCTCTGGATTAACTTTGGTGCGTGTAGGTCTGAATGGACCTCCCAGTAAAATCCATATGAGGACACCTCTGGCATAACTGGAGTACGTGGTTCCCACTACAGTGCCTCTTTCGTACTTTGCCCAGTTCAACAGGTGATATGTGCCTTTCCTGCAAACATGCAATGTGGATCTCCTGCCTCTTCAGGTATGCATGTATTCTGTATCTCTTCATAGGAGTGTCCTTGCCCCTTATGTTCCAGGTGAGTATCTAGTAGCTACGAGACAGTGTGCCATGTTGTATAGCCATTACTAGGGTGATAGTGTAAGGCCTTGTTTATCCTCCCTTGACTCCAGCATCGCCACAAATTTAAGCAGATATAGCAGTGTGATATAGAAGCAAGTACAATCAGGTCAAAAACATTTAAACACCCAACTCCCCATCCCAGGTCAAGGCATGAAGAACTACCTCACCTACAAACTGCCATCACAAATGTCCATGTCGGCTCGTTTGGGGATCCATATCGGCCATCATGCATTAAAGCAGGCTTGCAGTCGATCGCCCATCCTCACAAAGAATGGAGCTAGTTGTTTGTGCAGCACGCTTCCCTTCCCACTACAGGTGGAGTATGATGCCCCCATTTCTCCATTATGAATGTTACATGTTGGCTGATCCATACACCAACCGCAAAAAGAATATAAACATCAAAAGTCAATGCACCACGTTCACGGTCATCGAAGTGATGCCATGACCCTGTTGTAGTTCCTGTTCAATCTCCTCTAAGTCATCAATGTCCAGACCTTTCCTGGAGGTCCGGGAGTCATCCTCAACAAGCCTGGCTATCTGCTCGATCTCTTCCACTACCATTGCTCGTTCTCTGACTGCCTGTTCATGTGTGGAACAACTCAGCAGTTTCTTGAATGGTCTGTGTCTCTGTCTGTGGACCTACCAAGAGCTATCTCTCCCCCTTTGTTCTGGCAAATCCGTTTCTCCCTTCAGTGCCACCCAAGTGCGTGCCTCAGCAGGTGTCCGAAGAAATGCATGTTATCCCCATCGATTATCCATAGTTTAGCTGGAAATAACAAGGAGTAGCGGAGATTCATTTGCTGCAAGCAATGTTTAACCATGAGGAAGAAGGCTCTTTGCCTTTGTACCTCAGATGTGTAATCCAGAAATAGGTTTACTATACAGTCCTCCATTTCCCATGGACCTTTGCTCCTGGAGGCTTGAAGTATGTGGTCTCGAGCCCTATAATTAAGGAGACATGCCACCACAGGTCTCGGAGGTGCCCCTGGTGCTGGCGCATGCCCAGGGACCCTGTGCCCACGCTCAATGGAGACAAATGTAGACTGTTAATCATCCAGTACCGTATCTACTAGCCATTTCTCTAGATACAGCTCTATGCTATTTCCCTCCACACGTTCCGGCAGACCTATGATCCGTACATTATTTCTGCGTGATCTCCCTTCTGCATCATTGGCTTACAATCTGAGCTATTGGGCCACCTTCTGCAGGCCCTGCAGCTGTGTCTGCATTTCTTTTACCATAGCGTGCATTGCAGCAAGCGCTGATTCATTGTTGTCTAGCCTGTTGGCCAGCTTCCTATGATCCGCACAAAGCAGCCCCAAGTCTATAGCCATCATGTCAAGCTTGTTATCAAGAGTGGCCTTGACATCCTTTACAGCTTGGAGAATTGCCTCAAATTTCCCAGAGTGCTTTTGAAGGATGGTAGCAAGTTTCCCGGTGTGCGAATGGGTGTGCCCCCCACATGTCCGTGAAGTCTCCCATTTTCACTCCTCAGGGCTTCCCTATCCTCCCAACAAGCTCAAGTAAAGCAGAGGGTGCACAGGGCCCTAAAGTGAGCAAAACGGTATTCTTGGGGAGTGCCATATAGAAATGGGGGGCATGGAGAAACAGTCTGCACTCGAGCAGATCTGGAGGGCCACCCACATTCACCGCCGCCCCCACAGCACTCACCACCTTTAATGTTGTGTGTGATCACTGGAAATGGCCATGGACCATATTGGAGGTAGTATGAACAGCAAGCACTCCTGGGTGCCTGCTCCCAGCCAGGTTCACATGCCATCCGCTCTTCCCTGCCGCATGCACACGCCTCTTGCGGCCACCACTGATCCTGGGCTGTAGGGGAGAAACGATTGTCTGCTATGCGCTGCTGGTGTGAGGGGGATGTCACTCTGATTCCACCTACCCTGATAGCGTTGGGCGGCCAATCCTCAATCCAGCGCACAGACACCGCTGCCAGCGCCGCCTCCGTACTCAAGTACGGCATCACAGGAGGGATCGGGCATGGATATCCAGCCTTTCTCATTGATCTCTGAATGGGAGTCCTGCCGGGTGGAGGTATATAAATGTAGTGGATTAGTTAGGCAGGGAAATAACCGCGGAGATCTTCAGTTGTGCGACATACATGGTTGCCTGCTAGGCCACGCCCGCTAGAGAATATTTTCTTAAAGAAATGTTTTGTTATGTTAATAGGAATTGTAGATAGAGTATAGAGAATAAAAGGGACTAACATTATTGTGACTGAGTCAAATCCACCCCACCAAGATAAAAACAGAGGATTCCATATGGAGATTAAGGAAGATCGTTTGTTAATGGTTTCATTTAGATTTAACTTAACAGTTTATGTAAAGGAGTTAGTCAATCAAATGCCTAATTACTTAATTCGATTTGTATTCCAAGTAAAGTCGTATAAAGTGAAATCAATCTTCAAACATAATTTCACATTTATATGAATTGACCTAATAAACCAGAAACAGTAGAAACATTATTAACTTCCTCTATGAATGCAGGTAAAGATGATTCAGGGTTTGGCATAAATAATAGGGGGATATCAGCATAGGCTGAACACTTGACTATCACCGAATTGAAACTCTTTTATAGTACTGTTTTGTCTTATTGTGTAAAGGAAAGATTCTAGAGCAGTGACTGAAAGCTGAGGGGATAGAGGGCAATCCTGTCTAACTCCTGTTTGAAATCTACAGATGGAGAATACCAGGCTATTAACAACAAGCATTTACAATGCAATAGGTCTCGCATTTAAGCGAGTTTGAGCTATTGACCTTGTAAATGACAATGCCTTTTATTTATGTTTTGGCTTTTAAAACATAAATAAAAGGCATTGTCATTTACAATACTAATAGCTTAAACTCTTGCAAATGCGAGACCTATTGCATTGCAAATGCTCATTTTTAATGGCCTTTGACCGCTGATTAGTTACTGTGGCAGGTCTGAATGCAGTAACAGAAAACCCACAGAGGCACCCAAATGCTGGCTGGGGGCGTGCTGTGAGAAGCTATGTTTTCCTATTTTGGAAAGACAACATTTTCAATGTGCTCTATTGTCCCTCCAAGTTGTGAATGCGGAAGCAATAGCTTTTATGATTAGTAACAAAAATGGTGACCTTAATGGGTGTTATATGATAGTCATGGGTCCACCAAAGTGTAAGAGAAAGTCACATGCACCATGGAGTTAGGTACCTTGTCTGTCGTTTAAAATTGTTCAGATACAGATTGGTACGTCCAAATAATTAGCAATTAGCTGAGCAAGGCAATTATTATATTTTATCATAATCAAGGTTCACATGTAACAAGAAAGTGTGGGAACTAAGCTGCAGCGGAAAGTCGTTCCAGTAAGCAGCAACACTGAATGGCCATAGTTGCAGCGTGAGGCAGGAATCACGGTGGTCATTTATGTTACAGGAAGTAGAATGAGGACAGGGAATTGTGTATGTAGAAATTTAGAGCACTAAGTTGGAGGGGTAAAAGCGGAAAGCATTATCACGTACATCACATACTCAGTACATGGGATGTCGGAAATAAAGAGCCACAAGATTGTGATATTCTAAGAAGTGGTGCAATTGCACTCCCAGCAGGAGATGGGCAAAGAACGAGAAGAAAATTCTCCTTACATCTCTAGTAGAAGCAAAACCATTTGCATTACAACAAAGACTTCAAGGTTCACTGAAGCTGCGGTGTTTATGCTTGCAAGGAAGATACAGCATACATGGCCAAAGGTATACAAACATAGATTAATGTATTTATTGCACAGCGGGATAACACAAAGTTCAAAGGTTTTAATCTTGAGCAGGACCCAGTCTGTCTCTCATCCTACCGAAGAGGGTAACAAGAACACCAATTATTCATACACATGTTAAATAATAGCATATCATTATTTGATAGCTGTTTAACTGGCCAGAATAAAGCACGCCTTGCTGAGTTATGATAAGCACTCAGCCACTGAAAGACAAACTATTCAGATCTGGAAAGGATGTCGAAAAGGACCAATCTCACCTATCTCACACCTGAGCCCTTTTATGACTTTAAAGAAGCAAGTCAGGGGAAGCAAAAGAGGGGAGCACTAGGACACCTTGCAAAATAAGAGTATGTATCAATAATTGAATTAAATATTGAGAAGCACCTTTTATTCTCCTCTTTGTCCTTAATAGCAAAATGCAATAAAAAAAGAAAAGCAAAGAAAGGAGAGACTTTTTTCTTCAATGGCTCCCGAGCTACGGTTTCCCTATATAGGTGTGAGTGGCAAAGAAGACATTATTGCAAACTATGTTTGACAGAAATGCAATTCACAGGCTATGACAATTCTAGCAATGGACTGAACAGTCATCAATAACACACCTAAAATGGACAATAAACGACTTGGTTACGTATTATGGAAAGTGTACCGGGTGCGCAATGGCATGTGTGCCCGCTTTGTGTGCCTCCGGGGCACTTTTGTATTACATAAAGGGCTGCAGACGCTTGTGCTGCCCTTTTTGTAATACAGATAACGCTGGTGCACATATAGCGCCAGCGCTATCACCAGAGGGTGTTCCCTCATTTGTATGGGGATGGGGCCTTATGCAAATGAGGAAATCCCTTTGCCTCTGCACCTGCGCCGTATTATAGACGCAGGCAGAGAGGCAAAGAAGCTGTCAGGAGGTGCACTGACAGTGTGCCATTTAAAAGGTGGCGAAATGTCAGTGCGCCCCATGATGGCATCCCTCTGGAGGGGGGAATGAGTGTCCTTTTGACCCCTGCAGACATCCCCTTGCAGGAGGGGGCAGTCACTAACTGCACACACCAGTAAGGGGATCTTAATCCCTCTTAAATGTGCAGGTGGGTTGCTGCCTGCCCAGTTAAACACGGAGCGGCTGCTTCAAAGCCACTCCATATTTCACTTGAATGTGCTGCCCCCTAGAGCAGCACAACTTTGCGGCTGCCCTGGCGGCAGCCATTCAATGTAATAAGGCACACTCTCCTGGTTAGCGCCAGTTGCATCTTTTGAAAGGTGCACCCTTTGCTAACAAGGAAAATGCACCACATTGCATAATATGGCCCCTGGTATGCCAAAATTCTATATGGTTGCAGTCAAAACAAAATTCTGACCAATCATTTATTGCAGCCATCTTGAATTGTTATTCCAGAAACTAGTCGAAATTTGCCAACTGACAAATATGTGGTCTACATTAGCAATAATATTGAGTCCTGGGGCATCTCACTCATGTTTCTGGTGCCTCTGCTGTGTTCAACTTATCTGTTCTTTATTTTTTTTAAAGCCTGATTGAGAAATTACCAATTTATGTATTTCATGCTATTTAGGACTAACAGATCACAGAGCTAGACAGGAATCCAACAACACCTCCTCAGTACAGACTGAGGAGGCAACGGAGACCTCCTCTGTCTCACATCCATTATATGAAATACACTCTGGAAGTTCTTCTAATCTGATCCCTTACAAAGAACGTACGCAAAACCCAAAATACCAAACATTCGAGCTAAGATAATAGGGGATTTCATACACTCACTTGAATTGGGGTGCACAGAGAGGAAAACACCCAAAAACGGAAAATATGGGAACGATGGACAAGCATAAGATCCAACAAGGCTCTAGCCTACAGCCAAGATACCTCCCAGACCACAACAGCTAGCAGACCCTCCTCGATCGCATCATGGGCTCGAGCTACATACAGTCATTAGAAGAACACATCACCGACCAGCCACAAAAAGCTATCAGAACCAAACTTGCATCAATGGAAAGACAGCTAACCGTGGTTAAGTGGAACACCTGCAAAATGTGTACATCCACTGTGAATCACTTCGCAAAGCTACACAACATGCACATGGGTTAGGTTGGAAGGTCACAAAACCTGCCTCCCTCAGCACACCTTCGTGGAACTCCTTCTGAACAATAACCCACACCCTCCAAGCCTGACGCCCACCCAAAATAAATGTGGCTCCTAATGCAGTTACCTCAGTGGAAAGCCTCAGCTGGATGGATCAGAGTTACACACTGCAGTCTTCAAAAGGCGCAGAGAGACTGGGTAATTGGCGAACTCTGCACTTGAACTACCCAGTAAGGTAACATAATGTACCGAATATAACATAACATATGGTTGGTGAAGGTCAGGCTTGCTCACAACTGCTGTCTTTGTTTTCTAAACAGATATTTCTGTGGTTGTATCAGACGTGAACAGCAAGGGCCTATAAGTAACATGAATGCTTCCTCACGCCAACATGGCTGAATGTTTTCATGAACTACAGGTGTCTGAAGAGATAATCTGAAAATGTAGAAGTTGTGGTCTGTAATAGAATACCTACGGATTTAATGATAGTGGTGATACCTTCATACGGAGCAGTAATGAACAACTGCAGGATGGAGGAGAGCAGGCGATGCCTGCCTCTGCCGGCAGTTTCTGTACCAACCTGCCCTATTCCTGTACTGAGGCACCGCAAGCCTGCCGCGCACACTGGGCTTTCTTTACTCGACTCAGTCGACTGAACGGTAACAAGTGGAGGGGAGAGAAGGAAAACTGACCTATTGGGCATGGAGCCTGCCGGTCCGGCACACGCTGTTCTCAGAACAGCCTTCCAGAGGCTGAGTTGTCATCTTGGTATGTGTCTTGTTTACACCGACGTTACCTCCTGCTAAAAGGATCACAGCATCGCCTTGCCATGTGTTGCTGCCCTGCTGCGCCACACCGGCTCTCTAACTGCCGCTGCTCGCGACTACCTCAGCTGTCTTATTAGAGCCAATCTGACAACCAGTGGTGTGCGCGCACCACAGAGGAGCGGGGGGGAAAGGGAGCGCGTCAGCGAGGCGAACGCGCGCTGCTGCGCGTGCTAGCCACCAGTGGGAATGGGAGGAGCAAAGGCGGGACATGCGCCCGCCTTTGCCTAATCGCGTGCTGTATTTATTTTAAAAAAACACGCGAAAGCCAATAACAGCAGGCGAAAGCAAAACCACACGCACGAGCGTGTGGTTAGCTTTCTAAAGCCCGTACAAGAGGTCTCGCGCTGCGCGAACAGTGCTACGCCTTGCAACGCTAGGCGCGAGACCTAAAAATTGAAGTTTTTTGGGGTGACAATAGGAGTGAAATAAAATTCCTCATTTGAGGACCAAATCCAAAGTAATTAAGAGTTTGAAGAATAAAATTTCAGTGCACGCTATCAAACACATTCTCACATCATGGGGTATTGCTGCCAATGGATGTCTATACATTTGTGATTTACTTAGATAACACCAGACTCTTCTTTAACATTCTGAGATGAGTCTACCATTGAGAAAATCTAATGTATCTTTACCTAACAACTTTGGTTATAGGGGATCAAGATGAAGAGCAATAATCTTACCAAAAATCTTATAATCAGTATTTATTAATGACATTGACCTATAGTTTTTACAGAGTGTAGAATCTATGCCCTTTTTATGAATAAGACAAATGAGGGCATCTTGAAAGGTACTGTCATCAAACTTGTTTCTTGCAAACAAATGTAAGTATTTCATGCAATTTAGGGAGAAGCAATTTGGAAAAATGTAAATAAAATTTGATAGGAGAACCATTTGGTCCTGTTGCTTTGCCTTGTTTAATCAAGTCCATTGCATTGACTAGATCTTGCATTGAGATATAAATGAATCTACCTTAGAAAATAATAAGTGGCTCAAGTTGTTTCTGGATTGTTAAGAGATAAATAATACTTTATTGCATTGTTGCTGTTTCTGGTGTATACAAGTTGCTTGTAATATTTTGCCAATTTGGATATAATTCCACAGTCTTTGAAGCTGGGTATGTTATGTTTCAAAATAGAGTCTATTTTGGCACAATATTTTTTAATTTTAAGATAATTAGCTAAGAGTTTACCAAGTTTGTTTTAACCACCATAATATTTAGCATTAGATGTAAGAAATTAATAAGCAGCTTTTGATGTGCATAATTACATTTAAATTTCAATGTAATAAATTAAATAATCTAAACACTTTTTGGATTTGGAAGAGAAATAATTTGTTCTCCAATTTCTTACTATTGTTAAAAACTCCTCACATTTCATCATTTTCTTTTTCTTTCATAAATGGTTGATTATAACATTCTGGCATTGGCCTTGTATGAGTTCCAAATGATCTGTGTAGAGATGTCCTCTGTACAAATCATATAAATAAAATTAATTACTAGAAGATCAAAGGCTTGGGTGTAGGAGGTGTCTAATGAGAGATAGGTTATTAAATCTCCATCTTTTAGTATCTTTGGAAAATGGTAATATCTATCTAAAATAACAGGAGCATGGGCAGATATTAAGATTGCACCAATTTCACCATTAAAAAAGTGTTGAGATAAAGCTTTAGTAACAAATAAATGTTCAATTCTAGATTGAAAAGATTGTGCTGGAGAAAAAGGACGAATTCTTTAAAAGAAGTGTTACATAGCCTCCAAGTATCCACAAAAGATGCAAAAACAATTTACAAGTCAAATAAAAATAAAATCTGGACTGCAGGAAACCTTGGTATTCCTAGCTAAAATGGGATCATAACAAGGTTACAGCAACCTCCAAAATATTAAATAATCACGTGAAAAACGCATTAATAAGTTAGTAACATTGTTCCAAAGTTGCTTATCAGGTTGAATAGGATCCTTAGCATTGAAAATAGACAATACAATATAGTTAATTATTAATTTGACTCCAACCCATCTTCCATTACAAAAAAAAATGATATATGCCAAACATAGAATGATGAAATAGAAAACAGACCAATGAAGTGAGGTTAGAAAAAGAACAGAAAAGAATGAACTGAATACAGAATAAATTAATAAAAAATACATACCTAGATAATAAACAAATAGTTAAGGATGGTGAGATCATATGACGAAGATGACGCAACTAGGTTGGGTTCTGGAATGGGTCTGAAGGGAGATCAGACAATAGAGATGGAGACAAAGAAACAAAGGCATGTTTGGCAACAACACCTGAGGAAAGAGAAAAGAAGATAATAGTAACCACCAATTTTGAAAAAAGAACCACAAAAGTATTAGAAGACATGGGAGAATAATTTAGAAAACAGTTTCAATAAGACTATTAAGTATTGGAGAGCCATAAAGTGTCCATATCTTCCTCTCTGTAGCTATCTAGAATTTTTTGAAGGACTTCTGGATCTTTGTATGTTATAGTTTGAAATCTCAATGCCAGACTTGGACTTTCATCCTTGTCTATTTAAGGTCACCTATAAAAATAAAAGTTCTGGGCGTGGTTCCAAAAATGTCCTTTTTCTTTCTTCTGTCGGCTGTAGATTTCGCAAGATCCTGGGAAAAGAATAGATGATGCCCCAACCAAGAGACATGACCTTTGCTTTTAGCTGCCATTCTAACTTTAAGTCTGTGTATTCCAAGAAACGATGATGCCTCTGGGATTTTGTAATATGGTAGAGAGATGAGACCTGTGATAAGGTGTATGGGCTCTCTGAATGTTTAATGATACAGACTCTGGCATTCCTGGAACTTTGGGGGTGAACAATTGAAAGTAGGAGATAGGGTCAGAGCCTTCTTATCCCTCCGGCAAGCCATAGAATTGAAGATTGTTCCTTCTGTTTTGATTTTCGAGTTCTTCCGTCTCCTTTTTCAGTGATGAAACCTCTGTTTGTAGCTGGGTAATCTTGTGAATAAAGTGTCATAGATCACTAACACGTTGCTCCACCTCAGTGATTCTATTATCTATGACAGTCTATTTTTCATGTAAATTCCAAACCCTTTTATTTATTTTCTCTATATAGAGTCTAAGGGCCCTGATTTCATCCAACAGTAATTCCATTGACATAGGTAAAGAAGAATTTACCTATAAAGGAGGATCTTTTTTTTGTTCTTTTATTTGTAAAGTTGTTACAAACGTTAACAGTTTTGAAGCAAGTTTGGAAAGTCCATTGAAGATGCGGCTTGTAATGTGATGTTGGTAAAATGGGATCTTGTTGAGTCATCCATATTGCTTGGCGAGGGTGGCCATTGAGGAGAATCAAAATGCGTACTTTTCTTGGAGAAAGACACTGAAAAAGGGCTGACTAGATTTCAGTGTCTTGCTTTGCCCATAAATGGAAATTAAACAGCAGAAGCAAATCTCACCTGAATGTACATTAATTCAAATAATCCAATAACTATCAAAAAGAATTTGCCAGGCGGGACAAAGCAAGGCATTTGCAACTGCAGAGATGAGAAATCTGCCAGCGTGTTAGGGATACATTTGTAAAATGACCAACATTGAGGTAGGTTTAGCTCAAAACATATTAGAATGAAGTCTCTTCATGAAGGTAAATAGAGGCTCACATTAGTATATAAATATAGAAATGTTTCTGTTTGCAAAGGCTTTTAGCTTAGAGGTACTGGCGATTGACAATTGTCTAACAAGGTCACAGAGAAATATCACAAGCTTTTACCAATAGAAATGTGAAATGCAAATTGTGATTTCACATCTTGGCTCACACTCCAAGCCTTTCGTTGAATTATTGATGTCGCTTGAGAATGTCTTTTAGATCAACAGATCACAAGACACAGGAGGTTTACAGCTTACAAGGATATTAGTAAGTAGTCTCTTCATCAAAGTGAACCAAAGCTTGTATTATTGTGTAAATAAAGAAATGCTCTTGTAATGAAAAGCTCTCTGTGAAAGGGCGTTGATAATTACCATTGCACTGACAGGTCGCTATGAAAATTTACTAATGTCTGTCAGAAGTGTCCTAAAATGGTAGATGCAACTTGTCATCTTAGTGCACACTTCAAGACAGTCAATTAATTGTAATTGCCACAATTAAACCTCCTTCAGGTTAACAGGTCTTCATAAGAAATGTTTCAGTAATGCATTTCCTTACTTGAAAATCTCTACTGACTGAATGTGAGGCGTGAATTTCTTTCTCTCTCCTTGACCTCTGCCAAACCTGACCAAAGAGCGTCCTTTTCTTAGGATCAATCCATGCCCCCTTAATACTGTTGTTTAAAAATAGTTCTGTGTATTTAGGTTCCCTAGTGAACAAGAATGTCACAAGATAACACAGTTAACATTATGAAAAACGTTTTGTGACCGCCTGTTTTAGTATAGATATCTTTTGTTATTATCTTAGCTAAATAATATATTTGTGGTTTCAGCTACCTGAAAATGGAAACCTACCTTTTTATTTATTACCTGGTTCAGTTCTGTGGACATTCTTGGATATTTTCCAACATGATAGCCAGATTCATGTCCTTTGGAAAAGGTAAGTGGTATGCCACTTTTTTTTCATTGTGATGCGAGATGATTGACACGTAGAACTGGAATAAATTAGGATCTGATACACAAACTTCTTTGAAAAAAAAAATGCAATTTTGACCCACTTGAGCAAATTACTTAGGTCATTACAATGACGGGCGGATCGCCACCGCCCGTATGGCCGGGCGGAAAACATACATTATATGGCGGCGGTGTCTGCAAGACACCGCCGTCCATATTATGATGATGGCGGTGAGCAGCGTTTCCATGGCGGCGTTGCCGCCATGGAAAGGCATACGGTCTTCGCTGTTGGGGGCCCGTGGCGGGCCCCCAGGATGTTGGGGGGTGCACATGGGGGGTACCTATGGTACCCCCCTGCATTGGCATGGACAAGGTGGCAGGCACCGCGCGTCACCTTGTGCATGTGAATGCCCAACGTGCATTCCCAGCATTGTGGCGGGCGTTGCTGTGAACACCGCCCGCCACAATGTTGGGAATAGGGGATGCCACCGCCACCGTGGCGGTGGCATCCTAATATTCACGGCGGGACCGCCGCTCCTATGGCGGACGGTCCCATTCACCGTAACGGTGGCGGGCAGACTTTGTCCGCCCGCCATCGTAATGGGCCCCATAGTTTGGAGTGAACGTTCAAGTTTTTTAGTGTGATAGTTTAGCGTGAGATAATCTGCCTGTGTCCTGGTTATATTTCTGTTTACACATATGAGCACCTCTGGGAACCAGCACCATCCACAGAATATAAGGAGCATTTATGCAATTGTTTCTTTAGTGATCTCCAGAAAATCTAATCTGCATTTTTAGGTGCTCTGGTTTATCGTCTACTGAGGCCCGAAGCTAGCTGCTGCATTAAGCTAGCAAATGCACTTGCCCCATCTGTAATCAAATATGCTAATTTTACAGTAATAGGAAATCTTAATTTACATTTTGAACATCATAATTGTGACGCTGCCTGTAGCCTCATAAAGGACCATGAGGCTGTTCAACTCACACAATTAGTTAGGTCACCTACATATGGATCCAGAGTGTGCCCGGCTCTTATTTTTTTCCAATCTTCCTACCCTTGTGGTTAATCTTCGGATTGCCATGGTCTGGGCAGATAATTATGCAATACCTATGAGTATTGATATGAATTCTAGGACACTGCATTCTGAGGCACAGCGTGTTCCCTATAGGGAAAGGTTAAAATGTGACTTTGCAAGTTTTTGTAACCTTTTGGCATCTTCCAGTCCCTTATGAGACACCCAAGTTGAGGTTCTGGAAATAAATGTGAGGGTATGGATCATTATAGCTCTTGATTTTCTCATTCCTATATCTCTGCCATCTGAAAAAAAGTCATTTACTAGTGCTGTGGTTCAATCATGAGTTGCTAGTCCAAAAGAAAAAAAATTAAAAAACTTAAAATGCATCTGGCACAAATGATATGACTTAACAGCCAAGGCAAGATATAAAGAGGCACTTAAAGAGTAGCATAAGTCAATCTGAAAGTCACGGGTGGCATGCCACACTTAAAGAATCGATAACTGACACAATTCTGCCAAGGAAATATTTAATTTGTAAAGTCCCTGTTGGACTTGGCATTAAAGACTCCCAGTCATTTAATATCTGAGGAGAAGTACAATGAACTAGCCAACTTTTTCCTGAATAAAGTGATGGATATTTATTCATCTTTCCTGGGTGTGTCCGAAGCAGAGCCTTCCATCGCGCATTGCCATAGCATGTCTCATAAGAAATACTAGTTATCGGCCTTCGAGACCTTAGATACGGCCCAGCTTGAGATACTGGAGACTTCTGTTAAATCAGGCTCTCCGTCTGATCCAGCTCCTCCTCCTTGGATCCTGAAAATTGCTGCCCCTGTGTTCAAACCTATGCTATCTGAGCTGCTTAATTTACATCCACCCCTGCTCCCCATGTATGGAAACATGCTACTGTTATTCCATTCCTAAAAATTCAACTCTTGATGCTTCTAAATTGGAAACAGAGAGTTATCTGACTATCTGGAACCCGTAATCTACTGCACATGTCTTAGTTGGGTTTTTATCAAAGACATTGGACAGGGGTGGGACTGCAGCACTCATCCATTTGGATTTGACTGATGCTTTTGAAATGATATCCCACCCAGTTCTTCTCAGAAGACTTACAATCTGCGGGATTACTGGGAATGTTCTTCTTTGGCTCACCATTTTTCTGCAGCATCAATCCTTCCACCTTATCACTTGTGGGATGCCGCAGGGCTCTTCGTTGAGCCCTACGCTTTTTACCATCTATGCTTGCCCTTTAGTGAACAAAGTGGAATCTTTTGGCTTCTCCATAATCTCTAATGATACACAAATAGTGTTTTTTTAGCTCCGGAAAGAGCTCCCCTCAGCTAAAACTCTGTCTGGAAGCTGTTGCCCACTGGATGGACCTGAACTGTTGCAAACTCAATTGTGGCATGGTGTTCAAATAACTATGGATTGGGATATGGTCCCAAGGGTTCACTGATAGAATATCGATGGTAAAAACATTGATGATAAAAATACAGAGAAAAAAAATATAGATAGTAAAAATATCGACTCCCTATACTTAAACAGGTAAGTACAAAGGGGCCCATTACGATGGCGGGCGGAAGCACAACCGCCGTGCTGGCGGATGCAAAAAGCACCAGTTACCGCCGGCACGCAGCAGTCCACACGCCCGCCCAATTACGATGCGAAAAGCAGGCCAAACACCGCCGGCAAGCCAGCAACACCGTCCGCCATCAAAGTGCGCCCGCACACGTAGCGGCGCAGCACAACTGACACACACCGTCCGACGAAACACGTCCCGCCCGGCGCATAAATTACGATGCCGCAAACAAACGGCTCCCACGGCAAAGAGACACCGCACGTGAAAGAGAGGCGGAAACACGGACGCAGAGCACGGACAACGAAGAAGCGGCACCCCGGGCATGAATCCAGCACTGCAGGCCCTTCCCATGCTTCTGATGATGCACCACCAAGGACGCAACGTACCGCGGAGACGCAGGTAGGCACACACACAACAAGTGCACGCAAACAGCGCACACAGTGCAAGGGCGGAAAAAGCGGACAACCCCCCACCAGCGCGTGTACACTACACATCCACCATTGCATCCACATATGACACACAGGCCAAATCCTAACATCGCGTAACACATGTGTACACACCACCTGGGACTAGGAACCAACGACCCCGTCACGGCCCCAAAGCGGCGATGACGCCGCCACACATGCGCACAACGCAGAGGCCAACCGCAGCGCCATGCATGCATCGCACACAGACACAGGGACACAACCAAGCAGCACACACATCAGCCCCACCCCGAACGCACATGACACGTGACAGGCCGGCCACAGACATGTCCCCAACGCCCAATTCACGGACAACACCCAACGCCACACAACCGACGCACACATGTCAGTGAAAACACGCAACTGCAGGACACACCCCAGTGTAACAAACATGGCGTAGCACACAGCGGCGGCAACACCAACTAGGAGAAGCAGGGCCCCTTCGGGAAGAGGAACGCCAGTACCACACTGAAAAACCCATACCACCCTGCACATATGAACAAGACACATGAAACGGAACACCAAAGAGCCCGGGGACCGACAACAGGTGGCCCAAGAATAACATCCACACACAAGGCCCAACGCAGAGCGGAAAGGCAGGCTGCCGCCCACACAAGGGAGAGCAGACAGCACTGAATGACCTTCCATTCCAACTCCGAAACCACAGCCCTACGACAGAAGCCGGTGAATACAGCCATTGTCCAAGAATAGACCAACACAGGCATGCCGAGGAGACCGACCACAGGGCAGATAGCGCATATCACAGAAGCACACAACGGACGGGGAAGAAAGAAGAAAACACTCCCCCATGTCGGCCACATGCAAGTTAATTGGAAGGAGTCACACATCACTGACCTTGAACTGTCTGAGAAGCATGTGGGAAGAGGGCCCGTGTCCTCCAAACAAGCCAACAGAACACAAGTCCTGTCTCCCTACGACTACACAGAGCTCACAGCAACCTCGGAGCGTGCACATTGCAGACTGCACACACAGCCGGAGCACGCCACCACAACGCACCGCTGCGAAATGGCAACCGCAACACACCTACCCAACTACGCCGAACAGCTCAAGCTGTACAAAACCAACACGATACATACATTGGGATGCGATCTCCTGTCCCTGCTGAACGTAAGTTACCGACTGACTTACCGCATCACATTGTTCAGCTGCGTCATGCCCGTCTTCTACTGTCGGAGGTGTCCCTACCAGCATCCCGTCGAGATATGCCTCTCCAACCCGGCATGTCTGAAGGCGGACCTGCTACCACTACTCCTCCCTCTGGACGCACACGACAGGGCCTGCTCTGCCTATGGGGGCATGGCGTATGTGGCCAACATCGCACCCGCACTGAAATGGAACCACTGTGCCTCCACACGACAGATCATCGAGAACAGCTACATCGAATGTCACCCAGCATGCCCCATCATGGTCCTCCAAGGGACAACCTACGAACAACACCTTGACAGCCACCATCCGCTACATTGGCTGGCAAACATGTACACCACCAATGACATGGAAGCCCTGCTGGACGGCATCGCATACCTGACAACCTGTAAATACGTCGGACCACAACGCAGGTTCCCCGAGTGACCTATGAAGTCCAACCCCGCACCCATGCTCAGCTTCCGCACGGACTGGCCAGTCACCACCACAACAGCCATACCAAACGACCGGCAACTGTAACCACACCATCAACGACATCGCCATGACATCGGATATGACCGGGACATGCACACTGTTCCCCATCACATCCAGGAACACCGCATGCATCGTGGGAGGCAGTGGCATGGGCTCTGTGTATCGCACCCACATGGACGGAACTGCACGAACAACCAGGACACGACATGGATCCAGCGCACATGGACACACACACCGCTCAGTGGACATGAATAGGTCGCCTGGAGTCTGTGGGTGCTGCACCCCTCCCACCCCCGCCCCGGGAATCCCATACCAGGACCTTTGCATGGACGACAAGTGCATACAACAACAACACGACCCCAGTGACTGTGACATGTCCAGTAACCACCACAGTGCAACAACAAGTGGCACGCCGCTGCATGCACGCAAGCACATGCCCTGATGTCATCTCACATGCACGCGTGCATGAGGAACAACCGCAGCAAACCTGTCACATGGAACTGAGATGGACTGTGCCCATGATGCCGAGCGGTCTGGTAGGCTACATGTATACCGTCTGTGTCAAAGTCCGCAGCTCCGCAGCTATACGTAAATGTACATTAGCACAGCCTTGGCCAAGCAGATGTAACCCCACACCCTATCCCATTTGTAATCATGCTCAGTATATCCTCAACATGTATCCCGCTGCCAGTAGTGTCCACTATACTGCATCACAGAGGACAGAAGACTCAATATAATGTTTGAAACCAAAACTGTCTCCGCTGACTCATTTCACAAGTACGAATGAGAGAGGATGAGAGTATGTGAAGTACACGGCAGTCGTGACATGACCATGTAGTCCACTGGTATTGGATGTCAACGCAAATGAGTAGCACTACTGTGGAAGACACACATGTGTCGTGTGAAGTCGTATGGACGCAGTGCTCAGGTGGGTGGGTGCGACGGGTAGATGCGCACATGCCAAGTTGGAGCACGCCGTGTTGGGAGGGGTCATGAACAGTACACCACCGCTTCCCTGGGCATTGTGAGAGGACACCTGTCGGGGGGGAGTGAACACGTGTGTGCACAGCAGCCGGGCACACGTACAAAGCGGTACCAGGCGCACCTCAGCCCACCCTCTGTGGACAAGCTGGATCCTGTTGTGCGCCCGCCATGCCCCTTGACAAGGCACACACAGCCCCAGTCGACCAGGTGTAACCCCAACATAGTCAATCCGCACAGGCGATACAGGGCACGGGATGGCAGTGGAGCATGGTGTGTGTGAGGTCTCCTCGCGCTCCTCCTGGTCATATCACGCAGGCAATAGAACCTCAACGTCTAGCATGGCACAAGTCAGATGGAAGTGTAGGGGGACGCACCACAGCACGAGCAGCACTGACGTCACGGGAGGTGGCTCGCACCATCCCATCCATTGCCCATCATACCAACCACGACACATGCCATTGCGACTAAGTGCAAGCGCGTGCGCCACCACCCCCGAGCCCTCCCCAGAGAGGCCAAAGAGTGAATGTGTGGGCCAACAGCCACAGACGGACGCGGCCTGGCCGCAAGGGCAGCCACAGCCACTGGGTGTCGCAGGTGGCGGATCCGGAAGGCGAAGACTGTGATGCATAGTCCATGCAGGCCGGGTCTCCATTTGGGGCACCACGCAGGTGGACGGCGTCCCGCCACACATCATACCCTGAGACAGCCCACTCGTGCAACTGGACCCACACATACACTCCTTGCCCTCTCTGGTGCGAGCTTGGGGCTGCCTGTGCAAGCGCTAGCCTCGCAGGTGAGCATGCATATTGGGGGGCGAGGGGAGGACATGAGGGCTGGGGCGAAGATGACTGTATCACTGTCAGTTAGAACAAGGGATGACCCAGATGTGGAAAGGAAGAGACGTGTCCCGTGTGTACTGCAACTAGTCGCCAATCCAACTACCCCCCATGTCCGGAATGTAAGCCCGCACCTAGGCCCGCCCATCCGCCACATCGAACATACCACCAGCACGACAACCTTCCCATTCGAAACACTGACTGGGGGTGGCGACCAGTGAACAATCATGTGTAGCCTACCCACGCGTACATGTGGGCCCTCCATGATCCATGTCACCTGCGGCAAAGACATGACATGCGCAATGAGGGAAGTGAGGAGAGCTGTCCGCCCCACGCGCAGAAGGTGCATCAGCTCCACAGACCCAGCAGCGAGTCCAGCAGGGGTCACATGTGCAGGGGCAGCTGTGCCTGGTGTGAAGGCACATGCATATAGACAGCACATCGACCAATGTGTAGTCTGCTCACATCCACAGTCCATCATCATGCGGACATAGGAATTGAACACAGGGCAACACATCTTAGTTGGTGCACCCACCGTGACCAACAATGCGCAATCATCGACGTACCCGCCCTGTGCATGGCCCCCCACCCAACGGAGGCACATCCAGTGCCACCATCCCACACACACAAGCCTTCCACGGAACATGCTGTGTCCAATGCTCAGTACAGAGTCAGCGCCCATCTGGTGGATCCTGAACAGGAGACACATGCACACACATGCCAGCTCCCACTATGTACGACTGCCACCTGGCACGTGCAATGTAACCTCTCACCTGTGACGTGTGACTGCAAGCACACAGCCGTCTTGGCATGGGGCTGTCAATGTGGACACCAGTCAATGTTTCGGGAGCTGTGATCCGTACAGTGCTGTACATAGGGTGCAGTGCTGACACCTACTACTGTCTCATATCCCCTCGTGCCACAGGTCCCACTTGTATTGGCCGCTCATCCCGTGCCCACATCGTCGTCGTCGTGTGCCATACTCATCCAGCCTCGGAAGCAGTTCCATGCTCAGCAGACACTCATGTTGCCGTGGCGTTGCCGCTTGACGAATATGCAGTCAGTCCCCATCAGCACGCCCCGCAAGTCATTGGGGCCTAGATCCCCATGTGCATGCACATGGCAGTGGTATGTCTCACTTGCCATTGCCATTGTTGGGAGACCTGTGTAAGTGTATTGTGGCCGTGCCGTCCCAGCTTGACAGCTGGGCTGTGGCTCATGTGCTTGCTCAGTCATGTCAGTGATGTGTATGCGAAATTGCTATGTGCCGTGTTGCTTTGACATGTGTCCTCTGCCATTTAACCCAGGCGGAGACCGAACATTGACCGCCCATACCAATTGCTGGCGGACATGGACGATACAGAGGTAATCAGGAAGTTTCGGCTGGACAGGCCAACTCTGCATCGACTGTGTGCCATGTTAGAGCCCCATCTCCGTCCCCGCAGGGTGTATCCGACTGCTGTCACCCCCACGGCTAAGGTGATGGCCGCCATGCATTTCTTCGCCACTGGGTCATTCCAGCACACAGTGGGCAGTGGAGGAGGGATGTCCCAGCCCATGTTCAGCAAGGTGCTGAGGGATGTACTGGCAGCCATGATGCTGTACCGAAACAGGTACATCAGATTCCCCAGGGCTCGTGAATTGGCGGCAGTGAAGGGTGCATTCTATGCCCTTGGCAGAATCCCACACGTCGTGGGAGCCATTGACTGCACACATGTTGGCCTTGTTCCACCACAGGCCACTGAGCACCTGTACCGCAACAGGAAGCACACGCACTCCCTGAATGTGCAAGTGGTGTGCCTTGCGGACATGGTGATCACCCACGTGTGTGCCAAGTTTCCAGGCTCGGCACATGACGCACACATAATGCGCAACAGCATCTTGCCACGACTGATGGCCAATCTGCAACAGGATCGTGGCTGTATTGTCGGTGAGTATGTGGAGTGGTGTAGCGTGCTGGTTGTGCGATGCTGTCCCCTGTCCAGTTGGAATAGCAACGGTTCTCTGTGTCCCTCACACCCAGGTGACTCTGCGTATCCGAATGGGGCATGGCTGCTCAGTCCATTGAGGAATCCTCGCACCCCAGCAGACGATCGATACAATGAGGCACATGGGAGGACCAGACGTGTGGTCGAGCGTACCTTTGGCCTCCTCAAGTCCAGGTTCAGGTGTCTGGACCGCACCGGGGGTGCACTGGCGTACTCCCCACAGAAGGTGTGCCAGATAGTGGTGGCGTGCTGCATGCTGCACAATCTGGCCATTCGGAAGCAGATCCCCCTCATTGTGGATGACGGAGATCAACCAGGGCCCCAGCCCGCAGACCAGGACAGCTCGAGTGAGGTGGACAGCGGAGAGGAGGAAGCTGGGAATGTGCGCCAGCAGCTCATCGCCTGCTACTTCACTTGACGGTGAGTGTCCATGTACGACGGATGATGTGTCTGTATCTGTGCAGGTGTGTGTGTGCTGTGTCAGGGTGGCCGTATGTTCACTGCGTGCAGTGTGTCAACGCTCCATGGCCAGGGTAGTATGCCACTGTTGGTGACTGTGGCATTGTGCCCTATTGCTCTGTGCGATGTGTGTACATTGCTTGTAGTTGTTGACATGTACTGTGTGATGGGTGTGTGACACACTCATTGAATGTGCTCCTGTTCTGTCTCCCACCCCTAGGTCCCTACAGGCCCTCCGGATTCCATTGCCATGCCACGCATCAGGTGCCTTTCCGCCCAAGGTGGCCGTTGTATTCCGTACAAATAAAACACAGGGCACAAACAGCAGTTAGTGAAAAAGGTGCATTTATTCCAAACTGTGACATGTGATTGTGTGTAAGGTGATGACAAAAGTGGTGCGTGCAGTGACAATGAGCTGTCGGTCATGGCTGCGTGATGATCAGGGTGTACCCACTGGTTCTATGTCCATAGTCCAACACACACATGCCATCCAGATGGCTGTGTGGAGTGGGATCGTAGAGCAAGTCAATGCAGTGGCTGGTCAAGGAAGGCTGGCGGAAGGCTGGCTGGCTGCCTCACTTGCGACTGGAGCGTGCGAAGTCCTCCCGGGAGATCAGTTTCCTCTTCGGACAGCCCCTTCCACGTTTGGGAGGGGGGGTGTGTGGTGGCGACCTGCTGGTGGTGGGTGAGGTGTGCTCACTGGCTGTGGACGCAGGGGAAGTGGACACTGCTGCCCGACCCTGCGCCCTAGCAGGTGGTGGCGGAGGTGGTGTTGCTGGCCTTGCCTGTGACCCCACCGCCACCACCAGCTGGCCCATGAGGTCCACGAGTTGGTCCATACGGGACACGAATTGGCCCATATGGGCGTCCATGGACCTCAGCACCCCCAGCACCTCCCGCGTGTCAGTAGCAGACCTGGCCCATTGTCCTTGGGCCTCTTCATAGGCCCCAAGGACTCTGGCCATTTGAGGCAGGGCATGGCTCCCAGGGAGGCTGGCGTTTCCCTGACCCTGCTCCTCCTACCAGTCCTGCTGCCACCGGCCTGCCCACTAGCCACATTGCACACCACGGTCCTCGCTGTGGCTCCCAGGGTGGATCCAGTCGGCCGGGCCACCACCTGCGCTGGGGCTGGTGCCAGCGAAGACGTGGTGGTGGTGGAGGCGGTGGTGGTCGGTGCGGCGATGGTTGCGGCAGTGGTAGTGGCCGCAATGACCGTAGGTGTGGCCGCAACGACAGTGGCAGCAGGGGACTGGGACTGTTCAGCATCCCTGGATGATGGGTTGGTGGGTAGGAGGGGTCCTGGGGAGCGGCTGGGCCCTGCCACGCCAGATGGGCCAGCTTGGTGGTCCGTGTCCGAAGAGGAGGACAGATCCTCCAGATCCGTGTGTCCTCGTTGGGGGCTTGTGGGCTGGCTGTGCTGGCTGCTGTCTCCATCCCCAGCATCCAGCAGTTCGTCACCTGTGGAGAGAATGAGATTTGTTATTGTGTTGCACCTGGCGAAGTATGTATTAGTCGTCTGACATTGGCAGTTCGTGCAATCTCGTACATGGGTTTCCCGGAGGCGAGTGTGTGGCTGTGGCATCTGTAGTTGTGTGTGCTAGGCTATGGGACTGTGTGCTGTGCACATGTGGCATGGGACGGATTGGCCATGCCGATGGGTGTGTTGCTGTGCCCCTACTCATTGTGACTCTGGTGTATGCGGGCTCCTGGCCCATCCTGGGTCTGGTTTGTACTTTGCTTTTGGAGTTCATATGGAACGCTTAGGAACGCATATGGCAACATGGGGGCCATGCCCCAGATTCGCATTTGGGAGGGGATATGCTTTTGGGGTTCAAATGGAACGCTTAGGAACGCATATGGCAACATGGGGGCCATGCCCCAGATTCGCATTTGGGAGGGGATATGCTTTTGGGGTTCAAATGGAACGCTTAGGAACGCATATGGCAACATGGGGGCCATGCCCCAGATTCACATTTGGGAGGGGATATGCTTTTGGGGTTCAAATGGAACGCTTAGGAACGCATATGGCAACATGGGGGCCATGCCCCAGATTCGCATTTGGGAGGGGATATGCTTTTGGGGTACATGCTGTGAGCCATGGGTGCCGAACGTGACATGTGTTGTGGCAGCATGACAGTGCATGGTCTGAGGTGTGTGCATGCCTGACATGCCCTGCATATTTGCGGTCTGTTGTGATTACTGGACATGGCATTGGACGCATCGTTATGAGTGAGTGATAGTTGTGTGCCAGCCAACGTATTGCAGTTGTCCCATCTCCTTGGTGTGCGTGCTGCCCTGTGCCATGTGCATCACTGCAGTGCTCGGGGGGTGTGGCCCATGTTGTGTGTTGTTGCTCACAGTGTGTCGTGCGCTTAATTGACTTCTGGCACATGGTTGGTCATGGGCATGTGTCTTAGCGTGACTGCTGTATGTGTGGCAGCTGTGCGGATGACATGCCTTTCATGAGACTGGGGCTGACGGATGGGATGGATGGTATGTTGTATGTGCATGGTGTGTCTGTGAGTTTGATGGGTTCAGTGGTGTTCGTGTGCATTTATGTTGTTCCGCTCTGTTGCGTCTAGTGTTGTTTGTCTTACATAGGCGTAGTTGTGGGGTGTGGGGTTGACAGGCAGTGGGGGCTACATGGACAGGACTTCAATGGTGTTTCGGTTGTGTGTGATGAGTTGCACAGTGGCTGCCGTGTGGGACTATATTCAGTGTGGCTTGTGCATGCAGACGTGGCTCCTTGGGTGTTGCTATGTCTGTGATGGGTCATGTGGGGTGTGAGTCTGTTGTTCATGTCCGTGAGCACATTGTTCACTTGTTCGTGACGGTGGGCGGTGCTGCGTGTTCGTGTGCTACGTGACATGTCCCATGTGTTGGTCGTGTTATGGTCCTCATGCCTCCAGTAATCCAGCCCTGTCCAGTTTCCCACCTGCAAGTTGTTCGTGCGTGCACTGTACTGGATGCCACATGGCTCTAAGCGGGGGGTGCTCCATGTTGCAGGTCTGTGGGGGTGGGGGGTGTTGTGGGTCGTGGGGGTGGCTGGACACCCACTGACACCGATTGCTGTGGACCGTGATGTCTGCCTTTCGGCTGTCGTTGTGCACTGCGGTGGCTGACACGTGGCTGTGGGGGATGCTCCTCCTTGCTGTGCTGTGGGACTGGGGCCTGGTGTGTGTTGTACTTGGGCTGTCCACCCTCCCACCCACTGCACTTTGTGTTCCTGCCACTTACCTGTTACTTGTCGGTTAGTGCAGCTGTGGCGGACACATGGGTGTGGTGGGTGCTCGTTGTGGCGCTTCTGGCATATTTGGGGACCTGTTGGTGGTTACGTGGCTGGCTTAGTGTACACATGTCCCCACGCATCTTACAGTTGTTCGGTTTGGGCTGTGTGTGGTAGTGTCTGTTGCATGTGTGTGTGATGTGTTGTGTATTGTGTGCTGGACATGGGGGTGTTTGTCCCTGGGAGCTGTGGCATGGTAGTTGCGCATGTGAGTACATAGCGGTGTGCTGGTATACATTAGTTTGTACTTACCAGCCTCCACTCCCCTGCTAATCCGGCGAGGATCTCCGGATGGATTACGACTCGCACCTTCTCCTCCCACGCTTTGAAGGTCTTAAAGAGCGCGGGATTCCCTCCGCCAGTGACGGCAGCCAGCTCTCTGTTTTTGCCCTCCTTCTTCTTGACCAGGCTCTTTACGTCATTCCAACGTTTGTTTATCTCGACTCTGTTTCTGGGCAGGGTCCCGACTGCATTGACCTGGTCTACGATCCGGTTCCACATTCTGTTTCTGGTGGCTAGTGGTGTGTGCTGGACCATGTTCCCATAGATTTGTGGGTACACCTTGATGATCTCGTCGACCATGACCGTCAGCTCCATGGGCGTGAACTTGGGCATCCTTTGTGGTGCCATGGTGTTTGTGGTGCTGGTGCGGTGTGTGTTGTGTAATGTGCAGGGGGTTTGTGGTGCCGGGGTGTGGTGGTGGTGGTGGTGGTGGTTGTGATGTGTGCGTTTCTGTGGTGTGCTGCTGTCCTTGCTGTGTCACTGTGTCCTCTCCTCTCCTCTCTGGTTTGCAATGTTGCAAGGGGTTGTGGTCTGTGGGAGTGCTGCTTTTGTACTCACCTATGTGGGTGTGTCCTCATGGTCTGTTGTTTTCAGGTGTGTTGTGTCTGGGGTTCTGGCCTTTGTATTTTTTGTTTGTCCGGGGGGTGTTTTCGGGATGTGTACTGTGCTTGTGTATTTGTGCGTGCCTTGCTGTGTGAACTTGTTGGCCATGTTGTGTGCTATTGGTTTTGTGTGCGGATGGTTTCTGTGCAGGTACGTTGGCGCCATGGCTTCTGCCGTGTCGATTCTCATCGGCGTTGTTTGCGCTGGCGGGCGGTATATTTGTGGTTTTTCCGCGCTCATGGCGGTGCGATCGTAATTTCACGTGCGGTGTGTCGGCCGTGTGGGCGGGCGGTTTTGTGTTGTCGTGCGTGTTTCCGTCCGTGGCGGGCGGTTTGACTCCGACTCGGACGATGGCGGGCGGTATTTTGTGTGATTTTTCCGCCGATGGCGGTTTTCGGTTTGTGTAATCGTAATGGCGTGGTCGGTGTTCAGACGGTGTGTGCGGGCGGATTTTTGCCGCTTCCATGCCTGGCGGATTTATTTACGCCGGGTATCGTAATGGGCCCCAAAGATATCGAATCAAAAATATCAAAGTTAAAAATATAGATGTAAAAAATATCGAATTAAAAATATAAATAAAATAAAATAATATATATTAAAAATATAAAATATTAATATTATCTTTAACAAAATTAATTACATTTAATATACATTTTAACTAAATATAAAAATTAAACTTAATTAAAAAAAATATAAACACACAAACATAATAATTTATACATATATTTACTTTCAAATAATTTAACTATCTTTATTTAATTTTTAAACTTTTAAATTATATAAAAATAAAATATATACATATATCAATAATTTAACATTTAAAAAACCATTCTAGAATTAATTAAAACATTAAGGGGCCCATTAGGATGGCGGGCGGAAGCACCAGCGCCGTGCTGGCGGATGCAAAAAGCACCAGTTACCGCCGGCACGCAGCAGTCCACACGCCCACCCAATTACGATGCGAAAAGCAGGCCAAACACCGCCGGCAAGCCAGCAACACCGTCCGCCATCAAAGTGCGCCCGCACACGTAGCGGCGCAGCACAACTGACACACACCGTCCGACGAAACACGTCCCGCCCGGCGCATAAATTACGATGCCGCAAACAAACGGCTCCCACGGCAAAGAGACACCGCACGTGAAAGAGAGGCGGAAACACGGACGCAGAGCACGGACAACGAAGAAGTGGCACCCCGGGCATGAATCCAGCACTGCAGGCCCTTCCCATGCTTCTGCTGATGCACCACCAAGGACGCAAAGTACCGCAGAGACGCAGGTAGGCACACACACAACAAGTGCACGCAAACAGCGCACACAGTGCAAGGGCGGAAAAAGCGGACAACCCCCCACCAGCGCGTGCACACTACACATCCACCATCGCATCCACATATGACACACAGGCCAAATCCTAACATCGCGGAACACATGTGTACACACCACCTGGGACTAGGAACCAACCACCCCGTCACGGCCCCAAAGCGCCGATGACGCCGCCACACATGCGCACAACGCAGAGGCCAACCGCAGCGCCATGCATGCGTCGCACACAGACACAGGGACACAACCAAGCAGCACACACACCAGCCCCACCCCGAACGCACATGACACGTGACAGGCCGGCCACAGACATGTCCCCAACGCCCAATTCACGGACAACACCCAACGCCACACAACCGACGCACACATGTCAGTGAAGTCACGCAACAGCAGGACACACCCCAGTGTAACAAACATGGCGAAGCACACAGCGGCGGCAACACCAACTAGGAGAAGCAGGGCCCCTTCGGGAAGAGGAACGCCAGTACCACACTGAAAAACCCATACCACCCTGCACATATGAACAAGACACATGAAACGGAACACCAAAGAGCCCGGGGACCGACAACAGGTGGCCCAAGAATTACATCCACACACAAGGCCCAACGCAGAGCGGAAAGGCAGCCTGCCGCCCACACAAGGGAGAGCAGACAGCACTGAATGACCTTCCATTCCAACTCCGAAACCACAGCCCTACGACAGAAGCCGTTGAATACAGCCATTGTCCAAGAATAGACCAACACAGGCATGCCGAGGAGACCGACCACACGGCAGATAGCGCATATCACAGAAGCACACAACGGACGGGGAAGAAAGAAGAAAACACTCCCCCATGTCGGCCACATGCAAGTTAATTGGAAGGAGTCACACAGCACTGACCTTGAACTGTCTGAGAAGCATGTGGGAAGAGGGCCCGTGTCCTCCAAACAAGCCAACAGAACACAAGTCCTGTCTCCCTACGACTACACAGAGCTCACAGCAACCTCGGAGCGTGCACATTGCAGACTGCACACACAGCCGGAGCACGCCACCACAACGCACCGCTGCGAAATGGCAACCGCAACACACCTACCCAACTACGCCGAAGAGCTCAAGCTGTACCAAACCAGCACGATACATACATTGGGATGCGATCTCCTGTCCCTGCTGAACGTAAGTTACCGACTGACTTACCGCATCACATTGTTCAGCTGCGTCATGCCCGTCTTCTACTGTCGGAGGTGTCCCTACCAGCATCCCGTCGAGATATGCCTCTCCAACCCGGCATGTCTGAAGGCGGACCTGCTACCACTACTCCTCCCTCTGGACGCACACGACAGGGCCTGCTCTGCCTATGGGGGCATGGCGTATGTGGCCAACATCGCACGCGCACTGAAATGGAACCACTGTGCCTCCACACGACGGATCATCGAGAACAGCTACATCGAATGTCACCCAGCATGCCCCATCATGGTCCTCCAAGGGACAACCTACGAACAACACCTTGACAGCCACCATCCGCTTCATTGGCTGGCAAACATGTACACCACCAATGACATGGAAGCCCTGCTGGGCGGCATCGCATACCTGACAACCTGTAAATACGTCGGACCACAACGCAGGTTCCCCGAGTGACCTATGAAGTCCAACCCCGCACCCATGCTCAGCTTCCGCACGGACTGGCCAGTCACCACCACAACAGCCATACCAAACGACCGGCAACTGTAACCACACCATCAACGACATCGCCATGACATCGGATATGACCGGGACATGCACACTGTTCCCCATCACATCCAGGAACACCGCATGCATCGTGGGAGGCAGTGGCATGGGCTCTGTGCATCGCACCCACATGGACGGAACTGCACGAACAACCAGGACACGACATGGATCCAGCGCACATGGACACACACACCGCTCAGTGGACATGAATAGGTCGCCTGGAGTCTGTGGGTGCTGCACCCCTCCACCCCCGCCCCGGGAATCCCATACCAGGACCTTTGCATGGACGACAAGTGCATACAACAACAACACGACCCCAGTGACTGTGACATGTCCAGTAACCACCACAGTGCAACAACAAGTGGCACGCCGCTGCATGCACGCAAGCACATGCCCTGATGTCATCTCACATGCACGCGTGCATGAGGAACAACCGCAGCAAACCTGTCACATGGAACTGAGATGGACTGTGCCCATGATGCCGAGCGGTCTGGTAGGCTACATGTATACCGTCTGTGTCAAAGTCCGCAGCTCCGCAGCTATACGTAAATGTACATTAGCACAGCCTTGGCCAAGCAGATGTAACCCCACACCCTATCCCATTTGTAATCATGCTCAGTATATCCTCAATATGTATTCCGCTGCCAGTAGTGTCCACTATACTGCATCACAGAGGACAGAAGACTCAATATAATGTTTGAAACCAGAACTGTCTCCGCTGACTCATTTCACAAGTACGAATGAGAGAGGATGAGAGTATGTGAAGTACACGGCAGTCGTGACATGACCATGTAGTCCACTGGTATTGGATGTCAACGCAAATGAGTAGCACTACTGTGGAAGACACACATGTGTCGTGTGAAGTCGTATGGACGCAGTGCTCAGGTGGGTGGGTGCGACGGGTAGATGCGCACATGCCAAGTTGGAGCACGCCGTGTTGGGAGGGCTCATGAACAGTACACCACCGCTTCCCTGGGCATTGTGAGAGGACACCTGTCGGGGGGAGTGAACACGTGTGTGCACAGCAGCCGGGCACACGTACAAAGCGGTACCAGGCGCACCTCAGCCCACCCTCTGTGGACGAGCTGGATCCTGTTGTGCGCCCGCCATGCCCCTTGACAAGGCACACACAGCCCCAGTCGACCAGGTGTAACCCCAACATAGTCAATCCGCACAGGCGATACAGGGCACGGGATGGCAGTGGAGCATGGTGTGTGAGAGGTCTCCTCGCGCTCCTCCTGCTCATATCACGCAGGCAATAGAACCTCAACGTCCAGCATGGCAAAAAGTCAAATGGAAGTGTAGGGGGACGCACCACAGCACGAGCAGCACTGACGTCACGGGAGGTGGCTCGCACCATCCCATCCATTGCCCATCATACCAACCACGACACATGCCATTGCGACTAAGTGCAAGCGCGTGCGCCACCACCCCTGAGCCCTCCCCAGAGAGGCCAAAGAGTGAATGTGTGGGCCATCAGCCACAGACGGACGCGGCCTGGCCGCAAGGGCAGCCACAGCCACTGGGTGTCGGAGGTGGCGGATGCGGAAGGCGAAGACTGTGATGCATAGTCCATGCAGGCCGGGTCTCCATTTGGGGCACCACGCAGGTGGACGGCGTCCCGCCACACATCATACCCTGAGACAGCCCACTCGTGCAACTGGACCCACACATACACTCCTTGCCCTCTCTGGTGCGAGCTTGGGGCTGCCTGTGCAAGCGCTAGCCTCGCAGGTGAGCATGCATATTGGGGGGCGAGGGGAGGACATGAGGGCTGGGGCGAAGATGACTGTATCACTGTCAGTTAGTACAAGGGATGACCCAGATGTGGAAAGGAAGAGACGTGTCCCGTGTGTACTGCAACTAGTCGCCAATCCAACTACCCCCATGTCCGGAATGTAAGCCCGCACCTAGGCCCGCCCATCCGCCACATCGAACATACCACCAGCACGACAACCTTCCCATTCGAAACACTGACTGGGGGTGGCGACCAGTGAACAATCATGTGTAGCCTACCCACGCGTACATGTGGGCCCTCCATGATCCATGTCACCTGCGGCAAAGACATGACATGCGCAATGAGGGAAGTGAGGAGAGCTGTCCGCCCCACGCGCAGAAGGTGCATCAGCTCCACAGACCCAGCAGCGAGTCCAGCAGGGGTCACATGTGCAGGGGCAGCTGTGCCTGGTGTGAAGGCACATGCATATAGACAGCACATCGACCAATGTGTAGTCTGCCCACATCCACAGTCCATCATCATGCGGACATAGGAATTGAACACAGGGCAACACATCTTAGCTGGTGCACCCACCGTGACCAACAATGCGCAATCATCGACGTACCCGCCCTGTGCATGGCCCCCCACCCAACGGAGGCACATCCAGTGCCACCATCCCACACACACAAGCCTTCCACGGAACATGCTGTGTCCAATGGTCAGTACAGAGTCAGCGCCCATCTGGTGGATCCTGAACAGGAGACACATGCACACACATGCCAGCTCCCACTATGTACGACTGCCACCTGGCACGTGCAATGTAACCTCTCACCTGTGACGTGTGACTGCAAGCACACAGCCGTCTTGGCATGGGGCTGTCAATGTGGACACCAGTCAATGTTTCGGGAGCTGTGATCCGTACAGTGCTGTACATAGGGTGCAGTGCTGACACCTACTACTGTCTCATATCCCCTCGTGCCACAGGTCCCACTTGTATTGGCCGCTCAGCCCGTGCCCACATCGTCGTCGTCGTGTGCCATACTCATCCAGCCTCGGAAGCAGTACCATGCTCAGCAGACACTCATGTTGCCGTGGCGTTGCCGCTTGACGAATATGCAGTCAGTCCCCATCAGCACGCCCCGCAAGTCATTGGGGCCTAGATCCCCATGTGCATGCACATGGCAGTGGTATGTCTCACTTGCCATTGCCATTGTTGGGAGACCTGTGTAAGTGTATTGTGGCCGTGCCGTCCCAGCTTGACAGCTGGGCTGTGGCTCATGTGCTTGCTCAGTCATGTCAGTGACGTGTATGCGAAATTGCTATGTGCCGTGTTGCTTTGACATGTGTCCTCTGTCATTTAACCCAGGCGGAGACCGAACATTGACCGCCCATACCAATTGCTGGCGGACATGGACGATACAGAGGTTATTAGGAAGTTTCGGCTGGACAGGCCAACTCTGCATCGACTGTGTGCCATGTTAGAGCCCCATCTCCGTCCCCGCAGGGTGTATCCGACTGCTGTCACCCCCACGGCTAAGGTGATGGCCGCCATGCATTTCTTCGCCACTGGGTCATTCCAGCACACAGTGGGCAGTGGAGGAGGGATGTCCCAGCCCATGTTCAGCAAGGTGCTGAGGGATGTACTGGCAGCCATGATGCTGTACCGGAACAGGTACATCAGATTCCCCAGGGCTCGTGAATTGGCGGCAGTGAAGGGTGCATTCTATGCCCTTGGCAGAATCCCACACGTCGTGGGAGCCATTGACTGCACTCATGTTGGCCTTGTTCCACCACAGGCCACTGAGCACCTGTACCGCAACAGGAAGCACACGCACTCCCTGAATGTGCAAGTGGTGTGCCTTGCGGACATGGTGATCACCCACGTGTGTGCAAAGTTTCCAGGCTCGGCCCATGACGCACACATAATGCGCAACAGCATCTTGCCACGACTGATGGCCAATCTGCAACAGGATCGTGGCTGTATTGTCGGTGAGTATGTGGAGTGGTGTAGCGTGCTGGTTGTGCGATGCTGTCCCCTGTCCAGTTGGAATAGCAACGGTTCTCTGTGTCCCTCACACCCAGGTGACTCTGCGTATCCGAATGGGGCATGGCTGCTCAGTCCATTGAGGAATCCTCGCACCCCAGCAGACGATCGCTACAATGAGGCACATGGGAGGACCAGACGTGTGGTCGAGCGTACCTTTGGCCTCCTCAAGTCCAGGTTCAGGTGCCTGGACCGCACCGGGAGTGCACTGGCGTACTCCCCACAGAAGGTGTGCCAGATAGTGGTGGCGTGCTGCATGCTGCACAATCTGGCCATTCGGAAGCAGATCCCCCTCATTGTGGATGACGGAGATCAACCAGGGCCCCAGCCCGCAGACCAGGACAGCTCGAGTGAGGTGGACAGCGGAGAGGAGGAAGCTGGGAATGTGCGCCAGCAGCTCATCGCCCGCTACTTCACTTGACGGTGAGTGTCCATGTACGACGGATGATGTGTCTGTATCTATGCAGGTGTGTGTGTGCTGTGTCAGGGTGGCCGTATGTTCACTGCGTGCAGTGTGTCAACGCTCCATGGCCAGGGTAGTATGCCACTGTTGGTGGCTGTGGTATTGTGCCCTATTGCTCTGTGCGATGTGTGTACATTGCTTGTAGTTGTTGACATGTACTGTGTGATGGGTGTGTGACACACTCATTGAATGTGCTCCTGTTCTGTCTCCCACCCCTAGGTCCCTACAGGCCCTCCGGATTCAAATACCATGCCACGCATCAGGTGCCTTTCCGCCCAAGGTGGCCGTTGTATTCCGTACAAATAAGACACAGGGCACAAACAGCAGTTAGTGAAAAAGGTGCATTTATTACAAACTGTGACATGTGATTGTGTGTAAGGTGATGACAAAAGTGGTGCGTGCAGTGACAATGAGCTGTCGGTCATGGCTGCGTGATGATCAGGGTGTACCCACTGGTTCTATGTCCATAGTCCAACACACACATGCCATCCAGATGGCTGTGTGGAGTGGGATCGTAGAGCAAGTCAATGCAGTGGCTGGTCAAGGAAGGCTGGCGGAAGGCTGGCTGGCTGCCTCACTTGCGACTGGAGCGTGCGAAGTCCTCCCGGGAGATCTGTTTCCTCTTCGGACGGCCCCTTCCACGTTTGGGAGGGGGGTGTGGTGGCGACCTGCTGGTGGTGGGTGAGGTGTGCTCACTGGCTGTGGACGCAGGGGAAGTGGACACTGCTGGCCGACCCTGCGCCCTAGCAGGTGGTGGCGGAGGTGGTGTTGCTGGCCTTGCCTGTGACCCCACCGCCACCACCAGCTGGCCCATGAGGTCCACGAGTTGGTCCATACGGGACACGAATTGGCCCATATGGGCGTCCATGGACCTCAGCACCCCCAGCACCTCCCGCGTGTCAGTAGCAGACCTGGCCCATTGTCCTTGGGCCTCTTCATAGGCCCCAAGGACTCTGGCCATTTGAGGCAGGGCATGGCTCCCAGGGGAGGCTGGCGTTTCCCTGACCCTGCTCCTCCTACCAGTCCTGCTGCCACCGGCCTGCCCACTAGCCACATTGCTCACCACGGTCCTCGCTGTGGCTCCCAGGGTGGATCCAGTCGGCCGGGCCACCACCTGCGCTGGGGCTGGTGCCAGCGAAGACGTGGTGGTGGTGGAGGCGGTGGTGGTCGGTGCGGCGATGGTAGTGGCCGCAATGACCGTGGGTGTGGCCGCAACGACAGTGGCAGCAGGGGACTGGGACTGTTCAGCATCCCTGGATGATGGGTTGGTGGGTAGGAGGGGTCCTGGGGAGCGGCTGGGCCCTGCCACGCCAGATGGGCCAGCTTGGTGGTCCGTGCCCGAAGAGGTGGACAGATCCTCCAGATCCGTGTGTCCTCGTTGGGGGCTTGTAGGCTGGCTGTGCTGGCTGCTGTCCCGATCCCCAGCGTCCAGCAGTTCGTCACCTGTGGAGAGAATGAGATTTGTTATTGTGTTGCACCTGGCGAAGTATGTATTAGTCGTCTGACATTGGCAGTTCGTGCAATCTCGTACATGGGTTTCCCGGAGGCGAGTGTGTGGCTGTGGCATCTGTAGTTGTGTGTGCTAGGCAATGGGACTGTGTGCTGTGCACATGTGGCATGGGACGGATTGGCCATGCCGATGGGTGTGTTGCTTTGCCCCTACTCATTGTGACTCTGGTGTATGCGGGCTCCTGGCCCATCCTGGGTCTGGTTTGTACTTTGCTTTTGGAGTTCAAATGGAACGCTTAGGAACGCATATGGCAACATGGGGGCCATGCCCCAGATTCGCATTTGGGATGGAATATGCTTTTGGGGTTCAAATGGAACGCTTAGGAACGCATATGGCAACATGGGGGCCATGCCCCAGATTCGCATTTGGGATGGAATATGCTTTTGGGGTTCAAATGGAACGCTTAGGAACGCATATGGCAACATGGGGGCCATGCCCCAGATTCGCATTTGGGATGGAATATGCTTTTGGGGTACATGCTGTGAGCCATGGGTGCCGAACGTGACATGTGTTGTGGCAGCATGACAGTGCATGGTCTGAGGTGTGTGCATGCCTGACATGCCCTGCATATTTGCTGTCTGTTGTGGTTACTGGACATGGCATTGGACGCATCGTTATGAGTGAGTGATAGTTGTGTGCCAGCCAACGTATTGCAGTTGTCCCATCTCCTTGGTGTTCGTGCTGCCCTGTGCCATGTGCATCACTGCAGTGCTCGGGGGGGTGTGGCCCATGTTGTGTGTTGTTGCTCACAGTGTGTCGTGCGCTTAATTGACTTCTGGCACATGGTTGGTCATGGGCATGTGTCTTAGCGTGACTGCTGTATGTGTGGCAGCTGTGCGGATGACATGCCTTTCATGAGACTGGGGCTGACGGATGGGATGGATGGTATGTTGTATGTGCATGGTGTGTCTGTGTGTTTGATGGGTTCAGTGGTGTTCGTGTGCATTTCTGTTGTTCCGCTCTGTTGCGTCTAGTGTTGTTTGTCTTACATAGGCGTAGTTGTGGGGTGTGTGGTTGACAGGCAGTAGGGGCTACATGGACAGGACTTCAATGGTGTTTCGGTTGTGTGTGATGAGTTGCACAGTGGCTGCCGTGTGGGACTATATTCAGTGTGGCTTGTGCATGCAGACGTGGCTCCTTGGGTGTTGCTATGTCTGTGATGGGTCATGTGGGGTGTGAGTCTGCTGTTCATGTCCGTGTGCACATTGTTCACTTGTTCGTGACGGTGGGCGGTGCTGCGTGTTCGTGTGCTACGTGACATGTCCCATGTGTTGGTGGTGTTATGGTCCTCATGCCTCCAGTAATCCAGCCCTGTCCAGTTTCCCACCTGCAAGTTGTTCGTGCGTGCACTGTACTGGATGCCACATGGCTCTTAGCGGGGGGTGCTCCATGTTGCAGGTCTGTGGGGGTGGGGGGGTGTAGTGGGTCGTGGGGGTGGCTGTACACCCACTGACACCGATTGCTGTGGACCGTGATGTCTGCCTTTCGGCTGTCGTTGTGCACTGCGGTGGCTGACACGTGGGTGTGGGGTGTGGGGAGTGCTCCTCCTTGCTGTGCTGTGGGACTGGGGCCTGGTGTGTGTTGTACTTGGGCTGTCCACCGTCCCACCCACTGCACTTTGTGTTCCTGCCACTTACCTGTTACTTGTCGGTTGGTGCAGCTGTGCCTGACACATGGGTGTGGGGAGTGCTCCACCTTGCTGGTCTGTGGGAGTGGGGGCCTGGTGGGTGTTGTACTTCAGCTGTCCCCCTCCGACCCACTGCACTTTGTGTTCCTGCCACTTACCTGTTACTTGTCGGTTGGTGCAGCTGTGCCTGGCACATGGGTGTGGGGAGTGCTCCACCTTGCTGGTCTGTGGGAGTGGGGGCCTGGTGGGTGTTGTACTTCAGCTGTCCCCCTCCGACCCACTGCACTTTGTGTTCCTGCCACTTACCTGTTACTTGTCAGTTGGTGCAGCTGTGGCGGACACATGGGTGTGGTGGGTGCTCGTTGTGGCGCTTCTGGCATATTTGGGGACCTATTGGTGGTTATGTGGCTGGCTTAGTGTACACATGTCCCCACGCATCTTACAGTTGTTCGGTTTGGCCTGTGTGAGGTAGTGTCTGTTGCATGTGCGTGTGATGTGTTGTGTATTGTGTGCTGGACATGGGGGTGTTTGTCCCTGGGAGCTGTGGCATGGTGGTTGCGCATGTGTGTACATAGCGGTGTGCTGGTATACATTAGTTTGTACTTACCAGCCTCCACTCCCCCTGCTAATCCGGCGAGGATCTCCGGATGGATTACGACTCGCACCTTCTCCTCCCACGCTTTGAAGGTCTTAAAGAGCGCGGGATTCCCTCCGCCAGTGACGGCAGCCAGCTCTCTGTTTTTGCCCTCCTTCTTCTTGACCAGGCTCTTTACGTCATTCCAACGTTTGTTTATCTCGGTTCTGTTCCTGGGCAGGGTCCCGACTGCATTGACCTGGTCTACGATCCGGGTCCACATTCTGTTTCTGGTGGCTAGTGGTGTGTGCTGGACCATGTTCCCATAGATTTGTGGGTACACCTTGATGATCTCGTCGACCATGACCGTCAGCTCCATGGGCGTGAACTTGGGCATCCTTTGTGGTGCCATGGTGTTTGTGGTGCTGGTGCGGTGTGTGTTGTGTAATGTGCAGGGGTTTGTGGTGCCGGTGTTTGGTGGTGGTGGTGGTGGTGGTGGTGGTTGTGATGTGTGCGTTTCTGTGGTGTGCTGCTGTCCTTGCTGTGTCACTGTGTCCTCTCCTCTCCTCTCTGGTTTGCAATGTAGCAAGGGGTTGTGGTCTGTGGGAGTGCTGCTTTTGTACTCACCTATGTGGGTGTGTCCTCATGGTCTGTTGTTTTCAGGTGTGTTGTGTCTGGGGTTCTGGCCTTTGTATTTTTTGTTTGTCCGGGGGGTGTTTTCGGGATGTGTCCTGTGCTTGTGTATTTGTGCGTGCCTTGCTGTGTGGACTTGTTGGCCATGTTGTGTGCTATTGGTTTTGTGTGCGGATGGTTTCTGTGCAGGTACGTGGGCGCCATGGCTTCTGCCGTGTCGATTCTCATCGGCGTTGTTTGCGCTGGCGGGCGGTATATTTGTTGTTTTCCGCGCTCATGGCGGTGCGATCGTACTTTCACGTGCGGTGTGTCGGCCGTGTGGGCGGGCGGTTTTGTGTTGTCGTGCGTGTTTCCGTCCGTGGCGGGCGGTTTGACTCCGACTCGGACGATGGCGGGCGGTATTTTGTATGATTTTTCCGCCGATGGCGGTTTTCAGTTTGTGTACTCATAATGGCGTGGTCGGTGTTCAGACGGTGTGTGCGGGCGGATTTTTGCCGCTTCCATGCCTGCCGGATTTTTTTACGCCGGGTATCGTAATGGGCCCCTAAACTATTAAAACAAAATTTAAAAGTACATTTCGCAACACAATAAATACAATAGTAGGGAAAATGTTGGATAGCGAAACAATTACATTTACTATTCCAACTGCAATAAGTGCAACAGTAGGGAAAGTGTTGGATAGCGGAGGTGTAAAAATTACTATTCCCACTCCAAAGAGTGCAACAGTAGAGAAAGTGTTGGATAGCGGAAGGGTAAAATTTACTATTCCCACTCCATTGGCTGCAAAAGTAGGGTAAATGTTGGATAGTAGAAGAACTAAATGTACTATTCCAACTCCAGTGATTGCAACAGTAGGGAAAATGTTGGATAGCGGAGGGGTAAAAATTACTATTCCCACTCCAGTGAGTGCAACAGTAGGGAAAGTATTGGATAGCGGAGGGGTAAAAATTACTATTCCCACTCCAGTGAGTGCAACAGTAGGGAAAGTGCTGGATAGCGAAGGGGTAAAAATTACTATTCCCACTCCAGTTAGCGCAACAGTAGGGAAAGTGTTGGATAGCGGAGGGGTAAAAATTACTATTCCCACTCCAGTGAGTGCAACAGTAGGGAAAGAACTGGATAGCGGAGGGGTAAAAATTACTATTCCCACTCCAGTTAGTGCAACAGTAGGGAAAGTACTGGATAGCGGAGGGGTAAAAATTACTATTCCCACTCCAAAGAGTGCAACAGTAGAGAAAGTGTTGCATAGCGCAAGGGTAAAATTTACTATTCCCACTCCATTGACTGCAAAAGTAGGGTAAATGTTGGATAGTAGAAGAATTAAATTTACTATTCCAACTCCAGTGATTGCAACAGTAGGGAAAATGTTGGATAGTGGAGGGGTAAAAATTACTATTCCCACTCCAATTAGTGCAACAGTAGGGAAAGTATTGGATAGCGGAGGGGTAAAAATTACTATTCCCACTCCAGTGAGTGCAACAGTAGGGAAAGTACTGGATAGCGGAGGGGTAAAAATTACTGTTCCCACTTCAGTTAGTGCAACAGTAGGGAAAGTACTGGATAGCGGAGGGGTAAAAATTACTATTCCCACTATAGTGAGTGCAACAGTAGGGAAAGTGCTGGATAGCGTAGGGGTAAAAATGACTATTCCCACTCCAGTGAGTGCAACAGTAGGGAAAGTATTGGATAGAGGAGGGGTGAAAATTACTATTCCCACTCCAGTGAGTGCAACAGTAGGGAAAGCATTGGATAGCAAAGGGGTAAAAATTACTATTCTCACTCCAGTTAGTGCAACAGTAGGGAAAGTGCTGGATAGCGGAGGGGTAAAAATTACTATTCCCACTCCAGTGAGTGCAACAGTAGGGAAAGTATTGGATAGCAGAAAAACAAAAATTACTAATAACATTTAAACAATGGAAAAAAATAATCTTAAAAATAAATAAACAATATTTTAAAAATATACAATTAAATATATTAAACATATAAAAAGAACACATATTATAATTAAGGCTCCTGTTTTCCGTTTTTACTGATAAATACAGACAGAAAACAATGTGTTTTCTGTCTGCATTCATTCTTAAAAGTGGATAAATACAAAAAATTGTGCTGCTTTTAAGTGACACTCCGTGCTGTCTTTCATGAATTATAGCCCAACAGCTGAGCAGATGGACAGCATGGGAATTTAAAAAACAGGATGAAATTTCTTTAAATCACGGCATGTGTCAGTATAAATTTGTGTTATAATGCTAGTATTTACCAGTGGATATATTATTATGTAATATTTGGCAGCTTAAATAGCTAAAAAACGACAGACATCAAAGTATGACTGCACGTCTAACAGTTAAATAAATATGGAAATGTACAGTTTTACAACTTCATTTATACGCAAAACACAAAATAAATATGGATAAATATTTCCATAATTAACATAATTAATAATGAATGTAAAATATATTATTAATAAAAAAAGATAATAAACATTCATTGAGTACACATTCTTTAACACTATAATAGCCACAACACATACCTAAAATTAATTACACAATTACGATTATTAATTACTAATTAATTAATTTAAATTAATTAACAAATAATAATTCATCAATAAAAAGAAATTAATTCCCACCTATAAACACCACAACACACACCTAAAATTAATTACACAATTACCATAATTAATTACTAATGAACTAATTTAAATTAATTAACTAATTAATAATTCATCAATAAAAAGAAATTACTTCCCACCCTTCACACCATTTACACCTATAAACACAAAACATACCTAAAATGAAATACACAATTACCATAATTCATTACTAATTAATTAATTTAAATTAATTAACTAATTATTAAACAAGTATTAATAAATACATTTACACATTTAACACTATAACATCACAATTAAACAAATATTAATAAATACAAATTATTCAATAAATGTTATACAGTACAATTACTTCCCACCCTATTCCCCTATAAACCCACAACCCGCTACCGAACTAATAACGCAAATTTCAAATTATAAAAATTAATAACTACTATGAAAAATCAATAAAATTTATATAATTAAATTACTTCCCACCCTATTCCCCTATAAACACACAACCCGCTACGGAACTAAAAACGCAAAATTCAATTAAAAAACAATTAATAACTACTATAAATAATCAATAAAATTTATATAATTAAATTACTTTCCACCCTATTCCCCTATAAACCCACAACCCACTACGGAATTAAAAACGCAAAATTATTAACTACTAAAATTTTACCACATATAATAAAAATACAAACAATTCTTATACAAAAAAACAAACATCACACACATATAAAATATATACTAAAATACATAACATTAATAAAAAATCGATATTTTTAACAACTATATTTTTACAAACGATATTAAACACTTCGACATTTTTTAAGTCGATATTACTTACCTGAAATCAATATTCTTGACCACGAGGATTGTACTGTCGATATTCTTGACCCACAATATTTTTACCACGATATTTGTGCAATTCGATATTTTTACCTCAATATTCTTTCTCTGCACCGGTCCCAAGTAATGCAAAAAGAACAAATGACGGACGGAATGCTGAACAGTGTCAAACACTCACCCCCAGTACAGGGATCTGGGCCTAAATCCATTGTTTTTTTGCTCACCACCCCATTCTTGTTCCTGGTCCAGAGAGGACATGCCTGGCAGTTCGGGCTAACTGTTCCCATGGGGAGCAGGGTCAAGACTGATTTGCATTTGACTGGGTCCAAACTGGGGTGGCACGGTGAGCAAAAAAACGATGGATGTAACCCAAATCTGTGAATGTTCAGCATTCCGTCCATCATCTTTTTGTGTTGCTATAGTTGCCACAAGTAATGACCAATGGCTGAGATTAATTCAAGCATTCCTTCCATCTCTTTTTTCTTTACTATTGTGTGTCGCCCTAAGTGGGGCAGGTATGCCCAGTCATGGGCCCCGTGCACACTGTTTGACTGGAACCAAGCTATACCTGGCTGCTCAGCCCTAACTAGGGTGAAACCGGTCCTAGTTTGCTTGTGTTCAGGTTCAGGGCGTATCTGGTCTGGCTTTTTGGGCTGGACTATTCCCATTAGAGCAGGATCATATCTGATTTGCATATGGCTGGGTCCAAACTGAGGTGACATGGTGGGCAAAATAACAGCATTCCATCCATCGCTTTTTGTATACTTTAGTGTGTCAAACTCAAATGGCAGCAAAACTGACATTTTGGTAACTGGCTCAGGTACCATGGATTTGTCATGTCTGACAAGAAGGTCATTCCGTTAGCACCTAAAATATGGAACAACCTTACCCTCTGAATGAGTCCCACAGAGGCTGTCTTCCGCAAACCACTGAAGACCAGGCTGTTCTAATTTGGCAAGGATGCTGATTTGGCTTTTTCCTCTAGTGCTGGGAAACCCTTTTTAGGCAGCGATACGATAGAGATATATATATATATATATATATATATATATATATATATATATATATATATATATATATATATATATCCAACAATCCTCACGCCACAGAACGCCACAGCACAAGGAAAAGCCGCACTCAGGGTTTTCAACGAAGAATAGAATTTATTGACTGACGTGTTTCAACCTAAACGGTCTTTGTCAAAGTCATCAAACACCCGGAAGTGCTACATTTTCAATGCATCCTGAACCCAGTGAACATAGAAGACATACTGTCAGGGCCTCATGGTTACATAAGGTGAGAGGCATTAGAAAACAGACTATCTGTTGAAACTCGGCCATGGTCTCAAGATTGCAAACAAAATTAAATATGTATCAATAATTGAAATTCAACAGTTTTAAATGTCACTGTAATCATGGTAAATGCATATCTGTGAAAATACATATTTATAAACAACATATTTTCGGCAGGCAACTGAAATACTGAAAACATAGGTCAAGTGACCTTGAACATGTGACTCGATTTCAGATGTGTACCGACAAGTGCCTTAGCATGATATTTCCTCTGCTAGAGCTACATGGCTCATAATAAGCAATCAATTGAAGTGTCCTGCGCCTAGTGGCAGCTTCTTTGCTAATGCGCTTTTCCTAAAGTGCCTATCACCCAACCCCACACCCCAGAGAAAGAAACAAATCAATTAGCCCCCTAATGGATTATAAGGTGAAAAACATAACAAAAGTGAAATTCAAAACCAGGGTAAATGTCATGCATATTTCACTTGTATTCCCTGCTGCGCCGCATTTAAAATTATCAAAAAAAGGAAAAATATAAAGCTAAAACTAAAAATTAAGAATGAAAGGCAAGACGGAGCTATTAGTGTCCAAGACTTGGAAGGTCACCAATGTGGTCCTGATTGCACTCTACCCTAAATGGACGTGGAAATCCTCATCATGGTTGAGGCCACCGGGAATCTTGCTCTGAAGTCGTATAATGTATTCTGACTCCATGTGCTCCAGCTTGCGTTCACGGTCGCCTCCTCTTTGCATGCGGGGGGATCCTGTCAAAATAGGAGATTTTAGAACAGATGTCAGTGACTCTCCCATGTGCTTGTACACAATGTTTGGCAATAGTGTATGTGAGATCCCTGTTTTTAATCGCACGCAAATGCTCCAAGATCCTCTTTTTGACCGGAAAGATAGTACTTCCCACGTACCTCAAACCACACATGCAAGTCAACACATAAATCACATAAACGCTATTGCAATTTATAAATTTGTGTATTTTGGCACTCCTGCCTGTTGGAAGCTTGTACTGCTTGACATTGGGACTATTTGCACAGGCCTTACATTTCTCACATCTGTGGAACCCTGGTAACTCTCTCAGCCAAGATCCCTGGGTCTGCCTGCTAGGTGACATGTGACTGTGGACCAAAATGTCCCGCAACGAGTTACATTTGCGGTAAGTGATGTGTGTGGATGGGCTGACTAGTTTGCCTATCGTCAGATCTGTCCTGACCAGGTGCCAATGTTTCCTTATTATTTTGTGTATGGCTTGAGAGGCATAGTTGTAAGTGGTAATTAGCCTCACCTCTTGTTTGCTTGTGTCCCTGACCTTAGGTACTAGGAGGCTCGTCCTAACCCTGCTGGCTGCTTTGGTTATTGCTGCCCTGATAGTTCGTCCTGAGTACCCACGTGTTCTGAATCTTCCCACCATGTTGCTCTCTTCCTCAGTGTAAGCCTCTTTTGAGCTGCAATTCCTCTTGGCTCTGAGAAGCTCACCGTAGGGGATGCTCCTCTTAAGGCTCTCTGGGTGGTGACTGCAGGCGTGCAAGATACTATTGCCCGCTGTGGCCTTTCTAAAGAGCGTAGTATGAATCCTGTCCTCTTTCACCTCCACTAGAACATCTAAGAATTCTATGGTGTTCTGGTGTATCTTGTTGGTGAATTTCAGATTTAGTGTGTTGTCTGATAGGCCTCTTATGAAAGTCTCAAGCAAATCCTGTGGACCGTCCCAAATTAGAAAAATATCGTCGATGTAACGAGTCCACAGGATTAGGTGGTCTGCATAGTGTAAGTTCGCTTCATTCCAAATGTGCTCTGCCTCCCACCACCCCATAAACATACATGCATAGCTTGGAGCGAAGCAACTCCCCATCGCTGTGCCCGTCAGCTGTTTGTACCATTGGTCTTCAAATAGGAAGCAGTTGTTTTCGAGACAGAATTGCAACATTTCCATTAACATCATGGTATGATCGTACATTGAAAGTGGTCTGTCTCTAAAGAAAAATTTACATGCTTCCAACCCTAGATCATGCTCATTTGAGGTATAGAGTGCCACAACAACTATTGTGGCAAGAATGTAAGAATCTTTCCATGGGATTTCCTGTATTTTGGATATAAAATCCATGGTGTCCCTGCAGTAGGAAGGTAAATTCATTACATATGGGCACAGAAAGTAATCCAGGTAAATAGAATTGTTCTCTAGTAGACTCTGATTCGCTGAAATTATTGGTCTACCTGGAGGGTCCGTCGGGTGTTTGTGCACCTTGGATAGCATGTAAAAAACCGGGGTAACTGGTTTCTTAACCAGTAAAAATTGGAATTCATTCGGGCTCAACAAACCTTGCCCATGCCAGTTCTCCAAAAGTTTGTGGTACTCAAAGATAGTTTTGCTGTATTGGGACAGACTAGATCTCAGATAGCTCCCTGAGTACTCTAACTGTTGTTTGGCTTCTAGTCTGTATTTATTGATATCCCAGAGGACCACGTTGCCTCCCTTGTCTGAGGGCTTTATGACAAACGTGTACGCTTCTTTAAGGGATTTCAGTCCTGATCTTTGTCCCTCAGTCAAATTGGTGGCAAATTGATTATCTCCTGCTCTCCATAGACCCTTGGGGGTCAACTACCCCTCTTGTTACCTCCAGTAAGTCCCACACAGTGGGATTGCTAAGACGTCTTTGGAAGACATGCCCCCCTTTCTCCACCACTCTGCAAACGCGCCTCCTGGCAGACTACGGGATGGGGGATGAAGTCCAATTTACTCCTGAGGGACTTTGGGTGCCAATAAGCCCTTCTAGTACCTCCTCTAAGTCCTATGCAGCGGAATTCCAGAGCGCTGGTCGGAGTCCCAGCACCCTTTCTCCACCACTCTGCAAACGTGACTACTACTTAAAGAAGCATCTTTCTGCACCTCTGACTTAGAGGTAGTTTTAATCCCCCTGCCCTATTATGTACTAGGGCCTTACAGAGGAGGTCATGCCAATCACAGGGGTACTCCAACGCATAGTGTTCCCTAGTGTATATAGGTGTTTTCACTGTATTCTAAGTGTGTTTTAGCATTGCACTGGCTCTAGGCCTGGTTAGTCAGAGTCAGTTACCACCAGTACCCGTCAGCAAAAAGTTGGGGGCACAGGATGACTTTGCAACAAGGCCTCTTTCTGCTCCTCTGTTGGTTCTTTGTGCACATCTTTTGCTTCTTTCTGCACCTTTCTTCGTCTTTCTGGACTTCTGTTGCCTCTTTCTGCATGTCTCTTGCTTCTTTCTGCGCATTTCTTCCTCTTTCTGCACATGTGTAGGCATAGATAGAAATTAGCATTTAAAAAACCTTTGAAATTCACTGAAAAAACCATAGGGTTCAGGGACGTTATAGTTAGAAATTAGCATTTAAAAAACCTTTGAAATTCACTGAAAAAACCATAGGTTTCAGGGACGTTATAGTTAGAAATTAGCATTTAAAAAACCTTTGAAATTCACTGAAAAAACCATAGGTTTCAGGGACGTTATAGTTAGAAATTAGCATTTAAAAAAACCATAGAAATTCACTGAAAAAACCATAGGTTTCAGGGACGTTATAGTTAGTTGGACATTTCACTCGTACAAAACCAGAGAAATTCGGCCGTTATAGGTGGTTGAGCTAACTATAACTAGCGCACCCGCAATGCACTGCTGATGACGTCACATATTACATCATTCATGACATCACTGATGACATCTCAAATGACATCACTGATGACATCACTGATGACATCATCCACATGATAATCTAATGCACCTCCTCATACCCTAATATAACTTTTGATACACCCACTCTAAAATACAGACTACCATTTTCGAAACCATAGACACACCAATACCAATCAATCAATCAGGGGTTTGTTAAAGCGCGACTACTCACCCGTAAGGGTCTCAAGGCGCTAGGGGTGGGGGGGTGCAGGTTCCATTCCATCAAGGAGGGGGTCTGTCGAAGAGCCAGGTTTTGAGGTTTCTTGCGAAGATGGGGAGCGATGTTGTCTGTCTGAGGTGGAGCGGAAGGACGTTCCATGCTTTGGCCGCGAGGAAGGAGAAGGAGCGGCCTCCCGATCTGGTCTTTCTGGTGCATGGGACCACGGTGTAGGAGAGCTGGGCTGATCGTAGGGTCCTTTGGGGTGCGTGGAATTTGAGTCGGCTGTTCAGGTATGCTGGTCCAGTGCCTTGGAGGGCCTTGTGTGCGTGGGTGAGCATCTTGAAGGTGATTCTCGCCTCGACAGGGAGCCAGTGGAGTGTGCGCAGGTGCTGGGAGATGTGGCAGTGTTTTGGCAGGTTGAAGACCAGTCTTGCGGCGGCATTCTGGATGTTCTGTAGCTTGCGGTGAGGTTTTTGTTTATTCCGGCGTAGAGTGCGTTGCCGTAGTCGAGTCTGCTGGTGACTAGGGCGTGAGTGACGGTCTTTCGGTGTTTGAGGGGGATCCATTTGAAGGTCTTACGAAGGAGGCAGAGGGTGTGGAAGCAGGAAGACGAGACGGAGTTGATCTGGAGGTCCATTTTGAGCTCGGAGTCCAGGATGATTCCCAGGTTGCGTGCGTGGTCCGTGGGGGTTGGCAGGTTTCCGAGGGCGGGGTGCCACCAGGTGTCGCTCCAGGCATCTGGGTTTGGGCCCATGATGAGTACTTCTGTTTTGTTGGTGTTTAGTTGTAGGCAGCTGTTTTTCATCCATTTGGTGACGACTTCCATGCCTTCTCGAAAGTTGCGTCTGGCGGTGTTGGGCTCGTTGGATAGGGAGAGGATGAATTGGGTGTCGTCTGCCTATGACACGATGTTGAGTCCATAGGTTCTGACGATGGGGGCGAGTGGAGCCATGTAGACGTTGAAGAGCGTCGGGCTGAGGGAGGAGCCCTGGGGGACTCCGCAGGTGGTAGGTGTGGGGTCCGAGAGGAAAGGGGGGAGTCTGACCCGCTGCGTTCTGCCGGAGAGGAAGGAGCGGATCAGTCGAGGGCCTTGTCCTGGATTCCTGCGTCGTAGAGTCTGCGTATTAGGGCGCGGTGGGAGACTGTGTCGAACGCCGCTGATAGGTCGAGGAGGATGAGGGCTACTGTTTCTCCTTTGTCCAGTAGGGTGCGGATGTCGTCTGTTGCGGCGAGGAAGGCGGTTTCCGTACTGTGGTTTTTCTGAAGCCGGATTGGGAGGAGTCGAGGATGTTGTGTTCTTCAATGAATGTGGCGAGTTGGCTGTTGATGGCTTTCTCGATGACTTTCGCTGGGAACGGGAGCAGGGAGATGGGTCTGTAGTTTTTGAGGTCGGTGGGGTCCGCTGAGGGTTTCTTTAGGAGGGGTTGACCTCAGCGTGTTTCCAGTCGTCGGGGAGCGAGGCGGTCGCCAGGGAGCGGTTGATGGTGTGGCGGAGCATGGGTGCGATGGTGTCGGCGGCTCTGTTGAAGATATGGTGGGGGTAGGGGTCCGTGGGGGCCCCTGAGTGGATTGACTTCATTGTCTTCAGTGTGTCTTCGGTGGTGAGGGCTGTCCAGTCGTCAATCGCTGGTTTCCGGGTGTCGGGGGTGGTTGGTGAGAGTTCAGTGTGTTGGTTGTCTTCGTCGAAGTTGTCGTAGATGCTCTTGATTTTGTGGTGGAAAAAGGTGCCGAGTTTGTCGCAGAGGTCTTGTGAGGGAGGGATGTTGGTAGACTCGCTGGTGGGTTGGGCGAACTCCTTGATGATGCTGAAGAGTTCCTTGCTGTTGTGCGCGTGGGTGGAGATTCTGTCTTCAATCGCTTTTTTCCTCGTTTCTCTGATGAGTTGATGGTGGGCGTTGGTGGCGGCTCCGAAGTTGTTGTGGGCTTCTGTGGATTTGGTGTTCCTCCAGGCCTTTTCGAGGCGGCGGCATGTGCGTCTGGACCAGTTACTACATACCCACTCACTGATTCCTAGGTCTACACATACGTCTATTCATTCACCCATACAGTCACTCATACATGCAGTCACTCATCAATACAGCACTATCATATGCACTCATACACCTATACAGACACTCACACACCGCCACTCATCCATACAGTTACTCACACACCTAGTCAGTCATGCAAAGAATCAATCACACTCCCATTTACTCACCTATACAGTTATACACACACCATCTCACTTATTCATACAGATACTAACACATACTTACTCTCTTATACAATCACTGATACAAGCACACACTCATCCATACAGCCACTCTCACAATCACTCACTCTCACATAGTCATTTATATACTCCAACACTCACATATACTGCCTTTCACATATGTAGTTACTTACACATTTAACACTGAGACATCTATTCACTCACCAACACACCCATACACACACTCACCCTCCCACACAGCCCTTCACACATGCAGTCTTGAATCCATACACCCATTGAATCACCCACTCACACATCTATGCACAGAGTCACACACCCCCCACCCACCCACACAGACACTCAGGCACCCATACAGATACTCAGACAACCAATCAATAACCCATATAGACACTCATGTAGCTATTCACCAACCCATGCAGCCGCTTACACACCAACTGACAGGCTGATACAGACATTCACACAGTTTAGTCACTAACCCATGCATTCAGTAAGACACGTTTAATCACTCACTTATACAGTCAGTCACGCACCTACCAAATCATCCATTCAGACACTTATACACCCACTCATTCTTCAATACACCTTGGTATATATATATATATATATATATCATATTTAAACTATAGAAACACACAGTCTCTCTCCCTTATCTTGTTATGTTGCTTGAAGGTTAGTGAATCCGGGCCCAGGTTTTCTGGAACTTTACGACTATAAAGTGTACTTTATGGTGGTTCAATAACTGCCAGTCAAAGGAGTTTTGAATTATATTAAATTTAAGGTTAAGGGTGGGTAAGAGTTTGCTTCAGTGTGGCCAGCTGGCAGAACCCAGTGAACAGCTGTAAAGTTTTAGGTTAGTGTATTCACATACATCTTTGAAGCAGCTTTCCACCTCGGAAATGCACATACACATTTGCTGTGAAATGCCTGTTTCATTGCCTTTCCTAGAAAAGAAAGGGAATGGAACACTCCCATAATTAGTTGCATAGGGGAAAAGATTTCTCCACAGAACAAAATGTATTCCCTATGAGAAAAAGACAAATTGTGCAAATGCACCATTCCACATCAAGTGGATTTTTGTGAATTAGTGCAATCCTGGAAATCTATAACTGTAATACACTTAAATGAGTATTCCTAAGGTCTTGGTGAATCCCATAAAAGTCAGACACCTGTCCCAAACGTAGCAGTAAATCAAAAGTGAGTAGATTTCCATCTTTTTAAAATTTGCCCTTGTGAAGCTGGCCAAAGGTGTCTATTTTCTGAATCTAGGAAGGCCATGTTCATATTGTTTAAACTCAAGACCAATATGAACAATCACCTGTCTGATTCTCCTCCTGTGTGAATTGTTTTGCTTTCCACTGCATCAACCATTTTGTTTGGTAGTCCTGCATTTTTAAAGTGACACTCGGGAGGAAACACACTCAAAACTGATGGGAATGGGGGCGTGATCAGCAGCCCAACATGGCGGTTGCAAACTAGCGGAGCTCCAGAGCCGACGCTGCCGTTCCTGCACATCAATTATCATTCGGACATATCCTGCACACCTCTAGCCCTCCCCGACTTTGGCGAGGGGCGATCAGTCAGAAAGCACGCCTGTGGTGCCGGCGGAGGAGGCTGTATAGAAGGCCGCTGCTCGATTGCGGCTGCAGCCTGCAAGTGTCTCCATGGCCTACCCAGCTTTCGACCCAGGGCGTGGCGGTGATTCAGAGCAGAGGAGCCTGTCCGAGTTGGGGCCAGGGCGGCACTGGGGTGCTCCACTGAAGGAGGGCAGAGTGGTGAGTGCCCGCGACCACCCAGCCAGAGGCTGGTGGACCAGGGGGGCCCCCCTGGCGGAGGGGTGCAGCACAGCCTAGAGGCAGGCCTGGTAGACTGAGGCTGCCGCAATGCTGATCGAAGGCAGGTGTTTCCACGGGGGACCCTGGGGGAGAACCAGCGGGCATCCGGGCCGGTGTGTGCCCCATTGCTAACTGGAGAGGCCCGTCGGCCTGCTCCACCGAGTGCCTGGAGGAGCGCGGACCAGACCCATGAGGAGAGCAACTGGTGGAGTGAGCCCGCTCTGCACCACATACTGCGCTCCCAGTCGGGGGGGCTGCCATTCCTCTCCCCCCCCCATAAGTGCTGCCCTGGATCTGTGACTGCTGAGCAGCTTGAACCGGATGGGTCCCTGGCTGTGTGCTCATTGAGGATACCCGGGGGCGAGAGTGGGCCTGCTGGGATCCCTATCTGGCCCCTTGAAGATGCTGGGGATTGCCCTTGCCACCCCGCGAGAGGGAAGGCTCCTTGTACTGTGCGCGTGAGCGAGGCTTGGAGGCGCCGGAACTCAGGAGAGCATAACTTAGGACCGGGATCCTTGGAAAGGACTATCTGTCATTGGCACCGGTGGCCCAGGTGGCGAAGGGAGGGAAGTCACGCCCTCCGACAGGCCGCGGACTTAGGGCTGTTCCTAGGGGGAAAGACGCATGCAGTCCCACACTTCTCAGGCCCAGCAGGCGGCGGTAGGTGGTGCTCGGCCTTCCGAGGACAAAGCAGGCCCCGGGGAGGACGAGGTTGCAACCCTGAAAACAACGTCTCGCTATGGTGAGCAGTAAAGAAGGGAAGAAAACGAAGCAGAACAAGATGGACAGATATGCAGTCCCCACAGGCGCCCAGAAAGAGAGCGAAGTTCCCCACATGGGGAGTCAGGCGGACCCTATGAGAAACACCTGAACCAACCTGTAGAGAAATCATGGCCGCCATCCAGGGAATAAAGGGCACCCTTGAACCCAAGCTGGACTCAGTGGTGGTGGAAATGTCACTATTACGGACTGAGATCAATAAAGAAAAGGACCATCTAAGAGAAACAGAAAAACTGTGGCAGACGTCTCGGAGACCACTACTGTGCTCCACAAACAAGTTACCAGACGGCAGGACGAAAATGCCACCATACAGGCGTGATTGGAGGACATGGAGGGAGATCCCGACGTAATAACATCAGCCTGGTGCGGGTGTCCGAACGAGCAGAGGAACCAAGTATGGACCTCTTTGTCGAAAACTTCAGCATGAATACTTTGCCGTCCAGGGGTCTTCCTAAATTTTTTTCTGTCGAACAGGCCCATAGGGTGCCCTTGACTCCCCCTAGACCGGGCTCTTTTCCCGCACTATTATTGCAAGAATGTTTAACCACAGAGATGTCATAATTCAGGCGGCAAGGCGCACACCAGTCTTAAAATTTGAAAATGCCACGGTTAGCCTATATCCTGACTTCACTCTCAAGGTCCAACGGCAACGGCGTAGCTTCCTGGAGATTAAAAAGGAACTTCGATTTTACAATATGGTCGAGATCAGGTCCTGCTGTTGTCTATTGCTGTACTCTGGGCTGCCTTGGGAGGGGAGGAGAAATCTAAATGTACACATATCTCTGATCTGCATTGGGGGAAGGTGAGTGTGGGGGGCTTATAGCTGGCAGTTCACCCCCAGTTATCAGTTTACTACAATGTTCTCAGGGGCGACAGGCACCTTGCTAGTTGCGGTCAGGTGGGTAGTTTGGAACCTACCATGCAGGGTGGCAGGGACGGGGAGTTGAGCTACGGGGATAGGACAGTTCAAGTTTGAATCACAAAGCAGTGCTGGCCAAGGGGCTAGTCACCACTCTTGGGACCTGTGTACCATCCGTGGGGACACATGTTATGATCCAGTATGCACGATACAGTCATGACGCACAGACCCCGCACCCAATTAAGAATTCTTTCATGGAATGGAAATGGGCTGGGTGAAAAGATCAAGCGGGGGATGGTTTTTCAGTTCATCAAAGATGTAGCCAGGATGTGGTACTGCTGCAGGAGACCCACCTCCTGGGTAATTCCTGTAAGGCCCTAACCAGAGGAGGCTATACGATGATCGCACATGTGGGTTACACCACTGACTCCAGGCGGGTGGGGATCCTATTGAAAAACTCAGTCCTGTTTATTTCACACAAGACCTGGACTGACACCCAGGGGAAATATGTTGCCCAGTCAGGCACATGGGGGAGGGGGAGAGGGCATCAACTTTTGTTCAATATATGTCCCTCCACGTCACCAACGTATGACACTGCCGGGACTGAGTGATCTCCTGCTACAATTACCCGACTGGATACTAATCATGAGTGGGGACTTCAGTACCACTCTACCGAGGACATGGACAGACAATCCCAGGCCCAAAAGGTCCTCTGGGATCCCACAATAGCCACCTCCATCTCTGTGCTGGGACTCGGTGATATTTGGCGTCTTCGTCACCTGTTGGAACGCCAATATACATATATGACCGGGGCACACCACAGTTTCTCAAGACTGGACTATATATTCTATCAGATGGCCAACATGACCCAGATAGCCGATATACACTACATAGCTTGGGGAATATCGGACCACTCCCAGGTGTGGTTGGAGTTATGGAGACAGTCCACTAGACCCCTGGGATCCAGAGCCATCAGCGCCTGGCATCTCATGAATAAAACAGTAATGCACAAATTAGAGCAGGCCACTACCTCATATTTTTTGACAAATGAGGACTCCGTCGTCTCTCAACTAATGCTGTCTTAAGCATACAAAACAGTGGTGCGGGGGACAAGCTTACTCCCTGATTGCGGGTAAATAGATACGACAAGCAGAACTCCAGGCTTTAGAAGCCGACATAATAGCGATGGAGCGGTTAGAGACACAGGGAGTGGATGCGGACCAACTTCGCACACTTAGACTTAAACAAAAGGAATATAGAGACTTGGCCGAAGAAAATGCAAAAGTATGCCATATACTGACCCAGAGACATCTTTACGACGTGGGTAACAAAGCAGGGCGATTATTGGTCTGGCTGGAAAAGCAAGATCAGACTTGCGGCTGGGTCCTGCAACTAACCACTGAGAGGGGGAGTTTAAATCGTACCCAGAGGGGATAGCTAACATGCTTGCTGACTTTTATGAAGGTCTCTACTCCATGAAAACACACTGCACCCCCACAGAGGTGAAAGCCTTTTTAGCTGACATAAAACTTCCTCAACTGTCAGTGGATCATAAACACCTCCTTGAGGCGGACATACACCCAAGTAAAATAGGTCAGGCATTACGTGCCCTTAATTCAGGAAAAGCGATGGGTCCCAATGGTTTGCCCATTGAGCTCTATAAATGTCTTGCCAACAAGTTAGAACCTCATATACTGAAGATATGGTCTGAGGTGCGATCTGTGGGTCGGCTACCAGAGGACCAAAGGCAGGCAACGATAATGGTAATTCATAATACAGGAAATCCACCAGACAAATGCAGTTTATATCGTCCCATCTCTCTTCTTAACATTGAGATAAAAATCCTAGCTAAACTCCTGGCAAATCGTCTCCACCAGGTAATCACATTCCTAATCCACCCGGATCAGTCGTCCGTATTGATGCCAAATAGGGGGACCAGACTGAACCTCCGGAGGCTCTTTGGGGTCATGGCAAGATCTCAAGACGAGGCGGTATCAACGATGGTGCTGTCCATTGATGCCTCTATGGCATTCGAATCTTTGGAATGGAATTATATGTTTGGGGTGCTGGAATGAATGGTGTTTGCCCCAACTTCGTAGTCTGGATGCCTCTTCTATACAGCGACCCCATGACACATGTTATGGTGAACGAGATGGTTTCTCGCAATTTTTTTCTCAGCAAGGTCACGAGGCAGGGCTGCCCACTTTCCCCACTAATTTTTGCCCTGTCCTTAGAACCCCTTGTGGCGTGACTCCGACAGGACGCACTGGTACCAGGTATACATTGGGGGAAGTTTTAAACAATTCAGAGCACAGCAACAAAGTAGTTTTGATCTGTCAGTATTGTGGATCAATTTTAATTTGAAAACACTCCAAAAGCGCACAAGTTTTTAAACGTGCGCTTTTGGAGTGTTTTTCAAAGTAAAATTGATCCACAATAGTGACGGATCAAAACTACTTTGTTGTTGTGCTCTGAATTGTTTAAAACTTTCTGTATATATATGGAGAATTGTCTCCATATATTAAGGTACGCTACTTTGATGGCATAGTCTCTATTCATTTGAGCACACTATATTTGTCCTGATATTACACTTGCAAACATAGCAGAGGTGCTGACATCGTTGCTATTACCACTGCCATCTTGTCTCTTATTTGATTGTACATTGGGAAGAGCGCATTTCACTGTATGCGGACGACATTCTCTTTTACGTCACGGCCCCCCCCCCCCAAAGACCATCGCTCGGCTGACCCAGATCCTTCATATTTTTGGGCTACATTCGGGCTATACGATAAATTGGGATAAATCCCTTATGCATCTAATTACGGGCCACATGACCACTCTACCCGGTGATATTCATCTGCCTGTCTCTAAAGAGAGCTTCAAGTACTTAGGGATACATATCACAACAGATCCCTACCTCGTTTATCAAAAGAACTTAGTCCCCATATTGACCTGCTTCACAGCGAACGTCCAACATTGGAAGGGATTGCCGCTCTCCCTATTGGGCAGAGCGGACATGTTCAAAATAATGACGACGCCTTGAATGTTGTATGCCCTTCAGACCACTCCATACCCTATGCTCGACGATTTTTTCTAGAAAACTGAGTCCTTACTCCGCCTGCTCCTATGGGACATGAGCCCTCCTCGTATAGCCCTCCAAAAACTCACGGAGTGTACGATGGGGGACTTGGCCTACCGGAAATGAGAATACATTATTGGGCCACTCAGCTGGCGGTGGTCAATGACTGGGCCTTTTCCGCCTGGGAAGACCCGGCGCTCAGATTGGAAAGGTTTTCATGGGGGGTGGGAGGGGGCGGGCTATCCAGGAATACTCTATTGGTCGAGCGCCCCGGAGGGCTCTCTGCCTCAGACCCAGACGTGCCGTAGATTTGGAAGGCGGCCTCAAACACCCTGGGATGGAAATGGAAGCCGACGGAAATTACCCCTTTGTGGTCCAGTGATATCCTAAGAGAGGTAGGGAGGCTTCAAGAGTTCGCAAAATGCAGCCTTATTAGTATATCTACTCTGGGAGATGTTTGGAGGGGGAATCTATGCTCAGTCTGGCTGACATGTAGGTTCGATTTGAGTTGTCACCCACGGAAACTTTCAAATATCTCGAGCTCAGACATGCGCTGTTGACACATATTCCCAATCGTACTCGGATCGCAAAATCCTCACCACTGGAGGACCGCGTCCTCACAGAACCGTTACCAAGAAAGGCCATATCCCTCATATATAAAAACTGATTTATAACTCTCCAGACACCCTTTCCACTCTATGCTCTAAATGGGAGACAGATGTTGGGCCCTTAGAGGACGGTGAGTGGGAGGAAGCCATCAGGGCGTTTCGGGAGATGGCCATCAAATCAGGGTTTCGCCTCATCCAGCTACGAATACTACACCGCTAATATTACGCCCGCACCACCATACATGCCATGGGTCGTAGCTCCTTGGATTTATGTCTCCGGGGATGTGGAGAGAGGGGGACGTTTTTCCACACCATATGGACATACCCTACAATTCGGCCCTACTGGTTGGCACTGCAGAAGCTTACCGGAGAAGTAATAGGAATTGAGGTGCCAGACTCGCCCAAGATATGCCTGTTGCACATTTGGGGGTATGATCCGCCACCCCGATATAACAAATTGTAGTTATCCTTGGGTCTGTCAGTGGCTAAAAGAAACATAGCACAGATGTGGGGCTCATGAGATACACCGGTGCTGGCGGGGCTGGAAAAAGATATGGACTGGTGCATGTTAACTGCAAGAACTATTTACCAAGGTCGGGAATGCCCCCGAAAGTGGGAAAAGATTCGGTCCCGTGGCGATCATATTGGGGAGTGGTGGAAGATACCCTGGGGAATCCTGGAGCCCAGGGGTTGCGGAGCCTTAAATGGTAAGCCACGGAATAAGGTTTGAGGGCTGTGAATGTGTACCTTGCTTGGATCTTGCATTAATTACATATATGACCTATTGTTGCGATGCACCTCGGGTGCTCATGTCTATGCTACACTGCTTGTGATGTATATTCTTTTCAAAACTCAATAAAAAGATTTTTTTTTTTTTAACTGATGGGATTGTAGGCATAGGGATTTCTACATTGAGAAAATAGTTTCCCCATTGGGAATAGATCTTCCCAATAAAGAAATAAAAAGGTTAACTAGTACAACTAAACTTTTGCTTCTCATTTCCATAGGTGGAAATGTTGCATTTCCTTATTCAAAAAGACCGCTCTAAGTATTTCTGGTAATATACATCTGTTACATATTCTCATGAGTACACCGCAAATTGTTTGTGAATTCCTTCAAAGTTTGAAATTTGCAACAAAAAAACGACACTAGTAATCCTGTGGGAATTTGGTGAATGGGGCCCCTTGTACTCACACTCAGCAAGTTTATACTGTAGAATGTAATTCATAAAAGACACCACTTTCCTCTTAGATGGAACTTTGACTAAGAAATCTACTTCAATTGGGACCAAGTTAACCAAACTGTGACAAAATGCTGCAGGAGGTCTACTTTGACTACAACTTTGCCAATCTGAATGCTTACTAGATTTCGATCACTCACCTCCTTGATGACTGGGGTACCAGAATGACGTTAATTTCAGAATGATGCTCTGTCTTTCTTTTGCTTAGGCGAATACGCCTCATGTATGAGAGCCGGGAAACAGGGGGTGGCTTTTACTCTACCCGCTAAGTACATATTCCCTTGGGTGAGAGATCTACTAGGTGCAGTAAATACCTCCTACCCTAGTTGTGGAGAAGAAATTGAAGAAGTACGTGTAGAATCTGTTGGTGCGTACATCAATTCTGCATTTATCAGAGTTTTGTTGCATATTTTACCCAATATGTGTGGCATGTTTGACCTGCTGAAATTTGTCGGCAGAGAGATTGAAATTCTCCTCCACACCTGGAATCCGGCAATAAGGAGGAGAGGGTCCACTTGCTTCCTGAAGGCCATATCTACAGAAAGAACCAATATGCCTATTTTAATATCAAGGAACTGGTTGGAGATGTCATGATTCCAGAAATTTGAAACCACCAGTACTGATTCTCATGCATTTCCTTTTGAAGCTACGGCCTCTGTAGTTGCCAGTGTTCTGTCTGTACCTCAAATGTGATTCCCTTGCTCTCTATTGAGGTGCAATGAGAGAAACCTAGTTGGTGCCATTTTTCGTCAGCCATTATCTAGTAACTTCGGCAGGGCCGGTGAAACCGCTTTTATGTCACGTTTACTGTCATTGTAATTTATTGACCGGGCTTACCACATCCTTTAATTTATTAACGCCTTTAATTAATTATATAAAACACAATAAGTTTTCTCACAGGTGAGACTCGTCAGTTTCTTGGCAATTACAACAGGGAGTGGTGCTGGAGAGATTGACACTTCACCTTGGGCACTGCGGGGGGGGGACTGCTGAAAGCATTGTTATGCAATATTTCTTGGAAAACCTCTGTTTTTTGTCTGCTGGGTAGTTGGTAAGCATAGGTTTGAAAAAGAGATCCTTCAGTCTTGCAAAATGTAAAACCAAGTCTTCAATCTTAACAGAAGAGTAAAAGTTAATCTGTTTTTTTAAGCCAAATTGTTCTCAAATTATTTAACGCAAAAATATATTACTTTGCATAGTTAAGTGCTGGAGTTACGCCCTCTACTGTACAATGGTTTTCCAAGGCCAATAATCTAGACAATGTTATGATTAGTAAAATATTTTGATCCAACATGTTGAAAGCCCTGGAACAAAAAAACCTCTGTGGTAATTTGAGTTATTGAGTCCTTACCCCTTTCATACTGTGGGGGGGAGCACGCTGCCTCTCACCCCAGCACAGTTCACCCCATTGCATTCTGGTAAATGCAGCACCCTTACTTCAAAGTTGGTGCAGGTAGTGTTGTTATCTCTAGACATGTGTTTCTGGGTTTAGCCCTTCATCAGTAGACAGCAGAAGTAGAGAGCAGTGAAAAGTCATCTAGGGTTGATGAAATGCTGCCCAAGTCTTTTCAGAGGTCACAGTACCACTCCACAGGCACACAGGTGCATCCCAGGTGAGCTCATTGGCTCAAGGGAGCCTTTTAAACACAAGGGAGGAGGGAGCACACTGCCTCTCATCCCAGTACAGTTCACCCAATTGTATTCTGGTAAATGCATGTTCTCAAATTCTTTAACACAAAAATAAATAATTTTGCACAGTTCAGTGCTGATGTTATGCCCTCTAGTGTACAATGGTTTTCCAAGGCCAGTAATCTAGACAATATTATAATTAATCAAATATTTTGATTCAACATGTTCGCTGAAAGCCCTGGAACAAAAAAAGCTCTGTTGTAATTTGACAGTTATTGAATCCTTACCCCTTTCACCAGGTTTAGGTGAAGGGTTTTCTATTTTATGGGTCAAGGTGTCATCATAAGGAGGTGATGCTGTCAAGTCACCACCAACATAGATATGATTCATACAAAAGTAGGAGTGTCTCGGTGCTGCAGAACGTTATTTTCCTTGAGTGGCTATGTTTGAGAAACCCTGGACCTGGCTTGCCTGGCGATGTAATAGCTGAGAAAAACTAGTGAATCTACCCATTTTTTTGGTCCAGCCTACAAGATGGTGCATGTACTCTGTTGCAAGACATATTGTTAGCTTATAGTGGGCTTTGAGCCCGCTCCTTCCTTGCCATTGTTTGGCTTCATTGTCACTCACATTTGCTTGCTTCATATTCGTTAGCAGGTGTAGGCTTTCCTTCCACTTCTTGCCCCTCCTCCAGAGTAAGGACATATTACTTGTGTCCTTCCAGTGCTTATTTTTCAGGCGCTACGTTTTGTTTGAGCACTACACAAGAGTGCATGTGTTTTCCAGCTATCACCCTCATATACTTCTCTTCCTCCCGCTAAAGTCTGTCACCAGTATACATGTCCCCCAATTACACATGTTGCTTTCTCACCCTTGTGCTTCTTCCCACCAGCTCCACATTGCTCTTTTTCCCTCATTTGCTCTCCCTCCCTAGCGCTCCACTCTCTCCTTTCCCCCTCGCTTGTCCCCATGTAGCTTCCGCCCTCCAAATGCGCCTGTGTAAATTTTGCCCCTATCTACCATGTTGCTTTTCCTCCCCTTTGCTTCCTTTCCCTCAGGTTGTTCCCCCATCTGCTTAAAAAAATGCACAAAAGCGTTTTTATATTCTTTTTAGTTGCTGATTCAACATGGATCATGGTGAGCACACCTATAACAAGCTGCAGCCGAGTTTTAAAAGGATTTTTCAAAAATAATTTAGCATGCTGGACAGCATCGGGGATGCTGTGCAGCATATCTAAAAAACATTGGCGACACCTTTTGGCGGCACCTATTGGCTTTGACAATGTTTGTTTTATCTTTGTAATAAGCGTCTGTTAATCAAGGCAAATCCATACAATACACTTAATTGTGCTGTAATCACAGATATGCCTCTCATGTTATCATTCACGTTTTAAATCAAATCGTCTAATTCATTTAGGCCACTTACAGAAAGACCCATCAATTGAGGTAAACGGGTGAGGTTTGGAGGAAAGAATGCTCTGCTTGGAAGTTATTACAATACAATAATAGATTCTTCATATGTGCCCACATTCATGTCCTTCGCAGTCACCTATCCCAAATGGCATTTATTTTGAAGATTCGAAGTTTGTTACATCACTGGCAGATGGGAATGCAGTTTGCTTTGGGTCATTTTCACCTGAGGCCTTATGTGTTGAGAACTGGAAGTACTTATTCGATATTTAATAAGAAGTGGCGCCGCACCATCAGCTACAACAGAAACTGGAAGTACGATAAAAGAAAAGGAAATGAAAAATATATATACTGCACAAAGTCAGGCGTTCAGTGCCTCCTGTTTGTTCTGACCGTTTTTGATGATTGCCCTTTTTAGGTCGAGCCTAGCGCAGCGCGCATGCGATGCTCTAGGAGAGGGCCTCTTGGAATCACTCCAGACATTCAGAAAGCTTTCAGAAAGCTTGTGCGTCTGGTTGTGAAATCCTATTGGCCTTTGCGTGTGGCTTTCAAAAAATGAAAGCACGCAATTGGCCAAAGGCGTGTGTTTGTCCCACCTTTTGTCTAAATGTTCCCTCCCACAGCGTTTTGGTGTCGGGAGCGAGCAGTGGCGCGCATTGTGGCATCTGCATTCTTCCCTTGGATCATGTTACTAATGACAGCGCGGTCGCTTTCACTTTCGCGGGCGCGCTTTTTTTTCTTGTTTCTTTCATTTTTGTCCCACACGTTTAATAAAGAAATCGCATGCAGTTAAACCTTGTTTAAATGCATGTCCCTTCTCTTTACTTCTTTCCCTCCTTCCCCCACCCTTCCACTCTGCGCTCTCGGGTGCCCTCCCCGCCTCTCCTCCACTCCGAAGTGTGGTGCTGTACTTTTCAGGCTGGGGTCAGCTCGACGCTGCTGTGAGTCAGACAGGGTGGGGCTCGGCTCACTTCCCTCGCAGACCTCACTTCCCTCAATCCTCCCCCTGCTCTCGGCCCGCTCTCCCTCCGGCCGGTGCCTCCTGTCTCCAGACGCTGCTCCCCGGGACCCTCAGGTGAGCCTGGCCTCCGACCCCCTGCCGGCGCCTCGCTGTGAGGGGCTTCACTTCCGGCGACCGTGGGGAGGTGCGTGGGTGCAGTGCAGGTGGGGTAAGGATTGAAACTTGGGGTGGGTGTGTCGTTGGGCCTGCCGGCCTCCGTCAGTGTGCTCTTCCGTGTCTGGTGACTTTGGGGTGGTGGCGAGACCAATTGGCTATGCCAAAGTGCTACTGTGTGAAATGTAAAACCACGAGGTTATATAGCAAGGTTGTCCGGACCGTGATTTACTGGGACATTTTAACACTCCAATAGATGCTCTATAGCAGCGTTTCTCCACAGTTGGACTAATGTGGATATCCCCGCCGCTCCCCTCCGTTCGTTAGTGGAGTATGGGGGCCCCTCTGAATCCTTCTTGCTAGCCGGTGACCCCCACAGACATTACTAGAAGCCGGGGACACCCAGCCTAGGCAGTCTCCAGTTTAACATTTCTTCACAAAGATGTCTTGTGTCTGTTTTTGGAGGGCAGTATTGGGGCAGCAGAGACGCATTTTCTCATTTCTATATTGGCTGTTTACTAATGCTTAGATTTAAACGATTCATAGTATTGTAATGAGTTGGACTGAACTATGTTGTGTATGTTTCTTTCTTTTTCAGTGTTGCGTGTCCTTGGTGGAGATGCACGCTGTATCTGAAAATGTGTTTTATACGCCAGTTATTTTCGCTATAATGTACTGTGCGAGCATTAACCGTTGTACTATTTTACTGGACTCAGATTTACTGCCACACATTCCAGTGGGCAGAGTCCGCACACTGTTAATGTCTGAGATGGTTAGGGCCTCACATTTATTCCTCCTCTGGGCCCTCTTTTCCGGAGTACCCCATTCCTCCAACCTATATACCTTTTGCAAAGGGTCAAACCATGATTTCATTACTGCATCTAAATACATGTTTGCTGCCCTGTTACCATACGACTGTGTGCTATATGTACAGAGTGAATAGAGCCAAAAGAGTGCAGTGCTCTATAGTGTAAAAGGTAGACGGTCAATCAGCGATTGCGCCTGCTTGCAGTGCCCCCCTGGCTGAGTGCATTCATGGCAGCTTTACTCCGCGTGAACCAATCCCCCCACCCACCCCCAGCCACCCGCCCCCACTTCTGCAGACTCAACACTGCAGAGGGAACAAAACAAACAGGTATCGGTTTGGGAATACCACCACTCTATTCATGTACTTTCGGCTGGTTTGCTCCCAAGTTTATCCTTAAAGTTCGTACATGGAGGCCTAAACTTTCACTGCCTGGGGATGTTAAGACAACATATAACGGCAAAAAGTGTCACTTACTTGTTTATACTTTGACATTTGTGGCGTCAAACGTGAGAGCGGAGCGTGTAGTTGTGCAGCTCGACGCTCGGCGCCTCGCAGTGTCCTCCAAATGCTCCCTCCCTCCCCCCAGCTCATCTGCTGCCCTCTTCTTCCCCCATCACACTTTCCTGGTTTCCTTTTTCATATCCCTTTATGTTAAATTGCATCTCTTACCAAACTTCCAAACACCTGTGGCAAAACACTCATAAGGTCCCAGAGGCGAGACCTATTGGCTATGCCAATGCTTGTTTAAAATTCCAAACTGCACCACTATTTAAGAGCATATGTGCGATTTCTCTATGCATCGGTTGTTGAGTGTGATATTCGGCACAAAATAATCTAATTAATTAGGTCAATGGAATCTCCAATGTTTGTCCTTCGATTATGGGAGTACCACCAGTGAAATTGGTTAGATATCGAAGGCTCGCGTTCGATCCCCAATTAATCTTAGCCATGAAATAACCAACCAAGGTAACCAAAGGCCAGATTTACCCCAAAAATCGAAGAAAAACGTTTTTGCAATTTGAACACTGACTTTTTGTAACCAGTCTTTAATTTTGTGACGCAACCTATGTGCTATTAAGTCGTATCGCAAAATGTGCAGTCTCAGGGGCAGGTGCATAAGGAAATTTGAAAGGGCCCCCCCAGGCAAAGAACATGGATGCTCCGGACCCAGTCAGCAACTCTCAGGCTCGCCCGTGCACACTGCTGGAGGGGGCCCCCTGAAGCTCGCATTATCCCTCCCACCCGCACGCGGGGGCTATTGTTACGCCACTGCGCAGGGTGTCGCAAAACAACCTGCCTAATGAATAGTAATGAGGTCGCTATTTGGGGTCGTTTCTCCTAGGCTACAAACACAGGGTTGTTGGCCTGCAAGGAACAGTAGACCACCATCGCTGCGTTCCCAAACATATAGCTTTTTTAGTTTTTAAAGCAGCCTGGGTTTCGTAAAGGGACCAGTGCTGCTTTTCAACAAAAACAAGGCTTCCCGCTAGAGAATACATCAGCAGGAACAGGCAGTAGTCAGGGACCACTACCTACTCCCCCTGAGGCTGCAAATGCCATTCACAAAGGGGAAGGGGTCCCAAAGGGACATCTCATTCTTTCCAAATTCGTTTCCACCTCCCATGAGGTGTCAGTAAACCCTTAAAATATACAATATCACATCAAAATTAGAGAGGAATGTCACTTAAATTCCCCTTGACAGCAGTGCACCCGAGACTCATCCACTGAATTGAGTCCCCCGCCGCTTCTGCCTCACTTGACTTCCTCCGGACCTACGGCACTAGTACGGGTCACATCCGGATTATGGGCCCCCATGGTGTGCACCAGTAGCAACCACTGCTGAGGGCAGGGCCCGTCGGTAATTGATTGGCAGCGCCAGCAGTGTGTCAAAGCCACGCGGCGCCGGCGCCGCAGGAATTAATATGGGCAGACATTTGTTACATTGTAGCTCTCAGCCACTCCAGAGCTGAGAGCAGACAATCTTTAACTATTTACTTACTGAGCCAAGCAAGCAGCTGCTGACAGCACGTCTCGGAGCAGCAGAGCCGGCGCACAGGTGCCCAGGAGCCGCCGGTGGCGCGCGCTGGCGAGTGGCATAAAATGCGTGACAATGCATTTCAGTGCGGTGATGCGGAGCACCACACTGAAATGCGTGAGCGTCACACCTGAAGCGTGATACTTGGCAGGCATGCCTTCGTAGTAGCGATTCGGTATTGTGAGTCAGAAATGCTTCTGACTCAACTTTTTGGCATGCATAAAACCAAATCTACATTTTGCAGTCGAAACCCCTTATGATTTTTCACATTGCAGGGTTTGCAACATGGCTGTGTATATCAAGCACCAAGACTGGTCACTTATCCAGGAGAGTCTTGCATCACGTTACTCTTCTTACTCTCCAGAACTGAGTAGCAGGGTCCAGGGCTGACATCATTTTGGGAACTCAGCCTGTGACTGCAGAGAATTCCGACGTTGTATAATTTAATGAGATTTGATCCAGTAACAATTACACATTTTGCCAGTTTCTAAAAGAATTCTGCTTAAATGATCCTGTAGTATTCACAGAATTGTTTTTATGGAAATATCAATGCATGCAATCTCTGAGATTCAGCAGCACCTTAAGATCTGCTGTCCAAAACCAAAAGGGCCTTTTCACAAGCTGCACTTTATAGTACATTTAGAAGTAGTACTACATGTGCGATATAAAATGCTATTCACAACCCTACGTGCAAAGACCTCTGCCTCTCCTATTTTTTCTATGCAGAGTGCTCCACCCTGATTGCGAAGGTCTCCTCAAGCGTAGGTATATGTTTTAGTAGTAAATATGGGAGCAGCCTTGGGGTGTGGTGGGAAAATGGGGACTACTTACTACTAAATGGGAGGTGTTTAGGGAGAGTATGGAGGGGTCTGGGGAAGGACATGCAAATACAAACAGTCACCCACAAAAGCGTAAGCCCATTCCTGTTCACAAACTGCACTTCTAAAGTACTATGGCTGAAAAGGACCTCAATACATTTCAAGCCTGGGCTGCAGTACATTTACGACTAAGTCCATCACCACATATGGCCACTCACAGGTAGTGCAACAAACTCCCAAAGAAAAAAGTTTGAATATAAATATAATATATAAAACCTATTGCCAGTCGCCAGTAGGTATAGTTAGGACCTAGTTTCCATAGGAAAAGCGGTTTTTGTTTTGCTAATAACTTTCGCGCCGTTGGACGAATTTTCAAAACTAGTTTGCCACTCACTTCAGCTGCTGTTTAGAAAGTTTAGAGGTTTTTTACATTAAAAAAAAAGAATTCATTTTGGCTAAGGCTCCCTTCTTCTTTTGCTGCTGTGGTAAGTCTCAAGATCTCCTTTTGTATATCACTAGTGGGATCCTTTTTAATTTTGGTATCATGGTCTGTGTTGGCTAACTGGCATTAGATACCTACAGATCAGAAATATATGTCCGGCAATACATTTCCACCTCCTTTGTTTGCTGACTTAAAAAGAATACTTCTCTAGTCAGTAAGTGTATTAAGGGTCTTACGTTCTTCTAATGTGATAATATAAGGCGTGAAAATATTCTTTCGTTGCAAATCATGAATGTCCTTAATGACAAGTTTCTCAAAAGTCAATATTTCTATGGGGTTGCTGCTGGATGGAGGAAAAAATGTTGAGGGAGGTTGCATGCCTGTGGCATTGGTTGTGCCACAAGGTCTTTCTTTGTAGAGTGCTCTTAATCTTATCTTCCTGAAGAATCTCATGAGATCTGTCTGTAAATCTAGGAAATCAACTTGCTCAGTTGGTACAAAGGACAAGCCTTCGACTAAACAAAGAAATGGCAGTTGAAGATAAGGTGTGTGATGATAAATTGGTCATGGGAATAACTGGGGATTCAGTAAATCCTGAGGGGGGTCCCCACTGATAGGGCTTCCAGCATGTCTGTCTCTCACCTGGGGTGCTGCTGTACCATTTCTGATTCCTCCCTCTCTCTTGTCCTCTCCATACTTGCTGTGGTTGATCCCTTCCAAAAAAATAGCCCTGTCCTTTCGGATTGGTGGGCCCACTTGGGTCTTGGGTCTGTATTACCACTGGACTCTTCTGAGGTCTCAGGAAAGGATATAAATGTTAAACCTCCCCCAGGTTTTATAGCCTGTGAGTGCTCTAGACCTGGTGGTGTAATAGTCTTCGATCAAATAGAGGAATGCCTTTTCCAGCTTGTAATGTTGTATATCCTTCTTTACTTTATTTGTTTTCTTATCCTGTTCAATACGTGTAAACTCAGAGATAGGCTTTTCTATTTTTGTCAAGCTGGCATTAGCATCTGCAATTATATCTGATTTTTTAATCTCTTTTGGTTTTCTAAGTCAGAAATGTCTTCTAGGAGTTTCTTTGAATGTTCAATTGCTGTGTCGATCCATTGCACCATTCAGTGCCTGGAACAGGTGACTCCTATATGATTAAGGCCTTGTTTGTAATTCATGTCTTCTGTGCAGACTCCTACTGTATTCCTAACCTGCAGTCCGAACGGTATTACATCTGCCTTAAGGTATTCTGACATCATTTTAATCGTGAGTTGTAAGCGGGTATATTATTGGTGGCATTTTTCTAACTTTTCTGAAAGATCTGTGGTAGATGTAGAGGTATTATCTGTGCTCTCTGTAAATAGGGATGGTTGTTTCAGAGTTTTCTGAAAATAGTCCTCTTGAGTATGTGGGAGTAAAATCCAACATGACCTAGTGAGTTATTTGTGAAAAGGGGCGGTTAAATAGCTGCTACGGTACACCCATATGTTAGTCACTAAGATTTGGTCAAATGATCACCCTTGCAATCCTGCAATTGCACTGACTAGGTTATAGGTATCAAAGGAACCTGAGTGTTGTCTTGGACCTTGGTAAGCTTACGTGTAAAGAACAGTTGTCCCAAGTCCATAGATATCACAATCAATGTTCAAATACATCACATCACACCTTCCTCATGCACTGCTTGTACCCATTACATCACCTATAGGATGTTAAATTATACCATTCATAACGAGACTCATGACATCTCAAATGACATCATTTATGAGAACACTGCATGGTGGAGGGGCAAGTTATAGTGCCTTTAACCGACCCTGTGCGTAAAGAACAGTGGTCCCAAGACCATAGATATCATAATGTACAAATACATCAAATGATCAATTTATTCAATTGTATATAGAAAACATTAAAAACAATGTGGCGACACAGTGGGTGTGTGGTGTGAAAGGTGCTCGGTGCTCTCATACAAACGATACACACGTGTGCCAATATGTGATCAACAGTGTCTACCAAGGAAGAGCAACACGCCCCATTTTATTCTTATTTACAATCAAATTGGGTCCGTTAACCCGTATGTGAACACCCCATTGCCAGTGACTGGGATGCCATGCTTCCAAACCTTTTGGAGTATCTCAAGGATGACCTAGCGCCACTGTGATCCTAGTGTGGGGGTCCATATGCTGTTTTTTTTTTAGTTTAGAACTGTTCTCCCTCTGGCAGGTCTTGGGGACTTTGCTCAGAGTGTTTACAGGCTGAGTGGACTCCTAATCTGAATTCTGAATTGGCTGGCTTCTGAGATGAAGGGAAAGCTTGTTCCCAAGCCTTCAGATTGACATAAAAAAATGCTTATTCACCAAGTCACGGTCTGTGATTGGTTGCTACAGTAAGCGGAAAACCAGGTGGAGGAATTCGTAATAAGAGTTTCAATACTGTATTAGACTCAACCGAAAAAAACGTTGAACCTTTTTTAGGTCTCGCCCTGAGCCAGCGCTTGCGCTGGTCTGGGCGAGACATTTTGTAGTGTGGGCTTCAGAAATGCGACCACAACTTTTGGCTGGCCTAGAGCATGCGAGAACGCGCACAGTAACGCGCTTTCCTCGCATGCTCCAGGCCATCTGCCTTTCCTGTCACGCTCTCCCAAGCGCCTCGCTCTGCCCCTCCCCCACCACAGAGCGAGCGCGTCCCTCACATTGGTCTGCTGCTGTGTGGGCATTGTGGACTGGTATGATGCTGTCTTGGCCAAATGTAAGCAGCAGCGGCAAAATCAAGAAGCAGTGTACTGGCTCGAGCATAGCTTGTGAGACAAACAGTGAGCTCGAATGATTAAAATGTTCCAGTTTGAAACATAACCATGCAGCTGTTTTTAACAGGACCCAATTTCCATTTGATACTTTGTGTCATATGTATTTTTTTTAATAAGGGTTGGCAATTGATGAGATTTCTTCAGCCTTTATTGCTGCTGCTAGTCCTAGTTATGGACTGTCGTTGAAACAGGATTGTCACAGCTCTCTCAGTGCACCTCAGATCTGTCCCTTATGCTGCACACAGCTCTCCCAGTGCACTTGAGGTCTGTCCCTTACACTTCACGCAGCTCTTCCAGTACACCTCATAGCTGTTCCTTATGCTGCACACAGCTCTCCCAATGCACCTCAGATTTGTCCATCACGCCGCACACAGCTCTCCCACTGCATCTCAGATCTGTCCCTCACGCTGTACATAGCTCTCCCAATGCACCTCAGGTCTGTCCACACTGCACACACCTCTCCCAGTGCATCTCAGATCTGTCTCTCACGCTGCACACCGCTGCCCCACTGCATCCTAGATCTATCCCTCACGCTGCACACAGCTCTGCCAATGCACCTAAGATCTGTCCCTTACGCCACACACAGCTCTCCCAGTGCACCTCAAATCTGTCCCTTACGCTGCACACACCTCGTTGTGCACCTCACATTTGTTCCTCACGCTGCACACAGCTCTTCCAGTGCACTTCAGGTCTGTCCCTCACACTGCACACAGCTCTCCCAGAAAACACACAAAACAAACATTAGGAAATGGACACTAAACATCCTGGCATTTCATTTAAAACAAAGAACCACATAATTATATGCTACATAATTACACTCCACATAATACCACACAGTGACATATAATTACACGCCACATACTTACACTCTACTCAATGCAACATAAATACACTCCACATAATACCACATAGTGCCACATGATTATATGCTACATAATTACACTGCACTCAATGCAACATACACTATAAATACCACTCAGTGCCACATAATTACATGCCACATAATTACACTCTACTGAATGCTACATACACTCCACACAATACCACTCAGTGCCACATAATTATATGCTACATAATTACACTGCACTCAATGCAACATACACTCCAAATAATACCACTCAGTGCCACATAATTACACACCATATAATTACACTCCACTGAATACAACATACACTCCCCATAATACCACTCAGTGCCACATAATTACACGCCAAATAATTACACTGTACTCAATGCAACATAAATACACTCCACATACCACTCAGTGCCATATAATTACACGCCACATACTTACACTCTACTCAATGCAACATTAATACACTCCACATAATACCACACAGTGCCACATAATTATATGCTACATAATTACACTGCACTCAATGCAACATACACTCCAAATACCACTCAGTGCCACATAATTACACACCACATAATTACACTCTACTGAATGCAACATACACTCCACACAATACCACTCAGTGCCACATAATTATATGCTACATAATTACACTGCACTCAATGCAACATACACTCCAAATACCACTCAGTGCCACATAATTACACACCACATAATTACACTGTACTGAATGCAACATACACTCCACACAATACCACTCAGTGCCACATAATTATATGCTATATAATTACACTGCACTCAATGCAACATACACTCCAAATACCACTCAGTGCCACATAATTACACACCACATAATTACACCATAATTACACTCTACTGAATGCAACATACACTCCACACAATACCACTCAGTGCCACATAATTATATGCTACATAATTACACTGCACTCAATGCAACATACACTCCAAATAATACCACTCAGTGCCACATAATTACACGCCACATAATTACACTCTACTCAATCCAACATAAATACACTCCACATAATACCACTCAGTGCCATATAATTACATGCCACATACTTACACTCTACTCAATGCAACATAAATACACTCCACATACCAGACAGTGCCACATAATTATATGCTACATAATTACACTGCACTCAATGCAACATACACTCCAAATACCACTCAGTGCCACATAATTACACACCACATAATTACACTGTACTGAATGCAACATACACTCCACACAATACCACTCAGTGCCACATCATTATATGCTATATAATTACACTGCACTCAATGCAACATAAATACACTCCAAATACCACTCAGTGCCACATAATTACACACCACATAATTACACCATAATTACACTCTACTAAATGCAACATACACTCCACACAATACCACTCAGTGCCACATTATATGCTACATAATTACACTGCACTCAATGCAACATACACTCCAAATAATACCACTCAGTGCCACATAATTACACGCCACATAATTACACTCTACTCAATCCATCATAAATACACTCCACATAATACCACTCAGTGCCATATAATTACACACCACATACTTACACTCTACTCAATGCAACATAAATACACTCCACATAATACCACACAGTGCCACATAATTATATGCTACATAATTACACCACTCAATGCAACATACACTCCAAATACCACTCAGTGCCACATAATTACACACCACATAATTACACCATACTTACACTCTACTAAAATCCATCATAAATACACTCCACACAATACCACTCAGTGCCACATAATTATATGCTACATAATTACACTGCACTCAATGCAACATACACTCCAAATAATACCACTCAGTGCCACATAATTACACGCCACATATTTACACTCTACTCAATCCAACATAAATACACTCCACATAATACCACTCAGTGCCATATAATTACACGCCACATACTTACACTCTACTCAATGCAACATAAATACACTCCACATACCACACAGTGCCACATAATTATATGCTACATAATTACACTGCACTCAATGCAACATACACTCCAAATACCACTCAGTGCCACATAATTACACACCACATAATTACACTCTACTAAATGCAACATACACTCCACACAATACCACTCAGTGCCACATAATTATATGCTACATAATTACACTGCACTCAATGCAACATACACTCCAAATACCACTCAGTGCCACATAATTACACACCACATAATTACACTCTACTGAATGCAACATACACTCCACACAATACCACTCAGTGCCACATAATTATATGCTAAATAATTACACTGCACTCAATGCAACATAAATACACTCCAAATACCACTCAGTGCCACATAATTACACACCACATAATTACACACCACATAATTACACCATAATTACACTCTACTAAATGCAACATACACTCCACACAATACCACTCAGTGCCACATAATTATATGCTACATAATTACACTGCACTCAATGCAACGTACACTCCAAATAATACCACTCAGTGCCACATAATTACACGCCACATAATTACACTCTACTCAATCCAACATAAATACACTCCACATAATACCACTCAGTGCCATATAATTACACGCCACATACTTACACTCTACTCAATGCAACATAAATACACTCCAGATAATACCACACAGTGCCACATAATTATATGCTACATAATTACACTGCACTGAATGCAACATACACTCCAAATACCACTCAGTGCCACATAATTACACACCACATAATTACACTCTACTGAATGCAACATACACTCCACACAATACCACTCAGTGCCACATAATTATATGCTATATAATTACACTGCACTCAATGCAACATACACTCCAAATAATACCACTCAATGCCACATAAATACACACCACATAATTACACTGTACTCAATGCAACATAAGTGCTCTCCACATAATACCACTCACTGTGACATAGTTACACGCCACATAATTACACTCTACTCAATGTAACAAATACACCCCACATACAACTCAGTACCACATAAATACAAGCCACATAATTACAGTCTACTCAATGCAACATAAATACACTCCATTGAATACCACTCAGTGCCACATAATAACACTCTACTCAATGCAACATAAATACACTCCACATAATACCACTCAGTGCCACATAATTATACGCCACATAATTGCACTGTACTCAATGCAACATAAACACACTCCACATAAATGCACTCTATACCACATACCACCAATCAACATAAATGCACTCCACACCATGACACAATTTCACTAAGCATAATTTCACTCAACACCACAGTTACAGGCCACACGATTCAACTCAACACATTTCCAATACACACCGCATAATTACACACCAAACAACCTATTTCAACTCCACAATCCACAACGTACCTCCAATCCACCCCATATAGTGTTACCACCTGAGCACCAAAATTCATTAACCACCACCATTTTGCATCAGCGCACCACCTAAGCATCACGTCAGTCTGCCCTTGGAAACTGGCATCTGTTGATTCTCCCCTAGTGTCCGTCCGCTGCTCGTGTTCTAATTAAATTACTGTTTTACAACCTCCACTCCCCCGTTATTTATGTCCCGCTCCCCATAACAATTTTTTTTAACCCCTTGGCCGCGGCGGTAATTCCGCCACGGCGCTGAGGGGGTGGGGGGTGAGCGCGGCGCCGCCATGCTTATGACGGAACCACGCCGTCATGAGCCACGGGCGGCGTGTGCTCATGACGGCGTGGTTCCGTCACGGCCCCGCCCGCTCATTAATTCGCCCGCACAGGCGGGGAATTAATGCCGCGTGGGAGGAGCGGCAGCCGCATGACGGAACCACGCCGTCATGAGCACACGGCGCCCGTGGCTCATGACGGCGTGGTTCCGTCATAAGCATGGAAAGGGTTAAAACAAACAAGCATGAAAACAGGCAGGAAGAAGTTGCCAGCAGTGCAAGTACAAAACAAGCATTGGCATAGCCAATAGGTCTCGCCTTTGGGACCTTATAAGTATTTAGTTATGCAGCACAATATCCTTGGTGCAACATCAACTGTTGCATGGCTAAACACTTATAAGGTCCCAAAGGCGAGACCTATTGGCTATGCCAATGCTTGTTGCAACTGGGAGACAATGTAGTTAGATGAAATAGTCAGCAGTATGGTATCGCACTAGGCACACAATGGCATTCTAAACTAGCTGCAAGTATTGCATAGACGAAGAATGCAGGCCAGATAAAGCTAATTGCTATAGCCTAGGCAGGAGACAATTGCCAACTGGACGGCAATGTTTGGACATTTAATTGGGAGTAGCTGAAGAATTCACCATAGAATTTTCAGAGTGCAAAAGCAGCCAGTTAAATATTCTGGGGAAGAAGTGGCAGACTCCAATGGTAGTGAACGCTGGCAAAAGATTGGGGGGGGGGCAATACATTTTGGAAGGCCCCCAAGAATCAACCGAAAGTGAAGTGGGACTTTTTGTTGTTCAGATACAAGAAATTAAGGGGCACGTCTAAAAGCCCCTATCGCCGCCACAACGTCGCTTTTTCTGATGTTGTGGTGGTGATAGGGGCTTCGCCTTATTTACAAGGCAGCGTTAAGCCACTTAAGGTGGTTTAACGCTGCCTTGTAAATAAGGCACCCATTCACGCTATACTTAGCGTGAAAGGGGCGGGCAATGGGTGTTGTGGTGGGCGTTCCACAGCACCACCCATTGATTTTGATGCTGCCCCATATTTACAAGGGTAGCGTAAATATGGGGCAGTGCCAAAATTAAGACCAGGGAAATTCTGGTCTTACCCTGGAGCAACGAGGAAAAATGTTTAATTTCTCCTCGTTTTTGCTGTTTCCATGTGTGCTGCGTTGTGCAGCACACATAGAAACAGCAAAAAGCCATTGATTGTTTATGTGAAGGAAGGTGTCCCTTCCTGCACATAAACAATCATTAAAAAAAATGACGTTTTGCAACTTCTATGTGTGCTGCATTAAGCAGCACACATAGAAGGTACAAAACGCCAATGGCCAATGTACTGCCTCGCACCACAGTTGAAAATAGTGTTTGAAGAAGTATGGAATGAGCGATAGTGTCAAAGACTGTAGACAAATTTAAAGAGATAAGAGAAAGCTTATCTAGTACAGGCCACTAGTCATCTGAAACGCAATTAAGGGCCTGGTAACAAGTGGGTCGGTGTATTTCCCCTGTTTGCGCACGGTGGGAATTATGAGTTGGGAATTACTTAATGCATCTGTGTTTTTTTAAATCTTTTTATTGAGTTTACGTTACCTTTTCAGCAAATAAACATACATGGTTCGTTAGGCCTTTATGCAATAACAGTATCCAGGTACTAATTGCTCAAAGAAAAAAATGACATTTATGAAATACATCATTCTGACCATGTAAGTTGGTACAAAATTAGTAGTCAAGGCCCAACAGCTATTTTGCCATAGTTGGGGAGTTAGTTAGCCATGCTTAAATTACTGTGTCAAAAACTAGTATCAGAACAAGTATATAACAGCTACTCATGAAACTTATGAACGAGAGCACCCAAAAAATCCAGACGGGCTATGTAGGTATCATTCCAGTTATCCTACTGACAGGCAATTTACACTTAAATTCAGTATATCTTGATGTTATTGGAGGGGCAGCATAAGGGTCATGGGGAGGCATGGGCCCTCTACTCCAGTTGGAGCCCTGATGAAAGGGGTTTGTATTCATGGTGATGTGCTGGGTTGCATGATTTCGGCAGAGCTAATCCTTTCGCCCAAGTCCCTTGCTTCCCATTCTCGTAGCACTTCAGACCAGAGGTCTGCTATGGGATGGCGTCTCACGCCTCTATTATGTTCTTCTATTAGTGATCTCTCCTCTGCCCGTGCCCAGACTGTGACATCGTTTTCCCAGTTTGAAATATTAGGACCTATGGGGGATTTCCATCTTAATGCTATTCTTCTTTTTGCCAGTGCTAAAGCTAGGTTTATAAACCGGTTTCCTACTTTTTTGGCTTTAGGCCTCGGGAACAAGCCCAATAAGCATGCTTCAATTGTGTAGGGGATGGTGCGTGCGAGGACCCTATGCAATAATTCAAGCACACGATGCCAATACATAGGCAGGGTCAGGCAATCCCACATCATGTGTTTAAAGTCCGCGTCTGGCTGTGCACAGCGCGGACATTGCTTGTCGCTGCTATCTAGCATTATGTTGAGCCTGAGGGGAGTGAGGTATAAGTCATGTGAAGGATGTTGAATTGGGTATATTTAAAACTGGCATTTCTAGAGATAGTCTTGGGGAAACTAGGCACCTTTTTCCATTCTGTCTCAGATATGTTGCGGTCAAGGAGTGCTTCCCATTTCTGTTGCAGTGTTGGTAGCAGGCCCTCCACCATCTCTCTCAAGGCCTGGTATAGCCATTTAACGAGATGCCTTGCCGAACCTAGAGTAATCATGGCCTGCAAAAGAGCATGCGTATCTGGTTCCTGAGTTCCACTCCCCCACAGAGACTGAAACGTTTTCTGCAACCCGTGATAATTCAGAAATTGCCCTGGAGGCAAGTCGTATTGAGAAATTAAATCGTCCAATGGAATCATTCCCTCAATTGGTTCTTAGTGAAAAATGAAGAGGTGCTACCTCGTGGTAAACCTACCAAGGGGAGGTCCGGTGAATATAATGGGGTTCCAGACACACACATAATGCTTCTACACCAGCATCTCAAGGCCACGGTGAACAAGGTGCCCTGGGGATGGTCTTGTTTTCTGGGAAGCAACAGCTTAGCTAGTGATTTCCCTTTCAGATCAGTGCAGGGCGATATATCTAGTGTCTCCAACCCTATTCCCTCCAGCCACTGGGCTAACTACTGCAATTGAGCAGCCAGATAGTAAGATTTAAAATCCGGCGCTCCCAATCCCCCCCTTTGGTGGTCTCTGAGCAGTAGACAACGACACTATGTTTCGGCCCCCATCCCAAATCAAGTCCCTCAGTAATGTATCCAGTTCCCTGAACCAGTTCTTCGGGATGACCACTGGTAAATTTACAAAGTAATAAAGTAGTCGAGGCAACATGACCATTTTGGATAAAGCCACTCTTGACATGGTGGGAAGCTTAAGTGAGCGCCAGAATGCAACCGTCGATTTAAGTGAGCGGAGTGTCGGTCCCAGGTTGCCCCCAAAGAGGTCTCGCTGCTCATGAAATACTTGTATCCCTAGGTATCTAAAGGAGTGGGGGGACCAATCAGTGTCCACTGGAAGCAACGGGGGTGGGGGACTGAAGGGTTGAGGGGGAAGATGTGCGTTTTGGAGATGTTTACCTTTAGGCCAGTTAGGGTAGCATATTCTCTCAAGATGCCCAATGCGTCCCTAGCCCTGTGGTCTCCATTCTGCAAATAGAGGAGGATGTCGCCTGCATAGAGAGAGATCATAAACTCTCTCCCATTTAGTGCCAGGCCCAGTCGACCACTCTCCTCCCTAAACTGCACAGCCAGTGGCTCCATAGCCAGCGCGAACAGGAGTGGGGAGAAGGGGCAGCCCTGTCTGGTTCCCCTATGCACCTCGTAGGGGCTTGAGATTATACCTCCTGTCCTAACTCTGGCTGAGGGGGAAGTGTAGAGTAACTTGACCCATTTAATCCATCCCTCCCCCAGCCCCATAGCATGCATTACCTGCATCAGAAAATCCCACCTAAGGGAGTCAAAAGCTTTTTCGAGATCCACCGCCATAACCACTGCTTCAGGGTAGGTCGAGAGATCCTGGTGGAACATTGCGTAGAACAATCGTCCAAGACTACCCGATGTGGACCTAGTTGGGATAAACCCATTCTGATCCACGTGGACCAATGCGCACATGTATGGGAGCAGTCTGATAGCTAGAATTTTACAATCCATATTTACCATAGACAGCGGTCTGAATTCAGTGACGGTAGGGGTGCCTGATTTAGTTTTAGGGAGAGGTACCACCAGGACTTGCCTAGTCGTCGTTGGTAAGTGTCCAGATCTTAATGAGTCAGCATACAGCTTCTCAAGGCGGGGAGCCAATTGGGTACTATAGGTTGCAGAAAATTCTGCAGGCAGGCCGTCTGGGCCTAGAGTCTTCCCTTTAGCCATTTCTTTAATCGCTGCTCTGATCTCATGTGCACAGATAATGCCCCCTAAGTCTCTCCGAGCTTCAGGGTCGATTTTCTGTAATTGGATTCTACCCAGGTATCCATAAATATGATCCTCCGGTATCCCTGGCGGAGGTTCGTAAAGTGCTGTGTAGTAGTTTAAGAAACAAGTGTTAATGGCTTTAGGGGAGTAGGTTGTTGACCCATCTCCAACCTGCAATCTGGTTATGGGTAAGCCTCTGTTTTCGGGCTGAATCAGCCACGCAAGCAGTTTACCTGATTTCCCACCCTCAATATGTTGTTTTTTCTGATAATTTTTGAGGTCTAAAGTTCATAATCTGTGTAATGTTTTATTATATGTACTCTTGGCTCTGGACAGTTGAATAATAGTGTCTGTCTGAGCCCCAAGCCTCAGTTCAAGCGCATGAATCTCGGTTTCGTGTTTCCGTAGTTCGCTCTCCATTTCCCTCCTGGCCTCCACAGTCTTTCCCAAACAATGACCCCTAATGACCGCCTTAAAGGTGTCCCACTCGATTAGGGAGGAGTTTGCAGAACCTTGGTTCCGTAAAAAATAATCGGTAATGGAGGTATGTAATGATTGCTGGAAACATGTATCCTCTAACATGGCTGCATCCAGTCGCCAAGTTGGAATGGCTGTTGTTTCGGATGCAGTAGAAAAAGTTGGGAGTAATGGCAGAGTGCGTCCCAAATATTCAGAGTCAACTATTTGCGGGATAATATGTTTTGAGCAAAGGAACATGTCTAATCTAGTATGTAGGTGATAGAGGGGAGTAGAATGAGTAGGTGAACAGTCACAATATCGAATTTTTAATATCGAATTGGCAAAATATCGAGTTTTAAATATCGAGTGGACATAATATCGAGTCACAAAAATATAGTGGTGCAGAATATCGAAATTCAGGTAAGAAATATCGATTTTTATAATATCGAAGTTAGTAATATCGTCAGTCATAATATAGTTGTTAAAAATATCGAATTTGTTTATAGTGTTTTAAGTGTTAGTATATGTGTTAAAAGTATGTATTATTTTTGTAATGTATGTTTGCATTTTTTAAAGTAATGAATTTTATGTTATTTAATTTTTGCATAATTTAATTCCGTAGCGGGTTGTGGGTTTATAGGGGAATAGGGTGGGAAGTAATTTAATTGTAATTAAGTAATTATTTATTTTTATTTATTGTTATTGATAATTAATTTATTGGTAATTAATTTTTATTAATTGGTAATAAATTTTTATTAATTGATGAATTGGTAATTATATTAATTGGTAATTAATTTATTATTTGGAGTGGGTTGTGGGTTTATAGGGGAATAGGGTGGGAAGTAATTTAATTGTAATAAAGTAATTATTGAAATGATTTTTGTGTATTGATAATTAATTTACTGTTAATTAATTATTAATTGGCAATATTTTTTTATTACTTATTAATTTCTGGCATTGAAAATTAATTAGTTGTTAATTAATTATTAATAGGTGATTAATTTGTAATTAATATTTATTGGTTTTTATAATTAATTAATTAAATAATTTGTAATTGGTAATTAATTTTTAATTAATTTTTATTGTTATTGATAATTAATTTATATATATTTAATTATTAAATCATTACTTTCCCTACTGTTGCACTCACTGGAGGGGAATAGTAATTTTTACACCTACGCTATCCAACACTTTCCCTACTGTTGCACTCACTGGAGTGGGAATAGTAATTTGTACCCCTATGCTATCCAACACTTTCCCTACTGTTGCACTCTCTGGAGTGGGAATAGTAATTTTTACCCCTACGCTGTCCAACACTTTCCCTACTGTTGCACTCACTGGAGTGGGAATAGTAATTTTTACCCCTACGCTATCCAACACTTTCCCTACTGTTGCACTCACTGGAGTGGGAATAGTAATTTTTACCCCTACGCTATCCAACACTTTCCCTACTGTTGCACTCGCTGGAGTGGGAATAGTAATTTTTACCCCTACGCTATCCAACACTTTCTCTACTGTTGCACTCACTGGAGTGGGAATAGTAATTTTTACCCCTACGCTATCCAACACTTTCCCTACTGTTGCACTCTCTGGAGTGGGAATAGTAATTTTTACCCTCCCGCTATCCAACACTTTCTCTACTGTTACATTTGGTGGAGTGGGAATAGTAAATTATTCCTACCCGCTATCCAACACTTTCCCTACTGTTGCACTCCCTGGAGTGGGAATAGTAATTTTACCCCTACGCTATCCAACACTTTCCCTACTGTTGCACTCTCTGGAGTGGGAATAGTAATTTTTACCCCTACGCTATCCAACACTTTCCCTACTGTTGCACTCTCTGGAGTGGGAATAGTAATTTTTACCCCTACGCTATCCAACACTTTCCCTACTGTTGCACTCACTGGAGTGGGAATAGTAATTTTACCTACCCGCTATCCAACGCTTTCCCTACTGTTGCACTCACTGGAGTGGAAATAGTAATTTTTACCCTCCCGCTATCCAACGCTTTCCTTACTGTTGCACTCACTGGAGTGGGAATAGTAAATTTTACCCTCCCGCTATCCAATGCTTTCCCTACTGTTGCACTCACTGGAGTGGGAATAGTAATATTTACCCTCCCGCTATCCAAAGCTTTCCCTACTGTTGCACTCACTGGAGTGGGAATAGTAAATTTTACCCTCCCGCTATCCAACACTAAAAATATTGAATATTTTTTAATATTAAGTTAACATATATATGTATTAAAAAATAAAAATGCATGTTTTTTTTATTTTTTATTTACATTAATTATTTATTAATTTTAAGGTTAAGTATTTTTAAGTGTTTTACTTAATTATATTCATTATTTCATTATTTTACATTACTTTTAAGACATTTAAAAAATTCGATATTTTAACAAACTATATTATTTACAACGATATTTTGGATTCGATATTTTTGTACTTACCTGTTTGTAGATAGGAAGTCGATATTCTGTCATTCTATATTTTTTCATCGATATTTTGGCAGGTCGATATTTTGCTCCTCGATATTCTGTCAGTGATCCGAATGAGTAATCTCTAACATGGTCGTGGTGCAGTCGCCATACATCGACTAATTCCCAGTGTTCCATCCGGTTCTCAGCGGGCTTTCGAGTTGGAACTGGCAACTGTGCGGTGAAGTGGTGGGGTGGATCTATCCATGTTGACGTCCATCACTCAGTTATAGTCTCCCCCCAGTATTATGTCTTGAGAAGCCATTCCTGCAAGCGGACTGGAGAGCCTGCACAGAAACTGTGACTGGTCCTGATTGGGGGCGTAGATGCTACCCATCTTCATCTCCCTACCTAGTAGCCTCCCCTTGACCAGTACATATCGACCCTCGGGTCAACCAGGGTTTTTATCGCATTGAAAGGGGTCCCAGGACATATCCACACCAACGCCCCTCGGGAAAAAGCGGAGTATGTCATTGCGAACAAGTGGCCTCTCCACAGTCTGCGAAGACACTGTCCCTCTTCCAGGGTCAGGTGGGTTTCCTGAAGCATAACTATTTGTGCTCCCCTACGCCTAATATAGATAAGTATGTTATGACGTTTCACCGGGGAACCCATGCCTCTAACATTCCAAGAAAGGATTTTTATCCCTCTAAAGCTCACGTTTGTAACTGCCATGTGTGTGGTGTCTTGACCTACCTGCCTTATCCGGATGCGACTATGTCTGGGCCCCTGGGTGTTCATTTGAACATTTGTAACCCCAACTCCCCAACCCAAGAGCAACAGCCCAACCGCTAATCGCCCAAACCTGCAAACAAAACAGTATATAAAGTTAGAACGCTGCCTCATGATCATCAGGCAGAGCATTCTAGTGCATTCTAGTGCAGAGCATTCAGTGTATTAAAGTAAGACCTCCGACCCTCGGTCTAGGTCCACTCTCTCCCCGCAGCTCCGCTGTGCCGTCTCTTGCCTCCAGACCCCGACCTCCTCCTTGGGAGGTTCGAGGCTGCTGCCCGCTCCTGCGCCTGCTGCCCGCTCCAACTGGGACCAGACTGCCTGCAACCACCGTAACCTTTCTCAGCCGTTTTATTTTTCTTAATTTTTTCCCTGTTGTGCCACTGTTATTGTGCCCATCTGTCTCTTGCTCTAATTCCACCACTGTTTTTATTTTCTCGTGCCTGCCTGTTCCTTTCCCCTTTCGCCGCTGCTGCCCCTGCGGCCCCTACCCCCCGGAATTCCCCCACTCCCGCCTCCTAGCCTCTCCTCCCTCCCACCTCCCCTACTTAATGGAGGCCACTGCGCGGTCGCGCCACCGGTGCGCCAAAGGCAAGCCCATCTGCGCCCGTCCGCGTCCCGATCGCGGCCAGCGCCAGGAACCCTGGACCTCCCACTACCCATCGCTACGACACCACCACCCTCCTCGCACTCAACCCTGGAAGACTTAGAGCATGCCAACAGGCCCCGCCGAACACGACCCACGGCCAGTTCTCCTACCTCCACTGCCGCCAGACCCTCACCGCCACCCCGGCCTCCAACACCGCCGACGCCAGCACCGGCGACGCCCTAAAATGCATCCTCCTCAACGTACGCTGCGTACAGAAAAAGCCATGGAAATCTGGAACTAACTCGACTCTCTCTCGCCCGACATCGCCTTCTTCACAGAGACCTGGACCAACGCATCCTCCGCCCCCGACATCAGCACCGCCATCCCAGACGGATTCAAGATCCAGAGGAAAGACCGCCCCAACCACCCAGAAGGGGGCCTCGCCATTGCCCACAAGAGCACCCTCCGCCTCACCTCCTCCAGCGAGACCTTCCCCTCCGCCGAACACCTGCACTTCCAGATCCAGACCACCCCCAAAGCCACACTCCGAGGAACCCTCGTCTACAGACCCCCCGGCCCCCGAAAACCCTTCACCACCACCATCACCGACTTCATCGCACCCCACGCCATCGCCTCAACAAACTATATACTCATTGGAGACCTGAACTTCCACCTCGACAAACCCAGCGACCCCAACTCCACTATCCTTCGTGACAACCTCGCCAGCATCGGACTTAAACAACTCGTCAACACACTGACCCACAGAGCAGGACACACCCTCGACCCCATCTTCGCGGCAGGAAACAGCGTCCAATTCAGCCACACAACGCTGCCACCATGGACCGACCACCACTGCGTACACTTCGCCATCAACAAACCCAAGGCACCCAAACCAGCCCCACGCCCACCACGAAGGAACTGGAGCAAGGTTACCGACGAGCAACTTAACTCCACCCTCACCCGAGACAACCACACCTGGGCACCCGACGCAAACGACGCAGCCAGAGAACTCCACACCTGGATCTCCAACTGCGCAGACGAGCTCGCCCGCTACGCAACCCCGACAGACAATGCCCCAGGAAAGCCGCCTGGTTCACCACCGCTCTCGAAGAAGCCAGACGCACCTGCAGACGCCTGGAGAAGAACTGGAGAAACACCAAGACAACCGAAAACCACACCACCTACAAGGACGCCATGACGGACTACCACAACCAGATCAGAGCCAGCAAGAGGAACTTCATCCAAACAAAATCCTGGCCAACTCCACCAACTCCAAGGAACTTTTCAGTGTCATTCAAGAATTCACCAACCCTCGCAGCGAAGCCACAGACATCACCCCATCCCAAGACCTCTGTGACAAGCCTGGAACCTATTTCCACCTCAAGATCAAAAACCTCTACGACAACTTCATCGACCATTCACCAGGCGCCACAGACGGCCCCCCGCCCCCCAGAAACACCAGCCAGCCCACCATCTTCAACAGGACGCCGAAGACACCGCCTCGACCATGAAAAGCATCCACTCGGGGGCCCCCACCGATCCCTGCCCCCCTCACATCTACCACAGAGCCGCGGCCACCATCGCACCCGAACTACAACGCACCATCAACACCACCTTCAAACCAGGCACCTTCCCAGACGACTGGAATCGCGCAGAAGTCAGACCCCTGCTCAAGAAGCCCACAGCTGACCCCACCGACCTCAAGAACTATCGGCCCATCTCGCTCCTCCCCTTCGCAGCCAAAGTTGCAGAGAAAACAGTCAACAGGAAACTGACACGATTCATTGAAGAGAACGCCGTCCTCGACCCGTCCCAATCCGGATTCCGAAGCAACCACAGCACAGAGACCGCCCTACTCGCCGCCACAGACGACATCCGCACCCTCCTGGACCAAGGCCACTCCGCAGCCCTCATCCTACTCGACCTATCAGCGGCCTTCAACACCGTCTCCCACCACACACTAGTCGCCAGACTACACAACGCAGGCATACAAGGAACAGCCCTGGACTGGATCCGATCATTCCTCACCAGAAGAAGCCAAAGGATCAGACTCCCACCCTTCCTCTCCGACCCCACGAAAATCACCTGCGGAGTCCCACAGGGTTCATCACTGAGCCCCACCCTCTTCAACATCTACATGGCCCCCCTCGCAGCCATCGTCCGACAACACAACCTCAACACCGTATCCTACGCCGATGACACCCAGCTCATCCTCTCCCTCACCAAAGACCCCACCACTGCCAAACTCAACTTCCAGAAAGGAATGCAAGACGTCGCAGTCTGGATGACCAACAGCTGCCTGAAGCTCAATGCCGAGAAGACAGAAGTCCTCGTCCTCGGTACCACCCCTTCTGCATGGGACAGCACCTGGTGGCCGACCGCCCTCGGAAGCCCACCTACCCCCTCAGACCACGCCAAGAACCTCTGCATCGTACTCGACTCATCACTCACCATGAACCGACAGGTCAACACCCTCACCTCCAGCTGCTTCAACACCCTCCGCATCCTCCGCAAGACCTTCAAGTGGATCCCCCCTGAGTCAAGGAAGACAGTCACCCACGCACTCATCACCAGCAGACTGGACTATGGAAACGCACTCTACGCCGGCATCAACAAGTCCCTACTCCGCAAACTCCAGACAATACAGACACCGCCGCCAGACTCGTCCTCGGCATCCCCCGACACGAACACATCAGCCAACACCTAAGAAGTCTGCACTGGCTACCCGTGGAGAAAAGAGTCACTTTCAAAATCCTCACTCACACCTACAAATGCCTACGCAACAACTGACCCAAATACCTCAACGACAGAATCAACTTCCACGTTCCCAAAAGAAACCTCCGATCTTCCAACCTCGCACTGGCGCATCCACAGAGCCAGAGCAGGCGGAAGATCCTTCTCTCACATTGCAGCCAAGACCTGGAACGAGCTACCGGCAGACATCAGACGCGCCCCCTCCCTGAACACCTTCAGGAAGACCCTCAAGACCTGGCTCTTCGGCTAAACAGATCTACGGAACCCCCCCCCCCTCAGCGCCTTGAGACCCTCAAGGGTGAGTAGCGCGCTTACAATTCCCTGATTGATTAAAGGAGCCGGTGGGCCTCCTCCCGGACCCAACTTATACTTTTCCTCAAAGCGGCAGTTCCCGGCCGGGGCTTTATGTTCACAATCCATGGAGTCCCCAAGTCCAGATCGAACTATAGCCTCCTCTCCTTTTTGGAAAGTTCCTGGAGGTTGTGGAGTATGTGCTGGCTCAGGTGATGTTGAGGAGATCCGCCTCAGCTAGATTATGTCATCTACTGATCCTGGAGTGATCTTCGGCAAAGGGGGGTCCGCTTTAAAGGAGTCACCGGATTCAGATGATGCGTCGAAGGATCTGGCCGATGCATTTGAGGCTCGATCTCGGCCCTGGGGCAAAATGATTTGCGCTACTGCTTGCAGTGTGGCTTGTCTGTCCTGTTGGGTTTGCGATGCCACGGGTTTTAATACATGGGATTTCTTCCGGGTTCGCTTCGGTCTTTTCCTAGATGAATACTGTGCTAACTCCGTTCTTTGAGTTTTCAAGGGCAACGGCGCACCCGCCTTGTATGCCTCCAACCAAGACCAAGCCTCCTCTGGGGAGTCACAGAATTGGGAGGCCCTGTCTAGCATTATTTTCAGCCAAGCAGGGAATATTAATGAGTAATGTATTCCTGCATCCCGGAGGGCCTTTTTAGCTTCAAGAAAGGATGCTCGTTGGGCTTGTACCTTGGCAGTGAAATCTGGGAAAATTGATACCTTGCTGTTGTCAATTGCATACGGTCCTTGTGTTCGGGAATGTTGCAGGATTGTGTCTCGGTCTCTATAGTGGAGGACCTTGCCTATTACAGGCCGAGGAGGCCATCCTGGGGCCGGCTGGTACTCTGTGTGCTCTTTCCAGCGCAAAAAATTGAGAGAGAAGTTCTGGGGCCACGACGGAGCGCAACCATGTTTCCAGGAATTCTACCATGTTGGGCACTTCTTCTACTTTCTCCGGAATTCCGATAAATCTGACGTTATTTCTGCGATTGCGGCCTTCTGCATCCTCAGCCCTGCGCTCAACGATTGCCACTCTTGTAGAGAGCTCATCAAGTCTGAAGGTGTGCGATTTTTGCTCTGGTTGTATCTCAGTTGCCGCGGTCTCCACCTCCCGGACCTTGTCCGCAAGTTTACGGTGTTCTGCCTGTAGCAGGCCCAGGCCCACTGAGACTGCCCCAATGTCCTGCTGCAGAGCGGTTTTGGTGTCGGCGATAGCAGCCAACACCCTGTCCAGGTGTGAGTGCAGGGAGTCATCTTCTCCGGTGGTCTCACCACCCGCCCCAGTCATGTGGGGTGGAAGAGGGTTCCGTGGTGGCAGGCTGAGTGCCCCCGGTACTTATGTTTCGATTTTGGCATCTCGTGTCTGAGCAGGATCTGCAAGCAGCGCTACGTTAGATAGTACAGCCGGAGCAGTGATGAGGAGAGTGAGTCTCCTGTTTTGGAGGTTCGCCTGCGTATGCAGGTCGTTAATGTCTTCCCCCGGGGAACGTCAAGCATTGGGTCTCAGCGCCCGTTCGTAGTGCTAGATAGGGTAGGCTTCTTGCGTGCTGTCTCCCCCAGTGGAGCGGTTCAAGTGCTTCCTCCCGGGACCTGGAAGGTTATCGGGGGCTAGGGCCGGGCCTCCAGGGGTCTTTTCTGTTTGGCAATGAGTTCTCAAGGCCCCTCCTCGCTATCAGGATCAGCTATTTCAATCGCCCACCTCTGATGCAGATAAGAGGGAGAAGGAGGGGCCCCTGGTCTGTTCCGCTGCTATGAGCCGCCAAGCTTCTCCTCCTCCACAGCAGCCTCCTCCTCTTGTCTCTGAACCTGAGGCATACCATGCGTGCATTATTCACCCCCTTTGGTCGATGATCCACTGCTAGGCCTCACCTGCAGCACTCAAGGCCCAGATTGGGCAGGGCCCACACCAGCTCCTGGGTGCCACAACACACTCCACGGCCCACTCCTCTCTCAGAGCCAGGCGGATCACAGGTACTTTGTCGCGCGGCTCTCAACACCTCCGCCGGTCGTTTCCTGGCTAATCTCCTCCCCGCGGTCAATCTGGTGCACTCACCGGTTCATTTGTCGGCGGTGTTGCGGAGGTGTTCCGCAACGATTCTTCTACCAGGAGTCTCTACAGGGCCCTCCCTGGCTTCTGCTGCCTCAGAGACCGGCCGAAGACAACAACGCCGCAACTCTCGGCCCCGCCAGGCCTCGTCGTTCGCGTCACCTTCACCCAGGCACTGTATGATGCCGCCAGCCTCCCGGCCACGTCTCGATGGGCCGATTACGTACTCTGCCCGCTAGTGCCCGCACTGTGGTTCCGCCGTCTCCGCGGCCGCCGGTCCAACTGGGGCCCTTCATGCCGTGGGCGAACCCGGGCGGTGTGGACGCTCCTCCCCCCCCTATGATCTCCGGGAGCGCGCCTCTTTCGCCAGCCGCTTCACGGTGTACTGCGTTGCCGGCGACGTATATTTCCCAGCGTTGTCCTCCCCACTATAAAGTGCAGTGGGGGTCCGTCCAGACTCTCGGAGCTGGCGGATGCCTCGCTAATAGCAGGATATCTTGTTGGCTGGGACGTAGCTCCGCGTTCACACGTCTGCCATGCTTGGTGTCTCAGCCACACCCCCTACTTATTGCATCTGTTAACTATTGGATGCATTAAATAACTCAAACTTTGTTAAATTTCGGCAGATCAAACCTGTCGAAATTTAACAGGGGAAATGTGTATGGCATTTACTCTACCATGTGGATTTTGATGCTTTAAACACCAAAATATGCATGTTATTCCTCACAAACTCTTCAAAGGCGCTATTTATTGCTCCCGATTAAATAACGTTCCCTGTGGTTTTGTTAGTTATGGAGTTTGGTAAATAGCACCTTGTTAACGACCCGCTCGTAATTAGGGCCGACGACTGATTCTGTCCCAAACAAGGGATGGAACCCCACTGGAGTGGTATCTAGAAGTTCGTTTTCCCTTACGTGAGATGCTAAATTACTGTTTACCGTCTTCTCCACAAATGTTGAAGCAAGGAAATTGGTGATCATTTCGTGGCTCCTGAGGGTCCGGATTCATCTTTTTTTTATAACAGGGGAACTACTGTCGCTCTCTTTTACATAGTAGTAGATCTAAAGAATTCAGAGAAATATTACACAACTCAGTTAAAGTAGGACATTGGTGTACAGTGATTGAATAGATCGTTGTACCCACAAATTCAGAAGAGATCATAGAAAAATATATTAAAGGAGGATACGACAAAGAAAGTGTCCAACTGGTAAAACACATTATTAAGAATGGATGGAAAAAACAATGATCTTAGCATTTTTACTCATTGAGAACTGATCAATATTTGTGAAGTAGTAGTTATTGTTCTTTACAAGTTTCTGTGTCCTGTAAAAAGAAAGTGAATGAAACATACATAAGTGGATCCATGTCTCCATACACGGAAAGATGGCACACAGAGCTGCAAGGATTACACTGACTGCACATTGTGATTTTCCACAAGCATTGGTTTGAAGCCCTCTTGTTTACTGGTACATCTCGCTTCTACTACTTGCTTAACATGACTCCCTTTGCACCTCCCTAGTTCTCTCACCAGACCAGACGTACCACTGAATTTGTATAATGCGGTCGATAGCTCACATCCTTCCATCCATGAGCAATGAAATGTCAATAATACTTGAATGGGCATAACAGCATCGAACACCCTTTCCATATACTGACATAAATGATGGGATTCTGCAGATTAATCTTGCAAATTCACCACTGGGCATTAGAGATATCTTTACAATTGGGGGGAAAAAACGCTGACTAAATGCACCATACCTGGTGGTGAGTTTATCCCAAAAATAAAATACAATCAAGCAGTATAATGTGCCTATAGTTGAAATAAGCGATGCACACAATAGATCCCTCTGGTTTAAATAATGTACAATTTGGCCATTTACCCTACATGCAATAAAGTTTTTTTCAAAACATGGGGAAACAGCCTCCTGACATACGGGGTCACCCAGTTAGCTACGCTGTCTAGTGTTCATGCCAAGTGGGGCACTCAGCAATCATGCGGTTGCTCCTGCATGTTCATTGTGCAAGCGTGTGACATCAAATGCATAAGAGAGCACATTTAGGTAGAATTATCGAGCTCAGCTGTATTCATGGTAAGCAAAGCAATTTGTTACCCCCTCACTACACTTGACTGAAATTAGGATTTAAAAAAAGCACTCAGCAGCATTATCATAGCCAATTGGGTCTGGGGTTGATGCTGCCACGCCTCTATGTAACCATTTATAGAATTCATTAGGGTCAGTAATATATCGATCCATACCTCACAAAATACAACTTTATACAACTGCAACATAGTCGCTGTGCCTGGCTTGTGATCACCCAGTGCCAGGATCACTTGTTAAGTATGGTGAGGGGTTTCTCACTTTGCACAAAGGTCTGTGTTGGCTTTTTCTCGTTATATTGCAAATAACATGGGTACAAAAGAAGAATGCATTTTTGTAAAATAATCATGGTACATTGCACAATGGATTGTGTTTATTAAAATCTTTGGATCTTCAAACGTTGCAGTGATGTTTTACATTTGCATTACCTTAAAATGATTCAATATGTTACTTTAGTTTAATTAGAAGTGGGCTTCAGAAATGATGTGTATAATCAACTACAAAATCATCATTAATCAATCAAACAAAATTTCAACAAGTGTGTTCTCTTGTCACTTAATTATCAAGCTGGAATTGGCTTGTAAGGACAGTGCAACATTGGGACATAGTCCACGGTGTAGAATTAGCTACTAAATTGAGTTCTAATAGGATATGTACCATGCTCTCAACAGTTAATACCATCGGCAGAGCATTTAATGGATATGCTGCTGGAAATAAACCCCATGATTAGTCAAGTCTATCCTACCTTTTGTGATGCAAAAGTACAAATCCGTTGACGATATTCTTGACAAAATTCAGCCTCATACCTCCCTCAGCTGCAAAATGGACTTTCTTCCAGCCTAGACATTACCATATAGTCATATATATGCAATCTCCAATGTAGAAAATCGCTGTTAAAAGAATCACATGGACATTCAGCCCTCAAGGTACTAGCTGCCACTTTTTCGCTTTTTTGTCCCTATGGCAAATAGTGAAGTAAGAACATGCATTAAATATTGAACTTCGAACCATTAACATTAACAAAAATCATTACTTTTTAGGTCGAAGCCTACCAGACAGTGCAGCCGTCTGGTTTGCTAACGACATCTTGGGGACATTCAGAAAGCTTACCTGGGAGTGCATCCCGCCCATTGCTTACCATTGGGTTTGTACCTCACTGTTGCTTGCTTTCTGTTTGACGGCTTCATTTGATTTAGGCTGTCCAGCTTGAGTTTGTCACTTCCGTTGCCCAAATCCTATTTACTGTATTCTTCCACCACTACTGGTTGTCAGTAAACAGGCCTTTAAACCTTGTTCTTATTTTGTCACATTTGCTGTGGATTCAAAGACAGAGGTCAAATGTCAGGCTTTGTCTTCCAGGGAACTTGGAGTTTATTTTTCTTTCTCTGAATTCAAAGTGAGAGGATTTATGTGACAATGATGCTGGCTACTGGAGGCGTGCTTGAGGAAGGCTGTGCGATGTTATTTTTTTCCAGCACACAACAACATTTAAATGTCTGTAAATGAACTGTGCAGATATTTCAGAATATATCAGAATAAGGAAAGCACAAATGAAGCACATTTGTTTGTAATTCTGAAGTGTGGTGGAAACAAATATTTTAATACAATCAAAACACATCAATACACTAGGTGATGACATTTCCACACATTATCGTTTGTGCGCTGTATACTTTTATCAATAAAACTGTATGTGGTGGTGCAAATGTAGTTGTCATTTCAATTGAAGATGTGTTGTTTGTAATTGCAGAACGCTATCACACCATTCATACTTCACTTTACCTCACTCCACTCCAGTCTACTCTGCATCACTCCATGCCACACTGTGTCACTGCACTCTACTCTGCACCACTCCACTCTACGTCTCTCCACTTTACACCACTCCACGCCAATGCACACTACTCTGTGCCACTCCACTCTGTCAGCACACTCTATGTCAATCTACTCTACGCCACTCTAATCTACTCCGCACTCTACTCTACTGTGCACCACTCTACTCTGCTCTTAAACAATCTACTCGGCGCCACTGCACTCTGCACCACTCCACTCCTGTGCATTCTGCTCTGCACCACAGAACTCTTCGCTGCACCACTGCACTCTACTCCAATGCACTCTACATTATTTTACAACAAAATGCACTTTACACCACTGCACTCTATGCCAATTTACTCTGCACCACTGCATTCTACGCCACTATACTCTACTCTGCAACACTTTACGTCACTGCACTATACACCACTCTATTCTACTCTGCACTACTGCTGTGTATGCCACTATACTCTGCACCACTCTATACCACTGCACTCTACGCCAACTACTCTGCATTACTGCATGCTATGCCACTCTACTCTACACCATTGCACTATACGTCCCTTTACTCTGCACTACTGCACTCTACACCACTTTACTCTGTGCCACTCCACTCTACACCATTCTGCTCTACACCACTGCACTCTCCACCACTGAACTCTGCCACTCTACTCTACGCCACTGCATGCCACTACACTCTACGCCACTGTAATCTACTGTGCACCACTGGACTCCATCACACTGCACTCTACTCTGCAATACTGCACTCTACGCCACTACATTCTATGCCACTGCACTCTACCATGCACCACTCCACTCTAGCCTGCACAACCCCACTCCACTCCACTCTACTTCACTGAACTCTGACGTTCAGTGCAGTAGCATAGTGCAGTGGCATAGAGTAGATTGTTTCACTCTACTCCACTCTACACCACTGCGCTTTACACCACCCTACTCTAAACCAAGGCACTGTACCCCACTGCGCTCTACTCCAACTACTCTGCACAACAGCACACTATGCCACTCTACACCATTGCGCTATATGCCACTCTATTCTACTCTATAACAAAAACAATGTCTCAACAGGTAATGTTTATAAGACCGTTAAATAAAACATGCACATCAAATTGCAAAAAAGAAGGAGACGAGAGACTCAAGGGTTAGTGAGAGATGCACGAAGCAGTCTGTATTTAGGGCAAAATAATACAAAGAACAGTATCAGCCATTATTAAAGGTCGAAACGCCGTTGACCTCCCAGCGCACACCTTGGCGCAACTCTACTGTTCACAAAATTGTCTATCCATCGTAAAACAATTAATGCCAAAACTAATCGTGAACAAAAAGTGCCTTGTATATATTAATAAGTGTGTTTACCTTGCGCCTTTCCTCGCTGTCTCACCTGTGACTTGCGCCGCTCACCGTATGTCTTACGAGCACCCATGTGCACAAGTTCTTTCGGGTTACGCCCACATTTATTGTAAACAGTGCTGATACTGTTCTTTGTATTATTTTGCCCTAAATACAGATTGCTTTGTGCATCTCTCACCAACCCTTGAGTCTCTCTTCTCCTTCTTTTTTTAAATTTGATGTGCATGTTTTATTTAACGGTCTTATAAACATTACCTGTTGAGACATTGTTTTTGTTATACACTATTATCACCCAGGTCTCAACTGGGTATACGGGTGAACTCCTGTTGGTTGATACCACTCTATTCTACTCAGCACCACTTCACTCTTCACCACTGCTCTCTGCGCCACTCTACTTTGCGCCAAACTACTGTGCACCACGTCACTTCACTCTAGGCTACTCTATGACACTCCACTCTATGACGCTGTACTCCATTAAACTCTACTCCACTCTGACACTCTACAACACTCAACTCCCTCTAAGCCACTCCATGCCACTTAACTCCACTCTATTCTACGACACACTACTCCACTTCACTCCACTACTCCACTCTATGGCACTCCACTCTACAACACTCTACTCCACTCTCCTACACTAATCTACTCTATGCCACTCCACTCTGAGACTGTACTCTACTCAACTCTACTCCACCCTATGCCATTCCACTCTCCTACACTACTCCACTCTATGCCACTCCACTCTGAGACTCTACTCAACTCTACTCCACCCTAATGCCATTCCACTCTCCTACACTACTCCACTCTATGCCACTCCACTCTGAGACTCTACTCCATTCAACTCTACTCCACCCTATGCCATTCCACTCTCCTACACTACTCCACTATATGCCACTCCACTCTGAGACTCTACTCAACTCTACTCCACCCTATGCTATTCCACTCTCCTACACTACTCCACTCTATACCACTCCACTCAGACTCTACTCCACTCAACTCTACTCCACCCTATGCCATTCCACTCTCCTACTCTACTCCACTCTATGCCACTCCACTCTGAGACTCTACTCAACTCTACTCCACTCTATGCCCTTCCACTCTATGACACTCTACTCCCTCCACAACACTCTACACCACTCCACAACACTCCATGACCCTCCACTCTACTTCACTTTATGACACTTCACTCCGCGCCACTCTCCTTTATCACACTAACATTTCATGCTGAACAGCAGCCATTGTGGTGTACAACATGGCTAAAATATATATAGCTCTTGCATAGGCGAGACCTATTGGCTTTGCCATTGCTTGTTACTATTGCTTTTGATCTTATAGACCAGAATAAGGCTATGAGTGAAAACTAGCTGTTTGAAACTGGATGTGTACTATTTGAATATCAGGTAACGCCATTCAGTCTATGCAGAACAGCAGAAGAATTCCAGTTATTTTTTATTTGGGGTTTGGTGAAATATTTTAGGAATTGCGTTATAATGTAATAGATGATATACTATCCCACTCAGATTCTGAATGCCATCATGTTTTACGTGTTATTTTATCATTCTGCTCTGTTCCCAAGAATTGCCTTTGTGCAAAACTAAGTTAGTGGCACTTTTATACCACCACAAACCTACAGACGTAAACTATGATAGTACACTGCTAGCTGCTGAAGATGTTGGATGTACACATCTGTACATTATGCTAAAGTATAGGAATGAATATGTTATGTATAATTTTGAAAATAGAAATGAGGTGCAATTTTTCCAGTCATATCATGTACAGTCTCATCGTTTGTTGTGTTTTTGCAAATTCAGATGCCTTTGCTGATACATTTTATGCAATGGGATACGTGATGCGTGTTTGCCAGCTGCTGTCGGTCTTGGAGCTGCTACACATACTTCTTGGTATTGAAAAAAAGCGCTTCTGGCCAAGATTTATACAGGTACGTCATAAGCTGGTCTGTGGCAGTGCAAAGTTGGGAATGGTATACTATACCATTTGCTCTTAGTGAAGCAGTTGGTTGTCTCAGAATAAGGTGCAAAAAGAACAAATAATACAGTAATGGATTTGTGTGTGTGCGGCCCTATTTTCTGTACAGGTTGCAGCTGCCTTAGATATTGCATTTCCCATTCCAACCCTGAGTGACACTTTCTGTCTGTTACTATGGAGTCCAAAATGTAGGCGTGAGAGTTAATTTTCCAAATCCATTGTATGTTTTCGTACATGTGGACAGGAGCGGGAACAAGGCTACCCTCAATAAGCCTTTTGGTGTTTGTGTAGCATGTACTCTTACTCACAGGAATGTTTGCTCCAAAGTTGTGAGTACTTGAGCTAGCGTTGACTAAAAGTAAAGTACTCATGCTGATGTAGCTGAAGCGATGATTCATCAACGACGTCTCCGAACCCTGTTGCAGAGGCCACGGGGCACGCAGGAGTTACTCGGCCCCACTGAGGTGGTAGAGGCCTTTTACCTCTGATGTCACGGGCCGAACCTACTATGGATCCCGCTCTACTGGGTCAAGCACCCCTTTCTACACCTGACTCTCTGCTCGAGCTATGCTACCCAACTGTCAAGGCTCCCTTAGAGGGAGCTCAGATACAGTTCAGTGAACACAACTTATAACTCAACATGCGGGCAGTGCAGCAATAAATCAATGTCCAGTCAAATACTTGTTTTTGTATAAAAAGAACTATTTAATTCTGACTCTACACATGCAAAGGCAAACAACATTCAAAAAGCAATAACAAAGTCCCCTTGAGGTAGGAGCTCTAGTAGTTGTCAGGTGACTCCCTGTCCTTCCACCTCTAGTGGGACTCATGGTAGTGACCAGAGTTCACACATGAATGTCAGCCACAGTGATATGTGCATCAAAGGCTAATCCTGGGTCCTCAGTCCTACTCTTTATGACTCTCTCATCAGCCCCGTCTCCCTCTTCCTGAGATATGCCCAGGCCCCTTTCCTGGTGATCTGCCACTGAACCAAAGAGCCCTTTGAAATGCACAGGGAGAGCCTGGCTCTCCCCTCATCCAGTGCTTATCCCACCCAGCTCACAGGAATGCAGTAATAGACATTTCTGTCTGTGGGATTCCTCTACTCCCCATGTTTTCACCAGGCAGGCCTGGGCTTCCCAAAATTGAACCCAAGATCTTCCATGTTATGTAGTAATGGAGGCACTTCTGCACGTAGGGTACATTCACAGCACACACCCTGCCTAGTACTGTTGTCCTCATGTATTATGCGGTCTAAACAACAAAAGAGTTTGCCTTCTCAAGAGAAGAGCTAGCGTGGAGAATCAAATTTGATTCTTATAAAGCCCTCACTCACCAACCTGGTTGGTGACATGCTTCATCATCGGGCCCCACCAGGAAGGTCGAATACCTCCCCGATGTGCTTCAACGCCAGAATTACTGCGGAGCAGGTTAAAGTGACAAGTGCACGTGAATGTGAAGTGATTTAAAAATGACTAGGCTGTATCCGAAAATGATTTTATTCGCCGGTCAGTCAGGCACAAAATAAAAACAATGTGAGTGATGTGATCGCTGAAGAAATTGGTCAGCTAAATCTCACTATGTGTGGTCAACATGTTTCTGCCTTTATGATGCTACTAGCTAGGCATTCGTCAGGACCAAGGTGAAGACCCCGGCGGTATGAGCACGCTAAGGCTCACCCTAACCTGGAGGTCAGATGCGTGAAAAAGTAGGAAAAAGAATCTTTAAAAACCTACTATGATTGCGGGATCCTTCTTACTTTTTGGAACCCGCAGATCTCTGAAATAAAAAAACAAGAACGAACAAACACACAGACATAAGTATATTCAATAAGCATGTGGTCATGGGACGTTCATTGTTCCAATTTCAGCAAACAAAAGTGCTCTTCTCGGAGTGCACCGAAAACTATATCTCAAGGAGCTGTCGTGCAATAGTGAGATATGCATGTGCACATATTTTTAGAAAGTTATTGAAAGTGGCAAAAGCTAGAACCACAATAAACATAGAAGGTGTCACATTAAGCGCTATTTTTACTTACACGCCTATTGTGACGTGGAAAGCCACAGGGCGTCAAAATCAGAAAACACTAACTTGACTACAACGGGCTCATCCAAGCGGAATTGTCAAAAAAGGAAGGAATGTCTTACACATAGGGTGATCACTAAACACACCCTGGGTCTCGGGAGGGGGGTGGTGGCTGAATGGCACACCCTATAGAAAGGTAGATATAAAACAGGAGATGCATAAATACATAGATATGAAGTTCGGTCCCGCAACAGCAGGCGGTCACTTATCTGTGTAGTAGGGCTGCTCGAAGGAACACTCACGCCGAGAAAGCCAGACACCCACTTGGTACCTGGTTGAACCCTCTGAAAACCGGACCCCGTCGATAGAAAGGCCGGTGTTCCGCATGTTTAAATAGGGGAACACTGCCAGGAGCCTCGGTTTGAGCGTCGGTGCCCCGGGAGAGCCCTAGTTGCTACGTCATTACGTATACGGCAACAAAGGGCCAATCAGAATGAAGTAAAGGTAAATCAATTGGCCCGCAGCGTCAGCAGAAAAGACTGGGACGCTGACTTCAGTAATAGCGGTGCGGAAAAAACCCGCAACAAAACTTTATTCACAAGCGATAGGGACGCTAAGTCAAATGCCAGCTGTGCTATCATACAAAGTGAAGACAGGATAAAGGGTATTGGTTAGCAGCAAAACCACACGCTTGCTTGTCATGTCATGTGCCTATACCAGTTCATAAAAATGTGAAACACTTCTATAGATGGTAGAATGTGCCAGGTGGTGTATCAGATATTGTCAACAGGGAGTGTCTGAACAGTACACACTCTGTGGGGGTCATGCGGCTGTACAGAAAAAATTGGAACTAAGTTTTGAGTACTGTACTCCAGGGAATATGATCATTCAGCCCCTCTTTATCTGTGCCCAGACGATAGACCCACCTCTGTTCTTTCTCAAACAGAGACTGCGGTATGTTTCTACATGCGGTCACCTGTTCAATGACTGTCCACTGTAAGTCATTAGTGGTGTGATTATGGTGTATGTAATGTTCGCTAAGTTTGGTTGTTATTCTCCTGCATCGGATGTTACTTCTATGTTCACCAATACGTTGTTTCACCTTACGAGTCGTCATCCCCACATAACGCAGACCACAAGGGCAGGTGATCAAGTATACCACATTTGTGGAATTGCAGTTAGTGTGAGTGCGCTGTGTCCACGTTTTGCCTGGTTCAAGATTGAGGACCTTTGTGTGTGCAGTCAGATGACAAATACTACAGTTAGCGCAAGGAAATGACCCACTATTCTAGGTAAACCCCAAGCCGCAGTTATGGAAGGAGTGCCAATCAGTGTCTCAATTTTGGGTCGTGTGTGGACCAATGAGTCCCTGAGACTGCGGCCCCTTTTGAAGGAAAAAGAGGTTTCTCCCATAACCGGTTACTACTAGTGATTATTCTCCAATGTTTGTTAATTGCTTTCTTCACTGTGGTAGAAGCAGTACTGTATGTCGTAACACAGGTAAGGGGAATGTCCTTCTTTATTCGGGGGTTGTCTTCCAGAAGAGCCTCCCTTGGTTGGTTCCGGGCCCTTTTATAGCTCTTACTCAGAATTCTTTCTGGGTAACCTCGATTCTTCAGTTTAGAGGTGAGGTTAGCTGATTGGTTGCGAAAATCCTCCAATTTGCTACAGTTCCTTCTTAACCGAAGGTATTGTCCATACGGTAGGTTTTCCCGTAGGGGCCTGGGGTGGAAGCTGGAAAACTCAAGTAGGTTATTTTTAGCAGTAGGTTTGTAATGGGTCTTGGTAGAGAGGCCTCTCTCTGATTTTGTGATGACCACATCCAAAAAAACCACCTCATGTTGATTACAGGTGTGGGTAAATTTTAGGTTCAAGTCAAGGGTGTTAATCCAGGAAAGGAAGTCATTAAGAACGCACTCTGGTCCTTTCCATATCATTAAGATATCATCAATATACCTTTTCCAAAAAACTATGGAAGAGGCGTAAGGATTATCACCAGAGAGAATGAATCTGCGTTCGAAATTATAGACGTACAGACCCGCCACACTTGGGACAAAGGTACTGCCCATCGAGGTACCAGTTGATTGCAAGAACAGATGATTCTTATACTCAAAAAAGTTTCTTTTGAGAGCCAGGGTGGCACACTTCAAAATGAAATCTTTAGGGGTCTGATAGTCCCAGACTGTTTCGTCCAGTGCCTCACCCAGGACCCTGATGGTATCGTCCTGGGGAATGCTGGTATATAGACTCTCTATGTCAAGTGTCACTAGTACAGTTGAAGCCTCCTCAATGGTCACCTCTTGTAGAAGGCATAGAAGACTCTTAGTGTCTTTAAGGTACGTGGATGACTGCTGTACAAGTGGTTTTAAAAGAAGTCGCAGAACCGAGACAAAGGCTCGAGTAAGGAGCCGATACCCGAAACAATGGGGCGTCCTGGAGGAGGTGTCCTGTTTTTGTGCGTTTTAGGTAAGGTGTAAAAATAGGGTATAACACCTTCCCCCTCAGTCAGGAAAGCAGACTCTTTGCTGGTAATATAACCATTCTGTTCTGCCTCTTTCACCAGTTGCTTAATTTCTGTCTTAAGTTCTGTGGAGGGGTCAGTAGTGAGGGGAGTATAGTTCTTCCTATCGTCAAGGAGACGTTGACACTCTTGCTCATAGTCCCCTTTATTCTGAATTACCACCCCTCCACCTTTGTCAGCTGGTTTAATGGTGATTGCAGTATTTGATTGCAAACCTTGAAGCGCTTGATATTCCATTTTGCTAAGATTTTTAAATATGTTGCCCTCTTCAAAATTCTCTATTTCAAGAAAAACTGCCTGTTCGAAGGTAGTAATTTCAGCCGGTATCCCATAAGGAGGGGGGGTGAAAGATGATTTCAACCTCAATCCTGTGTTAACTGGATTCTCCTGTGGTTCACTGACTTCTTTACCCTCAAAATAGGCTTTCAGTTTGAGCTTTCTGAAAAATGCCGCCAGTTCACAATGTAGTTTAAACTTGTCTAGGCGGGCTGAGGGGACAAACCCTAAACCCTTTTCTAAGACCTGTTTCTCCACTGGGGACAAAATTACCTCGGAGAGATTAGTAATTAGACTCTCCTGGCACTGGTGCCTGCCTGGGGTTCCTGAGATTTGCTGCGTGTGTGGTTGCCCACTGTGTCTTCTTGTTCCCAATGAACTTGATTCTGCCCTCTCCTCCTGCCTCGGCCTCTGCGGCCTCTCTCTAAAAAAGGACGGTAAGAGTTCTGATGAAAGGGCTGCGCTGGCATATAGGCCGGATTCCAGCCCATTAGGGGGAAAGGTGGTTGTTGGAAGTGCATGGGATGCATACCGGGTCCCGGTGTTGGAAAGTGTGACCACATCGGTTGGGCAAGGTTCTGTCTTGGTGTACCCCTATTACCGCCCCTTTGTCTTTGTCTAAAACTCCCATTACTAGACCCACTAGTGGTCGATGTGCTATCATCCGAGATGTCTGAATTGGAGTTATTTTTTGTGGGAGGTATGTAGGTTGGGTCAGCATAGGGATAGACTTTGTCAAAGGCAAATCGTTTTAGGTCTTTTGGAATTTAATCACTTTCGATTGGGTTAAACCGTCCTTATAATCAGTGATGTCTTTATTAACTTCGTCTAGTTTTTTCTTGAAGCCTGTTAAGGTGGTTTTAAAATGGTTTTCCGTCTGTTGGATTTCAACCATCAAGGCTTCTGAAAGTCGCAAAGCTGTCTTAATGATTAGAACAAGCCAGTCGCGTGTACAATGCCACGCGATCATTGCCCATTCCTTTCTAAATACAGCATCCTCTAGGAAGATACGAGGTGCATTAGTTACCAGAAGCCCTCTTGGTGCTGTGTTTGTGCGGAGATACTCGGTAAGGATGGTCCCGTGTAAGATTGTCCTAATTCTATTTCGTTTCTGTTCTGACAATTTTTCCCACTCACTGGTGTGAGTGATAGCTTGTGAGATGGTAGGGTCAGCAAACATAGATGGGCCCGCTAAAATAGCATCAACCTCTGAAATAGAGTAGGTGAGACCCATATTTGCCATGGTGTCTAAATGTATGAAACTCGCAAAATGAGAAGAAGAAAGGAAGAAAGGGAGGTTCTGGCAATCATAGACCTCCCCTAGGCTCTCACAGCTGTACGCTGCTTAATATCTATAAACAATAGGAGAGAGAGGGAATTTTTAGAAGGAACACTCTTGATCCCCCAAATTGTAGTCTAAACAACAAAAGAGTTTGCCTTCTCAAGAGAAGAGCTAGCGTGGAGAATCAAATTTGATTCTTATAAAGCCCTCACTCACCAACCTGGTTGGTGACATGCTTCATCATCGGGCCCCACCAGGAAGGTCGAATACCTCCCCGATGTGCTTCAACGCCAGAATTACTGCGGAGCAGGTTAAAGTGACAAGTGCACGTGAATGTGAAGTGATTTAAAAATGACTAGGCTGTATCCGAAAATGATTTTATTCGCCGGTCAGTCAGGCACAAAATAAAAACAATGTGAGTGATGTGATCGCTGAAGAAATTGGTCAGCTAAATCTCACTATGTGTGGTCAACATGTTTCTGCCTTTATGATGCTACTAGCTAGGCATTCGTCAGGACCAAGGTGAAGACCCGGCGGTATGAGCACGCTAAGGCTCACCCTAACCTGGAGGTCAGATGCGTGAAAAAGTAGGAAAAAGAATCTTTAAAAACCTACTATGATTGCGGGATCCTTCTTACTTTTTGGAACCCGCAGATCTCTGAAATAAAAAAACAAGAACGAACAAACACACAGACATAAGTATATTCAATAAGCATGTGGTCATGGGACGTTCATTGTTCCAATTTCAGCAAACAAAAGTGCTCTTCTCGGAGTGCACCGAAAACTATATCTCAAGGAGCTGTCGTGCAATAGTGAGATATGCATGTGCACATATTTTTAGAAAGTTATTGAAAGTGGCAAAAGCTAGAACCACAATAAACATAGAAGGTGTCACATTAAGCGCTATTTTTACTTACACGCCTATTGTGACGTGGAAAGCCACAGGGCGTCAAAATCAGAAAAGGAGAGTCTAATTACTAATCTCTCCGAGGTAATTTTGTCCCCAGTGGAGAAACAGGTCTTAGAAAAGGGTTTAGGGTTTGTCCCCTCAGCCCGCCTAGACAAGTTTAAACTACATTGTGAACTGGCGGCATTTTTCAGAAAGCTCAAACTGAAAGCCTATTTTGAGGGTAAAGAAGTCAGTGAACCACAGGAGAATCCAGTTAACACAGGATTGAGGTTGAAATCATCTTTCACCCCCCCTCCTTATGGGATACCGGCTGAAATTACTACCTTCGAACAGGCAGTTTTTCTTGAAATAGAGAATTTTGAAGAGGGCAACATATTTAAAAATCTTAGCAAAATGGAATATCAAGCGCTTCAAGGTTTGCAATCAAATACTGCAATCACCATTAAACCAGCTGACAAAGGTGGAGGGGTGGTAATTCAGAATAAAGGGGACTATGAGCAAGAGTGTCAACGTCTCCTTGACGATAGGAAGAACTATACTCCCCTCACTACTGACCCCTCCACAGAACTTAAGACAGAAATTAAGCAACTGGTGAAAGAGGCAGAACAGAATGGTTATATTACCAGCAAAGAGTCTGCTTTCCTGACTGAGGGGAAGGTGTTATACCCTATTTTTACACCTTACCTAAAACGCACAAAAACAGGACACCTCCTCCAGGACGCCCCATTGTTTCGGGTATCGGCTCCTTACTCGAGCCTTTGTCTCGGTTCTGCGACTTCTTTTTAAAACCACTTGTACAGCAGTCATCCACGTACCTTAAAGACACTAAGAGTCTTCTATGCCTTCTACAAGAGGTGACCATTGAGGAGGCTTCAACTGTACTAGTGACACTTGACATAGAGAGTCTATATACCAGCATTCCCCAGGACGATACCATCAGGGTCCTGGGTGAGGCACTGGACCGAAACAGTCTGGGACTATCAGACCCCTAAAGATTTCATTTTGAAGTGTGCCACCCTGGCTCTCAAAAGAAACTTTTTTGAGTATAAGAATCATCTGTTCTTGCAATCAACTGGTACCTCGATGGGCAGTACCTTTGCCCCAAGTGTGGCGGGTCTGTACGTCTATAATTTCGAACGCAGATTCATTCTCTCTGGTGATAATCCTTACGCCTCTTCCATAGTTTTTTGGAAAAGGTATATTGATGATATCTTAATGATATGGAAAGGACCAGAGTGCGTTCTTAATGACTTCCTTTCCTGGATTAACACCCTTGACTTGAACCTAAAATTTACCCACACCTGTAATCAACATGAGGTGGTTTTTTGGGATGTGGTCATCACAAAATCAGAGAGAGGCCTCTCTACCAAGACCCATTACAAACCTACTGCTAAAAATAACCTACTTGAGTTTTCCAGCTTCCACCCCAGGCCCCTACGGGAAAACCTACTGTATGGACAATACCTTCGGTTAAGAAGGAACTGTAGCAAATTGGAGGATTTTCGCAACCAATCAGCTAACCTCACCTCTAAACTGAAGAATCGAGGTTACCCAGAAAGAATTCTGAGTAAGAGCTATAAAAGGGCCCGGAACCAACCAAGGGAGGCTCTTCTGGAAGACAACCCCCGAATGAAGAAGGACATTCCCCTTACCTGTGTTACGACATACAGTACTGCTTCTACCACAGTGAAGAAAGCAATTAACAAACATTGGAGAATAATCACTAGTAGTAACCGGTTATGGGAGAAACCTCTTTTTTCCTTCAAAAGGGGCCGCAGTCTCAGGGACTCATTGGTCCACACACGACCCAAAATTGAGACACTGATTGGCACTCCTTCCATAACTGCGGCTTGGGGTTTACCTAGAATAGTGGGTCATTTCCCTTGCGCCAACTGTAGTATTTGTCATCTGACTGCACACACAAAGGTCCTCAATCTTGAACCAGGCAAAACGTGGACACAGCGCACTCACACTAACTGCAATTCCACAAATGTGGTATACTTGATCACCTGCCCTTGTGGTCTGCGTTATGTGGGGATGACGACTCGTAAGGTGAAACAACGTATTGGTGAACATAGAAGTAACATCCGATGCAGGAGAATAACAACCAAACTTAGCGAACATTACATACACCATAATCACACCACTAATGACTTACAGTGGACAGTCATTGAACAGGTGACCGCATGTAGAAACATACACGCAGTCTCTGTTTGAGAAAGAACAGAGGTGGGTCTATCGTCTGGGCACAGATAAAGAGGGGCTGAATGATCATATTCCCTGGAGTACAGTACTCAAAACTTAGTTCCAATTTTTCTGTACAGCCGCATGACCCCCACAGAGTGTGTACTGTTCAGACACTCCCTGTTGACAATATCTGATACACCACCTGGCACATTCTACCATCTATAGAAGTGTTTCACATTTTTATGAACTGGTATAGGCACATGACATGACAAGCAAGCGTGTGGTTTTGCTGCTAACCAATACCCTTTATCCTGTCTTCACTTTGTATGATAGCACAGCTGGCATTTGACTTAGCGTCCCTATCGCTTGTGAATAAAGTTTTGTTGCGGGTTTTTTCCGCACCGCTATTACTGAAGTCAGCGTCCCAGTCTTTTCTGCTGACGCTGCGGGCCAATTGATTTACCTTTACTTCATTCTGATTGGCCCCTTTGTTGCCGTATACGTAATGACGTAGCAACTAGGGCTCTCCCGGGGCACCGACGCTCAAACCGAGGCTCCTGGCAGTGTTCCCCCTATTTAAACATGCGGAACACCGGCCTTTCTATCGACGGGGTCCGGTTTTCAGAGGGTTCAACCAGGTACCAAGTGGGTGTCTGGCTTTCTCGGCGTGAGTGTTCCTTCGAGCAGCCCTACTACACAGATAAGTGACCGCCTGCTGTTGCGGGACCGAACTTCATATCTATGTATTTATGCATCTCCTGTTTTATATCTACCTTTCTATAGGGTGTGCCATTCAGCCACCACCCCCTCCCGAGACCCAGGGTGTGTTTAGTGATCACCCTATGTGTAAGACATTCCTTCCTTTTTGACAATTCCGCTTGGATGAGCCCGTTGTAGTCAAGTTAGTGTTTTCTGATTTTGACGCCCTGTGGCTTTCCACGTCACAATAGGCGTGTAAGTAAAAATAGCGCTTAATGTGACACCTTCTATGTTTATTGTGGTTCTAGCTTTTGCCACTTTCAATAACTTTCTAAAAATATGTGCACATGCATATCTCACTATTGCACGACAGCTCCTTGAGATATAGTTTTCGGTGCACTCCGAGAAGAGCACTTTTGTTTGCTGAAATTGGAACAATGAACGTCCCATGACCACATGCTTATTGAATATACTTATGTCTGTGTGTTTGTTCGTTCTTGTTTTTTTATTTCAGAGATCTGCGGGTTCCAAAAAGTAAGAAGGATCCCGCAATCATAGTAGGTTTTTAAAGATTCTTTTTCCTACTTTTTCACGCATCTGACCTCCAGGTTAGGATGAGCCTTAGCGTGCTCATACCGCCGGGGTCTTCACCTTGGTCCTGACGAATGCCTAGCTAGTAGCATCATAAAGGCAGAAACATGTTGACCACACATAGTGAGATTTAGCTGACCAATTTCTTCAGCAATCACATCACTCACATTGTTTTTATTTTGTGCCTGACTGACCGGCGAATAAAATCATTTTCGGATACAGCCTAGTCATTTTTAAATCACTTCACATTCACGTGCACTTGTCACTTTAACCTGCTCCGCAGTAATTCTGGCGTTGAAGCACATCGGGGAGGTATTCGACCTTCCTGGTGGGGCCCGATGATGAAGCATGTCACCAACCAGGTTGGTGAGTGAGGGCTTTATAAGAATCAAATTTGATTCTCCACGCTAGCTCTTCTCTTGAGAAGGCAAACTCTTTTGTTGTTTAGACTACAATTTGGGGGATCAAGAGTGTTCCTTCTAAAAATTCCCTCTCTCTCCTATTGTTTATAGAGCTCATGTATTATGCTACCACCAGCATTCCCACATGCAGTACATGCACTCAGTCTGCGCACACTGTTCAGTACTGCAGTCTCTTTGTACTGCACCACTGTATGTTATTTTAAAAGCGCACCCTGCCAGCACACACATGTTTACCATGTGCGCACTGTACTACACTTCACCCTAGGTGTATTGTATTCCTTGCGAGCACACTTGCACTCAGCAAATGTTTTCATCACGCACGCACTTTCACATCAACCTGATGTAAGCCAGGGGAGAGTTAAACACACAGCAGCAGAACTTTTCAAAAGGTGAGTGTGCCTGTAGGCCTCACTACAGTGGCAAAGAGTAAAAAGAACCTGTTCCCTACCATGTATGCCGCTACCACTGCGCTTGCGCTGTTTAACTCCTGGTGAAGGTGGTAGCCTTCCACCACTATGAGGGTAGCGCTTTGGGCACACCTTCGAGTTCAACCAAACTGCAATCCGTGAGACAGGGCTATGTCATAACAGACACACATGATCCGTGTTCGCCTATGTCAAAAAATCAGCATTAGGGATCCAGACAACAATACAGTTGGGCACTCAGAGCAGGGGTACGTCTCTCACCATACAGAGGACTTTTCTGTCCCAACAACATCAATCTTGTTAGGAAGAATAAACAGTAGAACCGGGTCCCCAACAGCAAAGATATTTTTGTAGATAAGTAGATTATACTGCCCCATGCTCATGGAAAAATCATATCTATCAAGTTTACCTGTGCAATTCCCTTAAACCCGTCAGGACCTAACATTTGACCTATAGAGAAGACACTGCGTACCCTCATGCAGTCTTCACCAAGGCTTGCAAAAGACAAAAAATTCCTCTCTTTTTAAAGATTATGAGGCTGATTCAGAGTTTGTTGCGTTTGCAACAGAGTACCCTGTCCGCCAAACCCTAGGTCTACAGTCTCTAAATGAGCTTTCTGTCAGTGAAGCCCCTGTTGGCTCTGTCGACAGAAAACTTCTTCAGCAGTCCCTGTTTGGCTGTCGGAGAGAGAGGCATTACGCTGCCCACCCTATTCAGAGTGGACAGCATGATGTCCTTTTTATCTGTCTCTCACAGCTAGGACATATGTGATGTTCATTTTTTAAATGCTTTATTGGTATAATAATGTTGACAGTGATTACCGGTCAAAGTACATGCACTTATTAATGTTACTAAAGCGTATTTACACAGGGTTACTATTGATTATTGCATTTACTCCTAAAATGATGGTGTTATTTACATGTGGTCTGTTGATCTTGTACCTTTTACCAAGTCAATAGACGTACCTGATGTGTTTATATGACCCTTTAGGTGGTCAGAGATAATTACAAATATACATAAGGCTGGTGGAAATAGACAGTGCGTTAATTGCTGCATAGTATTTAGTAGTGTGTGTGTAATAATTGTCCAGTCAGTGCTTGTACTTTTTATAAAGAATTTTTTTTATTGAGTGTTATTATTGCCTGCCAGTGAATGGTGGTTACTAGCCCACACCCCCACCCTTGAGTAGGCCTTGGACTGCTCTGCTCCGCTAGCCTGAGAGAGTCAATGGGGTGTTGGGCCCAAATTTGCAATCCCCTGGGAACCAATTACTTATGCAGGCCACACAACTAATGGTCCGTTTCCTTACAGGGTAATTCGGTTTTTTGTTTTTGAGAAACAGACTCCCACTATGGGAGCTTGTTTTTGAAAAACAAATTATATTGAAAGTTTGGTGGACGTTCGCCGTCATTTTTGACGGTCACCCACCAAAGTTTGTGCCTTGAAGGGAACCAAGTTTTTTGTACCTTAAAGGGGATAGCTGTGCCTCTGGATCCTTTCAACGTACAGAGATGACCGCTGAGCTAGAGCTCATCTCTACCTCTGTCACCCTAAAAGACTATCGTCTGCCAGATTTAATGTTCTCTGCCACCCTGATGGACTGTTCTCTGTCTGCCAAGGTCTAAATCTTCACCTTATTTTCACACCCACGTCTGCCCTGACAGGTCAAAGGAATGGTTCATGCTGTCCAGTGGCTCATACAGAGGAGCTACACCACTGTTACATCCAGCTTTTGAGTCTAGGTTGCCTTTACCGTCTCTTCAGTGTGGGTAAGTTCCATATATTTAAAGCAAGGAATACGAGTGCAATGTCAGCACCTGAGGCTGCTTTAGGATGGCTGACTTAAACAATAATGAAGTCAGCATTCACAGCAGAACATTTCTCTGTGAGAGGGAAACTGCCAGTTGTGAATCTTATTCCCTCTTTGTGAAGATGGGACCTGCTTTGTTCTTAGATGACAATCTAAACCCAATGTTCCGTCCCTTCTACTTGTGTCATGGATCCGAGATATAACAAGCCTCCACCTCTTAATTAACACAGCAAAGAATAGAGGATGGCAGAAAAGGAAAACGAGGATCATGGACATAAACAGATTAGGAAAATAAGTCAACAAAATAGAAGAAGGAAACAAAATCCTGGCCTTAAAGCGATGGCATGTTATGAAGGTTGAAGAACTACACTGTCCCAAAGCATACCCGTGGCTACCTTTGTTCAGTACCCCTCAAACACGTTTCAGCCTATTCCATCCATTTTTATGCAAGGCATTTGCATTCTTCTTCCTACAGCTACCTCTCCTCTGACCCTTTACACAAGAATACATAGAGTATGCTGTCTTCAAGCTTGCTTTTAATTGCTCCAGGAAATATGCTAAGACCTGCCTGCTCACATCTATCAAACATTAGCTCTGACTATTCAACTACAATTGACCATCCTCATCACTCAAACATTTGACCACTTCGCTGCCTTCATGGTACTTCCACATGCATCCACCTCAGCTCTGAATGAGGTCAGCTTACCAACTCCTTTCAACAAGACCAACAAACTGCCCAGAATGATTGTAATTAGTGCACATGAATTCAAGATTACCTTTTGCTTCCACTCTCGCAACTCTCTGATGATAAGAAACAAAGGAAGGCTTATTTACGCTGCCCTATGCCAATTAGAAAGGGCAGAATGCACCGTATTTACAAGATAAGGTGCATTCCTGTCCTTTCAGCCAGCGCTGTCGCACCTTTTGCAGTCGTTCGCCAACTCAGACACCATTGCACTATGGTGCAAGGATGTCTCTGTTGTTGGCACAAGTGTTTTTTGTGCAGGAATGAGCACCTTCCTTCACAAAAACAATCACAAGAGGCTTTTTCTTTGTTCTATGTGTGCTGCCCACATGGAAAGAGGAAAAAACGAGGAGAAATGTAAACATTTCTCCTTGTTACGTCTGCTCTAGGGAGTCGCAAGGTTTTGGCGCTGCCCCAGGCTTATGAGCAATTGTAAATCTGGGGCAGCGTCATGGTCTATGGTTGTTGTGGGGAAACACCCACGGCAATACCCATGGAACACCTCTTTGATGCAAAGTAAGGCAAGGCAGCGACTTGCGCTGCTTTGCTTTACTCCATATCTACGAGGCCCTGAAAAGCCACACAAAGTGGCTTTGCATGACCTTGTAGATTTGGGTCTGCCCACTGCGCCTCTGGAGCGTCACAAAAGTGACACTCCGGCGGAAGAAATGTGTCACAAGGGGGCTTGTAAATAAGCCTCTTGGTGTTCTCCATCCATTAACTCAGTATTCCATATGTCCTTCTGGATAAAGACAGCCTTACACTTCCTTATGCTTTCTTTCTCCTTTTTAGGTCTCACAAGATCTCGTTACCTTACAGAGGGCTTTGAGGTCACCCTTTGATTACCATTGGTTGGCTTTATTGTCACTATCATTTGCTTGCCTGTTATTCGTCAGCTTCCATAGACTTCCTTTCTCTTTGTGTGTTTGTCCCTTCCCTGGAGCATGGACGCATTACTGGTGTCCCTCCACTTCTATTTCTTTCCGGTGCAACTTTTTTTTCTTTCTTTAAACACTCTTATTGAATGTATGTTTTTCAGCTGTCTCCTTCGTTTACTTCTCCCCTGATCTATTCATGTGTTTGCCAGCCACTGCCCTCCAACTCAATCTCCATTGTCCATGTGGTTGCCCCTGCTTCTCCCATCCACTCTCCGTTATCTGTGTGGTTACCCCCAGTCAGTCCTGCAGACCCTATGTTGTCCTTATGCTTGCCCACCCTCAGTGGTCCATCTGCTCCCCATCCCCTCTCATCTGTCCTGCTCTCCCTCCTTGTGGCCTCGGGGTCGCACATGGCTAAAAGTTTTAAAAGAAGCTGTGACAGGAGTAGCACTGGCCACCTCATAGCCCTTTTTAGGTCTCGCCTAGGCAGCGCGCATGCCCTGCTCTAGGAGATGACCTTTAGCAATCGGTCTGCTCCTTTTCAAGCACACTCGTGCTTGTGGCGGCATCCACCTTGCGGGAGCGAGCAGCAGCGCGCATGGGCCATATGTTTGTAATTAACGTGGCCGCGCCGCTGCTCGCTCCCGCAAGGTGGATGCCGCCACAAGCACGAGTGCTTGTAAAGAGCTGACTGCCTGTGCTACTTAATTTGGTGAGCGACCTTTGTTCTCATACAGCTGTGATGACGTGACAGAAGTATCATCAGCTTATCCTTCCTACCTGTATCCTCCTGTGTTCATGCTCTTCATTTGGTTTATTCCAATCGTATTTTCCTTCCCCTCTACTGTCTCAATGCGTGCAGCGGCGGGCACAAGCGCGCGCGCACCACTCCCGGGCTTGTTGTTTCTAATGACTTTAATCCCTTCTTTGGGTTAATGATCTCACACTCTCGCGAGCCCGGTATTTCCCTTCAAGGCACTTAAAGACGCAGCTGGAGGGCTCAAGGCAGTCTGTGCGTCGCCTCTGCTCCCCGTCCACGTTCCCCTTCCCAGACCCCGTATTCCCATATGCCATTGGGGCCCCCTCGCGCTCCCGCCAGTCACGCGCAGCCACCGGGCCTGGGCCAGGAGTTAATTGGCACTAAGGGAAACGTGAATATGCTAATGAGCCAGCTAATGAGGAAATGATGGGGTCTAAGGAACCGGGGCGTCCGTTGACTCCCAGATACTTCAATTACGGACAAGGGGAGCTCTTCAGAGTGTTTCCACTCCAGCCTAACAAACTAATCCCAGCCTGGGGCAGACAAACCCACCCCGCGCCTGAAATGTGCTGCCCTCTCAGCCGGCATGATGAAGCGAAGGAGGCTTTTCAGTCTGAGCGCACTGCCCACTTTAAATGACTGGGAGGCTGGCTTCATAGGAAGGCCTGAAGTTTATTTTCTTCTAGTGTGTTGTAATATTAACAGGTGACCTGTGACGTCACAGCTCCTCTGTTCCTGCGCCGACCATTTGCCGCCTCCTTGACCTGTGAGAGTAGGAATTCTCACCAGGGGCCAATGCGCAGCTCGCAGTCCTGGGGGTGTGTTCTGCAGAGTGACCCTGTAGATGGCGCTTCTTTTTCACTATCAATATTTCCCCCGAACGCGATACCACTACCAACATCTACAGGGTCCTTTCATTTTCCAACCGCACCCTGCTCCCCTATATCTCCTCGTTCCCGTATACCTCCCTGAATGTCTCCTACCCTTCCTCTCCTCCCTTGCTATTACCCTTCCTTCATTTCCACACTCCTCATGCCTTTCCATTGTCCGCTGATGTTTCCATTTCTCACTGCATATCTTCCTTCCACTGTCTCGCTTTTCACCTGCCTTCCTTGTCCCTCGTCTCCCACCGTACCCCTTCACGCTCCGTTTATTCCTCATTCTTCCTGTTTCCACCCATCCTTCCTTTTCTTTATTCTCCCTTCCTCTGTATCTCGCTACTTCCACCGATTGCCGCCATTTTCCACATGTAACTATCCGCTACCACCTCACACTCTCCTTTTTCCATTGGTGTAACCATTCTGCAGTGTAACTAGCCCTTCAATTCTCTTTTATGCCCACCTCCTCTGTAGTCTCTCCCCCCTTCTCTCCATCATGTATTTAATAAATGAATCGATGTACTTGATATAGCAGAACTCTCCATGTTGAATCTGCTTAGGCCTCCTTCCACAACTTGAAACGAGTCTCAGTTTAAGTGCAAAACAATGTAGCAGTGTATGTTTAGTGTACAGGTGAAGATAGCCGGACTGCCACTTGACATTCAAAAAGCGTGTTCTACACTCAAGAAAGATTTGCAGAAATATTTTCGTGTGTGTAATTCTCCTATAGAGAGATGGGTGTTGCACTAGTGGGAATGCCATGAAACTGTGAGCGCAACCACCAATGCACATTGGTATTCAAACGCTTTTTCCCTGGACTATTTCTAATGTGGAGAAGGCATATAATTACTAGAGGTAACACTAAAAATGCTAATAAAATAATCTAAAATTACCTCAAGTATAAATAGCAGTAGCAAAAGATTAACCTCTGCTTCAGCCTTTTTTGTTGCTTTTCCTGCTCTCGGTTCTGCACCGCCCGCCACGTCCCAATTTTTTTCCCAGCGCTGCACTACCACCTGCTTTTCCTGCTGCCCACTCCAGTCCTGCCCCTTGTCCCCGGAAGTCCTTCCTAGTCACGTTGCTACTTAATTTCAGCTGCAGCTAACCAGCCATTAAGCAGACACTACCTGGCCCTGCCTGTCCCACTTACCTGTGCCAAGTACTTCGACTATACCTTGCAGACCTAGCTCCAATACTGTTCCAGGCCCCAGCCTCATGCACTTGTTTACTTCCGCCATCTCGAATCTCTCTTTTACTCTTTCTTTCACTTCCTATAACTATTGCTCTCTCACTCTACTCTACTTTTTGTCGTGCTCAAAGACGGCTTTCGTAAAAAAAATTATTATAACTTTTCAACATGGTGTACAGAAGCCACAATGCTCTACAACATAGCTTAAAGACATTGGCAAAACCAAGAGCTCTGGCTAAACACTTACAAGGTCCCAAAGGCGAGACCTATTGGCTATGCCAATCCTTGTTTTAATTACTTTTAGCCATGGCTACAAAACATTGACTAGGCCAATAGCTCTCATGCTTGTTCTCTTTCTCTGGTGAAACACTGTAGCAAAATGTCAAACCCTTATCACTTGCAGCTTCTACTCGAGGCAGGGCACTATTTGCACCCAACTGGATGAGCTTGACTGCTCCATCTGAGACTCTCTCCCAACAAGACATTCTCCTACCTCTATAAATCTATGCTCTTAAAGAAGTGCAAGAAATGAGCTGAGCGATGTGTAGGTTTTAAGCTCCTACCTTCCCTCTGGCATGCTTCACCTTTACATACAATAAATATTATTTCCTTTCTTGATATAGCTCCTTAATCTGACCAACCAGCATTTCAATGGATTATGCTATCTCCCCCACTTTCTAAACAGTGGGATTTCTACTATTAAGTACTTTTGTCGTTCTCAATTTTGTTGGAATCATTATGTACTAATAATTGGTTTCATATAACCTGGTAAAAACAGGAACCAAAACCACGGTTTCTCGCTGTCATGCAAAACAGAAACATACCTTGCCACTGTCTTGTGGCTACCATAGTGACTTGTATAAAATGTGCATTTCTCAATCTACACATTCACCTTTTCACAAACTACTCTTTACTGCTTTAGTCTAACCATTGCCTCATCAAATGCATTGCTGTCTGCTTCCCTTTCTTGAGGTGCAGAATGTCACATTGCCTTGTTGTTGATCATCTATTGCCTTTTAATATATGGCAATTCTTCTTTCCACTGGCACTTTAGAATGTACTGCTCACCCGGTGCTTGTTAAAAATAAGGAGGAGGGTCCATGTTTTTGTGCATGCTGGCGATGGCCTCTGCCTGACCCATAGAAAATTAGGTGGTTATGTGATGCATAGGAAGCTTTTTGTAGCGTCTCAAAGGTTAGGAGGGGTGTTGCTGGCAGGTATCGGTCTAAGCCACTCCGGATGTGCGAGCAACCACTCATGGTCTCCAGTCATCTACTTTGTACCCCCACGTCCCTGTGAGTAATGGCGCCACAAACCTTTCTAGTGTGTAAGCTGCCACAGTTTATTAAATTCATAAACACGATGGATCATAAATCACCACAAATCAATTGTCATTCATGCATCACTTTAAACATTCCAACTCAATAACATTGTGTCTGTCAGAGGTCCTAAACCATTTGAAGTCCATACACCTTATCATGTTGTTCCATCACCATAGGACCTTTAGTTCATAGTTCTGACAGCACTTCCAGCACAGCACTTTCTTCGGAGGCCCCTTGATGTTGAGCGCTGCAGCTTCTAGGCTTCCCTTGCTACCGATGTCCTGCGTAGGCAGCCCTCTGGCCTTTCCTGGCTGCAAGTGCCATGTCCGCCTAGTGCCAATCCTTTGTTGGGCCTTTATTTGCCTTCTAGTATCCCTGCTGGGATGTATCCAAGGACCCTGTTGGAGCGGCTCTTCTTCCTGCCATACTGTGCTATTATTGGCAGTTTTGGATGTTGTCTCCACCACGCTGCTGGCGGTTCCACGACCACCGACAGCTCCCTTCCCCCATTTTTCTCCTTTGCGCTGCCCTGAAACGTAAGGAAATCCTAACTGCTTGAGCACTCCCACTGTGTTCAACAAGAACATGTTCATCCCTACCCTGGATAGGTGAACTCTGTCCTCTGCATATTTGCCTGGGGTCATGAGGTTAATGAGGCGCAGCTGGGCCCACCTCATACCAGACTTTCTCAGCCACACCACCGTCGTGTTGCAGAATCAAAACCCTGATATTCCTTACGCGGGGCTGCCCATCTCTGTACCCTTGTGATGTAGGAGTGGCCCAGCATCCAGACGGTTCACCTACCTTCGGGGGATCCTGCGGCAAAAAAATACATGACTTAGCTGCAGTTGGGTCTGATGTAAGCCTTAAAACGGCTCAGCAGTTGGCCATCTAGAGCCTTTATGTAGCCGTCACCCAGACCATGGGCTGCCGTGGTTGTTGAGCCTATTCGAAATGAGGGCAACCCAAAATTCCTAGCAGGCAGACCAGCTCGCTCAATGGCTATCCGCAGCACCGCCGAGAATTGGAATCTGCTGACGTGTGTGCCATCCTGGTGTATGAGCAATGGGAAGTCCCCCTGATGCCTATGCTGGATGTAAGCCCATGTTAAGCACACCAGGCAGCACTCGAGGTCTTCAAGGTAGTCAAGGATCGTGAGTTTGCCTTTTCCTTTTTTTGTTTTTTTTACACATTTTATTAAGGTATATGCATAGAATCAAACATCCATAATATGGAGGAGGGCCAACCGTGGGTTACATGAAATTTGCCAGGACAGGACCAGGCCCAAGCATGTGACCACCCCCCACCAGAATCCCTCCAACACAGGGCAGCACCACACTGTGTGAAAGAATGTGCCTTCCTCTGCACCGCAGCGGAGACATGTTGTGGTGGCGATCACCCCCATACGCCATAGCGGTGTCATGTAAGATAGACCCTGTGGAAGTACTTAAATTGCCGCAATTGCCGCTTATGGAACTGGCTGCGATGCTGCTGGAACTCCGTCTGGAGTATCTGGTAGGACTTCAGGGCTGTGCCCTGCTTGACATCTCCCAATGTGGATATCCTAGTGAAGTCCCACCTCCCGAACCCCTCCAATGTGGCCACTTGGGGGAGCATAGTTTCAAACCAGAGTGGCGTTTGTTCCTTTAGTCTGCCCCACCATTTAGCTTGCCACAAGTCCAGGACCACTGTCATCTTATCAAGAGCGTACACGGGGTCTCCCTGTGTATCATACAACCACTCATTTATTATTTGGAGGTGGGCCGCCCGGTAATAGGACTCAACAGTATGTTGAATGGAAGCATTTACCGAGGGCCACGCGTGGAACCCCCCCCCCCCCATAGAAAAGCATTAAGAATGGAGTTTAGTTTTTTAAACCACTGTTGCGGGATGTCAAACGGGAAATTTTGCAGTCGATAGTGAAATCTGGGCAATGGACCATCTTGAAGATCGCTGACCATTCTGTCAGAGACAGCGGGAGTCCAGACCAAATCTTTATGTCTTCTTTCAAACGAGCGACTATTGGTTCTATATTAGTGTTCTACACGACTGTAACCACTGGGGAAATATAAACCCCTAAGTATTGGAATCCGTCTATGGCCACTGGTATACCTGCCGCCCAGCCAAGTCTGTACAAGTCTGGACCCACCGTATATATCATAGATTTAAAGGTGTTTAGGCAGAGGCCCGAAGTCTCCCCAAATACATGCGTTATCTGCAACAGCCGAGTTCATGTCCTGTTCAGCATTGTGATAAAGAATAAAATGTTGCCTGTGTATAATGCGATCCTGTCCTCCACCCCACTTGAATCCCCGGACCTGCGCATCCATCCTTACACATACCGCCAGAGGCTCCATGGCAATAGGGAACAGGAGGGGGAACAGGGGATAACCTTGTCTTGTCCCCCGCTGTATGGGGAAGATACCTGACCTAGCCCCGGCTACCCATACTGACGCCGTCAAGTCCATATATAATAGTCGGATGTAGGAGATGAACCATGGCTCAAAGTTAAGACGCTGAAGGAGAAGAAATAGATATGTCCAGTTTACTGAGTCAAATGCCTTCGCTATACCTAGGCTGTCCTGTTTTAGGTTTACACCTATAATAACTGATAAAACCCCACCGAAAGGGAAATCGCCCTCACCAGTGTAAACTTATAAACACTGAAAAAACACCTGCACAACCACAAACTATTTGCCTTTCAAAGAAAGGAAAAGAAGGGTGAAAGAGTCATTTTTATTTCTTCCTGAAGGGGTCAATACAATGTAACTTTGTTATACAAGGTAGCAGCAAGAAAGACTGGGCTAACATTATTCTGCTTGAGCTTTGTTGTTTAGGGATGTCACTAAAATATTGTTTCTTCTTCCTTTTGTTTTTTTCAGTTTTGTGGTCTTTGGTCTAAAGATGCAGGGTTTAGAGCCATGTTTTAGGTCTTGTCTAATTATTTTATAAACTGTAGAGATTTTGGAAATATCAAATCATATTTGATATTTTGGATGCGTTTGGTTCTTTCACTGATAGGTAAAATGGCTGAAGTGCTTCCCTGTAAGAGATCCTTGCCACTGGTTAGATGGCATGCTGAAAGCATCTTTACAATCATCAGAGTTAATGAAGTATGCTTTTAACTTTTTAGTCCATTCTGGTGCACTGTTTTGTTATGCGCGGGAACTAAAACGCAAATATTTCTCATTTTGTGCTTTGTGTGGCATCAAAGAAAGAGTCATCCTAACTGTGTCACTTAGCTGATAGTTCTCAGTCTTCGAGGCAGTAAATGCTATATTATCCATGTGGCAACCGTTTACAGAACTTTTGCTGAGTGATGATGCCAAAGGCAAGAAATGTGAGGATCTTTGGTCGCATATTGATTGTGAGGTGAAAAGAATACACTCTAATGCATTCTCAGATTTTTACAGGAAAACATAACTGCTGTAGTGGACATAATAAAAAAAACTAGAGTCTGAAAACACCCTTGTCTACCAAGTGTTTGGCATAATTGGTGTAGATGTGAAACATCTCCTTGAGAGCAGGCTGAGCGACACCTTTAGTGACTTTGGCAGTGCAACATGTTCCATGTTAGAGTGCTTGCCACTTGGTAAGCAAAGCAATGTTGAGGAGCAATTCAGAAACTTTTATTTTACAATGTATAAGAAATGGCTTGCAATGATGCATAGAAATGTCCCTTCAACCATGGCATTTGAAGTCAATGAAACCTCATGTGGTACTCTTCACAAGTTCTAGATCCCTTCCATAAAGGGGAATTTTCTCCGTAGTTTCAAAAGTGCGGGTTCATTTTTGCCTCTTAAATAACTCTGAGGGCATATGCGCCCAGTTCAACGCATTTGTGGCAGAACCTGCCCAGAGAGTCGCAATCTTCAAGTGCACTAGAATTGGCATGGAAAGCTATGTCAGTGGACAGAGTTAGCAAATTGTGTACTGGCTGTTTTGGCTTTGCCTGTCTCAAGTGCCAATGTTGAGAGGGCCTTTTCACAGATAAAAGTTTACATGGGAAGGAAAGAGCGCGTGCGCATGACCAAAGACTTACTGAAGAAGTATTGTATGGTGTACTACAATAAGTTTAATTTGTAAAAATGTATTTGGACCTCATATATACTGTACGTACACTGCCTGTATACCATGCACTATCATTGCAAAAAGCAGGCAGTAATAAAAGCAAAACGTTCCATTAACACCAGAAAAACACTGTTTCTGTTGTTTTTAATGGCACGAAAATGTGTAACCACTGATAACCACCGTTTTTGTAAGGTATTGAAATCACTGAAAAAACCCTACCAGAATTTACCAAAAATAGAAACTGAAAACAGGAAAGCCTAGCTATGTCAGTAGGAAAAGCATTGCTGGCTCCCTCAGTCCGTCCGCCATTGCCAATGCATTATATGCTCGCCATATATTGTGGTGAGTGGCCCTACGGGGCATGAATCCAGATTGGTCGGGGTGGACTGAATCTGGGATGTGAGTGATCAGTCTATTTGCCAAAAATCTTAACTTCTAGGTTTAGGAAGAAGATCGTATGATACAATTCAGGATCATCTGCGGGGTGCCCGGGGAAGACCACCATCTCTGCATGGCGCCAATCTGGCAGACAACACGACTTCTAGGAGGTGAGTTTGAAACTTGGGCATATATAGTTTGAAAAATTAATCACTGGGAAAGCCATTTGAGCTAGGCGCTTTGCCTGAGTACATATCGGCCGTGGCTGCGAGTCCTCCTCGGTAAGCATAGAGTCTAGCAATTCTCGGGTCATAGAGGACAAGGATCAGAGTGGAAGGGCCTGTTTGAACTCCTCTATTTGTATCTCCGTAAGTACCTCTTTCCTGGCATAGACCCACTCAAGATGGGACGCAAAAACATTCACTATGCTGCTGGGATCTGAAAGTGGAACACCTGCTTCACTACCAAGTAGGGGGAAGAGGGGTGCTTTAGGGGCACCCTGGTATAAATTATGTGCCTTTTCCCTCTTGATCGGTTTTTGATCGCCTGAGCCTCAGCACCATGTGACCCTCCCCTAGGTGAACGTCCTCAAGCCGTATGCATGCTGTGCCCGGGTTGGTCTTGGAGGGGGCCACCAGCTAACTGACCCCTAATGCTCCAAAAAGAACAGCGCGAACGTGGCTCAGAACAGACCGACCTCACTTGTTGTCCCACATCCATTGGTCAGTACCTGCAATAATGTTCTCAGTTTGGTGAAGTCAGTGGTTTGCCTGGGGTCCTTCTGTCTCGTTTGGATATGTCCCCACCCTCATATTGCCGCCCAGCAGTAAAAGAAACCTGTAGGGTCGGTGGTTCCTGCTGTAGTTGACAGAAATAAACAACTGCACTAAGTTGAGTTTGGGCGCATGATTTTCTCTTTACATTCGAAAACGCCCACTGTATGAATTTCTCAATATCCTGGCTCGATACACCATCATACCCCTTTACGCTGGTTAGCCCTTGGAATCGAGCCAAGCACTTACGGTACTTGGTCGCAGTCTTAGTATTGGTGGGTCAGGCACTGGCACCTGTTAGGTCGGGTCTGCCAGTCCACCAATCTCGCCGGGACAGGCGTCATTTCCCAGTCTGCTCGTGGCGCCAGCTGTCGGAATCTCTTCCACTGAAAATGAGAGAGTGCATCCTTGACAGAGTTATCACTACCCAACACATGCCTAGCCTTAATAGCTATGTACATGCTTAGTTGGCAGCTGACTAGGTGAACCAACAGGCCTAGCACACTTGGATCTCACCAAGAGTCAGTTTCTTCTTGGGGAGCAGACCCTCAATTGTGTGTTTCAAGACTGTAACCTTCGGGAGTTGCAGCCTGCAAACTCCCTCTACTCAATCTAGCTCAATACCCAGGATGTTAGGCGGGTGGCAGGGCCTTCCATTTTGTCATGCGCCATAGGCACACCCAGTTTCTCTGCCAACGCGATGAACTGACCCAGAAGGGTACTGCATTGCGAGGTGCCCGGTTCCCCAGTTAAGAGGAAATAGTCAAAGTAGGGCTGGCGCCCTCCCCCAGGGTTCCTCTCTCCTAGCTCCCTCTCCAGGAAGGTACTGAAAGTTTCAAAGTGCGCGCAAGAAATCGCACAACCCATGGGAAGACATTTATCATAGTATAAAAGGCCGTCCAACTGGAAACCCAGTAGGTGGTAGCTGCTTAGGGTGCACCAGGAGGCGGCATCGCACCTGTCCCTGCTGGTCTCAGTATCGTAGGCCACACTGGATGATACAATGGATATGCTGAGCACTGGTCCTGGTCCAACCCTTCGTTGACTGAAGTTCCCTGAGGGTAGGATAGGTGGTGGATGATAAAATCATGAGCGAGTGGAACCTGAACAGGCCAGTTTGCATTAGAAGTCTCACAAACATTTTTAAGAGACTCTCACCCAATAGTGTATTCTAGTGGCATGCTTCATCATTGGGTCACCAGCCCATACACCTGATATGTCAGGGTGGGTTAAACCTCCTTCAGGAGGGAGCACTTCTAAATTATACTGGGTGGGATCTGAAAACAAAATTAAAATTACCTCTACAGTGTATTTAAATAGGATAAGCAGTCACTAACAGTTCCTCAGGGGTTTTGTTGCCCATATTCTGAGAAAGAAGAATAAAAGACAATGAGATAACACACAGTTCACTTTTGTTCTGTATTTAATATATCAAGACCCGGTGGGCATGGCACCCTTTGTGCATCTCATAGTTTTTGTTTGTCTCACAAATGGTTATTATGAGAGCTTATTTTACCTTGAGAAGACCCCAAAACTGTGTGGTCTTTAAAAAGGCTAGTGAACGTAGACGTAATACGTGCAAAATGTTACCACCTGGAACTGACGCTAACATCAGTAATTAGACTCCTTTTAAGCACCAGTGAGTTCGCTTATTAAAAAAGTAGTAGTTGTGTGAAGATAACCAAAAAGACTGTGATTCAACATAAAAAATACAGTACCATTAAGGTCGAAATCAGTCGATACCTCTTTGAGGTGCTCTCCCATAGGATGCAGTGGAGCCAGGCGGGCCCTACAGTCACACACTACAAACCAAAATAAGTTCAAACATTAACATAGGTGCCGCCACCCAAAATTACGTCCACTCCCCAATAGATTTGTTTACTTATTTCAGTGGTGGATGAGCCATAACTGACCCGCCTCCCTTTAGGGAACCACACCCAATGGAGAGACCACAAAATGCTCCAAGGGCGGGTGAACGAACGGGCCCGCCACTCAGCCCAGCTGAAGTTTCTTCACCACTCTACGCCTTGGGACTTCTATGTTCTCGTACACAGACTTGAGGTTTTGACTACAGCGGTCACCTTAGGGGCCCTAATAAGGAATGATGAATCTCTCTTTGAAGCCTTTTACTAACATTTGTGCGTCCTCCTGTGTGTGATATCTATTGAGGATTGGTGTTAGTTCTCTGACTCGAATGAGGATGAGTGCCACCTCCTTAGATCCGCTGTCTCACACACCCTTGCCAGTCCATCGTGGGCATTATCTTTTTTATCAATGGAGCCTTCACCTTTTCTACACTCCACCACTGAATGGGAACCCACACAACTACTGCAGATGTGCCTGAATTTACAGGGTTGGCCCCTCTTGCATTCAATTTTGTCATACTTCCAGCATGTTGTTGCATGGCGTTTCCCAGTCTTTCCCCCAGGGTGGGGCCTACTTCTGCTGCTCCTCTGCTGATGACGCTTGTGTTTCCCTTTATACCCATACGCCCAATAAATCGGCTCCTGTGTGATCACCCTCTTGCAGGTGGCTACCATGTGATGGGTGAAGCCCGTTACATTGTGATGATCCCATTCTATGATGGGCCATGCCTGCATTTTCTCCCTAAAGCCCTCGGCGTATCGCAGCCATGCATCGCCTGATACTTGCTCTTCATCGACTTTCTGCTCGTAGAGCAAAAGTGCTTCAGCGCTCTGGGGGAACTTCTCTGCAAAAACGCAGTCCAGTGTTCTGAATGCTTCGAGCCAGTTATCAATATCTATTCTGGGTTTGCGCCTCTCGCTCCTGCCCTCGTCCTTCTCATCGTGCACTGTTAAGTCCAATCCCGCCTGTCGCACCTCCACTAATGATAGCAGATCTATAAATTCCTTGCACCAGATCCTCTCCTTTACTGGAAGAGGAATGAGACTAGCCAACCGCATTTCACCTGCAATAATAGGGGAGCAAACAGGTGAAGGCCTAATATATTCGCTACTTGGCTTCCCACTTGCTGCACCACATGCCACCCCTCCTGCCCAGGCCTTCGTGGGGTCTGCACCACTCCGCACCACTGTCCTGTGTGCCTTCTGATATGGTCTCCTTGTTGGACTCCTCCTGGATGTTAGAGGCTACCCCCTGCGTGCTATTACTGCCTTCTGCTCCACGCCCCTGCCTAGTCTGGCCTTCTGCGGCTGAATCGCTTTTTTCCATTTCTTTACCCTGTATGCTACCCCCAGGGTCTTCTCTGGGGGGGGCATACCCCGTCTTTGGTGCTTTTGCCAATGCTGCCCTGAGCATGCCCCTGTGATGCGCCTGTGGGCCTTGGCCCTGCCAGCACCTGGGCAGGTATATTAGGTGCACTATGGAAGAGGAGTGCTGCCCATTCCTTGCCAGGGCCACCATGCAGCCCCCATGTATGGGAGGCAGTGGCGTCTGGCGACCCCGGTTCTGAGGCATGCGTGTTGGAGCCAACTGCTTTGTGCCCACAGGTACCACATCTGAAGGTGCTCTGGTGGACCCTGGGACTCCAACTCCGTGCCGCAGGGCACCTTAATCAAAATTACTTGCATCCCCTAGTTGGCTATGGCAGGCACTGCCCCTATTCCATCTTGCCTGTGTGCACTTGGGGCCTAATCTCACCCACACTGCACTGCCCTTGAGTCTCACCATGTACATTCAGTAGGTCAAGGTCCTTGCAAACACCATCCCTGTCGGTCGCTGCTGTGCAGGCTTCAGGAGCCTTCCAATAACTGCCCAAATCCTCTTCAGGGTCTTCCTCATAGCGCTATCGCTGGTCAGTGAGGCAAAGGGAGCCCAACCCTTTTTTGGGGAGGTAGTTGTTCTGGCTACATGCCCTTTTGTCCTCGGATCACGCTCCATTGTGCTTCTGCTGCTAGTTGTGTCCCTGCAACCTCTGTCCCTTGGTCGCCCATTGCTCTCGCAGCTCCTCTGCTTCTTGCCTGGCACTTGCTCATCTTTCTTAGTCCTTGAGGGCCCCAGCACTTGTTCCAGGAATCAGCTGTGTCTCCCGCAACCTCTCCGACTCACAGTTCATCTTTGGCGGGCTGTGCTTTTTATCGTCTTGGGCCCACTGACTGCTCCTTGGGTATATATTCCCGGTGAAGCTCTGTGCTCAGTGCCTTGTCCCACTCCTCCCTGCTGTTCGCTACATTCTCCCTGTAGCGGGCGGGCTTATGGCGTGTTCACCTGGCTTCCCGCTCTCTGCCTCAGTTGATCATCGCCGTCGCCTGGCGTTCTGCTCCAATGTTCCGCCTGCATGGAACTGCCTGGAAACTCAACAAGTGAAATTGGGAATGCTTGCTGCAGGAGTGAGGCTCACAGGGTGGTTCCGATAAATACAGAGGCAGGGCGGCGATCCGACAACAATTTGGGCACAATGATGTTCCTGCAGCTACGACGTTCCCTGCAACAATGTAAATGAAATTAAAAGAAAATGAAATTAAAAAGATATTTATATAGCGCAGCTACTACCCAAGGGTGGAGAGAAAGACCACAGAAGCTGACCCACGAGATCAGAGATTGAAAAGCCAAGTTTTGAATGCTTTTCTAAAAGCCAGCATTTGGGTTCCCTTTTTTAGTTCTAGAGGGAGAGAGTTCCAAAGTCTGGTGGTTCCCACCAGGAAACTTCTGCCACCCTAGCCAGCTTTTTAAAACTAGGGAACAACAAAGTTGTAAGCAGAGGTAGACCTCAGCGTCCAAGCTGGAACGTACCATTGGAAATTAGGTTTAAAAAAGATCGGACCTGTACCATGTGTACAGCTTTGAAGGCAATGCAAAGAGCCCTAAAGTCAATGCATTTCTGCACTGGGAGCCAGTGAAGCTGTCTGAGCGCAGAAGCGGCAGAGTGAGCGGCAGCATTTGCATGATCTCAATTTTGATGAGACATATTTCCTTATATTAACAAAAAGACCATTACAATAGGCAGCCCTGGACAACACCAGGGCTAGGTGATCAGTTTTTGAAGATTATGAGGGATAAACGGAAAACCTTTCTAAGAAGTTTTAACGTGTAGAACGAGGCTGAGGTAATGGTGTTAAAATGATCCTCAAAAGTGAGATTGGAGTCGAAGGTTACTCCCAAATTCTTCACCTTACTTACTGGTGTGGGGAGAGGGCCAAATTCCTGTGGCCAATAGGAGAGCGACCAGAAGGACACATTATTTCCAAAAAGCAGGACCCTAGTTTTATTGGAATTAAGCGTCAAATAATTAGAAGCCATCCAATGCCCGACTTGAAGAAGGCAGTTGTGAAACCGTGTGGCCATATTGGAAGGGTTGCTTGCCACAGATACTATAATTTGGGTATCGTCAGCGTAGGAAATCGCTGAGAAACCCAGAGATCAAATCATTTGTGCCAGAGTGGCGACGTAGATATTAAAAAGGGTCGGGCTTAGTGATGAGCCCTGAGGAACACCACAAGGGAGTGTAAAAGTGGATGACTTAAATCGGCTAGGGCAACAAATTGTTCACGATCCATCAAGAATGACTCGAACAATGTCAACGCTCTCCCCTTTACATCAAGACGATAATTAACAGTATCAAATGCTGCGGAAAGATCCAACGCTGCATTTCCCCCTGCATCAACTGTCTGCCTGACCTGTTCCAATGCTGTGACCAGGGCCAGTTCTGTGCTGTGATGTTTCCTAAGCCCATACTGAGTAGGGTCAAGATATCCAAGCTTCTCAACATTATCTGAGATTTCTATATTCATAGTTTTCTCCACCATTTTCACCGGTAGAGGGACCCTGGAAATGAGGCGATAGCTGTTAAGGTCTGTATTGTCCAAATTAGGGTTTTTTTAAAGTGGAAGAATTGACTAACTTCCACTTAATGGGAAAGATACCCGAAACAAACATTTGATTGAAAATAGGTACAAGATGTGTGGCAAAGGTTTCCGGCAATAGATGGAAGACCTTAGGAGGACACGGATCGAGGGGGGAACCAGATTTGGTCAGAAGAAGCAAATTTTTAACTTGATCAATAGTCAAGTGTGAGAAAGATGATAAAGTAGGGGTACTGAGAGATTCAGTTGTAGTCCCTTGAATATCATTGAAGATGTCAGCTGTGGCCTGTGGACATTGATAGGGAACTGGACCCAATGAAGGGGTCCTTGTGAAATTGCTGTATACTGCCTTAATCTTGTCCTGAAAGAAAGTGGCCAAGGAATTACAGAACCCTTGGCTCTGGGGGTTTGGCTAACTTTCTCACTGTAGCGAACAGTTCTTTGGAAGAATTGTTTTGATGCTTCTATAGACATAGTATAAAAGCGAGTTTTTTCCTTACGAATTAGCTCTTTATAAGTTGTCAAGGACTGTATGTAAACATCCTTATCACTGGTACCATAATGGAGTCTCCATTTCCTCTCCAGTATGCGGCATTCTTGTTTTTGTGTCTTAAGAGTTTCTGAAAACCACGGTTCAGAAAGGTTAGATCTTAGATTTAGATGTTTTTTCAGGTACTAAATGGTCTATTGATCTACGGAGCCATTGCTCAAAAGCACTAGCAGCCTCATTTGGGTCATTATTGAAAGACGGGGATTTCTGGGTCAGGGATCTATTCAGGGCTTCTACAGTAATACTGTTCCAAGGGCGGATCCATTTGTGGTTAGCTTCCTGGCCACTATTTGGTCATGACAACTTGGGGTTAAGAGTAAACATGACTGCTTTATGGTCAGACCAGCGGGAGAGAGGGTAGGATCTGGAGGGAGTCATTATTCGAGAATATCCCATCCAACAGGTGACCTGCTGAATGTGTATCACCAATAACGTGTTGGGTGAGCCCTATGCTTTCCATGACATCTATAAGATGGACAGCATCACCATCCTGCGTGTCCTCTAAATGAAGATTATAATCGCCTAGAAATGTGAAATTGGAAGACTGGGATATGACATCCAGCATCTGACTCAAAGTATGTAAAAATGCTGCCATGGATAGATAATCATACCATTAAACGAGTATTGGTTATTAAGTTGGATCTTAAAAGACAGGGCTTCTAGGACTTTGGTATTGCTCTGATCTACAAAGACCCCTTTCCAGACGCTCCGATATATCACCGCTATATCGCCACCTCTCTTTCCCACTCAATCTTGCCTGAAGATAGCAAAGCCTGTCGCGACGGCTATAGATAGATCTGGGCCCAATAACTCATCTGCCCAGGACTCCGTTACGAAAGCGATGTCAATTGCTTAAGAAACCATGAAATCAGAGAATTCCAATGAGTGTTTGATTAGGGAACGCGCATTAATTAGCGTACAACGGACTACTTCTGCTGGAAGTCGTGCCTTCAAAACGGAGGCTGAGTTTGCTGACAAGGTTTTAATTTTTGTGTTCGAAAGAGTGAGTTTGCACTCCCGACAGTAGGTCAACCTTGGGTTTCTATCTCAGGAAAACGAGAGACCCAAGCAATGCTTACCCCTATTGTTCCAGTCGAGCAGTTGGTTTCTGGAATATGTCCTGGAACTTCTAGGCTGGGAATGCGAACCGGTATAATGGCTGGCGCTGAGCTCGGACGGGCGCAGACGGGCTTGCTTTTGGCGCGCCAGCGGCGCGGACGTACTGTTGTGGAAATTATATAGCCCTCCATGAAGAGGGCGTGTTTGCCACACGAGCGCAAAGCGCGAGGCAGCCTGAAAACAGATGGTGAAAATAAAAGGGGACAAACCTAGGGTCCAGCTACCCCGCAAACCCCACACAAGCTCCCCTGTGGAGGAATGTTCCTGGAAACCAAGTAAAAACAAATTAAAAGATGTGAAATTTAAAACATACAAAGACCAACAGCTAAAAATGGGCCCTTCAAGATGGTGCACGCTGTTGACTGGGAGCCAGGTAACTCCAAACTGGGGTCGAATGCCTAGTGCACCCGATTCCTACAAGGAAAGGAACAAGAGTGCTAAAGCTGTCAGCTTTGTTGGTGCTCACCTGAGCTGCGCGGACGCGCTGTTGTGGAAATTATATAACCCTCCATGAAGGGGGCGTGTCTGCCACACGAGCGCAAAGCGCGAGGCAGCCTCAAAACAGATGGTGAAAATAAAAGGGGACAAACCTAGGGTCCAGCTACCCCGCAAACCTGACACAGGCTCCCCTGTGGAGGAATGTTTCCTCCACACTTCAGAATTACAAAAAAATGGGCTTCATTTGTGCTTTCCTTATTCTGATATATTCTGAAATATCTGCACAGTTCATTTACAGACATTTAAATTTTGTTGTGTGCTAGAAAAACAATAACATCGTACAGCCTTCCTCAAGCACACCCACAGTACCCAGCATGATTGTCATAATAAAGCCTCTCACTTTGAAGTCAAAAAAAGAAAAGTAAATTCCAAGCTCCCTGGAAGACAGGGCCTGACATTTGACCTCTGTCTTTGAATGCACAGCAAATGTGATAAGATAAGAACAAGATTTAACAAGATTTAAAGGCCTGCTTACAGAAAGCGAGCACTCGTGGAAGAATACAGTAAATAGGCTATGCTCCACGAGAGGGACCAAGACATGGTGGACAACCTAAAACAAATAAAGCCAGCAAATAGAAAGCAGCAAATGTGAGATACAAACTACAAACCCAATGGTAAGCAATGGGTGGAATGTATTCCCAGGGAAGCTTTCCGAGTGCCCCAAGATGTCTTTTGCAAATGAGACAGCTGTACTGTCTGGTAGACTCTGACCTAAAAATGGGGTGTTCTATAAAGTGCATTCTGCCATGGCCTTTTGGCTTTACAGCACGGTGATTCACAGGTACTACTAATCAAGTACTAAGCTGCGTGCATTTTCTCGACTTCAGAAGGAAGGGAGGGAATCCCTCTTCAAGGCATGTGGGCTTAGATAACTGTGGTGACATAGTGCTATCTTCAGGCAGCAGGAAACTCACTATTCTCTATTTCCATACGTCTATTTTTATTACTACAGCAAGGGTTCTGTTTTGTAGTTGTATATTCACGCATACTAAGGCTGTTGCAAAATGTCCCATATAGAATCATGTTATATCCACCCAACCACATCCATCTATCCAATCCATCTATCGAAGTATTCATTCATCCAGCCAAGCTGAAGATAAGATAGCTCAGTGGTTTGGGTGCCTGTTATCAGCTGTGTCTTTGGCTTCCAAGTTACAGGTCTGAATCCCGAGGCTGCTGGCTCGTCTTTTCAACCATTTAAGGGAGATAAAATAAGGAGAAGGTAGCTGGGCGATGAAAGCAAACATCAGTCAGTAAGAGGGCACGATTGAATCTGTTTACATTACAATTCATTCACATGGAACCTGAAAAGACATTAAAAAGGTTGGTTACTGGGATGTGTAAATTGCTGTATGACGTGCACTGCATACAAAGGGCCTTATTTATGAGGCCTTGCGACACTTTTGCGCCGTTGTGCGTCACTTTTTGTGACGCACCGTGGCGTTAAAAATGCGCCATGTTGTGCCCTATTTACAAAGTAGACGCATCTAGGCAGATGCGTCACTTTGTAAACCCCTGCATCACATTATACTTGCGCCAGGTACAATGTACGCAAAATGGGCGTTCCCCCGCAAAAAGCCTCGTAGGAGTGGCGCAGTGCTATAATCATAGCCCACCCCTGCATTGCTGGAGTTGCGTCACGCTTCCGACACAACTCCAGCAATGCGTCAGTTTTGCGCCGTCAGATATGTCAGTAATACTGACGTATCTGTCATTCCTTGCGACATGATGCGTCATACAGTAAATATGACGCATCCATCATGTCGCAAGGAGGGGGCAGTGAAAACTCGCATCGCTCTTTTCACGCAGCAATGTGACAGTTTTCATAAAGAAGGCCTGTAGATTGCACATTTTTATTTTATGTTATATAGCTCGGACTCGACCCGAAGGTACTGGTGCGCTTTACATGCACACTATTTGTATTACACAAGGTCACATGCATAAGGTTTCACCTGTGACAGCCCTGTCGCAAAATCTTTTGTAAACAAAAAAAACATAACAAGCATTGGCAAAGGCAAATAGTTTTCCCTAAGGGAGATCTAGTGCCTTTGTCAATGTTTTTTAGACATGCTGCCCAGCAGGTTGGGCTGCTGAGCAACATGGCTCAAAGTAAACAAAAAATAGCGCTAGGACCCACTGTTTCAATTAAAATCTGCCCCTTTGCCTTGTTCGTTGCTTTTATTGCCTCTACTAGAGTGTTGGGCTTTCTAGATACTTGTTTAGCTCACTGGAGTCTCGTGATATTTACATTTATATTGTGTGCTTTTTTAGCCTGCAAGTATCTTTACACTCTGGAGAACATCATAGCATATTTCTTTCAATCCACGTTTGTTGCTTTATACTAAAGTTGCAGCTAATCATCTTATGTGCCCCTTTTGGTTCGTCTACTTTGTTTTTAGAAATATTTCTTATGTGATGTCAGGCTGATCTATCATGTGATGTGTACATTTTACAGCTCAGCATTGTTAAACTGTAAATATTTTGATTTGGATAGACAAATAGGCACAAATAGGTGACCTATCCTAGAGACCCAGACATCTGAGCTGAGACTTTCTGTGCCTGAAATGCGGATTTAACTGGGAAAACTGGCTTCTGATGCAGCCCTAGCCAATCACGCCCCTCTGTATGGCCTGTTTGGAGTCAAGGCCATTGAAAAGAACAAAGGCTCCTCTTCCACTATCTTGAGGAGATAAAGATTGCATAACCTAGGTGAAGGGAGACATTCAAGCTGGGAGCTACAGTAATTAATTATTAGAACAGAACAGTATTTGTCAGGGAAAAACGCATCCCATTCACGTCAAACATCCCCCTTGTGCCCTGTGGCGTTCACCAAGAATCATCACTCTGACAGGTGCTGTGTCACAAATACATCAGACATATACACACAAACGTACCAATAAATAAATGAATATATATGCCACCCCCAATCTCCCGCCCCCAGCTTGACAATCCTCAAAAACTACAGCTGCCACATGTATGCGGATAATTCTCAAATATACATCAACGTTTTTTAAAAACTAGAAAACTTCACAGAAGTTCACAATTGCCTGCAAAAAGGCACAGAAATGGATGACCAATAGTTACCTATCCCGGTTTGTCAATAAAATCAAGACCCAGATTTTGACAAAAGGCAAGGAACGCAGCACAGCAGCCAAAAATGCTTTGCTGCTTTGTGTGACAGGGAGGGAACAGGAGAGCACCAAATCTACAGAAATATGGCTCTCTCCTACCCTTTCCCTAGTGCTGGCGCTGATTTCAGCTGCCGTACGCCATGCACACACCTTAGCGCCATATTGCTAGGTTGCTTGCCTGCGTCTGCCAGGTTTTTTAGAGGAAGGGTACCCTTCCTGTACGAAATACTATAGCTAGACACACTTTAAAACTTTTCCTACTTTGTATGTGTGCTGCACAGTGCAGCATGCATGCAAAGTCAGAAATAGAGGAGAAATCAAAACATTTCTCCTCTTAACGCCTACTTTGAAATAGCGTGAACTTTTGGCGCTAATCCCTGTCTACTATTGTTTGTAGATAGGGTTTTGCGTCAAAAGGCATGGGTGGTAGCATGGGAACGCCCATGTACCACTCATGTAACGCCGCTTTGGCGGTAAGTAACGCAAAGCAGTGCTTTGCTTTACTTTCAGGGTACTTTTCAGCGCAAAACAAGTGGAAAGTAAATTAGGAAAAAAACATTTTGTACTGGTTAGCGTCACTTTTGTGACGCTAACCCACTGCAAAATATTTGTAAATCTACCTCCAAGATCCTTACCACTTCTCTTGTAAAACATGAATCCCTGGCCACAATCTGGTAACTCCCTACCCACCCCCTCTAATTCTGGTTGAAGCCTTGGACTTACTTTTTCCACCCAGATCAAAGGCATCACCGGCTTCTTGGAATGTTCTGCCTCCTTCAAACTAAAAACCAAATTTCTCTCATCACCATGGCCCTCTCACACCATGACTACAGAAATAGCATATACTTTGGTCTTCCAGCCAAAACCTTGATAAAACTCCAGAAATTACTAAATTTAGCTACTGACCTCATCTCGATTCTGAATGGCTCGAACCACATCACCCAAGATTCAAAGGCCCACCACTGGCTGCCCATCAAAAGATAACATTTGAAACATTTTGCTTGGGACAAAAAGACTTGCATGGCACAGCCATGGACTACCTTTCCAAACTCTTCATCTGGGAACAGCCTGACCAAGCTTTGCTTCCCAACATCACATTAAACTGTGCCTGTTAAGATTAAATTGGTCTGGGAGCAGATCGCTGCATGAGAAAGACTTCTCCCTCTGGGATTCTGATTTCCCTGCATCTCTGTGGAAGGAGCTGAAGTTGGTTTAATGACAAACGACTGAAGAATTACCGTTTCTGGTAGGTGTTTGCAACTAAAGGACTTCTTCCTGTTACCCTCCACCTGCACTTTAGCTTCCCTCGGTCGCACAAACACCATATAAAAACAAATAAAATGCTTTAAGCACTACTACCTGCATCACAATATGACCAAGAAGAATGCCACTTTGGTCCTCTGTGGCTTCAAACATGCTTTTCTGCAAGCGTTGTAGTAAATATATAAACAGGTTCACAAATAAGCTATTTACACTGATATAAAATTAACTAGCTATTGTAACGGAAAGTTTAAATTCTATTATGGACACGGATGTGAGGATTATGCTCATCTTTCTTCACTAAAGTTACAGCTGTTATTTGTAATAAACATCATGTCTTCAAAAAACTACTACTTTTCCCAAGACCCTTGGGGAAATAAAAACAATCAAAATCCATCCAACCCTCTTGTTGGATTTGTCCTCATAATCCCGTCTCCTTCACTCCTCCTCTTTCTTCAAGCAACCATCAACACGGCAGCCATAACATTTAATCCAGTTCCCAGCGACACACATTATTCTTTTCCCCAAAGATTGCATTTACATCAAACTGTTGGGAAGAAAATATCATTATATAGACCATATGTCATGAAAGAATATAATACCCTACCACAATATGACGTTTTTCTCATGTATGTTGTCGGGGGTAGTTTCATCCCTGATCCCAGGGTGGGCTAATCCTCACCTCCGTGTCCTTAATAGAATTGAAACTTTTAGTTACGAATGCTAGGAAATTTTATATTCAATGGAAGGACGGGAGGTGAGGATTATGCTAGTTTAAAGCTTAATCACCACCAAGAAAGCATTATCCATCAGTGGCTTGAAGTAATAACGTTTAAATACAGAATCGGAAGACCAGTCTGCTCTAAACATGATTTCTTCCAGCCTGGTGCCCAGAACTGCCACCTTAGACACTATTGTGCTCCTTGGCTGAATGAGCTTCAAAAACACTTGTGTCAATACCTGCCTCTTGAGTGACCCATCGGACCCATCTATTGATAGTAGGGGATGAGACATCCATAAAGAAATATTTTAAGGTGATGAGAAGCTGGCACTCCCCGGGAGGACAGGTATCCTCCATCCTTCCCTCATATGCCTTGATACAACGCTCTACACAGAGTTTGTGGTTATTCTCATTGGAGGAGTAAGAGACCACTCTAGAGTTTGTCTTTTAAGAAACAAGCCGGAGCAACATAGCTAACTTACCTAATAACAGGAACTTCTCGAGAAAATAGTTATTTTGCCTTTTTAAGAACAGGTTAAGGACTGTATTGATGTCCCACAAGGAGATGTACCCTGGTACAGGTGGTCTGGCAAGGCAGGCCCCTATCAACAACTTCCTCACTATGAGATGCTTGCCCACGAAGCTACTGTTAATGGGATGGTGTCCTTCTGAAATGGTGGATCTGAAGGAGTTTACCAACCCGCAAGCCATGCCTTATGAAGCCAACTCTGGTATGAAATTCAGAACACCCACAACATCTGACGCCATGGGATCCCCAGCCCTTTGCATAGACCAGGCCCAGGTATCTGGACCATGCTGATCTGTAGCTCTTGGAGGGAGAATATGCCCAAGAAAGCAGATACTGAGCTTGTTTCAATAGTCCTGTGAGTTTGCCTGTAAACCACCATGCCATTAAGGATGAAGTCTCAGGGAGCCCTCAAGCACCAACCCATGGGGATTTCCCCAGGGATCAAGTAGGACAGCCACAGCCCATCCATAGGGGCTGATGGCCCCGCCCCCTTACCTTTTGCCCCTCAAGAAGAGTGTCTGTCAGGCTGAGCAAAGGTCAGCCTGGCAGACACTGTTCATTTTCAGGTCAGGCAGCCAGGAGCTAGACATGCGCTAAATGCGCATGCTCCTGGCTGCCTGAGCTGAAGTTTGCTGAACTGAGAAGGTCACGCCCACAGGGGCTGTGATACCCTCAGCCCAGCAAAGGTCCTTGAGGCCCTCCCCCTCGTGACAAGAGGGAGTGTCACTCTTTGCCCCGGACCTGGGCACTTCAGTTTTAAACCCTGAAGTGCCCAGGGCCGAGTGTCAATCAGTGAAACCTCGTCACAGAATGGGGTGGTGTCAGCAGTCTCACTGACCCCATCCCACTCTGTGACAAGGTTGGGACTGCTGCCTTCCCTCTTTGTCTGACCTAAGGTCAGCCAATGAGGGAAGGCAGCAGTCCCAAGGTCAAGTAATGAGGGAAGGCAGCGGTCCCAATCCTCCTGGATAGTCCGAGGCAGAGCTGCAGGTAAGTGTGATTTTTGTTTTAATTAATGTTTGGTGCGTGAGTGCATGTATGTTTGAATATTTGGTAATGAGTGTTGTGAAAGGATGCATGTATGTGTGTGTGCACGTGTGTGAATGCATGGGTGTGAGTGAGTATGTGTGCATGTCCCGTCCGCCCCCCTCCCTCCTAAAATTACCGGCTGCCACTGATGTGGGAGATCCTGAAACAGGGGTAACCAGTTTGGAGCATCCCAGGGAAGTTCCATCTTTTGATATCAGTGTTATCGTCAAGAATGGTGGGAATGCGTATATCTTCTCCCCACTCCAATCCTAAAGAAACGCATCCATCGCCGCTGCAAAAGATTACGGCCTCCAGCTGAAGAGCCTGTGCAGCTGGAAGTCCAGTCTAGCTACGAACATATATATATATCTCCCAAAACCAGTCAATAACCCCCCCAGCCAAGGGGAGACCCCTCTGAGGACTTAACTGCCGGGCTGGAGCAGTGAAGAAAGACAAGGGACTATTAGGACAAACCCAAAAAGGGAATTGGATGAGCTTAGTTTGTTTTCATTTCCCTAATGTTCCTGGGAAAAGTTATTTTTTGAAGACACAATGTTTATTAAAGTTAGGGCTGTCATTTGTAATAAAGCGAAGAAAGATGAGCATAATCCTTGCCTCCGCTCCTGACTGAAATCTGCACACATAAATTCCAACTCTAAAGACAACAACCTAAATCACAGAGCCACGATTTGGGGGTATTTAAACCTTGCAGAGGGGATTTGCTCACATAGAAAGTTCCACCAGATTGGGAAAATTGCTAATGAGCAAATTTGCTCAAAGGATCAGATTTGTAATAGTTTTTGACTATAAATCAGTTTAGACCCACCACGGAACAATCAGGTTTGTGGTATTCACCAACATTTTGCAGGTAGTCTCTCACCCACAATATACTTGTGGATTTACTCCTATCAAGGGCGGGAGTAAATTAATATGTGGGATTGGATTGGCAAAAGAACCCTTCCAAAAAGAAAGGGCTGTCTGGGAATGGGTTTCTCCATGCAGAAAATATTTATTTTTGAAGAATACAAAAAGTTTCAAACTGCAAATGCATTACACTTCCGAATGTGAAAATATGCACCTCTTGGATTTCTGAATGCGCTAATGGTGCACATTTGTAGAAATACCTTGGAAATATTTCTGAATTCTATAAAAGTGGAAAACACTCTACAATGTATTTTTAAGCCAACAGGAGTAACTATCAGAATTTTACTCTTAGCTGCTTGAGAATCAGGATTTGGGGCAGGAGAGTCATTTATAGTATGGTGTGTCAGCCACCAAACTGCGAGGCCTTCCCTCCACCTGCCCAGCTGAGAGTGGGCCTTAATATTAAAAATTCTCCACCATATTGAAAAGGCTCCCTCCAACATTGTGGGGGTGCTGTCAGTAAAAATGTAATGGCTAGCTGCTCGCTCTGTATTTTTTGTTTCTCAGAAAAAAACCGCAAAACAAGAGTTTCTTCCGCCAACATAAAAAGCACTGTCCCCAACATGCTGAGATGGCTCTCCCAAAGTGGTGGATAATTGTTCTTTTTTAATTTCTTCTTTGCAACCACCTTGCCGCTCACTGTAGTCCTACCAAGAAAAACACAGTGTTGGAAGGCCTGCCCGACCCTGGGCAGGCTTTCTGATGCTCTTATGACTTCAGCCATGTGGCCAGTGTCGAACTGGCCTATAAGGCAATCAGGTAGTGCCCGAAGAGGTGTTGTTAGAATTTTTGTGCATTATATTTTTGTGCATCAATAATAATATAAATTCAAAAATAAATCTTCATTCTGCATATGTGCACAGCATGTTTTATAGAAATGAGTTTTCCTGGCTCTTGTTAAGATGGCATTTGGGCCTAAATTGAGGCCTAGTTGTCTAAAATAGATGTCTCCTCCTGCATGTATGCTGTTCGTTATTCTGCAACACACAGTGAAATAGTCGTGTTTGTCTATTTCATTTGACCTCTTTCTCGCTTTTCTCAATTAAAACTTTCCAGTGTTGGTCACAATAATGTTTCTTTCCAGTATTATCTTCTGCTATCTCACTGTACCCTATTCATTCGCAATAGTTCGCTGTTGTTCATGTAACTAGTTTGCCCTGCCATCTCCGGATGACATTTGCATAGAGTGGGCAGAATCACTATTCGAGAAGTGGGATAGTGCTTAGGTGCTAGAGCACACGTTAATAAAATGTCATTTGCTAAGAATGGATTTCTTTTCCTTACACTATGATGAGTTAGCGCTTTCTATGTTATTCAATAAGAAGATTTCCTATATAAACCCCTGGTTCTGGGGGTGATCCAAATGACTTTCCAATGCTACTAGGGATGCTGTCTGTTTCTCTATTGACTTTGCTGCTCACTTGGGACTTTGCTTTCAGGATAGGGCATTACAGAATAATGTGCAAATCTAATCATTCTTTCATGACATCAACTTTATGCTTTTCAGGTTTCGCCTGCACAGTGCTTGTGAAATCTCTTGTATTAAATACATCGTAAAGGGGGCTCTTATCAGTTCCCATTGTCGAATTACTGTGTTAATTTGCTTTTGTGTGGAACTGTTTTTTGTTAACTTCCCTGGCTGCACGCATTTATGATACTTCTCACAGGAAAAGGCAGACAGCTTCTAACAGAATGCAGGAATGCTTGCTTTTTATTACTTAGTTGTGTAAAGCAGAGGCATTAACCTTAGAACTTTTGTGGCATTTCCTATTCATGCCTCTGTACCTTACTTTGCACTTTGTAGGCATTATCGGATTGTTTTTCAACTTAATCTATTTGGTCATTATTGCAACAATTTGAATTTGATCATAAACATTGCAAGTTAAAAATAAAGTTAATATTCAAGGGCTATGCTGTATTTTACTACTAAACAGGCAGCCACAAGTGTAGTTACCTTGCAGACAACAGGGTCATTATTTGAATTGTGCAGCAGGTGCAGTAGCACCGGGCCCAGAAGTTGTCAGAACTCCTCTAATCACATAATATTGCTATAATAGACTACTAAAAAGGCTGTCACAATTACAGTTACCTTGCAGTTAAAAGGGAAATGATTTGAATGGCCCCTTTAACATCGCCAGGGGGGTAAGGCAGGGGTGGGTCCTTGCCCCGTTTCTTTTTTCCATCTATACAAACGGTGTTGAGGAAGCACTTCTGGGTGCATCTTTGGACGTCCCAGTGTTTGATACAAATCAGTTACCAATACTGGCCTACGCCGACGATGCGGTTCTGATAGCCAGAACGGGACTAGGCCTCCAACATCTCATAACAGCATATGCGGCCTTTATGGACTCATTGGATCTGAAAGTCAACCAGACGAAATAATTTGTCATCATAGCAGGGGCTGGCAAACGAGACAAAGCCCCGTACCTCCATATGGAATCTGGAAAAATTAAAGTGGTAGACACCTTTCCGTACTTGGGGGTCCTTTTTGACAAAAAGCAAACATGGTCAAATCTGGTGGATGGAAGGGCCCTAGGATTGGAGAGAAGTCTGACAGCTATAAAGTCTTTTTCCAAAAAGCTGGGCGCCAGACCATTAGTCCCCATAAAAAATATCTATCAGGCTAAAACAAAGTCAGCGGCAATCTATGGGGCAGGAGTCTGGGGTATGGCGCCCACAGACTCGCTCCAAACCATTGAAAATAGTTTTTTTAAGTCCTTAGTGTCTCTTCCGCATTCCTACTCTAACTATATCCTACATGCTGAATTGGGCCTGGCCTATATCTCAGATTCAATCAGACTATCCCCGATCCTACTGTGGTTCTCCATCTGGCGTAGGGATACGGTGAACCTAACGAACGAGTTACTTACCTTCGGTAACGATGTATCTGGTAGAGACACAGTCGAGCAGCAGATTCCTTAACTTAGAATATCCCCCAGGCGCCAGTCTGGATCCGGAGATCTTTCAGCAATACCTCTGCACACCGGGGGACGGCGTCGCATGGCTCCGCCCTGACATCGTCTACGGATATGACGTCAGTGGAGCCATATAAGTCCCTCCCGGCGCGCTGACGTCAGTTTTCTACTGTGAAACCCTTCCGCGCTAGAACGCGGAGCCACTACTAAAACTGTGAGAGTATGGGAATAGTGTGCCAAAAAACATTAAAAATCGGTGCAGCAACCCTGACAATAAGAATAGAGTGATGAGAAAACATCATGATGCATGTCAAAGAACAACACTTCATACTGTAAGGGACTGAGGGGAGAGAGCAGAGTACTCGCCCCTAGAAACATGCTTCGCACAAGCAAAGAACCATACCCTCCCATGAGGCAAAACAGCTATGGAAATGGATGCAATGGTAAACGGCAAGCAGTCTGCAACCACATGAATGTCATGGTAATGGACCAGAAGACTTTAACAACATGACTGTCATGGCAATTGACAACATTTTCTGGGACAACAAAGAATGTGCAACCATACATACTACAGAGAGACATGATCAAGTGACCCATAGCATAGTCAAATAGATCCCAAACCAATGGAGAAAAGTATCCGGGGGGAGGGAGGGAAAAAGGGGCATGACCACTCTCCATACTGGAAGAACCAGGTGGCAAGAGCGTGGATGGATAAAAAAGGGCCCACCACCCAAAGCGAGAATGGGTGGAGGCGCAACAAGTAAAACAGAACAAGACATCCTGATCTGGGAAGGATGTGAAGTAGACGAGCACTCATGAAGACAGAAACCACTGGTAGAAAGACCAATGGGTAATACCCCATCCTGAAAAGGTCCTCGCAGAGCGGGGAGGATGGGTGGGCGTTAAGGGTATCTGCAGCTAGACTGTGTCTCTACCAGATACATTGTTACCGAAGGTAAGTAACTCGTTCATTTGATAAAGCCATCTAGCCGCAGATTCTTTAACTTAGAATAGATACCAAAGCTATACCCCATCGGAGGAGGGTCTGCAACTGAACCCCACAAAGTTTCCAAGGGAACGAATCCGTCAATAAAGATTGACTAAACAGGTGGAGACAGCAAATGCAAGTGTGGCTGACACTAGACCCCTAAAGCTCAGAATGGGGCATGAACAAGGCAAGGCAATGGCGCCACAGTCTGTCAGAGGGCAGCACAAGACTTTCACCGTCCAGGAATGGTCGAAGGAAGATCACAGAACCCAGAACGGCCAGTGAATAGCGGAAGAAAGCAATAGCTTTTGAGAGAAGTATTAGAAACAGAGCTGTGCGTAGAATCCGCTGGACCTGCAAAAAGTAAAAGTCCCGGGGGAAGGACAAATGTGTCTGACAGAGTCAGAGTGTATCAAATGAGCATCACAACAGTGGATGCCAAGAGTGACAAGTGTAGAGACAGAGATCACTCGTGTAGAAGTGTACAAAACCACGACTACAAGGAGAGACAATAGCGATACACATAGGCGGACAGTGTGGACCGTGGAAGCCACACCGCACACCTGCAAAATTCCATGAAAGGGAGCAGCGACAACACACATGTGGCAGCAGAAAGATGCCGAACACTTTACGAGGTAGTCAAATGCACCAGCCATACACCAGGGAACACTAGCAAAGGATATTGGCAGAAGCAGGACACAAACAGAGTGCTCGCTCTCAAGAAAGGGAGAGAGAAAGAGAGAGAGAGAGACAGAATCTGGGGCAAGGAACCCAAGAGACTGCAACAGGTAAAAACCTCATACATGTACTCTCTCGTAGGTAGGATACATATATGAGATGTATACCTACACATACAAACAGAAATACCTACAGGCATAGATATGCTCATATACGTATATGTCAACCGAACACAACCAAATTCAGATACAGAAATATATATATAAATATATACACACACATATATATATATATATTCACTGAAAAAACCATAGGTTTTAGGGACAGTTATAGTTAGTTGGACATTGCACTCGTACAAAACCCGTGAAATTCCCCTGTTATAGTTAGTTCAGCTAACTATAACTCGCGCCCCGCAATGCACTGCTGATGACGTCACATATTACATCACTCATGACATGGTCAGTGACATCACTGATGACATCACTGATGACATCTCAAATGACATCACTGATGACATCATCCAGTGACTGTGTGTTTCTGTAAAGTTTAAATATGTTTAATATATATAGGGAAAGGCGTATTGAAGAATGAGTGGGTGTATAAGTGTCTGAATGGATGATTTAGTACGTGAGTGACTGACTCTACAAGTGAGTGATTAAACGTATCTTACTGAATGCATGGGTTAGTGACTAAACTGTGTGAATGTCTGTATCCGTCTGTTTGTTGGTGTGTAAGTGGATGCATGGATTTGCGAATAGCTACATGAGTGTCTATATGGGTTATTGATTGGTTCTCTGACTATCTGTATGGCTGCCTGAGTGTTTGTGTGGGTGGGGTGTGTGTGACTCTATACATAGATGTGTGAGTGGGTGATTCACTGGGTGCATGATTTCAAGAGTGCATCTGTGATGGACTGCTTGGGTGGGTGAGTGTGTGTATGGGTGTGTTAGTGAGTGAATGTATATCTCAGTTGTACATGTGCAAGTAACTACATATGTAAAAGGCAGTATATATGTGTGTTAGAGTATTTAAATGGCTATAAGTGAGAGTGTGTTATTGTGAGAGTGGCTGTATGGATGTGTGTGTGCTTGTATCAGTTATTGTATAAGAGCGTAAGAATGTGCTAGTATTTGTATGAGTAAGTGAGCTGGTGTGTGTATAACTGTATAGGTGAGTAAATGGGTGTGTGATTAAGTTTTTTGCATGACTGACTAGGTGTGTGAGTACCTCTATGGATGAGTGGCGGTGTGTGAGTGTTTATATAGGTGTATGAGTGCATATGATAGTCCTGTACTGAGTGACCGTAAGTATGAGTGACTGTACGGGTGAGTGAGTGGATGTGTGTGTAGACCTAAGAATCAGTGAGTGGGTATGTAGTTATTGGTGTTGGAGTGTCTATGGTTTTGAGAATGGCAGTCTGTAATTTAGAGTGGGTGTATCAAAAGTTATATTAGTGTGTGAGAAGATGCATGAAATTATCACAAGGATGATGTCATCAGTGATGTCATTTGAGATGTCATCAGTGATGTCATCAGTGATGTCACTGACCATGTCATGAGTGATGTAATATGTGACGTCATCAGCAGTGCATTGCGGGGGCGCGAGTTATAGTTAGCTGAACTAACTATAACAGGGGAATTTCACGGGTTTTGTACGAGTGCAATGTCCAACTAACTATAACTGTCCCTAAAACCTATGGTTTTTTCAGTGAATTTCAAAGGTTTTTAAATGCTAATTTCTAACTATAACGTGTCTGAAACCTATGGTTTTTTCAGTGAATTTCAAAGGTTTTTTAAATGCTAATTTCTAACTATAACGTGCCTGAAACCTATGGTTTTTTCAGTGAATTTCAAAGGTTTTTAAATGCTAATTTCTAACTATAACGTGCTTGAAACCTATGATTTTTAAGTGAATTTCAAAGGTTTTTTAAATGCTAGTTTCTAACTATGCCAACAGAGGTAGGACATGTGAAGAAAGAAGAAAAACGCACAGAAAGAAGCAAAAGATGTGCAGAAAGAACCAACAGAGGAGCAGAAAGAGGCCTTGTTGCAAAATCATCCTGTGCCCACAACTTTTTCAGACGGGTACTGGTGGTAACTGACTCTGACTAACCAGAGGTGAAGGGAGGGGGGCCTGAGGTGACATGTGTGCAAACGCGCCCCATGGCGCGTTTTAAGTTGCGGGATTAAGTCCCCTTGAATCCTGAGGGTCCCTGGGGCCCAACTAGCCCCCAGGTACCTACAGTTAGGACCACAGAGCTGAGTTGCAGAGAGGCGTTCCGAGGCCACGCACCTTTTTTCACCTCTCTGCAACGCAACTCTGTTGTGCTTACTGAAGGTACCTGGTGGGCTAGTTGGCCCCCAGGATTCAAAGGGAATTAACTCCCCAACTTAAAACGCACCACAGGGCGTGTTTGCGCACATGTCACCTGAGGCCCCGCCCCTCCCTCCACCACTGTGCAAACGCACCCCGTGGCGCGTTTTAAGTTGGGGGATTAGGTCACCTTGAATCCTGAGAGTCCCTGGGGCCCAACCAGCCCACCAGGTACTTCCAGTAAGCACCACAGGCCTGCGTTGCAACGCCTGTAACAAATTGTGCAGTTGTGTTTAGGTAGTGAAGAGGGTCGTGCTGGGGGTAGTGTTTTAGGGTTTAGGGTAGTGCAGTGGTGTTTGTGTAGTGTAGGGGGTCATGCTGGGGGTAGATTTAGGGTTTAGGGTAGTGCAGTGGTGTTTGTGTAGTGTAGGGGGTCATGCTGGGGGTAGATTTAGGGTTTAGGGTAGTGCAGTGGTGTTTGGGTAGTGTAGGGAGTCGTCCTGGGGGAGTGTTTTAGGGTTTAGGGTAGTACAGTGGTGTTTGGGTAGTGTAGGGGGTTGTGCTGGGGTTACTGTTTTAGGGTTTTAGGGTTTAGGGTAGTGCAGTGGTGTTTGGGTAGTGTAGGGGGTCGTGCTGGGGGAGTGTTTTAGGGTTTAGGGCAGTGCAGTGGTGTTTGGGTAGTGTAGGGGTCGTGCTGGGGGAGTGTTTTAGGGTTTAGGGCAGTGCAGTCGTGTTCGGGTAGTGTAGGGGGTCGTGCTGGGGGAGTATTTTAGGGTTTAGGGTAGTGCAGTGGTGTTCGGGTAGTGTAGGGGTCATGCTGGGGGTAGTGTTCTAGGGTTTAGGGCAGTGCAGTGGTGTTCGGGCAGTGTAGGGGGTCGTGCTGGGGGTGGTGTTTTAGGGTTTAGGGCAGTGCAGTGGTGTTCGGGCAGTGTAGGGGGTCGTGCAGGGGGTGGTGTTTCAGGGTTTAGGGCAGTGCAGTGGTGTTCGGGCAGTGTAGGGGGTCGTGCTGGGGTGGTGTTTCAGGGTTTCGGGCAGTGGTGTTCGGGCCGAGTAGGGGGTCATGCTGGGGGTGGTGTTTCAGGATTTGGGGCAGTGCAGTGGTGTTCGAGCAGTAAAGGGGGTCATGCTGGGGGTGGTGTTTCAGGGTTTAGGGCAGTGCAGTGGTGTTCGGGCAGTGTAGGGGGCGGTGCAGGGGGTGGTGTTTCAGGGTTTAGGGCAGTGCAGTGGTGTTCAGGCAGTGTAGGGGGTGGTGCAGGGGGTGGTGTTTCAGGGTTTAGGGCAGTGCAGTGGTGTTCGGGCAGTGTAGGGGGTCGTGTAGGGGGTGGTGTTTCAGGGTTTAGTGCAGTGGTGTTCGGGCAGTGTAGGGGGCGGTGCAGGGGGTGGTGTTTCAGGGTTTAGGGCAGTTCAGTGGTGTTCGGGCATTGTAGGGGGTGGTGCTGGGGCTGGTGTTTCAGGGTTTAGGGCAGTGCAGTGGTGTTCGGGCAGTGTAGGGGGTCGTGCTGGGGCTGGTGTTTCAGGGTTTAGGGCAGTGCAGTGGTGTTCGGGCAGTGTAGCGGGTCGTGCTGGGGCTGGTGTTTCAGGGTTTAGGGCAGTGCAGTGGTGTTCGGGCAGTGTAGGGGGTCATGCTGGGGCTGGTGTTTCAGGGTTTAGGGCAGTGCAGTGGTGTTCGGGCAGTGTAGGGGGTCTTGCTGGGGCTGGTGTTTCAGAGTCTAGGGCAATGCAGTGGTGTTCGGGCAGTGTAGGGGGTCTTGCTGGGGCTGGTGTTTCAGGGTTTAGGGCAGTGCAGTGGTGTTCGGGCAGTGTAGGGGGTCGTGCTGGGGGTGGTGTTTCAGGGTTTAGGGCAGTGCAGTGGTGTTCGGGCAGTGTAGGGGGTCGTGCTGGGGCTAGTGTTTCAGGGTTTAGGGCAGAGCAATGGTGCTCAGGCAGTGTAGGGGGTTGTGCTGGGGGTGATGTTTCAGGGTTTAGGGCAGTGCAGTGGTGTTAGGGCAGTGTAGGGGGTCATGCTGGGGTGGTGTTTCAGGGTTTAGGGCAGTGCAGTGGTGTTCCGGCAGTGTAGGGGGTCGTGCAGGGGGTGGTGTTTCAGGGTTTAGTGCAGTGGTGTTCGGGCAGTGTAGGGGGTCGTGCTGGGGTGGTGTTTCAGGGTTTAGGGCAGTGCAGTGGTGTTCGGGCAGTGTAGGGTGTCGTGCTGAGGGGTGGTGTTTCAGGGTTTAGGGCAGTGCAGTAGTGTTTGGGCAGTGTAGGGGGCCGTGCAGGGGGTGGTGTTTCAGGGTTTAGGGCAGTGCAGTGGTGTTCGGCCAGTGTAGGTAGTCTTGCTGGGGGTGGTGTTTCAGGGTTTAGGGCAGTGCAGTAGTTTTCGGGCAGTGTACGGGGTTGTGCTGGGGCTGGTGTTTCAGGGTTGAGGGCAGTGCAGTGGTGTTTGGGCAGTGTACGGGGTTGTGCTGGGGCTGGTGTTTCAGGGTTTAGGGCAGTGCAGTGGTGTGTGGGCAGTGTACGGGGTTGTGCTGGGGCTGGTGTTTCAGGGTTTAGGGCAGTGCAGTGATGTTCGGGCAGTGTAGGGGGTCGTGCTGGGGTGGTGTTTCAGGGTTTAGGGCAGTGCAGTGGTGTTCAGGCAGTGTAGGGGGTCGTGCTGGGGCTGGTGTTTCAGGGTTTAGGGCAGTGCAGTGGTGTTCGGGCAGTGTAGGGGGTCTTGCTGGGGGTGGTGTTTCAGGGTTTAGGGCAGTGCAGTGGTGTTCGGGCAGTATAGGGGGTCTTGCTGGGGGTGGTGTTTCAGGGTTTAGGGCAGTGGTGTTCGGGCAGTGTAGGGGGTCTTGCTGGGGGTGATGTTTCAGGGTTTAGGGCAGTGCAGTGGTGTTCGGGCAGTGTAGGGGGTCTTGCTGGGGGTAGTGTTTCAGGGTTTAGGGCGGTGCAGTGATGTTCGTGCAGTGTAGGGGGTCGTGCTGGGGGTGGTGTTTCAGGGTTTAGGGCAGTGCAGTAGTGTTCGGGCAGTGTAGGGGGTCGTGCAGGGGTGGTGTTTCAGGGTTTAGGGCAGTGCAGTGGTGTTCTGGCAGTGTAGGGGGTCATGCTGGGGGTGGGGTTTCAGGGTTTAGGGCAGTACAGTGGTGTTCGGGCAGTGTAGTGGGTCATGCAGGGGGTGGTGTTTCAGGGTTTAGGGCAGTGCAGTGGTGTTCGTGCAGTATATGGGGTCGTGCTGGGGATGGTGTTTCTGGGTTTAGGGCAGTGCAGTGGTGTTAGGGCAGTGTAGGGGGTCATGCTGGGGTGGTGTTTCAGGGTTTAGGGCAGTGCAGTGGTGTTCTGGCAGTGTAGGGGGTCATGCTGGGGGTGGGGTTTCAGGGTTTAGGGCAGTGCAGTGGTGTTCGGGCAGTGTAGGGGGTCGTGCTGGGGCTAGTGTTTCAGGGTTTAGGGCAGAGCAATGGTGCTCAGGCAGTGTAGGGGGTTGTGCTGGGGGTGATGTTTCAGGGTTTAGGGCAGTGCAGTGGTGTTAGGGCAGTGTAGGGGGTCATGCTGGGGTGGTGTTTCAGGGTTTAGGGCAGTGCAGTGGTGTTCCGGCAGTGTAGGGGGTCGTGCAGGGGGTGGTGTTTCAGGGTTTAGTGCAGTGGTGTTCGGGCAGTGTAGGGGGTCGTGCTGGGGTGGTGTTTCAGGGTTTAGGGCAGTGCAGTGGTGTTCGGGCAGTGTAGGGTGTCGTGCTGAGGGTGGTGTTTCAGGGTTTAGGGCAGTGCAGTAGTGTTTGGGCAGTGTAGGGGGCCGTGCAGGGGGTGGTGTTTCAGGGTTTAGGGCAGTGCAGTGGTGTTCGGCCAGTGTAGGTAGTCTTGCTGGGGGTGGTGTTTCAGGGTTTAGGGCAGTGCAGTAGTTTTCGGGCAGTGTACGGGGTTGTGCTGGGGCTGGTGTTTCAGGGTTGAGGGCAGTGCAGTGGTGTTTGGGCAGTGTACGGGGTTGTGCTGGGGCTGGTGTTTCAGGGTTTAGGGCAGTGCAGTGGTGTGTGGGCAGTGTACGGGGTTGTGCTGGGGCTGGTGTTTCAGGGTTTAGGGCAGTGCAGTGATGTTCGGGCAGTGTAGGGGGTCGTGCTGGGGTGGTGTTTCAGGGTTTAGGGCAGTGCAGTGGTGTTCAGGCAGTGTAGGGGGTCGTGCTGGGGCTGGTGTTTCAGGGTTTAGGGCAGTGCAGTGGTGTTCGGGCAGTGTAGGGGGTCTTGCTGGGGGTGGTGTTTCAGGGTTTAGGGCAGTGCAGTGGTGTTCGGGCAGTATAGGGGGTCTTGCTGGGGGTGGTGTTTCAGGGTTTAGGGCAGTGGTGTTCGGGCAGTGTAGGGGGTCTTGCTGGGGGTGATGTTTCAGGGTTTAGGGCAGTGCAGTGGTGTTCGGGCAGTGTAGGGGGTCTTGCTGGGGGTAGTGTTTCAGGGTTTAGGGCGGTGCAGTGATGTTCGTGCAGTGTAGGGGGTCGTGCTGGGGGTGGTGTTTCAGGGTTTAGGGCAGTGCAGTAGTGTTCGGGCAGTGTAGGGGGTCGTGCAGGGGGTGGTGTTTCAGGGTTTAGGGCAGTGCAGTGGTGTTCTGGCAGTGTAGGGGGTCATGCTGGGGGTGGGGTTTCAGGGTTTAGGGCAGTACAGTGGTGTTCGGGCAGTGTAGTGGGTCATGCAGGGGGTGGTGTTTCAGGGTTTAGGGCAGTGCAGTGGTGTTCGTGCAGT